>JAGQDJ010000055.1:23330-660574 GCA_022885665.1 Triops longicaudatus
CGCGGATACGTCAGCCTAAGGTCCCGTAAAGACTTAATCCGTCCCCGAATACACAACATCATCTCACCTGTATATATCGGCAGAGAAGGTAACAGTGTTTCATGACGTTAGTACGGCCTAAGTCTTCGCTATCCGAAGCGAAACATTTAAGGTGCTTTCTTTACGCGCTCCGTAGGGCGTCAACTTGAGGATCCTCTAAACTTCGGGGAAAGAATCTCTTGAATTCTTCAAAACTGACATGGATATTGCCGGCATGACTTGGCATAAATTCCTGTGAGGGTTTACATGTTGCTTAACCTAGAGCTGTCCCTGTGAAAATCCCTTACGGTTTATCCATAAAATTCACTACAATCGTTTTGACAACGATTTAAACAAACAAATCGATATAAACAAGGATCGGCCTGTACTTATTCCGATCTTCTCTAAAATGACCCTACTTGGCTCATTAATTAACATCTTATTTTCACGAATTCCGCTTTTATTTCTCCTTGAGACAATTTTTAAAACAATAGCCTTAACCGAGCGAGGTGGTATAGACACACCTTTCTCTCATCCAAGTTTGAAAGATTCTTCCTCTTTTTCCTCATCCTCAACTACCACTTTAATAGCTCCTAACTGATAGGGCCACTTTGCTAGCTGCTAGCTCTTCATCTTTATCCTCATACTCGTTTTAATTATATTCTTATTATTACTTTCGCTGGAAACACTACAAGATCGTAAACCCTATACCCAGGACTGGATTAAGAGGGGGGGGGGGGGCAAAAGGGGCAAATGCCCCGGGGCCCCCCGCCCTAACCATGGGTTTCATTTTTTTGACACTCATAAAGGCTTAAAGGGCCCCCCGCCAAAATTTTGCCCCAGGCCCCCCGACCACTTAATCCGGCACTGCCTATACCCTGAAACATTTTCACTGGTATTCACGCAAAAAATTCTCATTACTATCATTGCATATCCTGCTTTACTAATCTTGCAAGGCTTCACATTTGCTTTTATCCTATAGTTTTCTTCTTCTTTGCTACACTTCCTCGTAATACCAAGAGCTCTTCTTCTTCCGACTCAAAAATACAACTAGATTCTTGTATTATATTTCAGTGTGAAAATCGATATATTTTATGTTAGGGATAGTAACGCAATTCGTCAACAGGACTTACGATGCAAACTTTTGCATCAGAAACTTTGCGATCAAAGGTTCGAGACCATCGGGCTTGAAAGAAGAGCCGTTGTTGTCGAAACAGGAATTGAATGGGTATTTCTTTAAGTTTGACCAATATCCTTCATTGAACGTAGCAAATCGTCCAAAGTTTCTCGACGTCTGATGACTCGCCATTGCTCTCCGTCAATTAAGATTTCCATCGCTCGAGGTCGCATGTTGTAATTACTGGCCATGGCCATACCATAAGCTCCCACGTCGAGCACGGCCAGCGCCATGTTTTCGCTTACCAGCGGCAGTTTACGATCTTTCCCCAAGAAATCTCCTGATTCGCACACTGGTCCAACTATGTCGTAAGTCTCTTCTGAAGAATTTTCCTGAAAAAGCGTAAAATTCAAATGAACTTAAGTTGTAGCTATTCTAAACATTTTAATTACTGGCATTTCTAGCGGAATGACGTGATGATAGGCGTTGTACAGGCTAGGACGGATAAGGTCATTCATTGCGGCGTCAACTATCACGTATTTTTTCTCACCAGCTTCTTTCCAGCCCAGCACACGAGTTACGAGTGCCGCTGTACAGACATAAATTTAAAAGATCGTCTAACATGTTTATTAAGCTATAACAGTTAATTGCTAAGGTTGTAAATCAATTAAATTTACCTGTGTTTGCAAAGACTGAGCGTCCGGGCTCAAGGACAAGTTTTACATCAGGCAGTAAATGCGGAACCACAGCCTATTTTTCAAGTTATAGACACAAGTATAAATAACACCTCAGTATATGAACAGAATTCAAATACAATGGACAACCCAAGTAGCACACCCGATGTAAACATAATCTAGTAGACATTCGAGATGTCATGAAATATATTTTAAGATATGGCAAAAACGGGAAACTTTTGAAACAAAAACATACATTAAATATACAAAGAATAAATGCTTTCAAAATAGTTTCTGGAAGATGTAGCCTACATACGAAACATGGAAAAAATATCTCCTGTTGTTATTATTCTACGAAAAATGCCCAATTTTTATAAGCAAGATGTTATTCAATATTTTGGTACATAAGACCTCGCGAGACACAATATTGGGGTCAGTCAGCCATCGCCCACCTCTTTAACACTCCTTCTGTCCCTTGCTAGGCCATGCTTTGCATAAGTTCGCCGGATGGCTCCTGACCATTTTCTTTTTCTTCTCCATCTTTTCCTTTCTGCACTTGGCAGAATAATAAACTCTTTTCCCCCCTTTTAACTAACGGATTCCCCTTTAAGTCTTAATAAACTAATCTTTAATTTCTAACCATTACACCTTCATAAACCGATTTAAAAATTGCACATCAGAAGTCTTAAAAAGATTTACAGTGGTACCCCGTTTTAACGAACCTAATTCGTTCCTGGACGGCGTTCTGTACAAGAAGCGTTTGTTGCAAGAGACGCTATTTCCCATAAGGTTCAATGAAATTCATTTTAATCTGTTCCTAATCCCCGACCAAACCTAAAAAGTTGATTTAATAACTCGGAAAAAAATACTGAAAACACGCTGATTGTCAAAACGTACAGCTGAAATACACGTTAGTCAGTTTTGTTCAGTCAGTGACTTTCAATTTTCGATTTTCTTACCCCTTACGTATCCGCCTTAGTTTTCTTGACCGGCACTGATTGGAAGAACCCGGCTAATTTGTTTTGCTTTTTTTTAAAAAAAATAAAGTTCTGAAGAAGTACACGGTTGACATGGAATTTGTTTGAGCAACTGTTAGCTTCAACTTGACTCGGATTATATATTTTTGCTTGGGCTTGAATTTCCTCCCATTTCGAAAAAAATTCCTTTGCGGTTGCTGTAGGTACTTCTATCTATGCGTCAGAAGAAATCTTTCTGTTCTTTTTATTGCAGACTTCTCTGGTGCCATTTTAGTACCAATTAGTAAAAAAAGCCGAAGGCGTTAATGTGTTGCAATAGCGACATTAACAGCCTAAAAAACAAACAAATAAAGCACCAGTTAGGGATTAAAAAGAACACTGGAACTAGGTAATCAAACAGAGATGTGCAAGTAGGCTATTTCTCATCGACTAACTGGTGTGGGAAGCCAAGTTCTCATCCATAACGCGGGCGTGCACACAGAAAAACGCAACCGCCAATTTTTTTAAACTTCCCTGCTCACCCCAAGCGGTTCGTCGCAAGAAGCGAAGTTCGTTGTGCAAGTAATTTTTTCACCCGCGCGCGAGTTCGTTGTACAAGTTGTTCGCTATACAGTGCGTTCGCTAAACGGGGCACCACTGTATTTGAAACGTAATATAATGAATGTTTCCCACTAGTGACTTTTGAAACTCTTAACAGACGTCTTATACACTAAATTCACTGACGTCGAACGTTTATAACATTTAAAAGACATACGTGTGCTACTTGCGACGTAACACATGTTTTAATTGACACGAATTACCTGGATTAAATCGTGAGGTGTTGGAAGTTTAGCATTTGAGTGATACGGAATTCCAAGGCCGCCGCCAATGTTGATCGTATTTACTGACAAACCCTGAGCTCGATACTAGTATAATATTGATAAATAAAATATACAAGATAATTAAACAACAGAGATTCTGATAATAAATCCTACTTTTTTAATAAAATCCAGAAGAAGCTTTGTAATTTGCGAGTAAACTTCCACGGCGGTTACGGTGCTTCCAATGTGGCAATGAAAGCCCATTACGTTTACATTGCCGGTCTGTAAAGTTTCGATTACCTGGAAATGTATGCTAAAATAACTGTACTAGGGCGATTAAATGAGTACTTGATCAATTAGTTGAAGTTCAATTCCGAATTTCGACTGACGTACGCCAGTAATATTGTAAGCGTGTTCTATATCTGTGATGGCTTGTAGGGCTGGGTTTATGCGAAGCAAAACTTTAGTATGGTGTTGGGAATATTTGCTTGCGACTTGGACTATGTGCTGGGCGTCAAATAGCGAGTCCACGTTGAGTATACATTGATTTTTAATAGCTAGCTCGATTTCCCACAGCTGTTTCCCGTTTCCATTAAAAAAGATCCGGTTTCCAAAACCAGCTTCCAAGGCAGTGAGGATTTCGAAGCCACTAACGGTGACGGCAAAGCAACCTTGTTGCTCAAGTAGTCGTAAGAGAGACAAATTGTTATTAGCTTTCAAAGAACAGCCCAAAATCGTCTTCTCGCCAATTTGTGCATCTTGTATAGCTCTCTTGTACCTCTAAAGACAAAAGGTTTTGTATATTTTAAAGCGTTTCGTATTTCACGAAGACAAGAGAAAGAGCGTAGCGAACCTGGCAGCACGTCGTGCTTAACGTTCTGCCCGGAGCAACAGTGCTTGCTCCGGCCTGCTTGAGCCCGCTATGCTCGTTCTTGCTGGTCCCCAAAAGACGCGCGCCTTACTTGGATGTTGTCAACTAGTTGAGCTTTACTGTAAACAACGAATGGAGTAGGGGTATCAGCGTCACATAACTTGAATAAATCCACACCTTCAGAGACAAGCTTCCCATTTTTCACAGAGAATGCCATAACTGTTCCGAAACAGGAATGTTTTGTAGCCCTACCCCTGACGTCACTTCACGAAGAAAGCCGAAAACAAAGTCACGTAGACCTTGACGCTAGGAACGAAGGTTCGTGTTGTGACTTGGCTGTAAAGTTAAGCTAGATAAAGCCATATCTTCCTTTCACAATACAGCGCAAATTTCCGAACGCGGCTAACATACCCATCCCGTACATAGTTTTCATACTAAACGCGGAACATCGGGCTTAAATTACAGTTTCGGAATCGGGGTCAGTTAGACCCGAAATCCACATTTAGTATCCTTGTTTCGCAATTATCCACATAGTTTAATTTCAAAACTTTATTATGACGTGTGAAGTACCTACAGGCCTCGGAATAACCATAATTGAACAGATGTGAGCTTCAGTGAGAAAAGGGGCACACCGAAATATTTAAGAAGCCCGTGTCATTGCCTCAATTACCGCGTACGAGAAAAGACATCTGTATCCAACAGCGTAGGTCTAATATACGCTTAACTCCTTAGTTGAGACCTACCGCTTAGGAATTTTGTATTAAGACTTTATGAGAAAATTTCTGTATTTGCTTAAAATTCTGCTAGGCAGAGATTTTTTTATTATATTGAGTCAATGCACCAATTTCGCGCACTACTTCGCGATTTCCCTCATCTTACGCGGTTACGACATCGGTAAGCTAGCTTAGGATAAGAGAAACACACCTCAAACGGTTTCTGTTTACGCGGTAAATAAGTCCTAGGACAGCCTTGTGCACCGCAAATGCACACAGGCTAATGAATGACATGTAAAAGTGAGCGAGAGAAAAGCAAGAGTACCCTCAGTAGAGTAGGGAAATTCCTTGAACTGCATTCCTCGTAAACGTCCTGGCCCAATTTCATAAACCTTGTTAAAATTTGTGAACTGAAACAACAAAAATCGTAAAGGTCAGTGTTTATACCCCTTTGGCTTGCGGGCGATTTACACGGATTTTCCTCAGCACGAATTTGACGAAAACTGTCCAATACGTTCCGAAAACTTTTCGACAGGTAAGTCATGTTTTAAGATCTGTATGAAATTGTACGGAGACATTTTTCAAGAAGCATTTGGAAAATCTTTTAACGTTTTCATAATACTTTGCTACTTTTGACAAGAAGGACATGCAGTGAAGTTTTTCTCAACACTATGACAGTAATTAGGAGAATTCTTACTGCAAGCCTTTGAATATCGATTAGACGATTTGTGAGCAAACGGAAATTAACGAAAAACAAGAATAGTTAGAGGAAAAACGGTGGGTATAGCTAATAATCTTAATTGCCGAAAATATACCGTAAAAAATTAACGCGAAATTTTCGATTCCGAAAATTTTCGTGCCATTTCCAAGGATAATTCCTAAATAGAAGGTTGGTGTAAATTGGCCTTGATCTGAGTTACCAGTGCTAAAGAACTGTACTAATAATTGCTTATATTTTAGTTTCTCTTCCGTGACCCATCACGGGGACAAGTGAAACCCCGCCTCTTCCAGAGTCTGTCGGTAAATTAGCTGAGCGACAAGCACGTTATTTCATTGTTGATACCCTCGCTTGTATTTTGAACCGCGTAGGTGGCGTCCAAGGGGTTGTAGTAAACAGAGGTATTACCTGTGTGTATGGAACGCGCACAATCGATCACGTTATATCTGCAGCACAATTGCACTGGGTTTAAAAATTTCCTCAACAAAAATTCACCGATGCCACGAAGTTAAGATCTATAGCGAAGGACTTACCCTTCATTATTGCATATTTTACTTGGTGCGTAGGTAAGCAAGACTTACACATTTTTTACATTTACTCTCTCGTGAATCAAAGCTTTTCGTAACCTTACATATGACACTTTTAATTTATAGGTGATACAGTGAAACGACGCTGAACGAAGCGAAGGAACACTTAGCTGAAGTTTTTCAACGTACAGGCTGCTTTTCTAGGAACAGAATCGCAGAAATGCCTTCTTTGTGGTCCTTTCGGCGGCGCTTTTGTCTTCCTCACATTGTTGCAGACCCTCAAGCGTTGTACTGGACGCACACATTTGCAACAATTGAAGCCGTACAATGAACTAACGAGAACAACGACGAAACTAGTCCCCCAAAACTCAACAATATTCATCCCCGAAGGAAGCACTTGGACTTTCCACGACCTCATAACAATTACACATGTAAGTACCAGTAATATAACTTGAAACAAAGGACGCTAGTCAACGTATATTTATCAGACCCTGAACAGCTGTTCGGCATACTAGCACAATGACGCGGGTACCGGAACATACAACCCAGGCCATCAGTCCGACAGAAACTGCAACATAAGGATAAGCTACCAGTTCAAGAAAACTTAAGCCTCTTCGAACAGGCCTACTTTGTATCGAATCTGCAGAAAGCTCTGAGATGAGCATAATCCTTTCCGCCATGACTGCCATTGCGCCTATGACCACCGTTTACCATCAGCCTGTGGTCAACAACGTGTCACTTTCGATGCCAATCATCTCCAGAACGATAATCTATCCAATTGTGGTACGTTGGCAGAGTAATCCCCACGCGATGTCAACGTCTGGAGGCAATGATGCTACCAACCCTTTCACGATAAATTCACTCTTACAACCGGATGCGTCGGTCCAACGTATGATCCAGTTGCCTTGCCTGGAAGCGTGTCATCAAGCGACCAAATACTGCAAGATCGCGAAAACCGCTCACTTTTGGCATTGAAAGAGACGCTGGCCCGGTTTGGGGAAGAAGAGCTGTGGGAAACGTATGTCGATCTAGAAATGAGGTTTAACACGGGTGTAAAACGGGTTAACGAACTGCGTACTCAAGAACGGAAACTAGAAGACCAGAAAACACGAGCTCAGAACAAAGCCAAAGAGGAAGAAGAGCTGGTAACGAAAACCATGGCCCAGAGGGACGTGTTGAAATGCCGCACGAAGGACATCGAAGGCATGATAGCACGATTGCACGCTGATAAGAACGCGGACGCGTTGATGAACGAGGCCAATATTGCCTATTGCGAAGCGGTAGTACAGCACTGTCAGCTGGAAATGCCGGATGATCCGAACATCAAGGCAGAGCCCCAGAAAGCTATAGAACGAACAGTAGCTGTGACGAAAAGAGAAGCAAAGGATGTAAACGACGTGAAATGGCAGATGCTGAAAGACAAGAAAATCATACAGAAATGCAAATGCGAAATCGGGAAGAAGTCTGACGCGAAGAAACGGCGCGACAAAGACCGAGACGAGCGGGAGACGAAGTTGCGTAATGCCAAGGAACAAATGAACCAAACGACCACGCATATATCGTCCCGCAAGCGTGAGATGGTTAGACACCAGGTCCGGATGATCCAAACTATCTGAACGCGAAGACTCAAAGTCATATTGAAGTGTCATGGATGTATGCGGCCGATGTACTGGGCTTTGCGAACGTTCTTGTAACGGAAATAGAAGTATCTTGTGGTCGGAAATCTCCTTGTAAGTTTTATGCGCTCTAACTAATTCTTCAAACATCTCGAGCTGAGCTTGACTTCGGCTCAACTCAAGTTGACTCTTACAGTAAACTAATTTTTTCTCCACATTTAAATTTGTCTTTTTTTTTAAATTAGTAAAGTCTTTTATTAAAGTGGATCTTTTATAAGCGAGTTGTATTATATATTTTCCACCACATAACGCTTGCGTCTATCGGTCCACGACGTAGCTCGTGGGAACCGGGTACTGCTCGGCTCTAAGTACCGGCAGGGTTCTGATCAAGGGTATCCGTTCATACACGTTCCGACTCGCGATTCAGTGATTCTCGGCGCTGCTCACTTCAAACGGTAGTGAGCCGAACCTAGCCGAGCTGTTGCCACACTTTTATTTTCGTCCACGGTGGATTGCGAAGCTCAGTTATTTACGCCTATCTTTCGTCTTTTATGTATAGCTCCGCCCCCCATATCGGATGGAACGACAGATCTGCTTTAGCGAATAGCGAAGCAACGGCACTTTCGTTACCGGTGTCTCCGTGTTTGTCTTCAGGTCACTTGGCGAGCCACCTACAGTAAATAAACCCCAATTATTGCACTCTTGAGTTTTCTTCAGGATTTTTTTTTTATTTAAAAAATATTTCGTTTAAAATATTTGGTTTTAATCCGCGTTAGTCAAGCTTGTTTTTTTTTTCTTTATTTTTTTTCCTCTTATTTCAGTGTTTGTTTTATCAATCACTAATTATATTTTCTTATTTGGACGGAAGCCCAAGGTTTGCTTATTTCGTCTCCAGAAATATCTGACGATAGTGGTAAGTAAATTTCGTTTAAATTGCGATTATTCTGAATTAATGTAAATTCTTGTTTCATTTTAGATCTGGAATTAATGATATTAGAAAATCGCATAAGTTTTTCCAACTCGTCCGCGGTTACTAAGGTGAAAGTGGACCCAGTGGTGTAATGATGTATGAGCCGGACGTTTCGTTTTGCTAGTGTCGATTTTTGTGCGATTTTTGTCAATAAATGCGAAAACTGTAGATCAACCCACTGTCAGTGCTCAAAGATTGTACTTCAAGCTTGTAGAGGATTTAAACTTGTAGCAATAACAACATTGCACAATCTCCAAAATGAAAATCTCGGGACATGATATTAATCTAGTAGCCACTTGATGTGATCATTTTTATGCGTGTTTCGCGAGTCAGAAGAAAAAGAAAATGCTTAAAAGCTCGCCCTTTTTTCACGATGTTAACTTGCATGAGGTGCTTTTTTGTGTTAATGGATGAAACCGCGTCGTACCAATATCGTATACAGTACTCCTCTTTTATATGCTGCGTTTCTCTTGCCAATCTTCAAGTATTCCAATTCGCTGTTTTTTGCGTTGTAATATTTTTGATAACTAAACTGTAAATATATACTTTATGGTTTTCATTATTAACGTAAATATTTACTCGAGTTCGGAAAATTGATGGGGAAACGTAGTTGAACTGTAATACGGAAACTGTGTAGAAACACCGTCGGAGTTAAGTAGCAGTGGCGTATGTTACGGAGAAGTCCCGCGAGTATTTGAATAACTGCAAGTGCTTTTTAGTGCTATGAATATCACTACTGTGTTCTCTCATTGAGTTTTATTAATGAATATTCGTACATTTCTGCATAAGTTACAACGGATTTCATGCCATCGTTCTGCTTAACGGAAATATTGGGCTCTGGTTTAGTTAAATAAGTAGCACAATAACGATTCAGCGATTCAATAACATTAATTGATTATATATAAATCATAAAAGGAGCGAGAAGGCAAAAAGGGAAAACAGATGTAATACAGCAAGCCGTTAATGTTCACGAGAAATACGTTCCGTGAAGTTGTTGCGTTTAGTGGAAGCTTTGAATAGCGCAAGAGGAAACCTACAATAATTCGTCTTTTGTTTTAAGTCTAAGTCTTCTCGTAATTCTGCATAATTCAACACTCTGCAATAAATCAGATATTGTGCCAAATTCAGGGAAAAACTTTCAGGAAAGATGAAAATCGTCGAGATTTTCATTTCATTTTCAGATCAAGTCTATGCTATTTTCCTGATTGGGATACGAAAGATCCGTGCAATTTATTACGGAATTAATAATACAACATAAATTCAATAGTGTCTTTCGTCGGAGGTATTGATCGATATGTAGTAAGTAATTTAACGTACTTCAGGCTTTTCATATCTCCCGGTTCAGTCATAGGGCCGTTTGCCAATATTTGTACGCCCTTTTCATAACCACGCCCTTCTTTTGGGACGTTTTCAACTGCATCTGTTTTCCCCAAACACTACCTTACTCTGTGTTGTGAAGTGAGAAAAATTCACTACGTGAAATCGAATACATTCCTTCGTACAAAAGGACAGCTTTTTAAGCCTTTTAATTATCAGGAAAATCCATTATGGATTCTGAAATTACAGACCAATCTGCCGACTCGGTTTCGACCAGCGATGAATTTGAGGTTGTAAGCCCTGGACAAAACAATGACCCTTCCCCTGGTTTGCACATAGCCAACAATGGAAACATTGAAGAGCTAACTGAAAAACTGGGCGAGTTATTAGCCGAAGACAGCCCAGACAAGTCTTCTTCAATTAGCCCAAACTTACCAGATCAAGACACCGGCCAAGCTGAAGATCTCGTCCAGACTCCTGTTGTCGCAATTGCGGAGCCAAGCACAGATACAACGCCAAATGAACCTGATGGATACGATAAGGCAGCTGATGATTACGCTCTCTTTGACCGTGTAGCGTACCTGGGAGCGGCCAATATAAATGCTCCTCGCAGTGAGATTGAAATCCAACGAAATATGTCCATCCTCAATAGTCAGTCGACTGGCCAAGCGGTCCAAGGTTCCATGACCATTCCTAGTCACTCCGAAGGAGCTGTTATGTAATTGTTCTTATATCTACAAAAATTAGTAAAACTTTTTTCAGTTAATTTAATACACGTATTAACGAAAACTTATTTTTTTCTTTAGCTTGTACGATGCCCAAACGCAGCAAGAAATGGCCCGTTACCTTGTCCATAGAATTTTATTCTTCGCCAGAGGAGCAGCCAATAGTCCAGAAGCTTCTTGTTTCGCTTTTACCTGCGCAAGGGGCGATTCGCAAGAAAGTGCCATTTTTCAATGCCATGTTTTTCGTTGTGACATTCCGGAAGCTGTATGAAAAAATAAATTTTCTTTAATTTTCTTTGATTACACATTGTTAGGTTAATAAAGTAAACGCCAGCTTCGCCCAAGCTTTCCGACGACCCAGCAAAGCTGCGGAAGTCAGAGTCGAAAAACCAAAACTGGAAATCCCGCAAACGATCGTTTTTGAAGTCTTGCTCGAAATACGCGAAGAAGACAACAAAGTGAGTTTATCTTTTCTCGGAAACAATACGCACGATTGTTATTCAATAATGCAACTGGTCAGTGTTTTTGTACAAATTAACTTTGATTTTATGGCACATGGCTTTATTTCAGTACTATTTGTCGTACAAGGTAAATTAATTCTGCATAGTAATAAAATGGAACCCGTTTATAACGATGAGCTCGGGACCGGGCAGGCGGTATCGGTATAAACGGACTACCGGTATATCAGAACTTTCCTCTACATAAGGACAAGAGACGCCAAATAAGATGAATAATACATTATATTTATATTGATATAGGCTATTTGTATTTTGCCATTGAATAACATCATGAATATTAGTCTTATTTATTCACAAAATATTCCGTAATTATTTGCTGTTAAGCGTTCATCTAGTATGTACTATACATATAGTTCTGGAAGACATGTAAGTTATAGCCAATTATTCAGGATATTCTTTTCTTTATGATTTGTGAAATAACGGATTGTACCACACCGAAGTGCTTCGCGATTGAATTTTGCGTTTGATTGTTTTGCAGTAAAGTTAAACTTCCACGCGTCGCATAATTCTTACGGTTTTCCTCCTTATCTCCATCTTTCCTTCACAGTTGTCAGCGCTATACTGAACATTGCGGTCGAGAAAGGTTAAAAAGGTGAGAGGTTGTGAAAGCTGATTCCATGAATGTTGTAAAAAAAACTGCTATAATTCTTTCAAGGGAATTGCCTGTTCCCACTTTCAGGCATTAGCTGTGACTGTCAGTCTACGTCATTGGTGTGTCCGGAATTATTAACCAATTGCACCCCCCCCCCCTTTCATAATAGTATCGGTAAAGGCGAATTTTCGTTATAAGCGATATCAGTAAAACCGAACATCGTTCTCGTTAAATTAAATGGGACTAAAGCAGGACGTAAGTTTTGCATCGGTATAGGCGGGTTATCGTTATATCAGATATTGTGGTGTGAGATAAATGGGTTCCACTGTAGTTATAGTAGCATTAGTCATCAGTAGGCACAATCCTGTGATAGATTTGAGATGGGAAAAATCATGTAGAACAATTATATATTTGGTAACATTTCTTCGTTAACGATTCTACGTTGTTTTTTGACATCCTTTCCTCAAGAATAATATAGAATTACCCCACAGTGGTCTTAATAAAATTAAAATTGAAGTTTAAAACCGTAATTTATTTTCAGAATTTTTTTACAATTTTCTTAACGTAATTCACGTGAAAGTGAATCTGTCAACTGTCCACTTGTCAACTCACTTCGTGACCGGTTAATAAAACAGGACTACTAGTGCGGTAATTTTTCAATCAGTCTATTAAATATTTTTTATTACATAGGGCAATTTTGCTGCAGTTCCTAAAGACAAGCAATTCTTCAAACTACGGGCCGGTTTGGAGAAGAAAGTTGTGTTGACCGTGTCCCAGGTCAACGATGAAGATCTTGAGTTGTCCATCGAGCGAAGTTTCGGCTTACTGATCAGTCCTGGCCGAAATGTGAAACACAGCGACATGCACTTATTAGAAATGGTACACCTTCCGTGCTTACATCCCACTTGAACTCAGCTTACCCTAACCTAACCCAATCTGCTTCAACTAACCCATTTATTTTTATAAAAATTCGTCAAAGTCAGGTTGCGTTATCTAATGACCATTTGGTTGTGTTTTTAGGTGTCAATGGGCACTAACAACCACGAAAAAGGTTCGTCTTACGTCATTACAGGACACTGGGACCCTAATGATCCTGCATTTGATCTACTCAATCGGGAAACCTCCAAAGAACTGGCGTGGATTTACATGACCTTGGCCGTGGACCTGGTCATTCAAGGCATACGCGAACCTGTTCGATTCTTTATGGAAACTAAGGCGCGTGTTTTCCCCCAGCAAGAACGTTTTTGGTACTTTAGCCGTAAACAAAGAGTCGAACAGTTTACCCTCAAACTTACAGAAGTAAGCGTAGCTAATGTACGAGCTTTATTTCTAATGCCCTAATTATCCAAAAAGGTTGAGAGCGCATTGGATCGCCAATTCGAAGTACTGGAAATTATTCCTTCGGGCGAATTAGACAAACCTCACCGGCCCGTAAACAGCGGAGTGAGCATGTCAATGGCGAGCATGTCCTTATCTCTCCATTTGGGTAGTTTAAGCCTGACGTCTTCAACATTCGGATCCCTGTACTCGCCTACACCTCATGTCATCAGCAGTCCTAAGGACGAAGAGCTTTCTGGTGTGTTCTTTTATCTGAATCTTGTTATAAATGTTTAAAACTTGACTATTATATATAATATATGCATTATGTATGTGTGTCTAATATTATATAAATATAGATAAATTTTAAACATATATAACAAGATTCGTATAAAAAGAACACAATTTATATTTTCGTAATTTTTTATTTCGTTTTTCGTCAATTTTCCATTATCTACACTTTATTCGGAAGTCGATATTCATATTTTTATTTGAAATTTTTGCATCAATTGATTACTGTTCTTCTTTAGATAATGATGAACCGTTGTTGTCCGGCTCGGGTGAGGTCTCTAAAGAATGCAGCGAGGGCGAGTTGGCCTCGTGGGCGGAAGTGTTGAGTGCCTGGGGTCAGAATCCTGATTCCCCGGACAGGCCTCGGCAGTTGAGTACATTAGTTAAACAAGGCGTCCCCGAAGCCTTGAGAGGCGAAGTCTGGCTTCGGTTGGCAAACTGCGCCAGCGATTCGGACATGATGGACACCTATCGGATACTAATCACCAAGGTTTCTCGTAGCTCCTCTTTTGGGAGCGCTGGACAAGCTTAAGAGTCAATCGAATTGTGGGATTTATTTTTATCTTGATCTTTAGGAATGTTCCTGTGAAGCTGTCATCCTCCGAGATATTCACCGTACTTTCCCAGCTCATGCATTTTTTAAAGAATCGGGCGGCTTAGGCCAGGAATCTTTGGCTAAGATCTCGAAAGCGTATGCCGTGTATGACGAAGAAATTGGATACTGCCAAGGCATTAGCTTTGTAGCAGCCACTCTCTTGTTGCACGTGAGCACGTTGCGCCAATTTTGCGATAACTCAGAGTAACAACATTTACGGTTGGATTCTTCGTTCTCTTTCCCGCAGATGCCCGAAGAGCAAGCATTTTGCGTACTGGTCCAAATCATGTTCTCTTACGGGTTAAGGGACTTGTTCAAGGATGGTTTTGAAGCCTTGCACCTCAAATTTTACCAGTTAGACCGACTTATGGAAGTATGGCGCATTTTGTTTTAATTTTAGCATGTACATGGTTAATAAGTTCGTTGAACCATTTTTGTGTGAAGACTTGCTTAATTTCGTGTAGATCATGAAAAGATTGAAAGATATATCGAAAAGAAATCGAAAATATCCATTGAAAATATTCGAAGTCCAGCAGTTACTGAGGTGGCGAAGTTCATGTCATTAGGACGCCAGCAATAAGATTTTTACTCTCTCCCCTCTGTCTCGCTGTCTCTCAACGTTGAACGTTGCTCAGTGATTTAGGATGTGAACCACTCAAATCGACTAGAAGAGACACAAAACGTGGCTCTAAGCACTTGTCTTACATCCATGTTCAGTCTTTCCTTGTTTGCAAGAAGAAAACATTAATTTCAGTCGATAGGTCTTTGGACGAACTCATTGGGCAGTTTGCCATTAAAGTCTCGTCGAAATTTCGTTTCTTACGGTTGATATTGTTTTAGGAGCATTTGGCGGATTTATGGCTTCATTTCTCAACGTGCGGCGTTGAATCTCACATGTTCGCTTCGCAGTGGTTTCTGACGCTTTTTACTGCCAAATTCCCGCTTTTCCTCGTATTCCACGTGCTTGATGTTTTCCTATACCAAGGTGTCGATACCATCTTTCAAGTGGCTCTGGCTTTACTTTCGGTAAGCACCCTTCTGTGTAGTAAACCTGTTCAAATACTCGCTTAAGTATTGACTTTCTCAACTGGTTGGTTGAAACGAATGCATTTAGGCTTCTAAGAAAGACTTGTTAGCCGCCGATTTCGAAGGAATCCTCAAATATTTTCGAGTACAGCTGCCGAAGCGCTATCGGAACGAAGAAGCGGCTCGGCAATTGATGCGCAATGCTTGTAATACAAAAATCCGGAAGCTGAAAAAGTATGAAAAGGATTGGTACGCCATCAAAGGTATCGTTCATGTCCAATTAATGCACTCTGTTGTGTTGATGTTTCCACCTCGTTGTTGCGAAAGACAAAGCCACTAATTAAGTGTGTTTTTTGGATTATTTTTTCTCCCACTGGCGCAGAACATGAAAGAGTCCAAGAAGATCCGGTGCAGAGATTGGAAAGGGAGAAAAAAAGGTTGTTGGAAGACAATATGCGATTGGAACGAGAGAACGATAGTTTGGCGCATGAATTAATTAACAGCAAAATTGGATTACGAGCTGAACTGGATGCAGTAAGGGGCTTTTCTTCACGTTTTTCATCACGATTCCTTGGATTTAAAGCCCCCCACACACCGTCTTTTTCAATTATGCCATTCTTATAATTTTTTGTCTGGCAGGCTGAGGATCGCGCAGAGACTTCATCGAAAGAAGTTGTAAGTTTACGTCGGTTGATTAACGAGGCTGACGAAGACCGAAAACGCTTGCAAAACGAAACGCTACAAGTCAAAGAAATGCTCAAACGCGAAGTGCAGCAAGCCGAATTGGAGAGCAAAAGGCAGCTGGCTATTATAGCCGAATATAAGCAAGTGTGTAAATAAAGGATAAAAAAGACGATCACTCGCCTCTTGAGCAGTGAAAAGAAGAGCTTTTATTTTTTTTTTTTTTTTTTGTTTAGATATGTTCGCAACTGAGTCAGCGCCTCGAGAAAGAAAAAGAGAAAAGCAAAGAGTGGACGGAAAAGTGGAAGGTAAATTAATCTGAACTTTCTAAGACCTTTCCCGTTTCGGGGTTATCGTTGATGGGAGGAAGTTTAAAATCCCAGAGCAACGATGCCGAGATTTCCAGAATTTGATATTATATGCAGGGCTTCATTAAAATTTGATATCACGCTCCACGCTCATTTATTAATGATCAATCTTAAGGGGAAGATAGTGTGTCATAATTTCCTGAAATTTGGGATTTTTTATATCAACAATAACGAATATTGGCTTCTTTGGCACGGTTTTCAAACTAGAGCGTGGTGTTGGGTTGTGATCGATGTAGTTCCCGCGTACCCGAGTTGACCCCGCCATCCCCGGTACATGGAGCTGGAGACGAAGACAATATTGCCAACAAGAAAAATCCTGCCGATCCGGCAGAAGCGGAGCGACAGATCAAGGAATTGGAACTGGAACTTGCGCAAACTAAATTGGCGTTAGTGGAGGCTGAATGTCGCAATCAGGTTAGATTTGTCGTTTTTATTTTTTTGCTATGCGTCCGAAGCATCGTAATCCCCGTAATAAACTAATGTTTACGCTTGATCTTTGCATTAATGTAAAAGAAATAACGGTATAAAAAGTGTAGAAAAGTAGCGAAGGCTGATTGCCTAAAACGCTTTCGGAACTTAACAGATCCTGTCTCAATTTATTATCTTTTTAATTTGGTTTTGATTAATAACGCAGAGCTAACTCTCGTTGTCAATTACCTTATATTTTCAGCTTGGTTTCAAGTGGCTGGTTATAAATAACACTCGTACAAAAATGATTTCACTCCGATCTTAATAATTCGTAAGAAACGTTGTTTCATAATTGTTTCACTTAAAATTGTAAAGTTTATGCCTGAGGACTACCTCAAGTAAGAAATATGCCGGTAGAATACCTTAAGAGGAGCTTTATTCAATGTTCCTTTTCCTTCTGGAACTCCCTACCAGCTGAAATTTTCCCAAATGTACTGTTACTTCACCCACGTTAACAGGAACTGTACAATACGTGAAGAAGAAAAAAAACTCCGATTTGTCAACCGGTGGAAACCAGAGGGTAGTTGACACAGTCAGAAACAGGGGATTTAGGCATTACGATTTGAAAAAATTCAGCACGGAGTAACAGTCGAAAATAAATTGCAGTTTAGATATTTAACTACAAAATACTTTAGTGAAACCAATGTGGGGAAAATCTCATGCTATCCACAATTAAATCCTTTAAAATCATGCAAAAATTCATAGTTAATAAAAATTTTTTGTTGGTGTGGCTGACATAACCGGGCGTTTCCTTAATCGGTTGACGAAATCGGAATTCAGCTGGAATTAGTTTCTGAATTCAAAAAGGGGGAAATATGGTGCTTACTAGAGAGTAACGTTAAAGATAATAAGAATAATAACATAAAAAATTAGTAGAAAAACGACAAACTACTCTACATTCTACCACCTCCAACAAGCCTGTAGGTTGGTGTTGCGCCACTTACCAGCAGTGTAGGTGGCCGTGTAAGGACATATACTCCTTTTTTCTCTTCCAAGGACTCGCGGAAATTTTCGTAGTACGTGCAGATTTACACTATGTGAGCGTCTGTCTTGTTCATTATTCCTAGAGACTGAATTCAGTCCCTTGTACTGCGACCTACATATTACTGTGACAGTAATATGTAGGTCGCGGTACAAAATACGTGCACGTCTCTGGACGGAAACATACCGTAACATGTGTTTTACTTCTTGCAATTTTGGTGTATTAGTTTCGTAATAACTCATGGTCTTCCCACAGCGAAAGATTACTCACACTCGTTGTTAGCGCTATTAAAAAGAGAGATGCTATGGCTGTTAAGAAATAGAAAATAATATCAAGGCATAATTTCTTAAATACAAAAAGAAAGAAGGAAAAAAACAATTGTCAAGCCGCTTTTGTGGGAGTTTTGACATGGTTCCTCTAAGCGATATTTTTGCGGTTATAGGAGTTAGGACCTATTTTGTAGGAGTAAGATGAATTACGCAAATTCTGTAGGTTTCACGTGGTTGTTAAAAGAAATCGTGTTGACCATTAAATTCTAAGAAGATTATTCAGCGGATAATTCTGTTAGATTGTGTGGATTTGTAAGGTTCTGGAAATGTAATTCGACTCGTGCGCATTTTTTATTTACTGTAAGGTGTAGAATTTTGCGTGTTGTCTTTCCGTCAATTCTAACAAGCTAATTATTTACGTATATCGGGCACGAGGCAAAAGGGTTTGGATTCCACACTTGACCAATATAAATTAGTTGGCATTTTTCAAATATACAGTTTATTGGGACAATGCAATAACAGAAAGAATGTACAAAACAGTGCAGTTCACTTTTTTAATTGAAAATAACAATTTGCAAATCTCACTATTTGAACTCGGAAGAGGAATCATTCGTAAACCGGGATATCTTAGTATAGCTTTCTACCTACAGGTGAAGCCTGAGTAATTCCGTCTATATATTTAAGAGGCAATTTGTACTAGTATTGTTTTACTGTACTTAACGTGAAATTTAACATGATCTATAGTTTTTGATAAATCTGTGATGGATAATAATGCCTTTTTCTTTCGTAATTTCAGGACCTCCACCATCATGTAACAGCGTTAACGGGTGAAATCCAAGCCACGAAGAACACATGGTTGCAGAAAACTTTGACGTCTATTAAAGAAGTGACCCGGAAAGACATCTTGAACCATCATTCACTTCCTGGCACCCAGAGGCGTGACTCGACGACGAACTGAAATGGTACAAAAGAGGACAAGATAAAAAGAGAAGACGTCCAGGGGTCCTGGAATTGGATTTATCTCCTCACGTTGCTCTCTTCTGTTCCCTGTCGTTTAGCGAAATCCAATTTTTTTTTATAAAGCATTGAGCCGTACGCTCATAAGTAACCGTGACGAAGTCTTGATTTGAATTTTTTCTTCAGTTCGCTGTGCCATGGCAATAACATTCCGTTCTCCCTAACTTACACCGCTGCTTTAAGTGTCCCAAGCTTGATTTTTTTCCCCCTCGATTCTCGTTTGTGCTTCGGACACAAAAACCGTACCATATCCCCAAGCTTGGCTACCGTGTATGTTTTCATTGAAAATATTCTATTTTTTTCGTTCATATTCTTCACCTTTACTTTGCATAATTGCATTTTCCATGAGATTCGGCAATCTCTTCAACGCGGAAAAGGAGTTTGTCAGATATGAGATTGATTATGCGAAAATTAAGGAAGGCTTAAAAAGCAAAAGGAGAGACTAAAAAAGGATAAATGTTATGGAATTTACTGAGTTAAGTTTCAGTTTTAGTCAGAATGCTGCGTAGCCAGTGTTTATTTGGCATCATAATACATTCACATGGTGTTCATCACAGGTATAGTTTGTGACGTCAATAAAACGGCTTTTCATTGCAAGACAAAATATAAGGAGAAAAACGCCAGAAAAAAAATAGGAAGGGTAGGTATGTGTACAATTTTTGTTTCTCTTGTTTGCGGTCTCTTTTCACAATCATTTGCTATAAACAACTAGCCCCAGCGTAACGGTTGTCCGACAGGGCGTAGAGCACGATTTCCACCTCCACTGCGAGGCTCTGCAGAAATAATTTCGCTGTTGGCGGGCAAAGCCACTAATGGTTTCATCCTAGGCTTAGTGTCTTGAAGAGCTTTCCACCGCGTGAACAAGGACAAGGTCCTTTTCACTGGAAAGTTGTACATTTCTTCATCTTCATAAGTGTCCTGGTTTAAGCCGTAAACAAAATAACGATTAATCTCCCTTGGTCTCTTCCCGTTTTGGCGCGTGAAAATCTATTGCAGTGACATCTCGTTCCCCGAGTATCACAGGACAGAAATACTAGAAATACATAATAAATGCATAGTAACAAACAACAAAAATACGCAAAAATTCTAATGTAAGAAACAAATTATTCGAACAAAACACTATTGATGCAAAAATAAAGCGTAACAACAATAGATGATACATTGCATAATTCTTAGTAGAGGAGATTCGGGTCAAATGTAACGTGACGCGAAAGTAACATAAATCGTAACTTTTGAACAAAAGGTTTCTTGTGGCTGTAAAAAAATCAGTCATGTCACATACCACTAAGCACTCTTATTAAAATTAAAAATCTTATTGGAGAATTAATCAAGATATTCAATTATGTGTAACTTCGCTACCTTTTTAGAAGAAAACTGGTTGCATGTTTCCGCCCGTTGCGTTCACTATAGATGACCAAAAAATGTTACCAAATATTTTTTGAGCTCACGAATGCTACTGAACAGTATGCAAAAAGCTCGGACACCATATTCCCATGGTTATTTTTATAGATAGGAGGCCTAGAAATCCCACGACACCCATGGAAACAATAGTAAACAACGATTTTTGTTGCATTTTGCCATTTATTTATACAGATTTTCTCAAACTATACTATTTCTTAACGTGAAGCTAGAATGTTCCAGTATTGCTTGGGACTGCAACTGCAAATTTTCATTATACGTTTAACGTATCATTAGAAATTTGATTGTAAAGTTTCTTATCGAAAAACGCTCTTTAAACACTACATTACTTTTGTATACACGAATCATACGGTAGTAACAAACGAAGGCCTCTTACTTTAAAGGCTAGTCTTACCTTGTTTTACATTTTCAAGAGACATACAATAGCACAGCGAAGAGCTGAGGTACACCTCTATCTAGTAGTTATGCATTCAAATGCTAATTAAGTTCGTGGCATGAGTACAAACTGACAAAGCGCGAAGTGTTACTATTGACCCGAGTTTCTTCTAATAACAAATGAACACAAGTCCGAAAGAAAAACTTGCAAATGTTTTGTACCTTAAAGTAATAATAGTACCTTAAAGAAACATCGATAGAAACTGGTTGAAGAAAATTTTATCGTGTTGGTGTATAATTTAAAATACAGTTAAGAAGTAAAATCTCGCAACAACGGATACGGGTTATAATGGACATTGTCTATTCTATATAAGGTCCGCATGTCATGTCGGAAAGGTATTTAAGCCAATACTTTCTATTACGGACAATCGTCTAGAACAGACAAATTCTCCAACCTCTTAGATGCCTATTATAACGCGGTATTACTTTACATGTAAGAGTGGACGATTATGTATGCTAAATGTTTGAATTTGCTTACTGTATCACGTGGTGTGTCATCGGTGATAGGCAAGGATTCGAAGACCTGGATCAGTCCCGTTCTTTGGTTGTCTGCCATTAGAGTTTGATACAGCGCGCGTAATTGCGTAAGCCGATTGTCCTGTGCGACCCCGGAAGCGTATTTGGGAGAATTGTGTGGGCTTATTCTAAGCAAGTGAGCATCGCAACTGATGATGGCAACTACAACGATAAAGGTAGCAATGCGGCAATCCAAGTTCACCATTATCGACCGTTTTGCCCCCAAGTGGAATGCTAGATAAATAAGGGCAATCATTGGGTTACTAATTAATAATTAAAACGAGACTCTCATCTCCGTTTCCATAAGCGTAACTCGCGGTCGCGGTATTTTTAACACAAGAGATCATTATAAGCTTATTGTTTACCGCTTTTTGGTTGTTCTTTGACACATTTTAGAGGACCAAAAGCAGTAAACTCTCGGGAAGGCAATGGTTCGGGAAATTAATGATGACATTTTAGATGCTAGCGTGTGGGGTTGGGGGCAGTGCAATTCGGGACTTAGAGGTTGCTAAGGAAAACTCAATGGACTGCCGGACTTGGAATTTTGTGAAACACTTTTCGGAGGTAAAATGTCCTTAAAACGGATGATGGTTGTCAAGGCCACTTTTCTTCAGATTGGAAACAATCGAAGGTACGGCAACGAAAAGCTTGCCTTTGTTGTCTTCCGTGGGGCTTCATTCATTGGTTTTTAGCGTTTTACCTGACTTAACTTTCCGAAGCTTCTCTATTGTCGTTTTTTTTGACATTTTGATTTATTTTTTTTTCTTTTTATACATTTAATATCTTTTTATATTCAACGGTAACAAGCTAAACTCACGCTGGCTGAACTCACTAAAAAATCTTTCTATTTGTTAGGTTTAGGGCTGTCTTTTTATTGTAAATATAGTACTGGAAGAATATTTCTGTACGCAATACGCCTACATGAAGTAGGTTTCTTTCTCGGTGTTTTCTGGTCAAGTGCATAGCACAGTACATCTGGTTAGTTTTTGTTAGGTTGGGAACAATTGTAAGGGAGACAAAAGACATTGTGTGCTGGCCTGCTATTGTGCGGATACAGAAAAGCCAAGTTATTTACCTAAGCAACCGTTCTGTCGCAAAAAGGGAGTTATGCTTAACCAAAAATTACAGGGTTCACATAAGCAGTTCTTTGACTTATTAACGGGGTAGCAATGCTTGACTCGTCTTGCGGAGGTGTGTGGATGTTACGTACAGTAAGAGTCACCTATAGAGAGTGCAAGTTTAAAAGTCAGCAACTAATTAGAATTGGTATTTGCGCCTGAAGCTTGTATAATCATGTAAGGATTCGCTTTCTGGGGGAGCTTTCAAAGACTGATGAATTAACCTAGTCAGGGTAGGTTTGATTTTGCTTTGGTATTTGCCGGCTCTGTTTTTCGAGGTACAGTTAGTTCACGGTATTCGTTGTTTCGATAAGACCAGGTATTCATTTCCGGCCCCGGCACCGCGTAACGTTGGCAATGTGAGCCTTACGGAAATTAGCACAAGAAGCAATAACAGATCGCAACGGGCCTAACATCAACCCTGGTGATTTATTTGGGCGCAAACAATTTCCTGTTGCATTCTTATCCAACTCTTAATTACTGCTGTCTGCCCGCAAACACAACACGCAAACTTTGCTGTCAAACTTTAAAACTCTTTATCAAAATTTTTGCACAAAACTTCTAAAAAATGATAACTTGACATCAAGGACAAATTGCAAATAGGTTTATTGCAACTTGTAATTAGCTTGTCAGTTTCTCCTTTTGATCACATGTGAAAGTTCAAAAACTATTGTTTTTTTCGGTAAGCTACTTTGCATAAGGTATTTTTTCTTAAGTTTAAATGACCAAAATTGCCTAAGCTTTCTGTCGTATTCTTGGGCTGTCTTCTTAGGTAATTTTTTCCTTTTGACTTTTAGAGTTAAGGTATAACACTTTTGGTGTGCTGAATTTCTTTACCTGAGTGAGGTTTGTTACGGTTTGGCGGGGAAGGAATTCAAAGTAAAAATCTCCTTTTACACACACCCAGGAAAAGGGTTACAATGTTGTTATCACGTATCACTGTCTTAAAGATGTATAACAGGTAACAAAGATGTATGCTCGTAGTCACCTGACGCTCCACAAATCCATTCTACAATAACGTGTGCTCGAGTTATAAGTACCTTTGGCGAGCAAGGTGTGATAGAGTACTGTACTGGGTTGAGTGCTCGTACGGAGACGAAACGTGGTGGCTGAGCATCATCCGAGTGCACATCTTCATGCCAGTTAAAAGACTCCCTCGCCTACTGATACCACGCAGCGAGCCAATCAGAAGAAGGGTAAAGAGAAAAACGTCTTTTGTTTTGTTGTCTTGCCTCCCAGACCAGATCTACCTTGACTTGGTCAAAGAGCAAAGAACGGGGGTGGGAGGGTGGTTAGGTTTAGGATCGTCAACAACGTAAAAATCACATTGCCCCCCAGCCGATCAACAGTGGTGATGAGCGTCGTTTTTAATTTCCCCAGTCACGGTAGTGAGCATGTGAGGAGTATGGAAGTGTTGTTTCTTCGGTGGAAATGATTTGTTGGGCAATGTGCACACCCACCAACCAACCCTTGTATTAAACGTTTATAAAATGGCTTCAGTTCCAGCAAGACAAACAACCTGCTTGTGCTTTTAACCCCAAAGAGGCAGCTTACTGTCGAGCATAATGGCTTGGTAGCTAAAACACTCGGTTGCCCTAAGTTATTGTTGCTACTTTAGTCCTTGTCTTTTCATGGCTATTATCATAGCCCGTAATGAGGTCCGGCAGGCTGCTGCCTACAGATTTTACTGTTGGGAGAGCCCTCATTGAAAAATGTTCATCTAGGGCTTTGTTTGGTTAAGATACTTTGAGAGATGCAAAAATGAATTTACTCTTAAATTATCTGAGTTCAGCCAGCAACAATTATGTTTACGTTATTCATGTCCAAGGTAATACTTTTGCCCTTAGGATATTGTGCTTTTTTATTTATTATTATTTATTTATTTTTTCGCATGTTTCCACGCTTATTTTTCCGAACTAAAGTACTTCATACTCTTATGTTCGTTTTTCACAGCGATTAATGAGGTTTACTATGCTGCTTGTTCAGACTTCATGGTTGCAGTGAGTGTGCATTCAATGGGAAACGTTCACCGAGTACTTTATTTAGTTAAGTTATATCAAACCGAGCGTTGTAATATTATTGGCTTAATTAGCTGCGTTCAGGGAGTACTAATTACGTTACACATTTCTCATGTGACGAAGTTTGTTTGTAGCGGGGGAGGTAGGACGTAGTAGAAGCCCTTATTACGACGCGCAAAGTGCTGTAGGTTGTCCGTCCTATTGCTGTCAGCAATATCCGAATTGTAGCGCCAGCGACAAACAAGATACTGATTTTATAGACCGATTGACGTCAGTGGACTAGGTTTCGTGTCCATAGTAGTCAACTCTTGCACAATCTGTGAAGTACAGAGACCTGAACTGAACATTGGCATCTAGGATGCTGAACAGTGTTAGTCGGATTTTGAAAAGTCGTTCTTTTTTTATTTATTCAGATATTCTTCCCAAGGGTGATCTGTTCGAAATACATCTTTGATGTTTGATGAAAATCAGAACTGAGTTTTTCCTTTTTTAGCTTTCGGTCTGGTAAATAGACCTTGAAGTTTGTAGCGCAGGGAAGAGTCGTGGGCGAAAAGGGACTTAATATTTTTTCCATTAATCTTTGAATATCCAGTGCCAATCTGTTTCTTGCCGAGTTTTCTCATCGTGAGGTGTGTTGTATTATTGGTCAGCTAAGATGTTCATTATTTCATTGCCTGTGTTACATTTTTCATTTTTTCATTGTATGTTTAGACACATTATTTATTCGATGCTATGAAACAATTATTGAAGTCTACTGTCTTATATTTGTATCAAGTACGTTTTGTGATCTATCATCTCTGGGATGGTACAGCAGCCGAAATCTTCTAAACTTCCGCAATCTTTCTTTCTGGATGTGACTCGGAAAATAAACTTTCATTTTGTACCCAAGAAATACTATGCGATATAGTTTTGATTTACCCCATACAAATTAAGCGTTTAATGGACAAAAGCATCCCTACTGTTATGGAATAGGCATGAACAAGAACCATGCTGAACCTTGTAGAGCAATTCACATTCCCTTGTGTTTCTGTTTTCCAGAATACACGTTTTAATTTCTTTCATTTCTTTCATTTACTTCCATTAGTTCTATTACTTGCATTTCTTAAAAGCTGATAATAAAGTTTAATTTCGAAAGGAAAGAAAAACTTGGGGAAAAGGAATTTTGCGCTTCCGAGCCAACATTTGTAGCGAGACCTAGTAGTTATCTGGAAGACGACGGAATTGTCCTAGCGGCCATATTGGAAGAGGCAGTTTTTTTTTCCTCGCAAAATTCACTCTTATTGATTGTGGCGGATTTCTGCGAATTGTCTATGGTGGAATTTCACGCGGTTGGTTTTGTCCACTGACGTTTCACGTTATAATTGTAAGCTTGCCAGACACCACCCGCTCGCAATACGAAAAGTGGGAAACTTTGTGATGAGTCGTTATATCGAGATAATCATTGATGCGCTGTTCAGTACGAACTGAAAGCTACCTTATTATTAATTGTGGCCATAGGCCACAACTATGCCGGCTATTAAAATATGAGTAATAATAAATGATCCTTACTATTCCTGCGCCTACCATGAAGTTCGTGAATCACCGACTAAACGAATCTCCAGTTTTCTGAAATGTCACGAAGGAACTCACACAGACTACCCTCGAAGTAAGTAATAATTAATGCACAACAACTTTCAAAAGAAACATCGTCATATCGAGATTTTTAATACATAGAAGTCTTACAATAGTAACATGTATTGAACGCTCCCTCTATCAAATGCTCATTTCTCATAGGCCTTAAAAACCTTGACGAGTTTCAAACTGAAACAAAGGTTCCGGTTTGAAAAAGTTGCTTGTCAAGCTATTGTTTGAATTACATAATTTCAGTGTTCATAATTCACAGGATTTTTCGCTTTGCAAATTGCCCTGCCATCTGACGTTATGACTTCTGAACTAGGACTTGGCGCCAAAACAGTGTGAATGGAGTTGAAGTTTCTGCTTGGGCTAGCTAGCCATAGGCGACGGTAGGAGGGCGGTAACAAACCCCCGTGTGTTTCCTTTGTATTTTACCGCAATTAATTCTGGTGTCCTTATCCCACCCTAAACCGTCGTCTTCCTAATACGTTCTTCATTAAACTGCTTGAAAATATTTTTTCGCAAATTTTCTCCAAAATTTCTACCATACACGCTAATGGTAGGAAAAGGAGATCGGGCGACGTCGAGATCGGCTTGACAAGACAAGACGCAAGCCTTCCGGCTTGGTAGGGGCTTTGTGTTCTTGAGTTGCTCCTGGTTGGACTTAAATTTGGGAAGAAATTCTGAGTGGTTTTCAACACACATTTCATGTAAGTACCTTTTAACTAGACACTTTTCTTCAACTTTTGGATAACTAATGGGAAATGCAAGTGTTAATATTATTATTTATTTATTTTTGAAATGTGGTCCCTTGTTTGAGCTGTCAAACAAGGAAAGGTTGGGCATGGACGCCTCAACGTTCCTGTTTTGTGTCTGAATGTTAAAGGTTAACCTATTATTTTTAACCTTAACTATTTTGCTTTCTGTTTCCGAAATATTTGAAAAGATTTTGTTGCAGCCGTTTTATTTTTTCTTGATGGAATTGTGTGTTTTTTAAAATGGAAATTAAGTTCTGTAAGTGTGGTCCGTCTCTTGTTTGCATGGGACGAATCGTGAGTGTTAAATATATTAAAATATTACTCCTGTGTATAATTGTTAACTGTGTATTACTCTTATGCCTTTTAATCGTGAGAAGATTATTAAAGTTGAGTTAATATTTTTTTCATTTATTTTAGTGCCATGTGAATGACACCATGTTTTTATCTGTGTTAACGTATTTGAATAATTATGTAATTTTTTGCTATATTTTTCTAGATCCCGGTTAAGTAATAAAAGTTTAACAGGGAAAGTGAAGAAGGCATTTTGGTGAGTGAACAGCTTTATGGATGATTTTCTGCAACTCTAGACATGCCCCGTAATACAAAAGTTCTGGTCTACAAACCAGAAACTTCTAATTATGATTTGACTGGCACGACGACTATCAAGCAAGAAATCGGCAGTCCATCAGGCTCAGATTTGGCTTCCCAGCTTTTGGCCAGGGCAGGTTTATCATCCCCAAGTAATCAGTTTTAAATTTCACCCTAGAAAATCGGTCTTAATCTTACCGGTTCTTTCATGTAGATATTGTAGCCAAGAAAGAACCGCCTGAGTACTCCACACCTCAGCTTTACAATGGCGAAAAGGAATACACCGTCTTGGTAGAAAACTACAGCAAAGTTACGCCATCACCGCAAACGCCTTACAACGCCCGGGATACTCGTGGTAAAGAATTGTCCAAACCAGATGTAAGCCATTTCGCTTTGCTAGTTTATTGAAGTATTTTATATTTATTAAAACTTAAATTTTATTTTGTGTTTTAATGTGACTTTACAGCAAGTGAAACGACGGCTGAACTTGGATTCAACAGCAAATGAGGGAGAAGGTTTCAAAGCACCTAAGAGCAAACGTGTCCGAGCTGCGACCCCAGCTGCTCATAACTCCGCAAACAAAAGTATGGATTTAGTCTACAAAAGCTACATAAAATATAAAAGCATGAATAAGTAGAATGAGAATTTAAAACAATTATCTAAATTTAGAAAAATACAACGTAATTCTGAGCATTAATTTTTAACGTGTGTGTTTGTAGATGACAAACGGTGCAACACCTCGTTGGGTTTGCTCACCACAAGGTTTCTGGGTCTCTTACAAACCGCACAGGACGGCATTGTTGACCTGAATGCGGCTTGCGAAGTCTTATCAGTACAAAAACGACGTATTTACGACATCACTAACGTGCTTGAGGGGATTGGTCTGTTGGATAAAATATCCAAAAATAACATTCAGTGGAAGTAAGTGCCCGTCGAGTGACATTCTGCAATCCTATTTTCGTTGGCACACGTGAGGAACATAACTAACTTGATTACGACTAGGGGAACGGACGCCGGCTTCTTCCAAGATTCTCAAAATGATCTTAACCAGGAACTTTCTATCTTAGAGTCGAAGGAAAATCAGCTTGATGAGCTCATTTCGCGTACAGGTAAACTTAAGTGTTTCGCCAAGCTGAGTGGTCCAATTTGTTGACTCATATTATGGATTTGTAGAGTCCCAGTTGCGCCAGTTGAGTGAAGACAAGCGATACGCTTATGTAACGTATCAGGACCTGAGGAGTATTGAAGATTACCGTCAACAAACTGTGTTGGCTGTTAAAGCTCCTCCCGAAACAAAACTCCAAGTGCCACACCCCAGTGAGGTAGGATTTCTACAAAGTGATAACATTTCAGGGGAATTCAATCTGGTTTTCTTTCAAGGGTTATCAAATTCACATGAAAAGTGACTGTGGTGAGATTGAGGTTTTCCTGTGCCCTGATGACGATTCACCCATTTCGTCACACAACAATACCCCCAAGTCTGCCGTACCTAAATTTGAGTCCCCTAAAATGAAGTAAGTTCAAGAAAAAGTTATATTTGAATTCTGATTTATAGAAAGCGATCATTAACAGGTGGTCAGCAACTTCTGTGGCTTTGCCTGGGGACTCTCCTGCCAAAACGGTCATGAAAGACGGGATTTTGGCTTCACTTGAAAACAAAAGTGGAGGAAAGTCACCTGCCCAGACGAATGGTAATTTTCAAATAATTTACATGTTTTACTAAAATATGTAGTCATGTCTCTTCACAAAGTTTCTTGGGGTGAAGCATCTTCTTAGTCTATGAATGTCTTTATGATTACAATAGAACTCCGATTTTATCAGCCCTGGTTTAGGAAGTTCGCTTTTATATCAGTCACCTAGACATTTTTCCTGTTAATAATGGGTTTATACGTTGATTCTGTAGCACTTGCTCGTGGATAGTGAGACCTGTCATAATGATCCAACAAAAGTATAATTAAAGTACCAAGATGCCATTTATTTTAGTTTTATACCGCTTTGGAATTTTGTGAGTATTGCTAATGGACGAAAGCACGTGCATTTGCTTTTGTCAATTACCCTCCAGTCCTGACTGGTTGATTAAGTCTAGAGTTCTATCGTATTTAGAAGGCCTGTAAAAAGCTTTTAAAATTTCTTGACCACGAACATCACTCTTTAGGAAAGCAACTTATGCTTGTATTGACGCCCAAGGCTAGTTGTTACATAAATCTACAGGTACACGTGCACGCTGCAGTACGATACTTGTCGTTTGCTATCTTATTTTCCTGTATATGATTTTGGTTGGTTTCTGTAATTTAAGCTAACACGAGAATTCTATGTCGCTTTCAGCGAAATGTTAAGCTATTTATCTATCTGTTACGTAAAACTGTTTCATGCTTTTGTTGTAAAACATATATTTGTTTGTGTAAGTCTACTAATTAGTTTCGAAACGTTTATTTGTACGTCTTATTTTTCTTTCCTTGTTTTTTAAATTATATTTATCAGTGACTTTGTCACATTTTTTATTAGTCTTGTTACTGGGTTCATTCTAGTAATCCATATTTGTAGTTCCTAGTACGCAGTCGAGTAAAGTGTATTTTTTATAGGTCAAGATACCGGTTCGGCTTCTCCCTCAGCGTCTACTGCAGAGCCCTTTTTGTCTTTGGAACCTCCCGTGTCCGAAAGCGATTACACGTTTAGTATGGACGATGGGGAAGGCATTAGGGATTTGTTTGATTTCATGTTTTAGGCGAGTTTCTCTTCCACTATTTTGTGTTAATTATTCTTGTGTGAGAATGATAAAAAGTTTTAAGCATTTTTTAAATGCACAATGAATGGATGCTTATTTTACAGATGTGGAAGTTTGTCATCCTATTGCCTCGTTCTATGCACGTATTCTTTATCTTGTTTCGTGGAGAAAGTGTGAAATTTATTGTTGACTGCAGTGCAAATGCAAGTTTTTTTTTATTATAGCTCTTTTTTTTTCGACCGGGTTCATAGTGACCAAAGATATTTTGTAAACCGAGTCGTCTAAGTAACGGAAACGGCTCTCTTGCATGTTCATGGTGAATAGATACGAAAAAGGATAGCATTTTTGAACTGAAAAGCAGTTTTTCATTCAAAGCATGACCATAACTTGTATAACACATGTTAAGTGAGAAGTTGTGATTTATTACGACTATAACATCACCGGATTCCAACATGATATGCGACATATGATTGCGAGGAAGATTTTAGAGAGGAGAGATATTGATAGAAAGACGGATAAAAGATTCCCTTTTACACGCAGATCCATACATAAAAGGATTGTTAAGAAGTTTAAAGGGAGGGTTATGTACAGAAAAGCAAGGGAGCGAGGGTTGGAGAATGTCGTTTTGCAAGTTGTAATTACGCGGGGCTAGGGACACAAGTAGGAATGGCATTGGACCATTTGCCGTTCTTTAAACAACGCAACATTTTAGAGCCCACTAAACTCAAACCGCTGGCACAATCAAACGTCACTGTCTCGCCAATACTGTAGAAAAACTTCACTGACGACATTGTACCGCCAATGGTCGTTCCAGGGTAAGTACAAGCTTGAATGCCTATTAAGAGATAAAGCGCAATAAGTGTTTTATACGTTTCCTTTCATTATTCCTCTTTCTATGTCACAGTAAAAAAGTCAAAGTTGGTCCACACGAAAACTTACACTTAGGAGGAGGACCGGACCACCGGCCAGAATCCTGACAAACCAATATGGGTTGTCCTTCCATCATGAAACCTCCATGACAATGGAATTGTATAACGTCTCCGGATTTGAATACTGTGCCTCCTTGGATATAACCATTTTCGGGAATTTCTGGTGGGTCGCACTGCACTTCTGTAACGAATAATCGAATGAAAACGAACGATAACTGAAAATACTATTATAGCTGCAAATTCTTGATTACAAATATAGGTACAATTACATGTTTCATTTGCCATTGTAGTAATTTCGGTGAATATCGGGGTTGCAGCTTACGCGACGATTCGTACTTAGTAGTGATAAAAGTTCTCGATCGATGCTATCGTAAGTATATTAACTTAAGTGTAGCTTACACCTGAAAACTAATTTAGACGGCACTAAAACACTTAACATTTGGAGTTACTATGAATACCGTCGAACTTTGTCTCTACTGTAGAGACTTTTACTATTGCAACTGATCAATGTTTCAGTTGTCCTAAAACAGCAAAAGCTTACGCAAAAAGGAAAAAGAAAAATACCGTAGATAAATGTTCCTTACAATTGTCCTTATCAAGGAATCGTTTATACTCCGCGTTGTTAACATTCCTTCTTTTTTAAGTATTGCTCACTAAGTATTACGTGGATATTCCTTTTGCAAATCTAATTTAATTTGTTGAAACGCTTCATCATGATTGGAAGACTTGCTTAACTTTTCTTTTCCGTAATATTTGTAATTATTAATTTTTATTATTTTTTATTTTCCGTAATTTGTTCGGTAGTTTCTGTAAATGGAATTGTTTAAGTCTAAACAACCGATACAAGTAACACTATGTTTCGTGAGTGTATTCATGGGAACAATTTCTTCTCGTGTTTTACAGCCCTGCTTTATTCCTGTGATCGTATTACTCCCAATTCTAAATATTAATACAAATTTTCTACAATATATGTCTTACAAGCTACCGAGTTTCTAAAACAATAAAAAAATACGAATAAAGCAACTGCAGGAAGTACCGTTTTTACTCTTACGTAATGTTTTGTCGAAGGTGAGTGGTCATTTTGATCAGAAAGTGCCAAATTTAAGTAAAAAGCTTCACAGTGACAGACGTCACCTCTTCATCACCTCATATACGTTTTTCCTAATTCGATTAATATTTCTTTTCTTTTTTTTCGAAAAGCTTTGTAACCCACGTTCTTTTGCCTATATACACACGAAAAGATCTCACGGCATCGCCCGACAGGGACTTCATTCCACACTAACTAAGCAGTTTACTTCCTGCTAGGCCTAGTGGGAAAAAAAAACGAAAATGCGTGCTGGGTAACTAGATGGGACGTCTGTGAAATGGAAAAGATTGCGAAAAACATAACAAACGATACCTTCGCATTTTGGTAATGGTGCCGCCCATTCGCCATTGGGCTGGCAGATTGTTTCTGTCGGTCCACGTAGAGCAAACCCCGGTGGACACGAAAAAAGCGCTCGGCCACCGACTTCTCGACTCAATGTAGAAATACGAAGTGATCGCCCGGTTATGTTAGATAGCTCGGGGCATTCCACGCCTGGAAAACAGAGTAATTTATTTCTCAAGCTGCACAAATATCTTGTGGCATAAAATCGACCATGCTTTGTTGTGATCTTTTATTTCTCGAGATGTGTCACTAGTTTTGGCACGGTTGAAAACTCCGCGAATTGTCAAATAACAATTACACGCAGTAGGTTCTCGTTAAAACGAACCCTTTTACACGAACTTTTGACTAATGGATTTTAAGCTCACGAGGAAGCATATGTGTAGAAAAAGCGTCTGCTATAACGAACTTAAGCTGTACTGAACAGTTCTGTTTCCAACGGGTTTCGTTTTAACGAGAATCTACTGTAGCAGAAAAGCAAACTGCTAAAGATAAACAATGAAAGTTAGATAAATTTAAAAGAATTACTCAATACAACTATAATAAATGATAATACAAAGTGTGACAAATACATATAGAAAAGAGACATCTATATGCCGGGGATTGAAAGTCAAATTAAAATAAATGAATGTGCGAGAAAAACATCCAAACCGCAGTACAAATCTTACAGAATCTAGTGGCTAAGTTCAGAGCTAAGTTTGTTGGCACAATTTGTCGGCGTTACTTTTTGTCTTGCTTTCAACAAGGAGACTTACTTTCGCAAATTGGCACAGGGGCGTTCCAGTTACCGGAGGGTAAACAAGTAATCTCAGGTGCACCAATGAGCGAGTTCCCGTTTTGGCAAGAGAACAAGACTTTCGTATTCATCTTCGTATTCTTGTTCGAAACGATCAGGCCTTTTCGGTCATCCGGAATCGGTGGACAGTGTATTGCTAAAAAGCACAAACAACAAAACATTAAAAATAAGCCAACAAGCATATATTGAATTCTGTACGTTTTGTCATAACAACATAGTTTACCTTTAACGGCGATTTCAATCTTGTGCGAGTGCCTCGTAGGGGTGACGCACGTGAACGTACCCGAATCGTCTTTTTGGGCATGGTAGATACTTAATCTGTATTCCAGTTGCGGATTCCGTCCCGCGTCTGTTGTCCAGCCTTCGGGGTATTTCCTAGTAAACCGACACTTTTGATGAAATCTGTGGCTATGCCCAAAAACCATAACACATACCGCCACATACATACCTATAGTTATGCGAAACTTCCCACTTTGGCACTCCGAAACGTCGAATCCAAAGGCATTCCATATGTAAGATGGTTCCTGGGTACACGACCAGCTTTCCGTCATTGCTTTGTGCAATCGGACCCAACTGATGTCTGAAAAGGATGGTTGGTGGCTTCTCCACTGCAAAACCGTCATCAAAGGGCAAAATGAGATTGAAATAGCTCTCTTTGGCGAGGAATTTAGACTTGACGATTTCCCCAGACTTACGAGCATAATCATTTTCTTGGTTTAACCCAAAACAAGTCGGTTTGACGCCAGTCCATTCGCCACGCGTACATTTCCGCCGAACGGAGCCCAACAAAGCGTATTTGCCAATATCCGAGCATCTTGAGACCTGCGATGAAAACATTTTCATTAGCCTTTGTCTAACAAATTGCCAAGTTTTCATATTAGTCAAAGTTACGAGTTCGGTCCCGGGCGGGAATTCGACAAAATCTTCCGTGATTTGTTGATCTTCGTAAAACGTGACGAGATTTTGCTCGTCGTTCCGAAAAATGCAAGATCGATTCGTGCCTGTTGAAACAACGTCGGGTTCTTCACCGTCTGCAACAACAGTTTTTGTTATGGCAGCCACAAAATGTGGGCCATAAAATTATTGTCTCTCAGGAACACTTTCGCCGGCAAGTATAAAATCTTACCGCAGCTGAGAGACCGTCCCACCCAGCTACCGTCTTCGCAAACGATTTGCCAACTCGTCTTTTCACCCATAATACTCGTTACGCAGCGAAACGTGACTTCGGTCCGGTCCGGAAATCTAAATGATGCACTTATTGGCAAAGCACAACGCATTTTTACTTCTTTTTTTTCAAAACTTAACTTAAACGTTTTACTTTTCGGATTTCTCAGTTCTTGACTTTACATTAATTTTTATTTAATTTTTATTTAATTTTCATTTAATTTTTTAATTTATTCAAATAATTTTTATTTCATTTTTAATATTTTATTAACGGTTTCAGATTTTATTATATTTATTTTCTTAAAGCTTTTTTATTTGTTTTTATTATTTTTGCAACACAGTGGTATTCCTATCGTTTCTGCTTCTCTTTTTTTGTCTTGTCGCTTTGTCTGGTGGTGTGCAAACAGGCATGCTGAGCAAACATAATTTAGGTGCTGACTTAATGCCAATGTAACACGTTTTTCTGTTTTATTTTTGGTTGGATTTTTACCTTCTTTCAGCATCGTTTAACGGCTCCCCATTTCGAAATATCAAAGAACCTTGTATCCTAGCTGGCGGGCCGCACGTCTTTTTGGAGGGTAAGGAATAATCGATAAGGCTCATCTCACCGCCAATTGTAATATCACTCCCTCCTTGAAACCCAACTAACTTTTTGCCATCTTGGGAGCCTGTTGTTGATCATAATGAAAAATGAAAACGTCAAGCCAGTGCAAAAGCTTCCTCTTATCAGATCCGACTTCGTCGTCTACTTTTCTCCCCGAACTTATTAAGAAAAAATCACCCACAAGCGGTGATAAGGAAAGAAGTTTTTTTTAGGGGATAAAGAGAGAAAAAGTTCCTTCAAGAGTGAAGGGTAGAAGGGAGAAGGCGACATTACCATCTCCTGAGCCGCTTCGGGATTTGGATTTGCATAGAGGTGACTGAGGAAGTAATTCCCCCATCCGGCATTTGATAGGCAGCGTATTCGTTTTCTCATAATCAAGCTCAGAGCAAGTGTAATCAACGATAGAACCATGAGCGATGGTAAGACCCGCCCGGTACCCAGATGTGTACTGTCCGTTGGGGATCTTAGGCAATTCACAAGGGGCTGATACAAAAAGAAAAGGCAAAAATAAAAAGGAAATTAATACGTTTTCGCTTCTGGTTTTATCTCACTGTCTTTAAGATTGGCATTAAGCACTTGAGCAAGTCAAGTCGAGAGGGTGAGTACATTGTATATAATTTACAGCTAACTTAAGAAGGTGTAGTCAACCAGGGCAAAAGCGAGGGTAAGCTTTAGCTTCGTGGGGAGGTCAAAACTATGCAAGGCGTGACTTCAAGTGAACACTGAACATGCATTAACCCGCAACAGAGAGAACAATGTGAACGAGGGCAAATAAATGGGTAAATTTTAGTGTGAAAACGAGGGTAGATTTAGAGTGAATCGAAAATTTGTAAAAGACTAGTTGACTACGATAAATCGTGTAGTATTTTCTTTCAACTCTTCCATTGTAGAGTACGTGCTTTTCAGCAAATGTGATACTGCAGTGTGAACGAAGGTAAAAGGGTAGGTGTTAGAATAAAAACAAGGGCAAATATTAGGCATACAATTTAGAGCAATTTTAATTAAAAATTTGCTATGGTAAATTTCGCAGCGTGAAACAGTACTCGCATTTGTCCCTTAAAGAAAGAGTAGTGTGAACGTGGGCAAAACATGGGTTTGTGTCCGTAAAATTTGAAACGAACTAAGAAACAATGAAAATAAATTGACTTGAAATGCATTCTGTACAACAGAACATAGTTTTTCCACTTTATAGCTAAAGCGTTATAAATAAGGGCAAGGGACAAGGGTAATTTATGGGGCAAAAGCGATGGTAATCTGGAGATAAAAATGAAAACAAGCTGTTAATAATAGCGGCTAAAGTAAATTAGCAGTACCAATGATAGAAAGCATTTCACTACTTTAAAAACAGAAATTTAATTTGCGTTTCAATTTGTAGGGCAAATTACACGGTTAGATTCGAGGGTAAAATCGACGTTAACTTTAGTAAGCTTATCCAGTGAAAGCTGGCAAGTGTGACCTACTGCTAAGTTCTTTTAAAGAAGCTTCTAGAAAGTGGTCATTCTATTTACATAGGAATTATTTTTGCCATTTGACGAGCAATTTACCTGGGGCACATTCTGGTTTTTGGGTAACGGCCCATTCGCCGTACCAGCATCGCATAGCTTCATTGCCTTGAACCACATAACCAGGCAGGCAAGAAAATTCCAGCGTTTCATTATGCGGAATTTCGGCACCATCTTCCGTGGGTAGGCCGTTTCGTTTAAAAATTGCGTTCTCAGCCGCTGGTACAATGCAAGGGCCTGGAGGATGGCGAGACAAGATAATACCCAAAATCACATTGGAAATCAATACCCCGTAAAAGGTCGTTATAAAACTTGGTAAGCACGGTGAACACAAAAAAGAACTTGGGCACATACTTAACAAACAAATGGGAACTTTAGGCTTCCACCGCCCATCTTTACAACGCACAGTTCGGTTACCGACGTTCAAAGCGTAGCCTTTGCTGCATGTTACGCGTACAACTGTGCCGGTACCAAAAGTTTCGTTGGGATTTTTCCCCTGTTTCACGATCTCCATGTGGGCGTACGGTTCAATAGCCAAAGGAGGACAGTAGTCTTGTGTTTTTACCAGCATTCCAGAAATCAACGAACGGAGAAAAGAAACATACAACACACAACGTCGCGTTATGATAAGAACGTGCTGTCTAGCCAAGTTTGAAATAATTGACATCTTGTTCACAGCTTAAAGAAAAAATCCTTGCGAGTACCTGCTTCCATTCGCTTGGATCCATCACTGTACGTTTGCTTTAGCTTGAAACGACGCTTTCCCGTATCCCGACCACCACCGCCCGAACTTCCACCGCCAGTACGGTGGGAAATTGGTCGCTGCACGCGAAGGACGTTTCTCTTACGACGGAGAGACCGTACCGAACGGGCCCAACGTAACCGGGGATGCTTGCCTGAAATACACCTATAAAAATTGACAAGTCAGTACACTCCACTGACACTCCATCAACCGATTGGGTAAGGACAAGCAGTTCGTCAAACGATTTTTCCTACAACGTACAGTCTCCGCTTTTGAAGAGTGCGACGTTCTTTCGAGCAAAAGGAGAAGGAATAATCCAAAGAAGCAATTATAAGAAGAAAATAATAAAACGAACGAAAAAATCGTCAAAACGCTATAAAACATTTAAATAAATTTTTCAAGCAAAAACAGAAAGAAATACGTATTACTAATAAACTGAAATAAAATTCGACTTGTAGCATGAATTACGCTCGTTGTTCTAAAATTTTAAGATTGTTTAAACTATATTAAAAGTAATGTTGGTACCATGATTACTAACTTCTCTATCTACTGAAATGACATGTCGGAAACCTCATCACGCTTTCCATGAATTTGCTAATCGTCCAAACTCTTTCAAAAAAAAAGGCTAACAATGCCGAAAAAAAAAATCCAAACATGCTTTACTGCTTGCGATGAGAAGCTCGTTACGCAAGGCTATTAAAGACCTTGACTTATATTAGGAGCATTTCAAAGCAATAATGTTAATCTAAGTAGTATTAGGAAGATTTCACAGAATGAGTATGAATGTTACCTAGGAAACTGTTTGGGGCTCCACCGGCCGGCAACGCAAGTTGCACCAGGTGGTCCCTCATCGAGAATGTAACCTTTGTCGCATTCGAACATAATTTGCCGGTTATTGGTGACTTTTCGCACGTACGGTCGGTAGTCGTAAAGACCCATGTTACCCACCAAGAGAACTTTTCCATTCTCCAAATAACCCGGGAATGGGCAATATACTGGGGAAAAAAATCCGAACTTTGCATTACTTTAATTTTTTCCCTTCACTTGACAAACTTATGTTATTTACCTCAAATACAAATCGAAAAACAATAATTCGGTAACAAGAAGTACAAGAAAGAAAATTCAAGTATCTAATCCTTTTTTGTCGTTTATTTCCGTTATTATTGTAAAAAGATACTTCTTTCCTCGCATTTCGTACAGTAGACTCTCGATGTAACGTACCTCCCGGGACTCGCATACACTGTTCGCTCTATTAGAAGTTCGGCGTATCGGATGCATTTTTCGTTGCATTCATGTGAGTCAGAACATTACAGACCATCCATTTTACATGGATATTCGTTGCAAAAGGGTTCGTTTTAACAGGATTTTACAGCAGTTTTGTTCAATTTGTCATTACTGTTCCACTTCATGTTTAATTCACTGCTACTTTCTGCTATTTTTTTTCTCCTGTTAAGCTAGCTTTACACGAGTGTGTCGGTGTGTCCAAACACACGACACATGACACACATCCATGAGAAAACGAAAAAAAAACGGCACAAGTAGTATGACACAAGCCCGACAACTAAAGTTTTGCTTAACTTTTGGCGTCGGCTGACAACGACACATGCCGTTTAGCCACCCACAGACTAGATGAGAAGGGCTTTTCTTTCTGTTGTTGTGAAATGACCGTTTCTTAAAACAGAAGCCACTTTGGACTCAACAGGTAAAGCTTTACTACTGAACAACACTTAATGTTAATAATAATTAAACTGAAACTTAGCTACGTTCTTTGAAAACCATGTTTAAAGTATGAAGAGCCTTCTCCTCCGGTTTGTGTGTCAGTCTTTACATTTTTGTTGACATTCTAGTGTAAATTAAAAGATGTCGAACAGACCATGTCATGACGACACGGCATACGAGCACGGCACGCCGACACTCCAGTGTAAAGCCAGCTTTACACTCTTTGGAAGATTTACTTTATCTTAGAGTTCAATATTTTTTTTACTATGTTCCTTTAACATTCTGTTTCAAATATTAATCTTTAATTTGCGTCTTGCAGTGAACTTTTTGATTCATTGTGTTATGTCCCGTTTGTTTCAACACTGCAGTGTAACGATCAGCTTAAGTAATTTGACTATACCCCTACAGTCATGGTGGTTGACATATAGAAACAGAATAAACATGTGAAAAGTGTACACATACCTTCGACACAGACGGGAGTTTCTCCCGTCCAATTTCCATAACGGCATTCCGTTACATTATTGCCTTGTAAGGTGTAGCCATCTTTGCATTTGAATAAAGCTCGCATGCCGTGTTCGGTTTTGGGAGCAATTACCATTCCATGCCGCGGTCGGATCGGAAGCTGTTTGCATCTGGCTAAACGGTTAATCAATACACCGAGGAGAATTAGCTTAATCCACTCAGTTTTCTTTTGTTTATTTTTTTTCTAAAAAAAAAAAGGCAAAAATCCAGCATACCTGGTTCACATTTAAGGGTAATTGTCCAAGAACCGTTGTTACATGTCGGTAAATGGAATCCGTACGAAGGTTCGTAACGATGCGCGCATTCCAAGCTGAGAGTTTCTCCATGGGAAATGGTCGCACCGGGTAAAACTCCTTTAACTTTCCCGAATTCCACCGATGGGACCAAGCACGGTGCTACAGAAAACAAATCCCCAATGTTTTTTTTTCTTCGTTAATACGATTTAAATCTCCAGTTTGGAACTGGAGTTCCAAATAGGGGAAGAACAACACCCTTAAAGTGAGATACGAAATAAAATAAACACCCGTGCAATCTTAACATAAAAAAAAAACAATAAAAAAAGAAGAGGCAAGACGGAAGCCCAACCAGCCAGTGATCAACCCAGAACGTTGTATGAAAACGTAAAAGGCACAGGCACAGTCCTTGCATGGCTTGGCACTTCTGGGAGAAGAAAGCGAGCTTTGATTTGATTCGATTCACAGATAAGGGGAGATGTTTTTGAGGGTTGAATGTCGGAGGTGAGGATGGTTTTAGGTTAGTTTACCGTAACAGATTGGAGGCGGGTATCTCCACGTGCCATCACTTTGGCACACGCTTGAAGCTGAGCCCACCCGAATCATGCTGTCAAAACAACGGTAAATAATTGAAGCGCCCAATGCTGTTCCTTGTTCCAGATTCTCGATCCATCCGTTGTAAATCGGCCCGGGATTCCCGCAGTTAATTTCTGGTATTAAGGAGTGGGGGGTAAGTTGTCATAGCAGCACGGTATGTTAGTCGCAAAGTGGTTAGTTAGTAAACAAGCTATGGATCTAGCAACCCTACTACGCCTAAGTATGTTACAGTACGCAAGATTTTTTCCTCTCTGCTACGGGGAGCACTGTAGTCGAGGCCTTACTTTACGCATGACACAATTCCACTTGTTACACTATGCGACCTATCCCTAGATAACTTCAGCCCCAGGGAATTACTCCTTGCCCAAGACTCATTCTTTATTAAATTCTTTCTTTAAGTTTCACGCTAGCGTTCCAAAATTAGATAAGTTGGAGCGTTACAATTAATGTAACAACCGCATGAAACCTGTGAGGCTACGTAACATACCATACCTTTACCGCAGAATGTTTTAAGACGATTCTGACAACCCATCGAACCCAACATTCTTCACTACAGAAAATTAATTGAATAGTATAATAATTACGTAATAAGAGGCATTACGCAAGGTTGCGGATTTGTAGTTTATATAGTCCCATTAGACGTCATTGGTGAATTTGGCAAACGCTCGATTTAAACAGCCTTTTTCAAATTATACTATTTCCTCACGGGAATAAAGCTAGAATGTTCCAGCATTGCTTGGGACTGCAACTGCAAATTTTCGTTACGATACGTTTAACGAATCATTAGAAATTTTATTACAAAGTCTCTTATGGAAAAACGCACGTTAAACACGATGTTACTTTCATATACACGGGTTATACGGTAGTAATAAACGATAGCCTCCTAGTCTGAAGGCCAGTTTAACCTTACTAAAGTTGTTAAGAAGCATACAATGGCTTAACAGAGAGCACATATCCACCTGCATCTAGCGGATATATACATTCAGACGCTAGTTAACAAAGAACTTTTCAATAAAAAAAACGCAGTGGAATGGTTGAAACAATCGATATGCCTTATTGCCTATAAATCATGCACATAATGCATTGAGATCTCACTTTAAACTATTTTTACACTAGACTTCCTCTTGCAGTGTTTGGGATCTTGTCTTTGGCCAATCAAGATTCTTTCCTACCACTGATCAACTTCTGTGAATCCGATACGATCACTCGAAATTTCATAAAAAACATCGAGAAAATTTCAGATCCTATCATTTCAGTTAATATAAAAAATCACGATATAAACCATTGTCTCAACGTATAACTATGTATCGACATAAATGACTATAATATCAGCCTTAAATAAAAAAAACTGACATCTTTAATAACGATAACAACTTTTTATTACAGCAGCCAATCAACAAATGTTCCAGTCAAAGCTGATTGAATCGGAATTTTTCGCGAGAAAATTCGATCCGATTCGATCTTTTTTCGAAGTTAGGCCCATCCGATCCGATTAAGCGATCAGATCGGATCTTTTTTTTTAAAAAAAAAAAAAAAAATCCGAAACACTGGCCTCTTGACCGTAATTTTTACCGGTTTAACCGTACATGCTTACGTAAAATAAGACTTTTTAATAAATTTATCGAACTTACACTACTACTCTTAAGGTCTCACTCATGACTTATATCCACTGTTTTTGAAGATTTCGATTTAACTGTTGCTTTGGTTACCCGGTATAGGGTCAATATCTATATCTGTCGGATAAGAGGGTAGCTAATGTAACTTTGTCAAATCTGTCACATAATTTTGATCTGGAAATACCGGTTGTTACGAGGCAAGTTGGTACTTATGGAGCCTAGACAACCTACATTGCTAACATACGGTTATTGTTAAAAAGGGGTGAAAAACATCCGAAGAGTTCGAAAAAAATTGTGAGCCATGAGTTGCGTACATACGAATTCCGATTGTGCCAAACCCTATCATGAAAATTCCCGATTATGTAAACCGCGTGGAACGAACTGTATTCCGTGTTATAACTTTTCATATTGTCTCTCGCCCTTTATCTCATAATGTTACCAGTTTATCTTATAGTGGCTTACACAAATAGTTACAGTGCAAATGCAGTAGGATAAAACGAAATTCACCTATTGTGTTACTGCAGTAAAATCTCGCTATAACGTATACGTAGGGAGACGGAAAACATGTCCGTTCTAGCCGATTGTATACAATAGGTAGTAGTAGAATATTTGTGTTTCACTTCACCTGAATATGTGGACTTGTACACAATAGCATATTGTTTGTTATAGATAGTGGAGGTCGTAATGAAATTTTACAGTACTGCGTATGAGCACGCCGCACTTGTGTTCTGATGCTACAAAACGTTTCACATCCGTTTGAATCCGATTGTGTAAACTATCCGACTTACCAACCACCTTCCTATCACCGATTCTTTTATAGAACACAAATTCTCACGTATGTTTAAATTATTGTTTACTCTCTTTTTATTTTCTCAAAGCGCACAGCCGCTTTTCAATTAAATATTATTATTTTTATTTTTTAAAGTAATTTCAAACTTTAGTCTATTTGTGCATTAAGTGAAAACAAAAGACAATTATTTTCAATCCTCCTTACCTCATTCTTTTTTGCACGCTTCATACCTTGAAGCCAATAAAATGTACACAAATTTTAACAAAAAACCTTTTATTTGTTTTCACGAATTTAGGATAAAATGAGCTCTTTCTGTCGTTTACATTCTGCCTTCCTTTCTGCGGCTACAGATACTTCCAAAAGTATTCTCCATGTTCACACGGAGCGTGAGCTAAGTAGAAAACGAAAGTAGTCGCATGCAAAAATCGAAGGTAAATTCGACAACAGCTTCTTCTATTCCGGACAAGTCGCGTAGCTTGAACGTCGACTGAACTGGTCTTAAATTTTGACGAGACAGTGCTCTTTAAATTTGGATATCACTTCGAGTTTCAAGGGGGGAAAGTGGGCGAACAGAATGTGGAGGTCCATAAAAAGCCATGCTAAGCGACAGATATGAAGGATGTGGAGTCTAAGTGAAAGAACAAAGCACTTCAAAGTAGAAAGCCGATTGCTGTCTACGTTCAGTTACTGTATATTACAAGCCAATCTTTCTTGGTGTGTGTGCATGCCCAAACGCTATTACCTGCACACTGCGGCAGCCCGCTGGACCATTTCCCGTTGAGCTGACAAGTAGCCTTCGTGCTATCTCCCACGAATTTCATTCCGTCGAGGCAGCGGTAGGTGATGACGGCATGCAAAGTAGTGCGAGATCCCTCAATCCAGCCGTTCACAAGCAAGCCTGGGCTACCGCAGTTGATTTCTGAAAACGACAGCCAGTTTACAGAGGCACCCAACCCCCAACAGCAGAGCAAAGAGAAGAGAGGCAGAAAGAGCCAGAAGAAACAGGGATAGACAAGAGACAAGTATAGAGAAGACAAGACCCAAGCACGTCACAAGAGTCAAAAGAAACGAAAGAGCAGAAATATTTCAGAAAGGATTGTTATTAAAGCAAGGAGTTAATAGAGCTGCTTGCAACGGGATCGTTCTGCTTCCATTCAGCTTCCCGACAACGAATGTCTGACAGCTTTTCCAAGGACTGGACTGAAAATACCTCAATATTGTCCAAACTCACCATATTTCTCAGCTCTCTCATTTATACACGTAAAGGGTGGGAGGGTTAGAATCATTAATTGCAGTATGAAGTGCTTTTAGATGGGGCAGTGCCAGGGTAAGCAACTAGTCCACTGTTATTGAGTTGTAAGAGTGTGTACCATGTTAGGATTTGATAAATTTGTTGGCGCTTATGACTCTTTTTTGCACCCAAGCTCGCTAGTGCATATCAATTTATCACTCGACATACAGAGACACCCCATTAAGACTCTTAAGTAATCCCCCTAACCCGCCCGGCAATCACATGTTGCTTATTTCTTTTCTTTATTCTTTCTTTTTTTCTATCCTCTCTTACCTTTGCAGTAAGGTTCTTCGCCTGACCATCTTTTATCCGTTCCACAGCGACGAGTGGATTCGCCCACTAAAGAAAAGCCGTATTTGCACTCATACGAGACAATGGAGTTGTAAGAAATGGATGTGAATATGGCTTTCCCGTTGATCGGATTGTCCGGGATGGAACACTGCACAGCTAGGAGAGAAATACAAATAGCATGAGAAACAAGAGACGAAAAGAAGAATTAAGTACGCACAACATGCGTAAGCTATTACGATTTAAAAATCACAAAAAGACGTTAATGCACTAAATTTTTTTTTCTAGAATTTTAGAATACTTACGGACACACGTGGGGAGTTCAGGAGGCGTCCAAGCACCGTCTGCTTGGCAATAACGATTCGCGCGACCGACTAAATCGAAGCCTGGCTGACAAGAATAAGTAACTCGGCAGCTAAATGTATAACAATCTCCCTCGTGGCGGCCGTTTAGCATATCGCCGGGATTCCCACACGAACGCGCTGTAACACAAAACAAAAGTTGGAAGACTCAAAATTGTTCCGTTAAAATCATGCTCCCATGAGTTTGCCCCAAGAGGGTCGGGAGAGAAAAGCTGTTTAGAGGGCTTAAAATGTTTTTCTGTCAGCTTTTTGGGGTAACAACTCACGTTCGCAGTTGACATCCGGCCCGTACCACATGGCCGTCCCATTGACCGTATTGAGCAAACACTTGGCTCGAGCAAAGCCTGTTGTCGCATAGCCTGGGTAGCATTGATATTGCAGCATAGTTTCCAGTGCAAACGTCGTTTGCTCGATCGGAGCATTGTGTCGCGCGTGTTCCACCGTCGGAGGCTCCAAACAGTAGCTCGGATTGAGATTAGCTGCAGTTAAGTTACAAAATCTTATTATGATACCACCCCACATGTCACCGTTTGGCCCTCGTAACACGCATTAACGTTATGAACTTTCCATACCTCGACAAGTGGGTTCCACTCCTGACCATGTTCCGTCTGCTTGGCAAATTCTGGTCTCAATGCCTACCAGTCGACTGTCGTCGTCGCAACTGTACATGGCCCGATCACTGTAAAAACGGCCGCTCACGAACACTCGACCCTTTTCCGGATTCTTCAATTCGGGACATTCCTTGTCTAATACAGACGAAAAGAATGTTAGTGACTTACAATTCACATTTCTTTTACAAATGTTGACACATTGTCATTGTTAGATTCCTGAACTCATGGAATTCCTACTCTAGTGTGAAAAATAATATTATTTAGTCCGATTTTCTTTAAAGCGATGATAAATTTTACGTCAGGCCACGTAAAGTAATCGAACACAGCCATCTTGGATTTATATTATGTTAATTGGTTCACTAGATGGCGGTGGACCCACAGAAGTTCCATTTTCTCGATTTTTACTCTTAGTTTTTTAGCAGAAATATCAACATAATTATCACTCTCCTTTTTCGCATTCTTAAACTCAGCTTATTCTATGATTAGCATTAAAAGAGGCTCATTCTTAACCCATTCATTTACACCATTTTTTATCCAAAATAGCCATCTTTGATTTCGATGACTTGTTGCATTTATTGCCTATTACCTATTCAGACAACCCACTGAAATTCATAAATTTGTCAGGGTCCGTTGGTTATTTAAGAACGATAAGTAATTCCAGCTAAATTCATAATCGCAACGCCAATTAGTAAAATCCGGAGTTCTCGAAAATTCCAAGCAATTTTTACACTAAACTATTATTCGAACGTATTCCTTTAGCCAAAACTCCTCATCTTTCTGTTTACGAACTTTCCAAGGTAAGGGAAAATATTTCCTAGTGACGTTATTGTTCAGGTATATTTTATGCATAAAAATTATTCCTTTCATTTCGCGTTTATTAGCATCCTAATAAGCGTGTTGTTTCATGTTCCTCGTAAATTCAAGGTGGTCGTCTAGTCCCAGGTCTATGTAATTAGGCAGGTTCCAATTTACTTCAATATTATTTAAAATAAGTCCTGATTCTCTTTTTTTAGTATACTACGATTTCGCTATAAGAGAATCATTGAAGAACAGAAGAAATGATCAGATCTAAAACTTATTTTATTGAATGCTTTTCCATCACATTGGCGTAACTTGGGACTTGTCGATGCAGTTAAGAATTGCCGACAGTTTCGTTATGACAGGGTTTGTTATACCAAGGTCATATTGCATATGGGTGTTACAAACACACATTGATACCGAAGAAAAAATTCTGCGGTTTTACGTATATTTTATGCATCTCTGCATATACGATAATAATAGAATTTATGTTACGTAGAATTGAGTCTCAACAAAGAATGCAGTTATCTGTTGAAAATAGCTGCAATCGCTTCCGCCCATGCACTACACAAGCATGCATGACGAGTGTACGATCTTAGAACTGTCAGCTTGATGGTAGACATCTGCAGCACACGTACTGGACTTGTACTTCTTCCAGAGCTTTTGTTCCGTTTTTCTGTTTATTTTCCATTTTTTGCTCCAACCTTGAAGGGTGAGCACCAAAGAAAGCCTTTTGACCAAGAGTCTTCACCGTTTACTATTGCCACTCAAGATTACAAATGTTGCTGTGTCTGTCACAATGATTTGGAAGTAAAAAAGCACCTAAATGGTTAGAGGAGCGGCTGTTGCGGATTTTCTGCAGAAGTGGCAGAACTTTCGGTCGGTAAATTGCTTCCCGAGTTGCCGATACTACGCAGCACGAAGGATACTGAACGAATAGTCATCTTGCCTTTAAGGGGGGATACATAACCTTTCATGGCTTCTCATAGGCCGTTCTTCTTTTTCCTGTGCCATCAAAACCAAACAACGAAAAACATAAACCTTCAGAAGCGAGAAAATATCACGGAAACGTAATACCACAAGCCCGCCCGAAAGACGACAATTACGTTCTGTTATACAGTAAATTGATTTCACATTTCAGTCTTCCGCTCCAAGAAATTCTAGATCACGACAGAAAAGGCTTCCTTCTGTTGCCTTTAACTTTTCAGATAATAATTACAATTTTAATAGTACCCATGATTTTGAGAAGGCCATTTAAAACGTAACTAAGCTAACTAGTGAAACGAGTTCTTGAATATTTTAACATCCAAAAACTATTTTCGTCGATATTTCACTTAACATTTACTTTATCATACCATAGTCTTAACATAACATAGCACGACATGACAACATAACATACAAACATAACACTGTAGAAAAAACTCGTTATAACGAACCACACGGAAATATTCAAAAGAAAGACTGCTCTTGTATATTCGAAGTCCGCTGTACTTGTATCAAGCACTTTTCTGTCCGTCAATATTTCTCGAATTCCATAACCCCATTTGCTCTAGACGAGAAATGATTATGAAAGAGTTCGTTGTAAACGGAGTCTACTGTATTTCCATTCTTTGATTTCCGTTGGAAAACTTGTCCGGCGGTATTATTTATAAGTTTCCGCTAGGTGGTAGTAGTTATTCTCATAAACCTGGAAAGGAGAAGCCTAATGTGAACAAGGATAAAATCTTGTCTACTCTACTGTCGAACTGCATTTAATGAGCCAAATTAACACGATCATGCTAGCAATCAGACTACTACTATTTTTTTCCGAAAATACAAATTACAATCACACTTTCAAAGCGTAATTTGCGGGCTTAAATATTTACTGGTTCTAACATATTGGAATAGTATACTGAAAATACGACATCATGCAATTGGTAACTAATCTTCAAAGCATCTTAATTAGAGTCTGATGTCCTGGGATACCTGTCAATCTTGGGTCTAAGAAGGCTTATGATCTTAGCGGTGGGCGGCTTAGGGTAAAGCCACTAGTTAAGTAACACGGTTATCCCTCTTTAACGAACTTTGGATCCACACCATAACGGTCGAAGCATCTTCTGGCATTTAGGGCACTCGTTATTTTTTGTCCTTTTTCTCCTTTGCCGTAGTTCAAAATTCGATATAATCTAAAGCCGTCGATGGCTCTCGTCTTCGCGAAGAAAGGAAACTCCCGATATAGTCCACATTTGGGCTTTTCTCACGAAAAGCATTCTTGAAAAGAAGGTTTTATTCTTTTTCTCTGGGATATCTTGCCTCGCAGCTTTCATACTTCGCCCAGGTTCAAAAAAGGGACCAGTAGTGGGAGGGTATGGTGCAAAAAGAGCTCGCAATTGCATCTTTCTTGAGATATATGAAGACTCACTGAGTGAGATGAAGAGCCTTACAGAACAAACTGTCCTTCTCCTCCCTTTTCTTTCCTGATGTTGGGATGTGAAGGACAATAAGCAACTCATCTTCGCCTTCCCTCGGAATATCACCACTTCTTTGTCATGTTGTTGTTGGAAAATAGCCACACCCCCTTTAGGATCATTTGCTACGCAGTTTTTTATAGCAAGCAAGACACAAAATAATAAATAAAAAACACAAATGTGTCCCCACTCTCGTTATTTCAATCTAAGCCCATTACGTCTAATCTTATATGAGGCTGGCAAAGAGGGTGCAAGCAAATTGTTTTACTTTCCCCTCCCTTCACCTCCTTTGAGCCGCTTGGGTCCGATGGAAAAGTATTCGATATAATTAATGTAAACGGATCAATGTTCACGTGTGCGTGCACAATCTTCAAAGAGGTGACGTTTTCTAAGTTTTCTCCCCTCCTCCCTAGGTTGGGGTCGATTTTTTTTTTTTTTACTTATATACATATATGTATATATGTATATAATAGATTACGGGCAGTGTCTGAGGAAGGGATTGGTACATAAAGAGGTGTCGTTTTTCGCTTTGTTGCTCTGCATAATAGGTTCATCGTGATGGATGAAGGCGATTTTTTCCCAATAATTTATGCCAGACTTGAGGGATTTTAAGACTCGTTTTTCCTCCATTCAAATAAATCTTTTCTCAGTCGAGCAAGAAAGAATGCAGTAAACTGGAAAGACCTACGAAGAAATCGTGATAAAAGAAGGTGGAACAAAGAAATCTGCAGTAATTCCTCCCAGCCACCGTAACCTCAACAATCTTTCTTATCCCCTACAGCTGTGACCATCCATCAATTCCAGCTGGACCGAGTCACGACACACCTGTGTTACATATACACGATTGTACGTAGGCTCGGCATTATTCATATGGACTTACGATCCCTTACGGACTCTTTTCGCCTTGAAGCTTCTGTACCTCACGGATTTAATGCGTTTCACGTAGACAGTAATAAACTCATTTAGCAACAATAACGTACGCAACACGTTAAGCTGACAATTATTGCGTAATTTGAAAAGGAAGAAATTAAAGGCTATTGATTTTGGTTAAACTATTACTGCCATTTAAATTGCACGTTTTACCATATTGATTTTTATATTGTTTGAAAGAAGTTGTACTGTGTCAAAATGTCAGAAACAAAGTAACACGTTATGAAATGACAAGGAAAAATATGACAACATAAAATGGTTAATATTTAATATAATAGGATATCACTATAGAGAACCTTTCGTGACGATTATAGACGAACTCTAAGGTCACAAGTTATGCGAATGTACTGGACGGAAAAAGCACCTGATAGAGCATATTGTGGGGCTCAAATAAACCGAAAATGTTCTGTTCGCAGGAGTTTTTTGTCATGGAAATTTACTACAATTGTTTACAATTACTCTAAGTACTAACAAATTGATATGCGGTTCCAACTTCGGGCATAAACAATCGCGCCTTGGATTCCGTGTACGTACAATTCGCAACTTACAACCACACATTCAATAAAATTACATTATACACTCCTGGTGTAACATAACCATTATCATAAACAGTAGAAATATACAATATACTCTCCTTATAGCGAACCTCCTGGGAACAGAAAACTTTCGGTATATACCAAAGTTTCTTATATTAGATACCTTTTCTGCGCATTTGCATAATTCGGGACCCATCAATAATATCCTGCAGCACGCTATAAAGTGTTCGTTGTAACGATACTCTATTGTAACTACTTTGAAAAGTAAACGATTAGATTGCAGCTAATGCAAATGCGAAATGTGCAAAACACAATCAGTCATTAGCACTTTTATAAAGAAAGTCAATCTAAGCCATGGAATACCGAAGTATGATTGTTTCCCCCCTAAAAGGGCTTCGATGTTATCCAAAAGCAAGGCGATGACTTCTGTACCAAAATGGGAAAAGCCGACATTAATAAAAATTACTTAAATCTATTACAGAGTACATCAAAGTGTACATGCAATTAAACAGCGGCAAACCGATCTTATGAGTCCTTGAATCTTGCAGTTTTCTTGAACTGCGAACTGAGTATTCACGAAGCGGACTGGACTGTATAGCGGAATTGCGAATAAGCTTGTTTTGCTACATCACGGCACAGGAAGCTTATAATTTCAAATTACAATCGAGTTTATTACTTAGCCCTCATAAAACGTTACGACGGATTTATTATGCCCAATGTCAAAGCACGTCGCATCCAATAGGGAAAAGAACATGTCGATTCAGCAATATTATCTCTTCAGTGAATAAGCACAGTTATTTGAAGGTAAAAATATGCATGTGTGAAAATGACAACATAACATTCAAGAAATGCGTGCTAACAGTCATAGAAGAGAAGCTCTTCTCCCCTCCCTCCTTGAGTCATAAAAACAGGTTGATCTTTCCATTAGGGGGTATATAGTCCATCTGGAGGACTTCGTAAAAGCGTTGTTGCGTCTACGTACGAAGATTGAAGCGTGTAAAGGAAGTGTGGATAAAGGGGGTCGAAAGCGCCGGTGCGTTACTTTTCTTCTTAAGATTACCTTCTTTTTCCTTTCGTCCTGTCATCTAGAGTTTCGGAGTTTGCTAATCGAATCCTTTCCCTCGTTTTTTGCGTCAAACTTTAGGAAATTCTGACGTATTTAGGGAGGGGGGGGGGGAAGAAATGCTCCAGACGACCATTGGAACCCTCCTCACCCTCCCCACTTACTTTTCTTTCACGGAAATTTGGTTTCAACTCTTCGTCCTTTTCTAATTAGGAAAATGACTACTATAGCTGTCAGGCATGAGGGAAAGCGAGCTTTGAATACGCGCTAAAGTAAGTTTATTGTAATAGCTGCATTTCCCCTATAAAGGAACTCTCCTATATTGCTGGAAGGGGAAGCGTTTGAAAAGCGTTGGCAGAACCCCCACAATGAGTTCGAAATAGACAAGCAGAAAGGGAAAACGACATGAGGAGATGTTGGCAAAAAAGTGAGATGAGGAAAAGACTCTTCATCTCCCTTCGTTCTCCGGGTCCAAGACAAGCACCGGCAAGCTAGATTGGTATCGTGTTTAAAGAACTCTTGGGAACTAAAGGTATGGATGTTAAGGGAGCAATTCTAACTGACCTCAGCCTTTTTCCGCGAGGTTCATGCGTTTTGGTCGCCAAAGAATCGCAAGGGTGACGACATAAAGTCATCTTAACTTTGGGAGAAAAAAAAAGGATTTTTTTCTTAAAAGCTTCCAAACGATAACAATGTGCATGTGTGTGTCTGTCATTCTTTATAGCTATCGTTGCTATGTGTTCTCATGTGCAGTGAGGGACCATTTACAGGAAAATGGGATGGCAGTATGAGTTGGAGATGGTGATAACGGTACGTCCCCAGCGACTGCTCCGAAGGACGCAGTCACGATCGGGAGACGTGAAAAGGGGAAATGGATCACTCGCTCTCCGGTCTAGCTGTCTTAATGAATCACTGTCCATTACAGTAAAGTGTCAATCAGAGTTGTTCTGGAAAATAAAAAATTATGATTGGGAAGGATTGGTGTTCTAATGTCTGCTTGTGTAAGGTAGGTTTACACTTTTGGTTCGACGACTGCAGGACGAACGTCAAAGGGCTGAAGTCATTGCCCGGGGGCATGACTAATGAGCTACTTGCCGTGATTTAACCTGATGGGTGTCATTCGAGGAGATTTTATCTCCATCCCTTGATCACCGGTAAGTTGTTTTGGTTAGATTCGTAATTCTTAAGTCCCAGTATAACCAACTTCCAGGACTTTTAAAATCAAAAGATATGAACACCGCTTGACATTGTTTGACATGGTTTATTTTAAACGAAGTCAAACATAAACTCTAGATAGATGTAAGTCACACACGAATACTCAGCATCTTGGAATCTTCGTTTTTCTTTTCACATTATTTTCTTAAAGACCTACTATATTTGTTTGCCCGATTTCTATTTTTCTGTATAACAAAAACTAGCCAAAATTCAACCATAGTTTACAAATTCAAATAAGTCTTATTAAGGTAAGCTTAAAGAACTGCAATACATATCCTTAACTACAACAATACTGTCAAAAAGGATTCTTTGACTCTTGAACTGTTTCTACATTATGATGTCTGACTATTTTGCATGTTGTTCTTCCATAAGTGGTTTGTGTACACCGGGACCTTAATTCGTATTTAACTTCAGTTAGATTACGGCTTTCCCGAACCTCAATAAAGGCAGTATTGCGCGATATGTCCACCCTGAATGTTTAAAACTAGTTAAGGACACGGGTATTTTTTTTAACGAAGGATGCAAACTTTGTGCTCATTAGGCCTGTAGTAGAAAATGGACAGATCACGCGTAATGTGTTGCACATTTCAGTCAGTGCACGAACTTTCCTCTTCCTTCTAACTAAAGCCGCGGTTAAACATAATGTTGGTACGGGGCCAACGTAGTTTGTGCTGAATATGAAAAGAAACCAGATTGCTCAGCCGCCCTTGCACTCTTTGCTAATTGTGACCGGTTTTAATAGGCATGAGGTAAGAATGGGCTCGACGTGTTTATGTGTATGATTTTGCGTATAGTAGAAAAGGAGAGTTGGTGTGTGAAAGTAATAGACGAGAGAGGTAGAGCTGTCGAGAAGTCAAGAGAGTCGAAAGAGTAAAAGAAAATCTGTCTTCTGATTCGTTTTTCTGTCACTAGTAAGAATAAACATTTAAGCTCGAGCGAGTATAAAACAAACAACCAGCGTTTTATTCCCTGACAAACAGTCCACTATCCGAACTAACAAACGTATCAATTCTTGCGGCAAGTCCTTGCCTCAATACATTTCCGCTAGCTGCTTGCCTCCAAAATTGACGCGTGTAGCCGTGTCCAAACTTGCCGCAGTTTCGTAGAATGTGAACCCTTTCTTACCTAGTCAGACAGGCAAGAATTGTAGCATCTTCAAATACTGGACCAAAAATGGACCAAAAATGGGCCAAAAATGGGCCAAATATGGACCAAAAATGGACCAAAAATATGTCCGAGAAAACATTTTACGCGGTATAATGAACACAAGCTTTATTCTTTCTTTTAAAGCGTCATTGGTATCTCTGGATGGTATTTTTTGCGATATAATTTTTTTCGGCATAACATGATTTTTTTTCTGACAAGAAACATAAAGCATTACAACACACTGTGTTTCGGTTATAACTTTGCCGAGTTTTATACGGTTGTGTTTTGCGAAATGTCCTAACAGTGTTGCAGTCCTGAAAATCGAAATTATAACATTTGCAATGGGTATCACGCTGTACAGCACTTTTTTTTTTTAAAAAAAAAAAAAACGACCCCAACAAAGATTCCTATGCTAAAGCATGACACTGTATAAAAAACGACGCTAGGGGACAGTGGCATTCCACAGGGCCTAAAGTTTGACCTGCCGTGGCGTTAGGTACAGGAGCTTAGTTGGGGTCATATTTTTTTTTTTTTTTTTGGAAAGCACTCAACGTTGCGAAGCCAGAAAAACGTTCGATGACGTGCACAAAAGAGATTTATTGTGTATTACAGTAGTTTTTCCAAGAGTTAGATTTAATTTCCATCACAGCTAGGAAAGCCTTTCGGGAAAACTTTTAAATCAGTTTATTTTTAAGCAAACAATTTTTTTTAAAATTGTTAACGTAAACAAGGTTTCACTGCTGTTTTATTACCAATTCAGCATACTGTAAACAATATTTAGCCTGCAAAAATGACAAAAATCGTGTGTGGAACTAGAAAAGCGGTTAGTAGAGCTCATGGAGGCTTGTTGTAGTCATCTGGCAAGCTGAGGATGTGCTCTGATTGGCTGATCATTGATAAAGATTGCTACTCTATCAGCAAGTCACGGTTACATGGGGCAATTTATGCGAAATTTGCGCTATACGCCACAAAAATGACGACAAGAGAGTTGCCCTAAAGTTATCTCAGAACAAGTGGCAACTTGACCAACTTGCGGCAATTTTGAACACGGTCACACGAGTCAATTTTTGGGGCAAGCTCCTAGCGGAAACGTGTTGCGGCATTGCCTTGTCGCAAGATTTGATGCGTGTAACCGCGGCTTAGTAGTCACTAGATTTGAACGTATCCAGCTTTTTCATTGAGCTACTGTATGCTTGAAAAAAAATAAGGGCTAACTAGCATTGAATACAGATGTTTCTCCGTGCGTTAAAATTGTCTCCGTGCTGGGTCAGACGTAAAATGGAAATTACCTATGTTTCGGCACAGAAACAAAAGAAAAACCTGGCCAATCGTATCGCTTATTTTCTTTATGAGATACTTCTTATCGTGTGTACTTCAGTAGTGAAGGTAATAATTCCAATATTTAATACATTAGTTAAAAAAATAAACAACTATTATAAGACAAACACCTAATGCTACGAAAATTTTGAGAAGTGAGTCATTGAAATCCAAGATGGCGTTTGAAATTTACAAGTACACTGCACAGTCGCTGGTTCTTTTTCTCAAAATATAACAGAAGGGTAAAAAGGAATGTTAAGATCGTGACAGAAACCTGTGATGCTTTAATACTTTCTAGGTTCATTGTCAGTAGCAAGGAATTTTATTAGGATCTCTAATAACTATAATCTTCTTTACATGATGTCATGAGAAAACCATTCAATACGATAAATATGTTCTTCATACAATTTCCCACGGTAGAAATCCTACTACTGTGGGTAGTTTATTATAGTTAGTATTTCTATTTCGGACAGACTGTTTAGCTTCATCCTCTTGACTGTTGCTTGCCGGGCGACATTGCACGTGATTGGATTTATTTGGTGCTTCGTGGACAATGAACTGGAAGTCTAAACCTTATTTCTACTCAACTTAGCTTCATTACCGCTAAGTAAGTGTGTTATCTGTTTTAATGCTCACAAAACTTGTCCCACGAAGGGCGTTACCTGGTTTGATGCATGAGAGGCCACAAATCCCATCACACAAACACTTCTTGCGTGGACTGCGACAATCTTCATCCGTGGTGCACTTCCTCAAGCATGTGCGACCCTAGGGAACGGAAAGGAACATAATCGTCGAATGTACGAAGAAAGAAGCAGAAAAAGAGGGTCACGGCTCGCGGAGGAAAAGAAAGCCGATGAAACGGACCTGTGCTGCAGCTTGTTCTTCATCACGCGGACAAGAATCCGATGGAACGTTCCGAGGATTCTTGTAGTAGTTTTTCGCATCTGCGTCCAGGTTAGCCCACGCTATTAGCGCGTCTTCGGCCTCTGAAGTTTTGGGAAACAATTGATTGGTTTCGTTGAATAAAGCAAAGTTGTAAGGCTCGTCGGATTGTATTTGATATGCCAGATTCTTCGACCATTTGCTAGATTCTGTCCTGGAACTTTTTGGTTTCTCTTCCGCAATCTTCGGCGCATTCTTGGAACCGGAAACGTACGTGAATCCGTAGCCGAACCGGGAACAGAGTACTTCTGTATGAAAAAAAATATATATATGTATGAACTTGACTAGTATCAATCCACACAAGCAAAAGTGTAATTAAAACCTTTTGAAAGCAGGATTGGGATTCATATTTCAAATGACTTCGTACTCATGAAAACGATAGTTTTTCGTATGATCTTCACAAGATTAAGTGCAGTCGTTCCTATTTATTTTCCTTATCATAACGTTGCATAAGTTTTGCGCAAAGTTTTGTCATGAAAGAATACAAGGGTGTGTCATAACTTGTTGGGCATTGTGCTGTCTTGTTCCTGTAATCGCATACTCGTGCAGACGTGGTATTTACCCGAGAAGTTTTGTTTCAATTCTACTTTTCTTTATTGTTCGGAGGAATGTAATCATCCAAATAGGGAGTCCATGAAAAGTAACCAAACACGCGTGCTACCACAGCTAACACGTTTGTTTTCAGTTATTGCAAAACAGGTTTCAAGGTTAGCTGAATAATAAGATTCAAATTGTCTCCCTTGGTGTTCAATGACGTTACTTTGTCATCTGGCCCAATGGTTGCTTCTAGCAAATGATCTTTGCTGGTAACTAATACGCCCAATCGCCTTACGCTAGTCCCGGGTACTCTTATGTACATTCACTAAGACAAAAACCTTTGGTAAGGCGAGACTGGTATAAATAAATGCTGAGTGGGAAGAAATGCGTCAAATGTTGTTTATTGTTAGCTTATTGATTTTGTCTTAGCACTGGGAGTAATAAGATGTTGTAAGTCGACTCCTCGTTTCCCACAACTAATGGTCCCCCGAAGACCCAGTTAGGTCGGAAGGCAGCTTCCAGCCTCTTCCTACTAGTCTGCTCTTGTACTAACCCTCTCTCTTGTTTTTCCTTCTTCAGATTACTAAACAAATTGGGGGCGGCACTGTGTCAATGAAGTGATTGCACGTTCGGCACGGAATACCCTGTCCTTCTAATTGCATTGATCTTCCAGGACATAGTGAAAGGGGGCAAGACAACAGAGTAACAAGCCAACGTTGGTGGGAAAAAATATCCGCGAGTACAATGCATCGGTGAATTAATTATGAGATGGACAACCCAGAGGAGTTGGATCTGGTGTCTCAACCTGTACAACGCGTGATTCAGTGCCGTATTCTGGAAGCTTTCCACTGTTGTTTTGTTGAGCTGTCGTCTCCCTTTTCACCTTTCGTCTTCTTCCTGTTGTTTTATTTACAAAAGTGTACGATTTATGTCATGTGCCTACTTAAAGGGCACGCTACCTCCATTTTCTAAAACTCGGCAGTTTGTGGTTACGAGCTCTTCGAAAAGTTCTATCCAAGATTCCAGGAGGACCACAAACATGCTATTCACCCATTTCGTGTGTTAGGATCTGCGGAAACGCTCTAACATTTTTCTTTAAATGTTTTCTTCTTGCGTTTCAACGGAAAAATCAGCACGTTTCTTAGCGAGAAAAAGCTTACTATGTAAATGCACAGCTTTCCAAACGGCGCAAAAATCCTCACGCTACAGTGTTGAGTCTTTTGATACCTAAAACGTACAGAAACTTCGCGAGTATAAGTACATTTTTCCCATGGTATCTCGTAAGATTCTTTCCTTCTAACAGGCTGCAATTTGCGTTTAAATGTTTCCCAAGCTGTGTTCAAAGTTATGTTTTAGCAAAAGCAGATTTTTTCAATGCGGGTTCATGCGTGCACAGGTTGACGTCATAGACTGTACTTGAAGAGCATCAAAGGAATAGAAAAACTTTTTCATCTTTTCACGCTCTCTTTGAAGAGTAAGCACGTTGGTTTCGTCAATAGGCGAAAGCTTGGGATACTACTTTGGTAGCTTAGCTAGAACGAAGGCACGCAATGTAGTAAATTCATGGCTATGGTCAACTATAGCTATAGTTACCAAGCAAACCAACAAGACGTTGTTGGAGTCCCTAAGCTGCCTTACCGATAAACTAACTTTCAAATCGGCTGAACCTTTGGGTTGACCTAACCTGCGTTCACATAGTCACGTGAAGCAAATACTTCGGTTAGGCCTGGACATGGATTATATTCTGGAATGAAAATAACAATCGTCGTATCCTAGTTATTAGTTTTAGAGGTGTTTTTTAATTACACACCCCTTGGCCTAGTAGGTTTAGATAGGTTCACTTAGTTCATGTTAAGTTAGGTTCGGTTAGGTTAGCTTGAGCTAGGTCACTTAAATTGTGTAAGGTTTTCACATTTAGAGGCACCCAAAACCAAAAAAAAAGGATGGAAACACTGTAATGCTAAATATAAACTGTGACAAGGTTTGACAGTTTGTTTGCAAAAATTGTCGAGATTTTGGCAAAAATCTTACAAGCCACAACTCGTCTACTGTGGTTAAGCTCGGGGCTTGCATATCGCGTTCATGTCTTTCTCGCGGTAGTTCTCGCGGTCAATAATTCTACCGGTGTCAATTTACCCCATTTATCGGAAGGACTTGAAAGTACAGCGGTAGTACTGGTCTTTACGAATTGGAAGAAGACAGGATGGTGAAGAAGCTGTGGACCTCGTAGGCAATTAAGGGTCGGCGACATTTTCGATTTTGAGCAAACAAAGGGTCGCTCCCGTATCCAGGCGGGTTTTGTAGGAGTTTACCGCACCCCCTCCTCATCCAGAAATGTTAACTTTATAATGGTAATCATAGGCGACTACAAAGTGTCCAAAACGATTGCATATGAAAAAACACCGCCTGAACTTACATCCTGGGTACGGCCCTGCGAAGGGTCATCTAGAAATTAGTACTACTGTGCTAAATGTCAGGGTAAAACGCACCGAACTCAGAAGGGAAAACGGAGATGTGGTTGACGTGGATGTTTGTCTCTTTTTCTCTAATTTCCTTGCGAATGTTTGGTTTACCACGGATAGCCTTATTTACAAAAAAAAAAAAAAAACGCTTCTTTTCGGATTTTCTCGTTAGTAAGGGATTTTTTGCATTCAGCCAAGAATTCACTGTCTTTCTCGAAACGTTTCACATCTTCGAAGGAGAAGACGGGTGTTTCATATCAAATAATTTTTGAGGAGACAGACGAGGAAAGGAAACAAATGAAATGGTCACCTCAAATCTGTCCCATATAATTTCCCAATCATAAAGTTATGTGTAATTTTCACTCTACGCACTGGAAGTCTAGTCTGATTCGTACTTCGATCTAAATGACGAGTTGCTCTGTAGCTATACGAAAGATCTCTAAGCAGTATTACAGATATTTTCTTATATTATATGAGTTGTTCCGCAAGCCGTTCATGTCTAAATGAATCTATATGAAGTGTACATATTTGCCGCCAACTTGGCATAATGTAACGTTGTTAAGCGTTGCTGGAAGGACTTTCTCCCCGGTTCGACGTAGAGTTTCGGAAAAAAAGTTTCGAGCGGTTACTCTTTTCGAAATCTAACAGTAAAGTTTTGGGCTGATGTTAGTTTAGTCAAGCTTCGAACGAAATACAATTTAAATCCTTCTTTTGTAAACTTTGTCATTTAAGTTTTCTACGCTTATTCCTATGCGAAATTTATTCGCTAACCCTTACCGCGACCGCATTATTTTCGAAGTACTGCGGTAAATACTTCCCGCGGTAAGCAAAACTCAAATCATCACTGCCGCTCTCGTTATAATGGTAAGAACTTTTTTTTATCGTTTCAAACCCTGATTAAGCTAATTAGTGCGAAAGCTTCGCTCAAAAAGCTATTGGGGCTGAGAAAAAAAAAATGTCCACTAATTAAATCTACTAGGCCACAGGACGTATAACAGAAAAGCACCGTTTTAGCGTTTCACAGGAAATGTGCTAATAATATACAAATTGCGAATTGTCAATAAGCTGAAGTGACAAAAAAGCGTCAGCAAAAAATGGCACGATATGTTACGTACAATTTGTGCAAATTCTTGGGGTAACACTGATTAAAATACTTTAGTATTGCTTACAAAACTGCTGTACGTTGAAATGATCTGGTCACAGAACTAATAGCACAAGATTGGAAAGGAATTTTTTTTTTTTTTTTTTTTGCTTTTTGTTATGGACTTGCTGTAAGTAGCTATACTTAAACCACCGGAGATGTCACTCGTGTCTAAGTAGGTTAAGCAGTAAACCCAGTTACTAATTAGGGTTATTTCATGAACGCTAACTGGATTAAAGAGGGGCCTGGTCAATTGAAACATACCGTGTTTCTACAGTTTTCATTCTTAGAACGAATTAAACTATTATTTGAGCATATAGCTCTATTAATTAACGTATGTTTCCCCATAAGAAACAATGCTTATAATTTTTTTTCCAATGCTCCAGATATTTCTTCATAAGAACTTGTAGTTACACTTCAAATCAATATTAGACTTTTCTAACCCCATCTCCTCCAATAAATACTGTAGTTTTCGAAAAACTGAACTAAAATTAGAAAAATGCAACGGTTGTCGAGACGCCAATTTCAAACATTACGAGGTTACGGAGCCAGAATTTTTCAAATAAACAGACTACTTTGTCTTCATGGCAATCTACAGCTGTTTAATAATTTTAAATTAAGAAAAACCGTTTACGTTCTATTTGTGTTGGAATTTCACACAGGACAAACTGAACTTCAAACGAGCTACGCTACGCAGAGAAGCCATTTTCGCAATTTATTTCCCGTGGTCGAGAAAAAAGCTATTACAACCGTCCCGAAGCTTGTCTTAGGCTTTCTAAGTCTCCAATAAAATCACTATGAAAGTACTCTTAACTGAGAGATTATTTTCTGGCAAATTGCGAGGGCATGTATCTACAAATAGCGTAACAACTAAATAAGTACCACCAATTTTTTCTGGATGCAGTGCGCTCAGACTTCACTTAATTTTTCTTTTAATTTTCGCTTATTTCGCACACCACTTCTTATATGGCTGTTTAGCATTATTTGGCATGACTGTGGTTCTTAACAGCTAAACTTTGTTTTCAAAAGATACGACTTTTGTTACTTTACCTCGCACTACAATTGATCCGAATCTCCTTTTAGCCCTGTTTCATTAGATGGAAGCTGTTATTAAGAGTTGTGTAACCGCGCTTATCAACCTTTCGAAAAAGGGAATGGAATATAGCAGCCAAAAGTGCTATTAACCCACGTCGAGAGTGTTAAATCAAACGTTAAATAGGGTTACTAAACTCAAGTGCTAACCGGATTATTACCCTATGCTAGCTCAGACGAAAGATATAGTACAAGCAGCCTATAGGCCTACTACGTAACAACGATGACGTAATGTACAGTACTTGTCAAAAGTATCGCCCAGAATGACAATGAAAGGCTAGCCTACAGGCTTGCGAGTTTGACTTGACGTGAAATTGCCATATCATACTACGCATGGGAGAAAAGGATTAAGTGAAACGTGCAGTTAGAGTGCGCTACTTAAAGACATCCGGCTAGAGCGTAATCCTGAAGGGGTTGCGGACGTCGAGCGCTTTTCCCAAGCTAATTGGACAGTTTTAGCCCATAAGGGCGCTATTAATTTCAAGTGTTGTACTGTATACTGTACAATACGACTCAAAGAGATTAAAAAAAGCAAATGATTTACCTTCATTCACTACGCTACACTGCCCTATATTTGGTATGACTTGGGCGCTAGTTTCTCAATTCACTGCTACAGGAAAGGAACAACATTTCTGGAGGATGAAATCGGACACACTGACCAACGTATAAGCTAATAAACCTGCTTTTACGTGCAGAGGCGACCACTGATCCTTAGGCCATTACGGCCTCCAAAGCCAAACTGTGCCTATATAGGCTCCACAAAAACTGCTCATATAACTTTTAAGAGCTTTTGAACTACAGCTACTAAATAAAAAGAACGTACCTACCTACACATCGCGCTTATTAGCTGCCAAGGCAAGGAAATTTCTAGAACGCTGGAACTGGCCATAATCGATGGCTTGCTAGCCAATACGTATCCAACAACTATTGTTTTCTGCATTGTCATTTCTGTGCTTTGCGTAGAGACATGTCAATAGGGGAACTCTTTTACGATACGTAAATGGCTTTTGGTAAACTAGCCTTGGAAGTCCCATGACCCCCTCGCTGGGGTCACGGAGGAGTCTCTAGAGACCCAAAGGGGGAAATGTACGTCCGAAATTGATTCTTCTTCTATAGGCTCGACCATCAAGTCCGATACATTCCAGTTTTCACAAGTGAACTCTGGGAAGCTGAAAATCGCTACGTGCGTGAGAGTACGCCATTTCCTTTCACTTCCAATAGCTTTTGTACCAAGACTCTGAAAGCTCAACTCGGAACCTACGAGGCACCGGGAATGTAATTAGGCTCTAATACATACATAAGAAGCTTTTCCGTCAATTTTGGGCGGTGTGTGTGTAATTTCTTTTGTGCGTGTGGCGTTGCCAGCTGCTTCTTGTTTTCTTCCTCGTTAAGGTTTAAGGGGACGTACACCGAAACGAGGTGTCTGTTAGAGCTATTACAAGGGGAATAAGCTCGCTTGCTTTATCAATGATCAATACGCTTTTGATGGTCGATAGGCGGGAAGAGTTATTCCCTTTATTCACGCCACAGTCAAGAACTTGGCCTTCACTTGGGTTCTTGCGACGTGGTTAACATTCCCATGCGCTTTAATAGTCCGTGAAATGAGCCACCTTCCCACACACAAAAAAAAATCTAGAACTATTCACACTATTCAGTTTCCCTTTAAAACAGTTTTCTAAGCACGAACGAAGATTTAAAGACTATCTGAGACCCCTTTGAACGCGCCATCGCGTTTTAACTCGTTAAGCGAATGAATTGACTTTTCATTCAGACGTGTGTGGAATGCTACGGCGCCCAATTTGTTTCGCAAGACGCACAAACACGGTAAATGGGTTAAGGGTCCAAAAGCGAACTTCTTGAACGCGCTAGTCTTGGGTTCCACCGGTCGTGCGAGCTATTCCAAGTTTCAAGAAAAGGACCTTAATGGATTAACATGTAGAATATAACGCTCATTGCATTAAGGCTCCTGAGGCGTTAAAAGCCCTTTCTAATACGAGCCGCGTGTGTGTGCGGGCGGGCGTGTTTGCTTGTTGCCTTCGCTTCACAGTTCAATACGCAAAACTGAGGAACTCCGTAACTTGAAGCGTAAGGCAGCAACTTGTCGGCCAATATGGCAGTAATTCTATCGAGAACGCGTGGTTTCTGTTTACTTTCAAAAGCCCAGAGGCTTACGGCATGCGTTGTCATTTTCAATTTAATTGAATATGAACTACGCGAGTCTTCTCTCGTGAAAAGCAAGATCCTCATGTTTCTGTCGACGTATACGTTCTGTCGTGCATCAAAAGACAATGCGGGAGAATAGAGGGTTGGGGCTATGGCCCAAGCAGCTGTGTACAAGTTACAATACACAAGAAATCGACAGCGGAGTCGACGGAGGTCTGCTTCTGTGTGTACGCCACAAAAAGAACAGAAGAAGGTTCGGGAACCTCGTCCATTATTAAAAATCATAACTTAAGAGCCTTGCATCGCGTAGCGTTTGTGTGAACGCAAGGTTGGAATGCACACGTCACAGGGAAGACTTATACATGTTTAATTCCTTCCATTTAGTAAAGCAGCAGTTTTTTTTAATACTAGCTCACCGGAGTGGCCAAAGCGTTTGCGAGATTACACCACTCCTTGTAATCCATATTACTGCCTAGTTTATCACAATACGTCTTTTTCTTTTGTTCCACCATTTGCTCTACCCAAGGAGGCATTATTTTTTAAAAGAGCATTTTTCTTTCTTTTTTGTCTCGTTCTTTTTCTTTTGGTTTAGTTTGCTTCCTCTGATTATACGAAAAGTAGTATTTAATAAAGGGAGTTTTTTCGATTCACAAGCTTGAGCCGTAAGTTCCTGGCTATTTTGGATAATGGAGGAAAGACAACAGGCATGCAATATGACGAGCATTAATGTCAAGCCCCCGAAAATATTTTAGATTTTTTTTTCTCTGGATATTTTTACCGTCTCGAATGCATAGAAGAAAGACAGCCAACGTGAGATAGTGCAACATGCTGTTCCGTTCACCCACTATATGCAATTTACGGGTAGGAGAAAAACACCTTGCCCCGAAATTAGATCGTCAAGTGACTCGTCTCACTCGAGCACTTGGATCACCTCAAACCGATTTGCATTGAAAAGAATCGGTCCGCTAACAAAAATAACACTGTTTTAAGTACAGTTCACCCTTTCTTTCCAAACTATTCGCAAGAACAGTGTTAGGTATTAGACGTACTAAGTCTTTTAGAGTTAAAGAAGCACCACGATAAGAACAGCTCGAAGTAACATGCTTGGCTTCCTGGTCCAGGGTAGAGACTGACGTTGTTTAGGACGATGCTGTGGAACGTCGTCGGAGGTTCCCCACACAGGCCCCGCACATGTCAATGGAGGCCAAACCCCAAGAAGACATATACAGAAAACATATACTTCTTCACCTCCCCTGTTTAGATGCGTTTCATTACCTCCTACTAAGGACTAACTGGTTCACTACGCAGCTGAATATATAGTAACTCCAGGTTGTCGCAGACTCGGACTACTTTACGTTTTAAATGTATTCACCTTAAATATTCTTATTTCAGCGTATTTAAAATTAATATTTAAGCATTGACTTTTGAGTGACTTGACGGTAGAAAGAAATTTTGAGAGAAACTAGGAACTTGTGTTACGAGGTATTCATGTGAACATTTTGAAAAAATAATTTTAACGCGGTTCCTAGTTCTGCTTTCTCCGTTCACTCTCGCGGAACCAGTTTCAGGCCGGCTTGGCTTTTTCAAATGCGGCTGGCATGTTTTTCTCTGAAACTCATGTAGAGTTTTTTGTTATCGTGTGAGTACGCTCTCTAATTGAGTTGTTAAGACAAACTGACATTCCTTGACTCGCATTCCTGAAGACTTAAAGTCAGTGACGTTATGTTATAGAACGAAAAACACTTCTAAAAAACCTCCAAGGCTTGTTTGGTATTTGTCTATTTTCCCGCGCTCTGCAGCGCCTCGTGGCGGGTAGCGCCGTTTTTGTGTGCCACAGCATGGGGGACTCTGCAAACGAGACTGCCCAAGAAAATAGTTCTAATAACGCGTATGCGGATGCTGTACAGAGAGCTAAACAGGTAAAATCTACTCTTTATTGACTAATCAACGTTTTGTAGTTGACCCAGCTAAGTAATGAAGCTTAACAACGCTTGCAACACGTTGGCTTGGGGGAGTGTCACGCGTAGCGTCCTTAGTTTACGCAAACCAACACTACAAAACAGGCCTTTTAAACCAAGAGCTTAGAAAATTTGGTAGCAAAGTGTGGGGTTTTGTCACAGGATTCCTGATTAATGTAAGCCCGAAAATAACTATTTTCACTTAAAAACGTAAACGCGACGTGTTGAGGTAGTAGGACTGATGATATCTTGGAGCACAGCACAAGTTGTTGACCTTGGCCCGCGTGGTGTACAACACAAGCAGACATCTTTCAAAGACAAGCTGTAGCATGGATTACGGCCCTCAAGCCAAACTAGCACCGAGCCAGTCAAATTCTCCTGCTCGCGCGCGGCCTTTAAAGCCTATCTTCATTTGCAGCAGAAATTGAGAGAGTGATTTAAAAGCGGTCGCCGATAATCGGTAGGCCTTCCATCAGCGTAAGAGATAAAATAACAGGACAAAAGCGTTTGTCTTAACAACCCCGTATCGGAACAGCTAACAACCAGTTGCTTGCTAACAACACCTGCTTCGACTGAAAGTGTAGTAAAACAGACAGTTTTAGTCATTTTCCCCGAATTCAGAACATTCTGCGGTATTCAATCGTTCTACACAGACTGTATTGTTGAGGAGCCAAGTAGTTCCATAGTTGAGTTAGCTAAGGTGCCTGTAGCTTTTTTTTTTAAAGCAATATCGCGTAATATTTGCCTGTAATCTTTAGAAGTTGTCCCTTTCGCTGCGGTTCATAGGACATCCTTACTAAGCAACTTTGATATTGGGGCATAAATGTAGCGGTCCATGTCTAGGCTTCTCTTAGTTTCGTAAAAAGATGTCCGATTCGACCGAGTAATAAGTAAGGATTCTCTGTGGACATTTACTAACCTTGCACAGCACGTTTTACTCTATTCTGCGTTGTAGGAAGCACTTTCTATCCGAAAGGTCTGTCTTGATCCAGAAGTTGGTTTTCATTGATACAGCAATTGCTGTCAAACTCAAAGGAACAGTTCTTATTAGTTTGGCCAAATTTACGAGCAACGGGTTTGCAAATTATTGGGAAGCTATCTTTGAAAGTTCGCTTAGGGAATTGTTATGACCGCGTAAGAGTAATAACAGTCCGTAATTCTGATTGGGGTGCAATAAAAAAAATCACGTTGAAAGGAGAAGAATTAAAGCGTGAATAGCTAGTGACGTAATATGTAATTTTACCGTAAAACGTTAAGAAAATATTGCATACAGACAAGTTTAAAAGTGTAATTCAAGAAATCATTGCCGTTTGTTACCACTATGGAGCTTTTAAGTGCTTCAGCAGCTGTCATTGTGTTGAATAATCCATTGCAGCGGTTGTATCGTACACTCCTGTCCGCACGTGGTTTAATCGGTTATCGGTTTCATTCGCGCATAATTCCGTAAGAAAAATTTTATTTCAGTAGAGAATGGCTTGATATTTCAGCACAAGATCTTCAGGAAAAACAAGCAAATGCAAACTGCAAAATTATATCTAAACAAATAAAATTTAATAAGTTGTTCAGCGAAACATACAATAATGTAAGCTTCTTGTATGCACCGTAGTCGCTATCTAGAAGGACAATCGGATTGCCCGTTTTTTGGTTATCCGGTGTAGAGTCCATTCTCGTACCTTACTGACAAAAGTGATTCTACCGTTGTTGATCTGATTCAAACGTAACTAGCATCTCCCTCATTGGATAAGGTAATGGACTCTATACCGGGTAATCTGATAACCTTATAAAATAGTAGTTGTAATACATGCCTAAGGTCTTAAAACTACAAGCTTATTTTGTTTACATATATTTTTTAACCACTTGTAAGTTTTATTTCTATATTAGTCATGTCTTTATAAATTGAAACTCTTGTTTTACTTCAAACTCATGCTGGCCTCTCATGGATGAAACACTTAACTTTTGCACGTAACTTAACTGTTGCCTCATATCGATGAACACTATAAGATGCTTTGAAGTATATAATTTTCCGAAAAAGCCGGAAAATTATCATTCAATATTGATTCAGGGTAGGTTGAAGCAATTTTATGTCATAAATCGAGGCTTTGTTATGAGATAATCTGCCATGTGTGGCATCAGCGTTTGAAAACGAGCGGACATCATGGGAATTTCGAAGCGAGCCAGGTTAGTCCTTCAAGGCTAGGCCCGGGCTGGGCCTATGTGGTACCAGACTGACCCAGCCTTGCTGACGCTACGCATACGCGCTTGCTACTTCCCTTGGCTTGCTTTCAGCTGTCGCTATGGCCGTCATGTCTGGGACCGGGGTTGGGTCTCGTCGTCCCGTCTTGTTATAATTTTAGGGACGATTGGGGGCGTGTTTGAGACAGAGTGTTATTTTAATCGTGTGTAGTGATTCTTGATTAACTTGTTTTTATCTTTGTAATTGGTGTCATTGCAAAACTTGTCAGTTTTTCGGCGTGTGAAGCTTACTAGGCTTTCTTTCCCCCTTGCTCCCTCATCTCCGCGCTGCACGTCCCCCATTTTGGGCTATAACGCACGACCTTGGGTAAGCAAGCGAAAATCGCTACCAAAAAGCCTCTTGAAACTAAAGCCATGGTCATACAACTTTTAAAGAAAAATGTCCATCTCCAAGCCATATGGAGTCATTTTGTTTTACGTGACTTCCCCCCGTATGTTAGATAGCAATGTTGAAACGTGTTTGAGCCTGGGCATTTAAAAACCTGAGCACACACATTTTCCCACGAGGGCACGCAGAATTTTTGTTGCCTTTCTATCAACCTGTGACAAAGTTAAATTAGAGGAATACTGCTAGTCAAAGCCTTTCCTTTCACGAGAGAATATTTATACAATTCAATTTGTCTATTTCGTTTGCAGCTTGCGGCTAAGATTGGAACAAGTAGTAGCATCTCCTCACCTCCTACAGATTATCGAAGTGCAAAAAGACCTCTAGAAGAAGAAAGCAACCTTGGAATGGACAATCCTGGTAAGCAATTGCAATTGAGCCTCCTGTGCTGGCTATTTAGCTTGGCAGAACATGACACCTCGTGTTTCTCATTTTGGTATGTGCTTCCAGAACCTGATACCAAGAGACTGGCAGGAATGGCGGATCCATTTGCGAGCATGAGATCTGGTTTGCCCAGAGCAGGGCCTGGTTCTTTTGGACCCATGGCTGGTATGATGCCGATGGGCCCAATTATGTCGGAAGATATTTACGTGCCAGACAAAATGGTCGGGTTAGGTAAGTCTTTCAATTCCTCTCTCGCCATTAGTCGACGCAATTACGTCGTTTTCTTTTATTTTAACGCGATTTTTTTATTTTTGTAGTTATTGGCCGTGGTGGTGAGCAAGTTTCTCGAATCCAAGCGGAAACGGGTGTGAAAATTCAGATGGCTCCCGACAGCAACGGCATGCCTGACAGGACCTGTACTTTGACTGGCACCAGAGAATCTATCAAGTAAGGGATGTGCCAATCGAGGGTTGGCATCCAAAAACTAGAGTATTACAATTCTAAACTGTCATGGGAATTTTACAGTCGCGCCAGAGATATGATCAATCTGATCGTACAGACGCGAAGCGGACCAGGAGCCGGCCCTCCCGTGGATCCAAACGGATACTCGGTAATGAACCTTACTTAACCCCTCAAATCTGTACTTGCTGTCAGAACTTTCGTAATAGCACCAAAAAGATTTCTATCACGACAGCGAAAGGACAGTTACTTATAAGAAAACTTGTCTCGATAAGTCGGTGCGAGACCAAAAAGTGCAATGCTTGACACTTGTCAACCTTAACTTTCGGGATCAGGAAGTTAGATAGAACGCGTGCAACATTTATTTGGAGTAATGTTCCTCTAAACATTGTTGTGTTGCACAATGTCCATTAATGTCGAATTTTTTATCTAGCACGGAAAAGCTCTTAGTTGTCTATATTTTCTGTAATACTTATAATTTTTTGTCCTTTTGACAGGCGGAGGTCTCTATCCCGGGGCAAAAAGTGGGTCTTATTATCGGCAAAGGTGGAGAAACCATTCGACAGCTTCAAGAGCGCTCGGGCACCCGGATGATCATAATTCAGGAAAGCCCTCAGCAAGAAAACGAGAAACCCCTGCGCATTATTGGAGAGCCTCAGAAAGTGGAACATGCCAAACAACTTATCTATGAGCTCCTGGCGGAAAAGGATGCTGATTCCTTCGCCAAAGCCCCTAAACCCAGTTATGGCAGTTTCGGTGGCGGCGGCGGTGGTGTTGGTGGCGGTCAAGAATCAGTTGAGGTAAGAGAAATGGATCTGTTTTTCTGACCTTTAAAAACGAGAAGAAAAATGATCCTCCCTGCTGCCTAAGGAAAAAAGAGCATGGAATCCTTAAAGCTGGGCCAGTTTCGGCAAATGGAAAACGATTCTTGGTGTTAAAGTAAACGAGCGAGCAATACTGACTTTACTTCGATTGAAAAAGTTGAAAGTGGGAATTCGGCTACACTTGACCATTATTTTTCTATTTATTCTTTCAGTTTATTTCCTCGTTCCAATTTCTTCTGTTTTGTACTTTGGTTCCTTTTTCGAAAATAATAAGTACATGGGAATAGCTCCTTCCGTTTCTTTGTTAAATATAGCTTTCGAGTAGCAGTAGAATATCGTTATAACGTACCTTTTTTACATTAAGACCTCAGTATGTTGTACACCAGTTTTAGCGAACAGTCTGCTTTTGTGCACAAATCCGCATACCCCGGGCATAATCAGAAGCATTCGCTTCAGCTCTGGTTAGTACGTACAGTCGGCTATAATGCACACATTTTTCATCACCGCGTCTACACTGTAGCGAGATTCTACTTTGTAATAAACTTTTATAGATAACGGTTTGTATGGTACGGAGTTGTGCGAAAGTCAGTAGAATAACGTCTGATACAACGAACTTCGGGTATAACTAAAAAAAATCTTGGTCCTGGAAGGTCTTCATAAAAAACTCTACTATATTATTTTAGTTTTTACATAAGCGTCTGTATCGAATCTCTTGTCCCTTTTTTTCTATGATTTACTCGTTCAATTGACCGATTTAATTTTTGGCTCAGTTTCTCTTTCTTTTAAATATATGAATTTTTTACAATTTCTGAAGTTGCCTATTATTTTAGAATGCTTTTAGTGATAAATGTCTTTGTATTTTCAGGTGCCGGTTCCCCGCTCCGCTGTTGGTGTCGTTATCGGCAAGAGCGGCGAGATGATTAAAAAAATCCAGAGCGAAACGGGTGCTCACGTGCAATTCCAGCAAGGTCGCGAGGACGGACCGGGTGACCGGATGTGTACTTTGGTTGGAACGCCGGCCCAAGTCCAGGAAGCGAGATCGCGCATCGAGGAGCTTATTGAATCTGTTATGGTAAAAACAGAATTTTCCCGAGTAAGGGAATTCTTGTTGATCGGTTAATAATGTGTATTTTTTCTTCTTTTTCAATGTCTTGGTTTAGGCCAGGGACGGTCAGATGGGCCGAGGTCGTGGACGAGGTGGTCCGGGTGCGGGTGGTATGGGAATGAATGGCTCGCAATTCCGAGGTACCGGTGGCCCCCAAGGCGGTCCGGGTAATTGGGGTGGCGATTACCGAGGTGGAATGGGTATGGCACGTAATGGCCAAGAGAAGACGGAAACCAACTTCCAGGTGCCTTTGAACAAAACTGGCCTCATTATTGGGAAAGGTACGTTATAAGCGGAGATTTTAATGTCGCTGTCAAGTCCCATCTCCCTCATTTTGGTGGCTTGGTAAGGTTCCAAAGCTGGATGAGGGGGGAGGAGCTTTCGAACTGTTTTTTGATGATGCTGTGTTATATTAGGCGGTGAGACTATTAGGCAGATTAATATGCAGTCTGGAGCGTTTTGTGAATTGGATAGGCGGCCGGGGTCTAATCCCAATGAAAAAATGTTTCTTATTCGTGGTACCCCTGAACAGATAGAAACTGCTAAGAGAATGATGTGTGAAAAAGTTGGCATCCCTTATGAAGTAATGTTGGTTTCCACCCTTCGATAGTTAAAAAGAAAGATTAATTTTGAAGGTAAAATTTTTCTTTTGTATTACTCCAACGCTTTCTTTTTTTCGCAGGGTCCCATGGGCGGTACCCCGTCAACTCAGTACCCTGGTTTGGGACAGGGAACACCGTAAGCTTTTCTTAATGAAGCTTCTTAGAAAGGGGCGGAATGATGTAACGTCTTTTCTCTTTTTAATTGCAGTGGTGGCTATGCACCGCAGAACTGGGGTAACTCGTGGCAAGGACAATGGCAAGGTCAGCCTAATGATCCAAGTAAGATCCCTTTTCTTTAAAAAAAAGAAAGAAAGTTCCCTCTCAATGGAACGTAGATTGATTTTCGGTTTTTAAGAGTTTTTGGCAAAAATAGGCTGTCAAGAATTACAGTAGAGTCTCGCTATAACGAACAGTCGGTTCATGTGGCTGAGTCAAGAGGTAACGGTTACGTAGACCTCCACTAAAAGCTTCCGATAAAGCGAATTACGTTTATGTCGAACAGTTTTTCTGTCCTGTGGAAGCTCAAAGCGCGATATAACTACACAGTAGAATTTCGTTTATTACAAATCCTTAGTAACAAATATTCGGCTCTATCTGCATTTTTAAGGTTTCGATGTAAGCAAAAATAATGTAAAACCTTGAAATGCCGAACATAATCTGTTCTCGGTAGTTTCGTTATTACGAAATTCTACTGTACAAGACAAACGTTAGTTATTCAAAACCATTTAGCGAAGCTTTTTTGCCAGTTTTTAAGATTTCCTTTTTAGATAGTTCTAGATGATTTACCTAAAATCTTATAGAAAAGAAACGCATCGAACGTTTAGAATAGAAATGATAAGGTAAGGGAGCAAAAGTATTCAACTAAAGATGGGTGGTTGCTTCCTGAGGGATTTTTCACACCTCCAATTTCAGGACTTTAGCATTTAGGAGTTTCCTAAGGACTCGTTCGCGCGTAGGGTGTGAAGGGTATAAGGTTAAGCCACTAGAGACGTAGACAGTCGTAAAGGGCAATGAACTTGACTTGCGCCATTAGTAACCCATTGGGAGCTTAATAGTGGAATTACCGGATCTGAGTGCCAAATAATGAAAGATGGCGAAATAGACCTATAGTAGATCAGGGGCATTGCGTGCTAACGACGTTTGAAGGATGTTCTTATTTTTTTAGGGTACAGTAAGCTTATGAGGGCAGTAAACCAATATCTAACAGGTTAAGCGATTAAGAACGTTTCCAGCTTTTGCTTTCCTTTTGGTCAATGGGTACGTTTTCTCTGTGGTTTAGCGAGCACAGACTTTCTTTTTTGTGTCAGGTGACAGTTCGAAAATTGGGATCTAATATTTATCGCGAGGGAAACTAATCGGTGTAACTGAGAATGGATGCGCTGTTTACTTATTTGTGCTGAGAAGAATGATCTTCGTCCCGTCTTCAGAAAGCATGGAATCTTTTACGTGGCCAGTTTCGCAATATGAGATGGTCACAAAGATTCGGGTGCGAGAGCAAAAAGCGAGCAATACTGACTGACTTTACTTCGATTGAGAAAGTTGGAAATGGGAGCTCGGCTACAATTTTAACGGTTTCGATAAATTTCATTTTCTGTCTTTCCAGTTTTCGACTCTCGCAGATTTAACTTTTTCCAAATTAGATGGTAGGAATTCTAACACTACATATGCAATTCAGTACGGAATTCTAATAATTTATTTAGTGGATCACAATCTGTTCAGGTTTTATATAAGGTTTTATGATCAAAAGGAATTGTTTATCTACTAGTTTACGAAGTAAAGCTGCAAATTATAATGGGTGGTAACACTTTTAAAAGTTTTCAGTGAAAATGTGAACCTTACTTTTTGGAACTTTCTTTATATTCTGAACCATGGCCGTTATGAAAAACTTAACGTTTGCCTCAGATAAATCGTATTCGATTTTTTGGTTAGCCAATCACATTACTCCAGTTAACTAGCATTTTGTTTCCATTGCTAGTTTACAGAGATACCACTAAAGCTTACGCTAAGTATGTAAAGAGTACGCTGAAATGTTCAGAAGATGATTGTGTTTAGGAATAAATGTTTACGTGGTCTCGGGATTAATTTTAACAGATCAGTTATAATTATAATCCTTTCAGTTTCTTTCGTTCTTGTCGGTCCTTTTTACAACCACATGGGTTTATAGAGGTGTCACAGAAGTCTCGAAAAAGGTCTTGGAACAGCGTAGAGTCAGAGGTTGTGAAACCCGATCGGATATGAGGAAATTTGAGAAGAGTGCATGCCTTGTAAGAATAAGGGTCAAAACAGAAGTGGGAAAGCACTCGAATCGGTTAAGAGAGGTTCGAGAGGTAGGCTGGCTGTAAATACAGTTCAGACCGGTTAACTCATACAACTAGCTAAGTGTAATGCAATCTTCACAGCCGTCTTTGCTTAGTACATTGTCCCCTCCCTTTTTCGTATTCTTAATAGTTTATTCTGGAAACAGTCAGCTAGCTTCAATTCGACGCTTAGAAGAAAGAATAAATAAATGTAGCCATATGTCGTAAGTGTGAATAGTATTTCAATTTCGTCAGTGAATTATAAACCGTTGAAACGTATTGTTATGCATAGTTAGCCCTCGCTGATACAACTTTGGTAGGTTCCCCAACAGCCGACGCTAATGCCGCAGCCTGGGCGGCTTACTACCAATATTACGGCCAAAGTGGTGGCCAAGCCCAGGGTCCCACGCCTACCCAAGCGCCCGCTGCTCAGAACGCTGCCGTTCCTATCAACCCGCAAACCGGGGCTCCCGATTACTCCGCGCAATGGGTCGAATATTACCGCAGCATGGGCATGACGAAAGAAGCCGATGCTTTGGAACAGCAAATGAAAGCTAACAAGAGCGTCGGTGGAGCAGCTCAAGGTGGTCCAGCCGGTGCTGGCGCTCCTGGTGGCTACGGAGGTCAAGCGTATCCTGCCTATGGTGGACATCCCGCAGCAGGCGGCCCGGCAGCATCCGGCTACTATGGCGCCCAAGGAGCCCCCGGCGCCCAACCTACGCCTGGTTATCCCTACCAAGGCTATAGCTACGGTCAAGCACCGAGTGGCGATGCACAGCATTAGGTTAATGGTAAGATCAGTGGTACAAGCTGACCACTACGAAGTAAATTCCGTTTAAGTGCATATAGATGCTGGTTTTTGTATTCAGCCTATGTACTTAAGCGGAGTTTCCTGTATTACAATAAAAATTGAGTATTATTAATTTTAGCCTTTTCTTTTTGAAAGCAGTGCAGGATCTTGGGGTTTTGTTCTTGAAGACACAATGTTGCTCGGAATTTTGTCGTATCTGTCTCTGGTTTTCATTCGCGAACATACAAAGCCGACCAAGGATATCAAGCAACTAGCTTTAGAAGAAAAACAAACCGAAACTGTTTTTGCCCTTTTTTGTCCTATGCTCTTTAGTTGTCTCCTTTTTTTAAAAAAAATCATCTTATTTCGGGCTTAATACTGGATATGTCATAAAAGGTGTTGTAGAAAAAAAATTGAGCGAAAAAAATGTTGATTTCATTTTTTGTCTTGCCGTCGAAAACGTTTTGAAACCAGTCCAATTTAGTATGATAAGTTGACACGCATTGACTATTTTTTAGGGTTAGAATCAAAAGAACAGTTCACGTTTTTTAAACAAACTCCAAAATACCCTTCTCCCTCTCCTTGCGCCCCGTACCCCACCCTACATGTCGAAAGTACACCAAGCCTCAGGTCTTCGCACTTCTGATTGACAAAAGATCGCAATGTGTAATGCCATGGGTGTGTTCCACTTCTATATTCGAAAAAAAAATAATAATTTTACAAGCTTCCAAGCTTGGCCAGGTTTCTCATTGAAGAAATTTCGGTGTCGTAAAACGCAAAAATCGAGAATATTAATAACAAATATGTAGGTTAGGTAGTTTCGTCTTTTGCTGTTGAAAAGAGTTCGTGGAATATACTATCGTAGGTAAGCTAAAAGAACTGTTTAGCTTTAGTTTTGGGATTTAAATATTTGCTAAAGAAAGGTAGGAGAGAAACTTTGTAGGTTTTCTTTAACCCCTTCCTTTGGTCCACCTCCCAAAATATTCTTCCTGGTATGTGGTTTTCTCCGTTTTTTCGTTGTCTATTTAGTGGTGGTTTTTGTTTCTTTGTCTCACAAGCTTTGTTTCTTTTTCTGGAGGCCTGATCGTTACATGGAAGGTTAGCCTTTTGTGTCTTTTTATTCGACGTTCATAGGCTTTTTTTTGCTAGTTTTTAAAAAATATTGAAACCAGTCCAATTTTTCCCGAGGCAAAGAAAAAATTGTCCATATTTTGAAACCTTGTAAAACTTAGGCTCATTCAAGTGTTGTCGCATTTGCTCGGTAGGATTTTTGACCATTGAAGGAAAGAGGGGTGGAAAGTTTCCTTTTTGATTCTGTTGCTAATAAGTTGTAGAAAAACAAAAGGAGGGTTTGGAAACGGAATTTGTGAGTTGTGTTTTTTTGCCCAATGTGTCAAAGCCCTGAAAGTTAACGAACATTATTTTTTAATTTGCAATGAAGGAAGGAAATGTCTTAGGAGTAGCGAAACTCGGAATCGTTCTTGCTCACATAACATGGAAAAAAATGTTTCGCAAATTTTTAGAAAGAATACGCCACCAATTATGTCTCCATCAAGGGATTATGTTGCATGTTGTCAGATGGAAGTCTTTTTCTCGAAGGAGACCCTTCTCATGAAATACGGTTTGTCATGTTTGTAAAAGTTCACTTTCCAGGTCCGTTTTTTTACGAAAGGAGTCCATATTTGCCAATGGCTTTTGTTTTTTTTATGATCCATCCCATGAGTTGATATCAAGTCAAAGACGTTTTCCAAGAAGATTAAAGGGAACTAGTTTAAATGTTTGTAGGGAAACTGTAATAATATCTTACTTGCAATTTTGTGTTGATTACTGACATAATAGAAAAGATTAAAGGGACTTATCAATGTGATGATATCACACTTCTTGCATTGTGTAGGACGTTTTTTATTTTTGAAGACAAGAAAAGAGGCCTCGTCAACCAAGCGATCTGTACAACGGTTAATATCTTGTTGTAACATACAAAATAGGTCTCCTCATGAATTTGCTAAGTTACTACTACCATTTATGACGCATACACACCTGAACATAATGTCATGTGAAAAAGAAAGTTTTAAAACCAAGGGTTCTTGAACGATATATAGGAGTTGCAATGACAATGTTGCATTGATAATGATGTTCTATGAATGTCTTTGAAAAAATTTGCCCTTAACCCAGTCCCATTTACCTTATGAAAACTTGAAAAACAAATCCTTTTGTAAAGATGAAATAGGGCTTTGACACATTGTAGAGCATGTTGTAAAACGTTGAAAACAATACTAGGTTTCAACAAGATGATCGTTTTGTCCCGTTTTCATGATGGTATTATTAGTTGTCATCCACTTGTGTGGTAAAACATCGTCTTTGCCACCCAATTCCTTTTGCCCCTCTTTCTCTCCGCTCCTCTGAATTATAAAAAAGCGGTAGCCGTGTTTTGATGGTACAGTACATTATTTACCACTCTTGTCAAATGTAATATCCCCGTTCTCCACAGAAAATGAAGACCTGTATGCCTTTGCTTTGTATTAGTGCAGATAAACTTGGTTTCTAATGTGGTATAATTTATGAATGTGGGTCCATTCCTGTTTTTTGACAACGATGCTTATTTGGCACCTTGGCGCCGTTTTTTCCTTTGTGTGTCTTCTTGATGTTGATGCCAACAATTTCGAATAACGCTTACATAATGATAAACGGCAAAGCAGAATCTATGCATTTTGGGAGGGGGAAATTTACAACCAGCTCAAGCAAACATTTTTTGCAGAAATATTTCGTACACCGATCGTTTAAAATGATCATGAAATTTATTTTTTGACTGTGATTGCTCGTGCAATGCCTAGTCCCGTGTTATTTGTCCGATTGGTGCGTGATGAACTTTGCTCAAACATTTTTGCGTGCATTCTTAGCGCAATAACTTTTCTATGATCGATCGTTTATTTGCACATTCTTCTGTGACATTGAAAAGCAATGCAAATTGAATTTCTTGGCATTGATGACTGAGCATAAACACGGGACGTAACGTTGTGATTGCTCAATACACAACACAAGGGAAAAAAGCAGGTATTACGGGCTTCGCGGAGAGTAGAGATAATTTTTGCTGTGGCCTGAGGGGTTTTAATATATCACTTATGACAAGATTATCGACACTTGATGTGTAAGTTGAGACACCGTTGGTTATCAAGGCAGTGGGATTTGTACAAAAGTAGAATCCTTCACACTATTTATCCAGATATTTCGAGCTTCGCTGTACCGTGTCGTGATAAATTAATGGAACCAAAAACCAAGATGGTTTTACGCGAACACAGGTTGGCGTTGTGTCTTGGCTTGTGTAGCTTGCTTTTTCTTAGGAATGTGGAAGGATATAGTTGGCTAAAGTTTACCTAGAATGTTACGTGACTATTAGGATAATTAAGGGAAATTTTCGTGGAAATAATTATGTATAGCTAAACAATGTTTAAGACTTCTCATTTACCAAACATTCACATCAGAGCGTATAGAATAATGACAATGAGATCAGGAAGGTGGTTAAGTTCGATGGTAACGTCTGAATTAAGTTACCAAAGGTAAATCTCAAAGTGTGAGCGTTAGAATATGTGAGTAAAGTAAAGATACAACCATCTCCAAGGAGGTCATGGCAGCTCATCCAACTTATTTCACTATTAAAAATGTATTAATAATTTACTTCGGATCGTTCGTGGGCAATTAGCCACAGGGAATAAAGAAATACCCTTTGATGAATTAACCCCAGATATTGGGAGCACTGTGAACAAGGCCAATGACCTTGGAGGAGTTCAGCAGCGACTAGCGAGGTAGGTTAAGCGGTACAAATGTTATAAATAGTGACAAGTATGAACAAGGTTACCTAACCCAGGGGGTATCTGAAATTCGCAATTTTGGGTGAAAATACCATATGACGAATCAACTCAAGTTTCCGAGTCATTGAACAACGTAAGAAATAGGAGAAACTTAGTAACAACTTAAAAGCTTATTATGATAGTAAAAGTAAACCTGGGTTTAATTGCATAATGGGGACAAGGACATTCCAAATTCGAGGGATTTGAAGATTTTGTTTCTGTTTTTTTTTTTTTATGTAGATAAACCCCAAGTAGCTTCGTGACTATATATATTGATATACGCAGAAGGAGCCGGATATCATTGATGAAAACTTCAATGGTAATCACGAGGGGTAAACTAGGGGGTATTGACATAGTGCAAACGAGGGTATAACCAGGGGCGATTTAAATTCGAGCATGGCTTAGTTTCAGAAGCATACGGGGCTATAGTTTAAAACGGGTGGAAGGTACTCGGTCAAGGTACGGGTGCTGAAGTAGCGGAATTTACGGATGGTTTTAGCATACTAATTTCTCCCTTCCACGTATTTCCTTTTACAAATGATCTTTCAGCGTGTTTGGTTATGTCTAGTGGGATACTCCCTTTCTGGCTGCGAAAAGCAGACGTCTTCAAGGCTTCCCTATTTGGCAACCACTTTTCAAGGATTAGAGCCAAATAAGGAAGTACTGCACTGGAAAGTATACACACACAATCCACGGCAAGCACGAGATAAGGGAAGGGAAACAGGCCTTCTCTATAACTTTTATCCTCGTGCTTTCCACTAGGATCCTGTGTTACTATTTTTTCTAGAAGAAAGGATTGCGTCACTCCAGGGGAGAACTGACGTTCGGGCTTTTCCTCCGTGCTGTTGTCACGGTGGGAAAGAATGCTTGCACAAAAACTGGCTTGATAGAGAAATTAGCCAGCTATTTGAGACCTGGAATGTACTTAACAATTGCGGGACACAATGTTGATATACACCCTGAAGACCACTTATCGCTCAGCAGAACTGGAAAGACGTTTCTTGCTTATGCTAGTTTTTGTAAAAATATTTTGGAAAGGTAGGTTATAAACCCTTGCTGGCGCCTGGGGAAGTTAAGTTGCCTTGCTACTTAGTAACGGTAAGAACCAAAAGCCAAGAAAGATGAGGCTGGCGTGCGAGTCCAGGTGAATCCTTGCCTGTGCTCGAGTTTTCAGGCTTTCGATCGGCTCGGAACCGCCGAACCTACTTAAGGCTTCTTTAAGCTTCGTCACAGGCCTGAGTTCTGTGTGTGTGTGGTATTCTAACATCTAAGGAGTTTTTTGGGTGGTATGTTGGTCACACACCAGTGCACTTGCAACGGACAGGAAGCCTGGCTTTTGTCTATCTTGCTGTGCGAATGCCAAGTGCGGTATGAACTTCCCCTTAATGTGGTCCCTCAAGAGAGTGTCCGGTTAAGGCCAGGGCTAAAACACTGGCTTTTATAAACGTATACATGGCTCCGTGCATATTACTTCACTAGTGGGCCCTTTACCTGTTTCCACCTGGCTCTTACGTCCCTCTTTTAGCTTCCTTCGTCCTGTTCTCCAGTACGCATTTGCCCTCCCTCTCCTTTTTCCTGTGTGCCGTGTCTTCGTCTGTTACCTGGACACGAAACCCCCGTCAGGGAACGCTAGCCAAGGCTTTTCGAGCTTGGATAAACTCACCAGTGTCTTGGTGATGCTCTATTCGGCTATAGCACATTACATTACACGCCTGACGACGTGGCTCGACAGCCGTTTGATTTTCGAGCAGCACATAATGCGGGACCCTCATCGGTAAGTTCGTTTTATATTCCCGTGTGCGTGTGTGTATAATTATCGATCGGTTTACCCTTTACGGGTTTCTGTGTTGACTGACTAACCTAATGGTGAAATCGTTCTAGTGTTAAATGTACCAAGTGCCTTGAAAATGGACCAAGTTAGAGGCTTGGTGTGTTTAACTCGGCTGTGAAACGCTTAGGTTAGTTGGCATTCATAGCGAAATGTGCAAAGAGGTCAGTGGAGTGCCGTGTGGTGGTGATATTGATTAGAAATGCTTCTATTTTCCCCGACTTGCATTGTCACCGCAGCAGGGAGTAAATGGAGAAATAATGTAACTAATTCTTACTGGGAAGTTTCCTGAAAATGACTATTTATCATCCTCAGCTTGTCATTGTTATCGTTTGGTTGTCTATTTGTTCCCGAAAAATTCCGAAATAGAGCACGTGCTTTCTCCCATTATCAAGGATAAACGGCCCTGAATGCTGTACACAAAAATTACAGCTCGCGTCCTTGCTGGCGCCGGCTTACCTTTCTTTTCCTTATTTTCGTGTGCTTTTGGAATGCTCTTTAGTTCCTCACACTCATGTGACGCGGCAGGAATCACTTTACCTACAGCCGTGGCGTGTTGAAGTCGGTTTTCAGAGAAGCGCAAGTAATCTTCTAAGGAATTCTGATGCGACCGCAGGAAAATTGTTTGTAGTTTTATACATTTTTGTTTTGGTCTTGATTTCGCCCCTTTTAGGCAGGTGTTTATTTTGGCTCCCGCGTTCCTTTGCTGCTAATACCGACTTAATTAAGTGAGGTTATGCTCCCAGATGCTCCAGAGTGACGCGTTTTGTAACAAAGGGGCGGAGGCGGTTGAAATCATTCCACCTTTAACCCTCCCGAGGACAGTTTAGTACTTACCCGGTGTGTGTGCGAAAGTGAAAGTGGCCCTTACTCGTTACCGATATGGATTTCCAACTCACGACTGGTTAATCGCTTCATGTTATTCTCATATTGAAGAGTTTCGTGGTTGGCTATTTCCAAAAAGCCTTGTGCATCGTACCGTAAACCATCTGGGGAGAGTACAGAGATAAAATCCCCAAAGTTCTCTAATTTTTCCTTTCCATTTTTCATCAAAAATTGGATCACAACAACCTGGTGCTGCTGGAATTACCGCAACGAAGCCAAACAACGCTCATCACACCGCAATGGCTCTGCAACGGAATTCTAATCACGATACCGTAAGTATAGTTTTGCCCCCTCCTCTAGGGAAAATCACATAAAAAGATGCAATTTAGTTGTTAACAAAGGTAGGCGTTCCTTAGCCTTGTATGCAAAGCTGGCTTTTAATAACGAGTGACTCCACGAGAAAAAGACCAAAAAAAAAAATACTTACCGACCTTCCCAACATCCTTGTTAAAAAGCAACATCACGAGAATTAACGGCAACCTGAAAATGCCGCATCGTCGATATGGTCATGAACCTCTTGGGAGTATACATGCACTTTTGGGTTGTCAAAAGTGTGTGACCTACGTTCCCAAGGCGGATACTCCCCAGCTGTACGAGCACGCAAATGAGTTTCGAAGGTCTAGGGTCCTGTGACTGGATTCTAATTTTATATCCATTTTTCATTGTACGCTTCTCTCACATACAGATATGGTCATTTAAAACACTTTATTGTTTATTTAAAATTCGTTTATGTTTGTTTTTAATTTTTATATATTTTTATTGGAGTTTTACTTTTTATTTTGTTTTGACTAAATTTTAGCACTTTGTATATGTCACGTTATGTTGTTTTCTATGTAAAGTTGCATATTACCTATGTTCGGTGTAGTAAAATAAGGCTATAGCTTTAAAGATAGGTAAGTTGTTGAGGTGTACGAGTTCAAGGAAAGGGAAGAACCTGTCTAAAATTAGGAAAGTCGTTCGACTTGACCGCGTTATTTTCCCATGAGGAACTTGTGATAAGTAGATCGCGCTACCGCGTGGGGCATATTCTCATTTCCTTCGGATATGACCAGAATAATTCTTGCTTGTGTTGAATGCAAATGAAGAAGACAACGAGAGAAGGGGGAAGAACGTGCCCGAGACCCGGAGAAGAGGGAAAGGTGCCCCTGTTTCTAGTTTGTAGCCATTGTTTCTCTTACGCGGGCTTCTTCTCCGTCTGTGTCCCGGTTTTAGTTGGTATCGACCATTTGCCGGGTGCAACAGCAATTTGACTAGCGTTCACTGAGAAACGTTCGCTCACCACCCACACCGGGAAAATGGCTACGTTTCTTGTAAAGATAGCCCCCCACCGTACTGTATTTGTAACTTTACGGTGCTATCCAAGACTCGAGGGTAAAATTCCCGCGAAACGCAATCCGGGAAAAACCGTTAAGATTCCCTGCCATTTCTGCCCAGCAGTTGAGCCGCTATGATTGCGATTGCCGGCCTGACCTTTTGACGGAAACATGAGATTGATACCTTAAAATTAATTGCGATCAAAACTAGACAAGCAATCCCACATACGGAGCCCAGGTAGAAACAAAACGTTAACTAGACAAAAAGGATCGCGGGAGACAATAGTCATGAAGCGGGGCGAATCAATACAGATGTAGTGACGGTCAGGTTTTAGCAAAAGCTTGTATGTGGGGGCAGGGGAAAGCTCCATGTGCTGTAGTCTCTTTTCTACTCCCGCGGACCTGAACGGTACTACAGAAGAGCCGGGAATTTTAGTACTGGCAAGTTACCATAGTAACCCTAGAGGATCACTTTGCCGCGCAGTCCACGTGTGGCTGTCTGAGAAGCAGAACGTTTTGTCAGCCAAGTAAGGTATGTTATCTTGTTGGGGATCTCGTTATAGCTCAGGTTTTTCGGTGCGTTATTAAACCCCCGTCAGATTAAAACCTATGCTTGGTGGTTACACCCAGTCGTGAATTCTAGCAACCTTTTTCGACAGAGGTTTACTTACCTATGCTGAGACAAACCGGTTACGGTACCTTTTTTCCGTATATTGGCACGTCCTTGGCATTGTGCAAAAGTTTCGTACCGGCTTTTGCATAGCAACAGACGTATTTGACCTTTTCAACCATGTAAATGGGATTCGGTAACTTTGTTTCTTTTCCTTCATTTGTATTTTCGTACAGTTCCATCTTTATTGTCGTTTTGCTGTGTGGGGACTGTGTTGAACTCGTGAGATGGTGGTCGAAATTTTGTATTGAGCTCGTGACTAAAGACTGATTGTCGGTTACTCTTGTATTGCAGATTAACACATCGGTGATGGAAGTCGACCTAAGCAAGATAAATAACCAGGAAGAGGCCGAGAAGGTGATTAAGAACTTGATTGAACGGAATCGGTCCCAAGCACAATTAATCCTCACATGGCGGCGAAGGATTCGGAATCAGGTAAAGAGAAGAACAAAGAGAAATATAACAACGTAGGAAATGCATGTTTTCCCTGTGCTATAATTTCAGATTCACCTCATTTGTATTCTAATGCGTGTGTTTGTTTCATTTCTTTTTTCGGGGTTCACAGAATGAAACGATCCAGAAACTGCGGCGGGACAAAGAAGAGTCCATGCGTCATCTTTCTTCGCAACTGTTGCTTTTCGAGTCTCGATTACGGAGAAAGCAGCGCGCGGTGGAAAAACTGCTCCAAGAGCGAGATTATGTGATCCAACAACAGCAACGGACCATTGACAGTTTGAACCACCATCACAGCGAAGGGATTATGGTGACAGAACTCAAAGACCTGGACAGCTTCAATGACAGTGACAGCGCTGTTGTCATGGAGGAGGTCGATCCTAATTCACCTCAGTCCTCCGTGTCCAACATTGATATTCGAATATCACGGAGCGTTTCCGACGTTCTGGCCTCCACCAAAAGACTTCCTGTGAATGAAGCCTCCAACCGTAGGCGGAAACTTCCACGCGAAAATGCCGTCCTGCCCAGTGGCGATGATTCGGAAGATGATGTATTCTACCACGCTACTCTCAACACTCCTCAAGTATAATCATTTCCGGAATGAGCATTGAATATTTAAAACATTATTAGAGCAAAGTGCTTTTCAAGCTTCTGAAGTAAATCTTTCATTTGTCATGTTGTAGTAGAATCTCATTATAACGAACCTCCCGGGGACCGGAAAAAAAAAAACTGTTAGGAAGGCCCGTAGTCAGGATTCTGTTTCGGGGAGGGAGGAGGCAATATGCAATTTTATTGGACACTTCGGTTTCGCCCATGTCCCCATTATAAAATCAAAATTTCGGGATGGGGGGTGGAGTGGCTTAACCCCTAACTCGAAGTTTATTCAATCAGACGTTATTTCGTTAGCTCACATGAGTCGGGATCTCAAAATGCATTCACTACAGCCACATCGGTATAAAAGGCGTTCGTTACAGCGAAGTTCTACTGAATTAATTATTAAACAAATTTATATATAGGTTTGCATTTCCTCATGTAGCGTAATTTTCCAGTGACCTCTTTTACTACTTTCCCACATAATTCTTGTCACGATATGACAAACCTTATACACTGCCGATTTTGCTCCTTTTTCAGTAGTTTCAAGTATTTATCTACTCTACTCTTGTCACATTGTGACGGAACATTGCTTTAATAATAGACACTCACCTTATTTTTTGTTCATGTACTGTTTACGTATTGCTACTTTTAAATGTTGATTACTTACCTATTTCGTTAATTTAAATGTATTTATTTTACAAAATATTAGAAATTTAGACCACACTTTTGTATTATTGTATGTACAATAGTGGATTTTTATTACTGTATTATTTTTTGTAGGTGATGACTAGGCGTTCTTCAAGTGGAGGGACGTCTACTAGATTCCTGCGGCGTTCGGAAGGCATGTTGGAAACTGTGTACAGTTTCGAAGAAGAAGCTCCGCCCTTCACGCATAGTGTCACAGACAGCGATGTTTCCTGCACCAGTTCCTCCGTTGAGCATACCAGCTCACTTGAAATTACCGAGTCAAGCAGCAACTGCGTGAATGTCAAATCGTCGAGCCGTTTTTACCCCCGCGTTCGGAAACCGGGTGAAAAACGTTTGGACTACAAGAGCAACACGACTACTGCGGCTGTCAAACCTTTCCTAGAAACGTATGGTCAAGTGCTCGAAACCACCAGTAATCCCTCGAAGGAAGACCAGCCGGCCCCGTTATGCAATCAAGCACCATCCACGCCAAAACACCAACAAGAATGGGACGGTCTGCAACATCAATTTGGCCAAATGGGTTTACAGGAAACTCCTTCACCTTCAGGACAAGTGGTGGCCTACAATCGAGTTTTGAGTAACCATAGGTCGGTCACGCGACCACGTGATATTAAGTACAAGAAAATCAACAAATGCAAATCCCAGTCCTTGGAAGAATTACGGGGACGTTTAAAGAAATGGACAGAAGTGGAGGCTATTTCAGTAACCAAGACGACGTCGTGCTAAGAATTACATAGATATAAATTATTGCTCCGTGCTGCGAGAAAATCACCCAGCCGCTTCTTCGGATATTGAGTTTTTAATATCCAAGACAGTTGGCATTTTTTTTGTCGGTCCAATCAGGAGTAACGTGAATGCTGTAAGATAAACACAAAAAGGATAATCGCTAATTCTTTTCTTTTTCTATTTCCTCTGCACTCTCAATCCCCCTATTGTAAATATGAGTCCAGAAAGTATTGCGTGTTAAGATTTACGGAAACGTGTAACTTATATTCATATATCTGGGAACAGTAAAAAGGAATTCCTACCTTTTCGTTCTCTTTTGCTGCAAATATAAAGAGGTTCAGAGCAGATTGAACTGCAGGTCTGTCATTAATTTCGGCTTAATAGCTGCAATCGTTGGGGAAAAGCAAGAGTCCTTTGCCTTGATAACGTCCGTCGCAGAAGTTACGTCTAGCATATCGCAAGCATTTCCGAAGCAAGTCTGCTTTTCGGACCATCTGTGCTTGGGACCGTTGAGCAGCCATGCAAATGAGACGACTTCCTAGAGGGCCAACTCCCTTTGGTCCCTGAAGGTGATTTTTCCGTTTTTGTTCCGTCTTTCTGGCACGAAAGGAGAGAGATTCGAAAGGAATCGGAATAAATCAAATCGTAATTTGGTTAGTCAGTATCAATAGGAAATGTAGGGCGTCACGGACAGTGGAGCATTGTGTTCGCCCGTGCACTTTAACGTTAGGCAATAAGCGTCTAATTAAGCACTCACGACTCGAGATAAACGCGGAAAACTTGAGTAGTTTTTGTGTGACGGGATGGTGGGGGAGGTAAGGAAAAGCTCGATTCTTTCTGCTTGAGAAGGTTTCAAAAGGGTCTTTTCCTCGGAACTTACCCAGGGTACATACCGAAGACTGCTTCGCTCCACTCCATCTGAAACGGGATACATTACTCGCACCACTCCAGAAAGAGGTTTCTTAAGCGTCATTTCTTGCTATCGCGAAAAGTGAATGCATAGCTTTTTGGGAGCAAGTGTGTCCCTGGCTGCAGCTTTTAGCTTCACGAAAGAAAAGGAGGCTAGCCATTACATGGTTTGCGGTTGAGGGAGGGGCGCTTGCAAATCGATAGGCAAAAGCACACCAAGGTGCCGTAAGCTAACAAACTACAAAGATAGAAGATCCAGTCGGACAGACAGAGAGAGCATAGAAAATCTACATGACTCAGACTCAAAACCTACTTTGAAACGGTATGAAAGAGCAAGTTTGAAAATGCGGGGGCTCATTATAATCTCGCTGAAGTCAAGAAAAACTTCGCAAGAATTGTTGCCGCTGTTAGAATAAACGCTCCAGGGGGTTTGTTCGTGGGTAGTTAGTAATTTTTACTTTCAAGTCCTGGGAAACGGGGATATTACGGCTCAGTTAGAAGCAAATGAGTGTTCTTGACGCTAGACGTTATTTTTCTCTACCTCTAGCGTTCGATCCAGCAATTAATCCACAACTTCTCCACAAGATGCATTTTCTCCCTTTCTTTTTCTTTTTGTTTTATGAACCGTAAGTAGAGGAAGGAAGTTTTATATTTTTTTGCTTACCACTCGCCAGCTTGACTTGCACCCATAACTTAAGCGGTCAGAGAGCACGAGGATCAAACTAGTATTGATTCTTTTTAGCTTGGTTTTCTTATCCACCGCTCTCTTGTCCAGAGATTTCTTGTCGAAGGGAATGATTAGAATGACTTAGCTTCGAGCGGAATGCATATGAAAGACTCTGCAAGTACGGTAAGGCAATGCTTAAGTTTAATTTTTTCTCTCCTTCTCCTTTGAGTAACAGGAAGACCAAGATGCCCGTTGTTTTCGGCGTTCTGCCGCCAGAGCCATTACTGCTGCTCTGTACAAAGGCTAATAATGAATAAGATGGGAGAGCAGATTTCCCAATCGACACCCTACCACGGTGTTTATGCATTCCTTCTTTACCTAAGTAGCTGATCTTATCGTAAGTGTCATAACTTAGGCACTTATTTTTTATGCGAGATACCTTGCTAAAGCTCTTAAATACCCACAGACTGGGTGGGAGAAGACTATTCAAAAGGAGTGCGAAGCTGTTAGAGATAATCGATCACTTCGCTACAGGCTTTTCAGCCCGTTAGAATGAGCGCTACAACAGAGATTGTAGCGAAAAAAAGAAAAGGAGGGATTTTATCTTTCTTTTTTTTCACGGGAAAGCAGCTTTTCAAACTTTCTTTTTGTTCCTGTATCTCTTTTTGAAGATTTACAAACTTGAGCTGAAGGATTCCCACGGCGGAAGGCAAGCACATGCTTGTTACTGGAGGCGTGGAGAGCGCAATGCGACGCCCGCAGTAATATCTTTAGAACTCCGGCTCCCCTTCTTGGTTATGTATACGGAGGAAGGGAGGGTGGTTAAATCTTGTTGCTTCCGCGGAGTGACTCTCGAGCGTCCACGTTGTGAGCTCAGGGTTAGTATACAGTCTCAACGCGGGAGGAGAACGTCTGTCCGTGTCTATGTGTGCGGTGCGGTATGTGTGCCGTGCGAGCCTTCAAGATCGCGAACGCAAACGAATCCTACGCTGCTAGGTTTACAGTCTTTGGGAGTTCACTAGAGCAGACGTCTCGGAGGCCTGGAACAGTATTGCGCACGGCGTTCACCACATTGTAAGCTGCCCCGCGAACTTCCCGGGAAGATCAAAGTGGCTTTAACACATTATTAAACAGCTCTTCTGCACGATTGCGCTCCATCAGGATTTATTTCTTCGTACAGTGGCTTACTGTGGGAAGATACACACCCAAACTTGTTGCTGTGCAAAAACTTGGCTTAAATCTTCTCCCTCAGGTAACACGGTCGTTTACCTTACATGCACTGCGAAACCAAACTTCCACTTTACTGTCTCTCGTTCGAGTTCTTATATAAGATACATGGTGCAGTTTGTTGATCTTCTTTAATGGCTAAATAGAAACCGTTTGTTCTACAATACCTGACTCCAAACATGCAGTATCTGTTGGAAACTTTCATTAGATTTGTAGAGATGTCTTTATTCTTAAGCCACATGACTTTTATTATAGCGGATAAGTACGCTTAGAGAAAAATTTTAGGAATACAAGAAGAGTTGTTGAGCTTTTTTCCATAAAGTTTTTCGTAGAACCCGTACAGCAATTATGGGGTATGGGAAACGTGGGGTGTTTTATGTATTGCTATGAAAAGAACAACTTGTCCTGTGCAGACTAGTATTTTTCGCCGCAGGGTACCAGCCAGAAGAATTTTATGGCGGTGCGTACCCTCAGTATGTCATTTTTATTTGCTTACGTTTGTGAACTGTTGCATACAGTCCACCTTCTCATTAGCGAAACGCGAATCTCAGCCGTAAAAAGAAAAAGAAAAGATGTGTAAAATCGCCCGCAGTATCGCAGAAAGCTTGAAACTCAGCTCTGTTGGAAACTTATGGAGAATAAAAATCAATTTCCTTTTTTTATCACTAGAAGATAAAAAAAGAAAGGATGTAAGGCCTGCGCAAGCTGACGACTTTGTAGTAGGGGTGTTATCAAACCCTTCGAATTTACAAGATGCGAAATTCTTGTTTGCGAACGAACTTATCGATATTCAAAACAAGTAGACGCGTAAACTCCGCCTAGTTTTATAGCTTGGGCGTCACCCTAGCATCAGTTTCTTATGAGGCAATGTTTGCTTGGATCGACGACGCAAAAAGCAATTCGATGGCGCATAATGTATGTATTCGGTCAAGGTGGGTTTAGGGTGACGTCAGTTTACTCTCTCTTTTTCTCTTGAAAGGTACTTTTGTCAATATTCGACTTCCAGGTGAGGGTGGACATCCCGAAGCCCTTACCGGACTGTTTCGTGACCAGTTGCTATAGAAACGTACAGACAGGCCGCCACCAGTTCTTCCTTTTTTCCATCTTGTTGTAGTATCTATACCCAAACGTCTGACTGTAAGTAGAGCAGGTGTGTCAGCCAGCATTGCAATATAGCGATGCATTGGCTAGGGAATTGGTCGCTTAAAACGCACTCTGTCTACGAAGAAATGGATGACATAACGTCTCAAGTCGGAAAGGAGGAAGAAATAGGACTTGATGAACAATTCGTTGCATGGAACAAGATGAGTGTAGACAGAAAGCAGTAGCGGAAGAGTAATAGAACAGTAGCTCTACACCGTTATAGTGAACGTTAGAAGATTAGAAAGTAATTTTCTCTCCGAAGCTGCCTTCAAACAAAACGTAACGAGCTTATTATTGCAGTTCGGCTTCCGCGTACCTGTGAAGCATACTCGATGAGGTGTTTGTCACAATGCCAAGGAAAGAAAAAACTGGGTGAAATCCTGTCAGTTAAGCAAGCTGGGTATCAGGGCTCGAAAAATTTTCAACAAACTTTAGGCTTCATTTGCGCTCATTGTTTCGGTTTTAATTGGAAAGAGTTTTTTGAGGCACATTTACACTTTTAGTCACGTGAATACCAGCCAAATTCCAACGTCAGGAAATAGAACACACGTTGCCTGGCAGAGAACAGTCATGCGTAGGTACATGAGACAGTAGAGCTAGACAGAAGGTGGATTATATTATAAGTTATTAACAACAGACCGCACTTGTAAAGCTAAGGATAACGCTTTTACCTAAGATATGTAAATTTCTCTCTAGCTTCAGTTGATTATCCTTATGTAATTGCGAAGCGCAGGAGATTTCTAGACTTTCTCAGTTCATTTGAACTTGTCAGATCGCTTCGTGGTTTTGCTTCTTCGTAGGTTGCTAAGTGGTACATAATGACTAAGTGCATTTTAACGTACCTAGACTGAAATTAATCTAAGGGAAAGAGATGATCTGTAACACCAGTAGAGTGTATGATTAGCAGTTATGCCCCCAGGCTACATCTTGACTTCGACAGATGTCTAGCCCTCAAACAATAAGTTTCAACCAAACTTCACTTGAAAGGACGCAGGTTTCTTTATTCTTTTTTACAAAAAAAAAAAAAAAAAAAAAAAAAAAAACTTATCTATATCAGAATCCTTATCAGATCTGGACACCCATTATTATTTCGTCCAATTATAAATTGTCATTTCTTTATTATTATTTATTCGTTATTTTCTTTAAAAAATCTGTTTTGCGTCTGTATTTTGAAAAAAAAAACAGCTGTTGTTTATTGCTAGAAGAAAAGCTAGATAACCAAGAAGTTCTAATAAGTAAAGCCGTGTATGCTAGGAACGGCACCTTACGAGGGTGTTAAGAAAAGTCGTTCAATCGCCAACGTTCTAGGTATTTCCGACATTTCGCTTCACCCCTTCATTATTTTTTCTTGTCAACTTGCGTAACAAAAGTTGTGGAGTACATAATTAAACGAGAGACCTCAACTCCTAATGAGAAGCAACTCTAATGGGCTACAAGGGAAAACTTGGGAATTTTCCATATTAGATGTGCAAAACAGTGGGAAAACAATTTTTTTTACAGAAACGTAAAGAAAACAACTCTAGATGTAATTTCGCTTGATTTGTTTTCTGTCGGAGTTTTACTGGCCTTTTTTTCGCAACTGTTCTGCATTATCTTTTTATTGCGTTATATTATATTCGGTGAAGCATAACCAAACGCAACACGGTTCCCTGGTACCCCCGTTTGCTTTGTTCTCTTGCAGGTCCACAAACCATGCAGCAACGTATTCCGAGGCGATAATTTCCCTGTGGATTTCCTTCTTTCCTCCTATTCAAGTGTTATCTTCCGTGTAATGGGTGAGGGTGAAGCATGCCAAGAATTATCTCTTATTCTTACCCCGACTCAGAAAGCATATGCAGGTGATAACCCCCAAAAACAAGTTAAATTATGAGAATTTATAAGCCTTCTTTCAAAATTTCAGGGCTAAGAATAATATACAACGCTCGTTTCGCTCAGACGAAAATCTCCAAATGAGCCTTTTGGACACTTCAAAAGCAAGAAATTGAGATATACGACCTCGTTGTCCACGCTTATCATTCGGTCATGCCACGTCTGCTAACCGAGAAGCTTGGCGTGCCAAGCTGTGCCTCGCGTGAAATACAATTCGCTCGCATCAGAGTCAAACACGGGCCAGGCAACGCCAGTGACACCCTTTGATCGCACATTCTACACCTTTTCCCTCTGTAATTTTGGATTTCTCAAGAAGTCCAGGAGAAAAATAATGACTTGTTATCTTAGGGCCAAGACAAACAAAAAACATTATTCGGGGCGTGGTTCTTTCGTCTACAGCATCGTTTATGGCGGAGGGACCTTTACCTGACGTGGTCCCTGCCTTGGATTTGCCCTTTCAGCCTGGCCCGGAATTCAAATGCGCCGTCTACACCAGGATGGCATCTAGCGACGCAGAGCAACCCAATCGTCCCGATGACCTAGGAAGTCGCATTCCACCCCCGCCTGTAGTTCAGGTATGGACCAATTCCCCGACGGAAGCTGAATTCCGTCGAGACTCGGTCAGTTCCGAGTTAGGTTTTGTCGACTCCGGCATCGAGTCCCAGCAGCTAAGCCCTTGTTTGGGCCTCGAAGACCACGCTGGGGAATTTCCCACCTCACAGCACGGTACTACCTTAGCAATTCCCAAAAGAATGGCCCTGCGACGGAAACCACACAGCAAAGGTAATTGTGTATATTTGATGTCTATAGCTTCTGTAGCTTCCCTCATACTTCTCAGCTCGTCCCATAAAATAACACGATAAGCTCGCCAACAAAGAAATCGTCTTGAATTAGTAGAAAACACGGCAGGTAACTTTGAATGACGCTCGAAGTTCGAACCCACGAAGGCCGTTCGTGCAACTTGACACCCGTGTAATGGATCAGGGTAGCGCGAGACATAATTGTACACATATACGACCTATAAGTTAGGGGGTTGAGGAAACATACGTCGAAAGTTTCGTGTGCCTACAACCCAGCAAGTTGCCGTGTTTAAACACTGAGGGCATTAATACTTCGAGTTAGTGGCAAAGTTGTCCAGAAGCATTTCAGAGGCTGTTTGGGAAGTAGTGAGGGTTCTTTGGATGTGTGGGGCTATTTCCATAACAATCTTGTCAGCAAACATGACTTAATTTAGCATTTGGTATGCTAGAGTCGTCGTTGGAGGTTCCTTCCGAGGCGGGTGACAAAGAGGACCATTTGCGAGCATCGCCCGTCAAGCTGGTTAAAGCGGCTGCCGAGCTTATGCGACGCGATTCTAGTACGGACTCGCTGGAAAAACAGCCCCAGCAGCACCTCGGACCAGGATTACTGGGTTTCTTGCCCCGGACTCGCACACATCGCAATTTCATCACGGTGGACTATGGGATTCAAGGTTGGCGGTTACAAGAAGAAGGATTCCAGAAGATGATGTACCACGATCGGGTATTGCTTAGCAACCGATCATCCACGGACAGACGATCTACTATGGACGAGGAAGATGAGCCGTACGCTCCGCCTATTTTGGTGGTTGAAAGTGAGAAGGACAATCACTACGAAGGTGATCGTAAAAACAACGCTGGGGAAGCGGAAGAATTGGATAAGTATCGAACATCGAGGAATCACCGAAGCTTAGAAGAGCCTAGGACTTCATTAACGATCAACCGGTTAAGTCTGGATGAAAGAAATTCCAGAACTGCCTTCAGCACGGCTCGCGTGCCGCTGAGTGCTGAAGAAAGCTTGGAGGGTGAGAGAAGTTCGACGTGCAGTACCGGCAAAACTAGGCTGCAGTTATCGTCGTTAGATTGCGGAGTGTCAGAAGAGGACAATAGGAGTGAATCGTATCACCCGTCGTGCACGCAATCGGTGTCGAATTCCTCCATTTCAGACTTGGCTGAAACGAACGGCTTCTCCCGCCAACCGTCCTTCGGTTCGGTACGCAGTGAATGTGTAGACATGCGAAGTCGGCGGGAAAGTAGTGAATTCGCTGTGGCACGCAATTGGAACATCAAGTCCAACTCGAGACACTTCTTTTTGTCAGTGCCACCTAGACTTAGCTTCTGTAACTGGCCGTCGACTTCTAGTCAACCGGGGTCACGGAGACATTCAGCACAATCCCAATGCAGTACAGGGAAGCCTTCGAACCCTACGCAATCGCCTTTCGTTTCACGGTTAAGCATATCCAGGCGAGTTCATCCTCCACATTTTAACTTTTCTTATTGTCCTTTCCTGTTATTTTTCGCAATTTACTCTCTTTTCTTGGCTTCCTTTTTTTTTAAAAAAAAATATATTTTGGCGGACCAGTTTGATATATTTATAGGATTATTACGTTTCCTCAATTTCTTGAGTTTTTCTTGTCGTTGATCTATCTTTCGTATTATGTTAGAACCTTGTTTTATTGTTGTAGTTTGGTGTTCATATTTTTTTATTGATTTTGGATTTGATAGTGCTATTGTAATTACTGAACATGTTTAGACCATCTTCCCCGTATCATCGTTTGGGGTCGGACGAGGATTTGGATGTAGCAGCGTTACTGGAAGGCGGGGTTTTGCCGTTTGTGCCATCAGCGACGAACAGGGTCGGTGATTTGAGTTTAACGCAAAGATTAGCCTTCCCGGAGTTGGTAGGGGCGGAGAATCAGAAGAACCGTAACCGGGAAGTGTTTTTTGAACCCGAAGGCAATTTGAACTTTTTTGCCAAAATCATCACCTTCTTGGTCTTAGTCTTCGTTGTCGTTCTAATCGTTGGTGTTATCATCAAACTCTTCCATACGCCGCAATGATGAGGGTGTTCACTTGAACAAACGGGTGACGTATTTTCTCAAATACTGTATACCTCTTGTAAATTTTTATTTTCATGTAACCCAACTTTTCGAGCAACTTATACATAACACAGTGCTGTCCAAAAAGTGGCGTTACATTATGAATTCAGTAGTTAATGTTGACATTTACTACGACAACAATTGTTTCGTCTTTATTTTGCAGCGCCATTGGACATAACATAAGGCGACGTGAACAAGATTCCATACAGTTATTATTGAAGATTTCTATACACCAGCATGACGAAATGGACAGCACGGAAAAGTTTCGGTCATTCATTCTTTCTAGAATGTGTTGTGACATGTCTATTCATATGGAAAAATGACGTCACGTAGGTAAAACTGAAGCTTGGGTCATATTATATTCCACTTTTACAGGACGCTCACGTAACATTGAAGATTTCAGAATTCGTCCGTGATTTTCAGATACCGTTTCTCCCATTTCGTGACGAACGTGGCTTTGTCTAGCAAATGTGCGGAATGGCACAAGCGACATGAACAAGTTAAAGGGGCCACTAATCATTATTGTGCGATAATTCTGACTTCTTAATGGAGTTGTGGAGTTCTCAAACTTGAAACTATGATTAAACTTAGGCAGATTTAAGTTATGAGTACATGTTCAACTTCTCCAAATTAGTCTACAGTACAAAGTTCACCGTGAACATACAAGAATATCGTCGGACAAACCCAGGGAAAGCAGCACGAGAACTAAAGCCTTTTGTGATTGCAGTTGCGTAGAGGAGTAACAGGTTCCTTTTCTGTTCCCGAAGCCTTTACTTCCTTGGAGAAATTTCTCAAAAATAAAAAAATAATTCCTTATTTTATGACCCATAATCATAAACTTTATTAGCCACAGCTTGAGCTTAACTCTCTTTTCATATAGCTATTTCTACTTCGAATATATTTAAAAAATTATAAAATATATCGGTTATATAACTACGGGCTTCGATCACGTTACGGAATGTAGAAGAGAATGTTGGTTAGAGTACTTGAAGAATTTTCTGTGTCACCATAAAAAAATGAATGTTAAGCAACTGATGATATTATTATTAATTAAAAAATGCATGTATAATGAGCTCTAGAAAATTTATCTTTTTGTTTTCGAATTTCTCTGATTTCTCTGCCACAAGATTTCCAATTTTTGCGTTCGATTTTACTCGTTTATCAGCTTACTCTGCCATCTAGGAACTTTTTTAGGACTTCATCGTGACCTTACGATCTTAAGCTTGAAAATATACAGACTATTTAAATTCTTTTCTGAGAAAAGGACCGAATAATCTTAAATAAAATTAGTGAAGTGTTTTCTGAGCAAATTCATGAAAAACTAACAAGCCTATTCCGAAACTCCAAGACAAGCACTTTTAAGCGTACCGGACGCTTGATTGCAATAATTTCTGTTTGGATCATTTTTTAGCTGTAATCTGTCTGTTAACAAAACACGTGGTGTCTTGTTTACGTGAGTTTCGACACCGAATTCACATTTCAAGGGCTTCTTTCTCTATCCCTCAGTGACTTAAATACTCAGAAATAGTTTGATTGCATTATGGCCATTCGTCGCTTTCTCAAGGACAGTAAATTAAAAGGTAAGATTTTGTTTCTTTGTTGTTAACCCGAGAAAAACACTTTACACTCATGTTTAATCCTCCACTACCAGAATTGTACGCATCCTTGGTAATTGAAAAGCACAGAGGCGATATTCTAAGTATACTACAAGCTCCCGATGAGAAAGCCCATTATGCAGTAGTCACCAAGTGAAATAAAATATATTCCAAACTTAAAGAGTATTTTGACGTCTTTCTTCCCATTTACGTTCAGTTTCCAGGACATGATGGACTTTTACCCCGAGATCCTCGAAGATATCATTAGTAGACCTGTTCAGGCCCTAGCTGTCTGTGATAAAGCTTTAGTTTACGCTGCTCGTAAAATTCTCGACAACGAGCCAGGATTTACACCCGTCAAGAGCCTAACCATGAAAGTCAATCTCCATGCAAGAATATCTGGCAAGTTCCTGATCCTTTCTAGCCACAAATCCTTTATAGTCTTGCATATTTCCCTAGATTTACCTCCTTGCCCTCAAATTCATCTCCACTGCTTGCCGAAGAATGAAAATATCGGCAACTTCCTCGCTATCAGCGGTACTGTGGTTCGTTTAGGCGAACGCAAAATGTTGGAATTCCAGCGCGATTATTACTGCACTAAGTGCAAGCATACTTTCACAGTTGACGTAAGTTTTAGTTAAATACCTCATTTATTCCGACAATATCTAGTAATTAATCCTACGTTAAAGAAGAAAATGTTCCCCATCCTAGGCCGATTACGAACAATTCCACATATTCGTACCGGGACCCACATGCCCTAATCCTGATCCCTGCAATTCGACCACCTTCAAAGCAACAGGCATCCTAGATCCCGCCAAGTGTAAAGATTACCAAGAGATTAGAATCCAAGAGCAGGTTCACAAGTTAACCCTGGGGACCATTCCTCGTTCCATGTGGGTGAGTTTGGAGGACGACTTGGTCGATATATGTAAGCCAGGAGACGACGTATTAATCAAGTAAGTTCTTTCTTCCTAAGATTTATAGCTCTAATTCCCCTTCTCCTTTTCCATCTGGAAAAAGTGGAGTGGTTTTAAGACGCTGGCGGCCTTTTTCTAAAGACCAGCGCACGAATATTGATCTGGCAATCAGGGCCAACTACGTCCAAGTTAATAACGACCACCGAGCTTCAGTCCTCGTCACCAAAGAACTCGAAAATGAGTTTAAAGACTTTTGGTACCAACACCGACATCGACCGCTGGAAGCCCGGGATTGTATAATTGCCTCGTTTTGCCCTCAAGTATTGTAGCCCAGCAAAAAAAAAAAAAAAAAAAAAAAAAAAAAAAAAAAAAAAAAAAAGATAAGCGAACAACATAATTTGTTAAGGGTTAACAGGTTTTTGGCTTGTATATTGTCAAATTGGCCGTTTGTCTCACCTTAATTGGCGGTGTGGCGAGAAAAGACGAGGCAGGGACGCGTGTTCGAGGCGAGCCTCACTTACTGCTAGTGGGCGATCCCGGTACAGCCAAGTCCCAGTTCTTGAAATTTGCGGCCAAAATCTGTCCCCGCTCGGTGCTAACAACTGGAATTGGTTCCACTGCCGCGGGCCTGACAGTGACCGCAATACGAGTACATCTTGGTGAGAAGTGTGTAGTCTAACGTGCATTGATTCGTGTTTTCCGTACAGGATTCCGGAGAATGGCAGCTTGAGGCGGGCGCTTTGGTGTTGGCGGACGGTGGGCTTTGTTGTATTGACGAATTCAACTCCATACGAGAACATGACCGTGCTTCTATTCACGAAGCAATGGAACAGCAGAGCATTAGCGTTGCTAAGGTTCGACCATTCACGATCACATATACACACATACTAAAAAAAGTCTTTAATATAAAAAAAATATGAAGTACAATTAAAAATTAAATAAGGAAAGATAAAAAGTTCTAATTACAAAGAAAAAAAATAAAATATCTTTATTGGTGAAATAAAGTAGATAAAATTGGTTGTAAATATTTAAATTTTACACTTACAACAAATTTTTAAATTTTTTCCTCCACTAATGTGGCACTTTAGCAGCAAAAAGTTAAAATAACAGTAAAATAAATGTAGCCGTCACATGGAGTACGCTTAGATGGTACCTGACTGTAGTGTTGTTTATTAGTAGTAGTAATTTTTTTTAATAATGCCTAGTATGGTTGTTTGACAGGCGGGCTTGGTGTGCAAGTTGAGTACTCGGTGTTCTGTGTTGGCTGCGACAAATCCGAAAGGCTCGTACGATCCTAATCAGAGTTTGAACGTGAACGTGGCGTTAGCAAGTCCCCTGCTCTCTCGCTTTGATCTCATATTGGTGTTACTGGACCTTAAGAGCGAAGAATGGGACACTTTGGTGTCGTCGTACATCCTCGGAGGCAGAAATAACGAGCTTAGTAACAAGCCCGGCCGTGTGCTGTGGAACATGAACAAGTTGCAAGCTTATTTTAGCCACGTCAAGCAGTTGGTGCCGGAATTGAGCCCCGAAGCGACAGAAATCATCCGGATGTATTACCACGTACAGCGGCAAGCTGATACTCGGAGTCAGTCACGGACAACGGTGCGATTGTTGGAAAGCATGATCAGGTTGGGTACTTATGGTTTTGAAATAAAGTTTTTTTTTTCGAGGTAGACGTGGATCATTTAGTGATCATGAACTATGTATATTAGACTATCCCAGGCCCATGCGAGGTTAATGTTCCGGACTGAGGTGACGATCGAGGACGCGGTGGTGGTTGTGGTTATGCTGGAATCATCGATGCAAAGCGCGGCACTGATTAATGGCGAGAACACTTTGCACGTCCATTTCTCCGAGAATCCCCAGTTAGAATATCGTCAACAAGGTAAGACAAGTGTGCTCTCGAATTATATCGTACTCTAGTATGGGTTTCGGGGAAACAAAGGTGGGTGACCTTAGCCCTCAGGATGGTTTAGTAAATTTGGCAATTCAAGTATCTGTGGAGTACAAGGAAGCCTTTAGCACTCCCGACGCTGATAAAAACCTAAATTTTCTAGGGAATTTAGTTTCTGTAAAAAATGAAGCCATTTTTGTTTGTTGTCATGTGTAGTATGTCAAAAGTGCATTGCCCTTTGTTAAATATTATTGGGCATCTAGTCCAGGAACTAACTGTGGCTTCTAATTTTCTTCGTGTTCCAAACTTAGTCTGTGAAAAAATGAGAGCAATGACATTATCAAGCTAGTATTTTTTTTGCAACGTTAACCCTGGGTTCGAGCAGTTGCTTAAAAAAAACGTAGTCTGGTCAGTGACTGTGAGGCACGTGGAATATCGAGATTTTTCGTATTCAATTTTTGTTTTCGAATACAATGGTGTCTAACAGAATAGTAACTTTTTAGGACGTAAATAAGTTCATAGAATTGTAATCTGTCACGTTTACTGTTGGTTATTTATTCCAGTAGTATATACATCGATTTTTTTGCACTTGTGAAGTAATTTGCTTATTACTTTAATTATACTTTAGTTATACTTTTTAATTTTGCGTTGTTTCGAACAAGGTTCCGTAAAGTCCGTGTGATATTCAGAAGAAAAGTGTCGAGGTACAATGCAAAAAAAAGGCCAATTTGCTATTTTTTCCCGCGAGAAATATTGAAATTTCATGCTCTACGAACATGTCGACAGCACTAATGCCGTCACGCTTTCAACAATTTCAAAAGCCCTTTGAATGCCATTTCTAAGCGTCATGTCACTTGTTTCTTTCCAAATAAATGAAAAGCGTCCTTTCACTAATAAAAGCCATTTTAGACGAACAACACAAAAAATACAAGTCAGTTGTTAAAAAACTTACGTCTCGAGTAAACTCGGATATTACTTGCCATTTATACAATAAACCTAGCTATAACGAATAAATTGAAACAGTGGGAAGGGATTTTTCATTATTATCAAAATTAGTAGAAGACAAATTTGGCTTGAATGCCTTTTGCTTCGCTGGAACTTGTAGATCTTGTTCATAATAGCCGATACTTCGTTATTAGCGGTTTCCTTTGTATATTGACAAAACCAGCCTTAACCTTTCTATCATTTCGCTAAAAAAAAATTTTAAAAATTAGCTGTCGCAAGTTATTTTTTTTCTTTGTAGCTTCTTTTTCTAACACTCCTTGCAATTTGCATGGATTAACGTCGTTTCCTTGGGGAATTCCATCGCTCGGAACTCTTCCTTGCATAACTCCTTCTAAGCTCGAGAATGTGTATCTAATCTTTCGTTCATATTCGTTGTCATGGAAAACAGCCGAAGCCGTTTTAACGAAACTGGGTTTACCGCTCTTATGGGAAAGGGAAAAAACTCGCCTAGCCAGCCTGGAACAGCATCCTGATTCGCAAGCAAGTTGCGGGCGTGCCACCGTCACTGCGGACAAGCGTGCCGAGGTGCAAGAAAGGACCGTGGAACAAACGCAGAGAATGTTGGACAATGTCCGGTTCCAAAAGCAAAGGGCGTTCGACCTTGGCCCCAACAAAGGCCGCACGCAACAAAACGTGTCCGAATTCTTAAGCAAACAAACCAAACAGCCAGAAACCAGCCACGATGCTGCTATTTCTCCTCCGAACAAAAAATCAACCACGTCAGCTGACCTTAATTCTAATGAGGCAATCACTAATTCCAGCACCAATAGCAAACGTCCTCTTTTCGAATTCGAAGATAAGGAATTAGACGAGCTAGGTTTCGAATGGAATCCAACGCGTCTCAAGGAGAAAACCACTTCCGCCACGCCTTCCCCTACCAAGCCGTCCATCACCCAATCCCATCATAACAAAAAACTAAGAAAATCGCCCAACAAGGCAGAGCCGCCAGCTAGACATAGTTCATCGTCTGAATGTTTTAATGAAAATCCGAAAATTACGAAAGTATCGCGGAAAACTAAGTTACGCCTAGAGAAATATGTGTTTCCTTCCAATATTGATGTTGAAATCCCGAAAAATTCCGAAAGGGATTCATCCATTAATGAATCAAAGCCAGCTGGTTCAGCCTCAGATTCCCGTGTCAACAATACTAATACTTCCGAATCGTTATTTCTTTTTGACGATTCGCTCGATGATTTCGATTTATAGTTTAATTTCCGTGGCCAGGCAACACAAATACGACCACTTCTGTCTACACTAGTTGCTCAGCAGGGGCATTTGATTGATTGATAATAATCTAAAACCCGTTTACGTGATCCAAGATGGCGACGTTGGATTTGCAAAGATAGCAGCATTCGATCAACCTGTCGACACGCTAGTCTTACGAGAGAACACATGAGGAAGAAAAAAGAATAAGAAAAATTGCAATTTTATGGACAAATTTTATTTTAAAATACGGAGGTTGTGTATTGCAATGCCAACAAAGGGCGAAAACACATGTTTGTTTTTCTTATAAATTAACACTGGCCACGCACAACAACTATTTGAGTATAAATAACTGCAGTAATAATAATGATGACCTGTGTTTTTTCGTGTTCAAAACCTACAACAAGTGCCAACATGTGGTAGGAGCAATTTTTAGAAAATTATTTCGTGCTTTCCTTTTTTATTTTGTTTGCTCAAGGAAAAACAATTAGTTATTACTATCCTGTTGCGTTTTTTTCAGGCAATCTCGTTTACACACGTTTATATCAAACGGTGGCTCAAATTTAAGTTGTGTACGTACAACAATGTAAATAAAACTGCAAAAAAACTGCAAGAAAAAACTTTTTTTGGCTCTAGAGAGTTTCATTCCTTGCTGCACAATGCACAGGTCTCTCTTATAAACTAGCAGCCTTTTTCTTTAAAAAATCTTTAGGAAAAAAATGTCGAAAACATAAAAAACAAACTTAATTTGACACAGATAAGCATTGTTGAATGCGCCGTATCGTGGGCCTGTCTAAGGCGCAAAGATCAAAGTCGAAGGTCGTCGCTGTTATGTCGTAAAGCCCCGTTTCTTCAATAACATCGACTACTTTTTGTACTTCGTTACGATCCACCAGGGACATGATTTGTTTCTGCAAGGCGACCAACTCGGACAAGTACTCGGGCACGATCGTAGTCGGCGTATTGGGCGACTCTGCCTCCTTACGATCGGTCCCGTCTTCTACGGGAAGGCTTTTTCGAGACCTTTTTGTCTCTTTCTCCGGTGGGGGTTCTCCACCATCTGGGCTGGCACTTCGTTTCCGCTTATCGGATTTCTTGGTCGGCACAGGTGGCGCTTTTTTAGGCTTCTCTTCCTCACTCGAGTCCTCGTTCAAGTCGGACAAAAGCGACTTGAGCGGATTCCGCGATGCACTCGACTTGGAGGAGGGATCTAGGGGCGTTTTTTGTTTCTTGGGCGGGGATGCAGTGGGTGAGGGCACCACAATCGAAGCCGGTGAACTGGAGCTGGACGAACTGGAGGAACGGGAGGATGACGATGATGAGGACGACGAGGATGAGGAGGTGGACGAAGTGGATGAATGCCTTTCACGTTTGACAACAGGTGGCGTGGGCAAACTTGGTTCTTTCCGTTCAACTTTGACTTCCTTTTTGGGAGGCACGCTGGATGGTAAGTCAGGCGTCACCGTTTTCCGTTTCTCATGCTTGGTACTGTCGATCTTGTCCGCTTTGCTCTTGAGCACCGCTTTGGAATCCGTCTCCTTAATACTTTTCTTGACTTCTTTTTTTACTTCTTTGAGCTTTTTCGGTTTGGTGGTCGTCGTATCACTTTTTTCAAACTTACTGTCGGCCTTCTCAGCCTCTTTGTCCTTATCCTTCTTGGAGTATTTCTTCTCCGGCACCTTATCCTTGTCTTTTCCGTCTTTTTCGCTTTTCTCCTTCTTTACCTTCTCGGTTTTGTCCATTCTGGAGTCGGCAGATGACGACGAGGACAATTTTTCAGTTTTGCTGGCGTCTTTCGCGTCCTTAACCAGTTTTTTGTCCAATTTCTTACTCTCCCGAGACTCGTTCGCGTCACGAGATGGAGGTCGTTCGCGATCTTTGGTCTCTTTCTTCATTTCCAGCACCTTCTCGGGTTTCGCACTCGAGCTTTTCTCGCTGGGTGTGTCTTTTTTCATCCGTTCCTCCTTGGGGGGATCACTTTTCGGCACCGGGGACGAAGAGACTTTTGTCAAGTCGGAGGAGGATTTGCTTCGTTCCTTGTCACTTTTGCGTTCTTTGGATTTTTCACGATCCCGGTCGCGATCTTCCTTGGAAGATTTCTTGTCCTTTTCGCGACGTTTTTCATCCTTGTCGGCTTTGTCTTTCATTTTTTCCACGCTCGGGCTCGACCGGGCGAGCTTGTCTTTGCTACTTTTCTCTTTGTCTTTCTCCTTGTCCTCTTTTTTAGCATCCTTAAGACCATCTTTCAGCTCGTCTTTCGTGCTCCGGTCTTTAGAACGCTCTTTGTTGTCGCGACGTTCTTTCTCCTCACGATGCGAGCTTCGGTCTTTCTCTTTTTCTTTCTTGGGTTCTTTTTCCTTCTTGTCCGGGGGGCGTGGTGGTTCCTTAAAAACACTATCGTTTATTTTACTTTGCTTCGATTTCTTTTCGGGACGATCCTTTTCTTTTGTTGGCGGTGGACCGAACAAATTGGAAAATGACATAGATTTTGAACTCTGAGGATCCTACGTATGAAAAATTACTATACTAGTTCCTAATTCAATGTCATTTTGTTTACGGTATTACCTTAATTTTGGCTTTTTTCGCCTCGCCAGGAGGTTTCTTGGCTCCCGAGCCTTGGTAGGCGGGACTAGGCTCAGGAGATTGGGACTTTTCTCCCGCAGACAATAATGTGCCTCCATCACTCGCGTATACCTAATTTGTACAAAAAGAGCATTAATGAGAAAACATGTTCGTGGGTGTGGTGACCTACCCCGCCCCCCGCAATGAGCTTTTTCTTGAATTCTTCTGACGGGTTCTGAAAGGTGAGTTTTTCAGGCCGACAGTGGGAAATAGGCGGACCTTCGGATTGGAGATACAGCTCATAGACAAAGTCGACTTTGCGAGGCTCTTCTTTATTTTTAAAATAAATCTCTATAGGCAAAGAAAAGCAACCATAACCCGATTCTTTGACAGTAAACGGTGGCTCCTTCACAACTAGAAATGAAAAACAAATCATATTTTATTTTTAGAGTTTATGAAAGTCAATAAAAGGTAAAGATATACCCCTTTTCGGTTTCGGAAAATCTTTGTGCAAGAGAAATACCACTTTCTCGACAAAATGCTGAATTTCAGATCCTTGGTATCCGCGAACGAAAACTTCCCAATCATGAGTAAAGCCTTGAGGGGTTCGTTTGGTTCTTAAAGAAGCTCGATGTCCTAATTCCAAACGCACCTGGACGCACTGAAGAAAGGTTGGATTGACACTATTAGTAACCACAACAATGAATTTGTTTACAGTGTTCCAAAATACACGATAGATACTTACAGAAGAAGCCATGACTGAACTGAGGTTGTATAGTTCTCGAGACGACATACACGAGTCACGATGTTTAATACATTACGCTGCTATTTACAAATACATCGTATCGTGTAAATTTATATTTACTACACTATATTTACTACACGCGACAACCTACACTCACGTCAGAGTCATTATAAAGTTCTGGGGGAGCTCTCCAGCCTTGACACAGCTGTAGGGGGAGTATCGATAATTACTTAAGACTCGATAAATAGGGCTTTCTGTTCCTGATTCGATACTGGTTCAGGCGGTTTATGACGTCATTGCAGGATAAAATCATCCAACATCCATTGACGTTAATCCGACCACTAGATGGAACAGCTTGGTAGGAAAGACCGGAATTTCCGTTACAGAGAAACGACGCCAAAATTCAGTTATATAGCGGCAACAATAATGGAATAAAAAAATTGATAAGAAAGCTAGTTCGGTGTTGGTGAGTAATTAATGAATAGCTCCATTCCTGGCGTAAACAACACATAGAAGTTAACGAAAGTCGAGCTGGACATACGAAACTTTTAACTTGGCCTCATACTCTTTCGTGTAAAACTTTTATGTGTATGAAGTTCTTAATGACTTAGATGAATAAAAGCAACGCGCATTACTTTTCATTAAATAAAAAGTAGCGTAGCTAACGACGGAGTTTTGGATGCCTCTTTATAAAGGTAATAAATTATGTGTGTGAGTCCTTTGGAAATTACTCATAATTTTGACTAACAAAGCAGTTTTCTAAACAACAGTCTCCCCTTCATTTTTGTTTTAATCACTCAAACGCATACGTGCGGTGTTGCAACTAGCGCCTCTAGCAGGGTTTTCGAAGTTAAATAAATTATGTTACAAATACAGACAGTTGAATTTCGTTAATGGACACCTTAATAACAAACCGTGGTCTAGAGTAGACAATATTATGTCCCGAATTCTGTAAATATATAGAACGGCTAAAAATTAGCCGATATACAAAAAAGGAAAGATATTTTTATTGACAAGCCCAGTTGACCGTAGAATCTATTTCACATTCCAGTTTAGTTCCATTCCAGTTCTTCTTTTCAATTTATCTTGCCTTAATTGAATGTTTCGCCTTCATCGAAATTTTTCAGTTTCATTGGGTAAGAGGGTTTTTCTGGAAATTTCGGCTAATGAGCTAAAAACAATTGAGAAGAACTGTCAGTTGAGAAAAATTAAGCTACAAAAATTGCTTTAGATAGATGAACATTGTCGTCGTTTCTAATAAAGTTTTTGTTCGATGTACGAATTTTAGTAAATAAAAAGAAACATTCCTTATTTCATTGGATTAATAGGTCAAAGTACCCCAAATGAAGCAATAATGAGTGCGATACCCCTTACATAACGGCTGTACGCCATTGATCCATGTAATAAAAAATAGTCTGTAGTCTTATCTTATCTTTCTTCCTGGAAAATCTCTTCCATGGTATCTATTTATTGTGTATGAATGTTAACAGTGTTTTTAACGTCCAGCAGGTGTCGAGGGTTCAATTACCCTTTTTAATCCAAAGGTCAAATATTGTGCCTGAGCACGCCCTCTGTGCTACCAGCCATCTAGCGTCTAATTTTGAGGGCATCCTTTCCTCATCCCTGGCTTGGTTCCCACCCACCCGAGGAATTTTCCCTCCCCTTCTCGGATCCTGCGATTGCGAAAGTTGTACCCGTCCTGCTATCCGAAAGCAAAAGAGGAGGGGTCTCTGTAGGGCTGGCACTACATTGTTTTCGTCATCAGCATCCCTTATGACCTAGTTAAGGACAATTATGCCCGTAGGGTCTGAAATATTATTGGACCCCTTCCAGCACCTCTTTCCTATCCTTATTATTTTTTTCTCCGTCCTCAGCCTTGCTTCGCATGGAAAAGTAATCTAAATGTAATAGAAAGTTAAAAGGGCGTTCTATCGACCGTTTGTGAAAGGAATTTCGATAAATGTAAGGGTGAAGAGAAGACCTTTGATAAACGATCGGAGAAAGGGGCAAACCCCCATGTGGCGAAGAACAGGGGAGGAGCCGGGTGGAACCAAAAGCAAGAGGCGGGGTCCAACGGGTGAAAAAATAGGTCCAAGTTACGAAATGCCCTCTAGCTAGAGGCGAGAGTGGCTTCTCTAGAGGGGTGGTTTAGGAGCCCAAAGCCAAGCTCGCCTAAGGGGGAGATAAGAGCAAAGCGATGGCCTTGAAACATGGATCATGTGACCTGGTATGCATCACCCGATTGGTGGCTGCTTGAAACGTAGCCTCGCACTAAGCCACAGTTTTCGTTTGCTTCCCGCTTCCGGCAGGAGGTCGACAAACGAGGAACCCTGCGCCTCTGCGGGCCTGGCGTGAGGCTAAGAAATGGAGGGGTGGCAAACGTATTGTACTAGTTAAGTGTTCCAACGAGGGAAGGGAAAGAACCACTAATTTCTATGAGCAGGATCAACAGATTACGTGTCTCAGTGTGCTATTCCTTTATTTATCTAGCAAACTGTAATGTTTTATACAGAAGGATTGTAATGTGACTTGCCGTGATTAATAAAAGTCCCTTTTCCCCCCAAAGAATCCTAATGCTCTCTTGTCTGCCAAAACAGGCACGTTTGTTTACACTTGGGAAGTTTTGGTGATTTGTCGTGTATTAATGCTCCTCATCCACTTATGAGCCAAGGATCTAGCACGGGATTAAAGTGCAATCACCATGACTTCTCAAAGTAGCACCAGTAAGCCACAATTATGACAATTTTAAAGCCTTTCTAATATAAAAGTTAATTCTTCTCCCTTTTCTTAGACAACGTGAAAGTGAAGAACGAAAAACGGGACGATGACGAAGAAATTAATCAAATGGCTGCCAAAATGGTGGCGGAAAATAAAGCCAAAATGTCAAATTTAGCCAACAACACCCATCCTATACAACCAGGACAGGCTCTAAATATGGTACGGCCGGGGCAACCTACCATTCAAAACTTTTTTACCAAGCCCAACAACAATGCCAGCGCTCCTACGAATGTCATCAATATTGCCAAGTCTGATTCTTCGGGCTTGCCGAAACCTGTCTACCAACCGGTGGTGATGGACGAAGAATCCCAAAAGGGCCGTTTTGGCTGGCGAGAGCACCCGATCCCTTTCCCATACATCTACCGTGGTCACGATAAGTACGTATCACTGCGGATTTTCGAGACCAAAGTCTTGCAGTTGCGGAAATTTGCCTCCCTAATGCGGCCAGAGATTTACAACTGCGTCTGTATCCAGAGTTATTACGTCACCGAGGCCGAAGTGAAGCTACTTAACGATATTAACGTGAAACACTGCGACTGGTATTACGGTAAAGAGGTGTTTACGAACAAGGACTTGCTGGTCCAGTTATCCGACGCCGAAGAATTCCTCCAGTTTCTTGAACTGTGCCAAACCAAGCTCCTGACACGAACCTCGAACGCGAAAGACCGATGTGGGTTTTTCAAGATCAGTGGTGAACACGTGGTGCCCTTTACTTGCCGGGGGAGCACCAAGTTTGTCCCTTTGTTTTACTTCGAAGGTGAAATGGAGTCATTGCGCAAGAAAGCGGAGGAAGTCAACGGCTGGGATTTGGCCTATCTCAAGTTTTGCTGCAAAGTCCAAGGCATCCGGAATGAACTCTTTGCCAATGATACATATCACGCTGTGAGCATGGACGACATTCGCAAACATTTCTCCGCCGACGCCACCTTCCAAGAGTACTGGCCATCGCGATCAATGCTCGAGTTAACGCCCTTAACCAACGCCCAAGCAATGCAATATTTACACGGGAACTGGGTACGGAAGCCTTTAACGCCACCAGCGCCCTCACCCACGCAAGTGATCCGACCAGTACCTCAAGCGTTAAGTAACGCAAGACCGAACTTGTCACTGACGAGTGGAGCGGTTCCACCGGCCGCAGCGAAAGCTACTGGGCGTGCCCAGACCATTTCGTCCTCAGCAGCAGTGGCAGCAGCGTCGTCGTCATCCTCATCTGCAGCAGTACAAGCGGCGTGGCGAGGAGCTCCGCCCTTACCAGTGTCGTCAGCCTCTTCAGTGCTCGGCAACGCCTTAACCTATGCAGGCTGGTCCAGCTCGCTGCTAAATAGTCAACTGAATTCACTTGCCTACAATGCCTTACCGAACCAAGCGCCCCCTGCACCCCAGCCTGTTAATAATGTCAATCATATCCCTTCCGCCAACCCCACGCCTGCCCATCTAGCTTCCATGCAAATGAATCCCAATTACTTATTCCAGAGTATGCAGCAGCTAGCCCAAGTACAAGCCCATTACGAGGTAAAATTGGCTTAATGAAACGAATTTATTAAGTGTGGTCTATTTTGAAAGGGGTTGCTGTAGAGCATTTTGATTGCAGTAAGCTCTAATCGAGTCAGTTGACCTGTTGCAAGACATAAAAGCAGAAGTTGTGTGGTTGAGACCCGGATATAAGAGACGACAAGCAAATATTGTCTGAATTTCATGACTTTCGAATGGAAAGAAAATAATTTAAAAGAAACGGATTGGTATAGTTTTTTATTTTTATATATCGCTTACATCCGGGTACGAATGTCACGGAGATTAAAAAACGACAGATATTCGTTTCAGTGTAATATAGGACGTAATCCTATGTAAAATGCCCAAGCGAATGAAATGAGCTATAATTTTGTTTACGTTTCAGTAATTGACTTTGATGTAATTGGAGGTCTGTTGTATTTTCTCGATAGCATTGGCTAACATCCAAGTGTAGAGAAGTGTAGTTATTTTTAAATAGTTAAAAAATATAAAAACTTCAGAAATAAAACAAAGGGATTATCGGCAAGGACGTAGGTCATTAGGCTTTCCAAAATCGCAGTCAATTAATGCAGTAATTATACCAAAAAAATCGTTAGATTGTCCTTGGCCCAAATTTAAAAAAAATTACGCGATGGCATAACCGAACAAATATGCGCTTACTTAAATCGTCTAAATTCAGTTAATTTTCATTGAATTGAGTTGAATTTCTCCATTACTTACAAATATGGAGTTTACTATTTACTAGAAAAAGTAGTTTGACGTTTTGATAAATAATTGTCTTGAAAGCTTTTTTTATCGACGCTCAAAATGTCGTGCAATAGGAGCATGGATAGGTTTCGGACTAATTTTTCTTTGTTAAAACTTGTGCTATCCCTCACCTGCTTCCGTGGAAATCAAAGTCTAAAATCTACAGAATCCGAGGGTGTTATCAACTGTCAAAGGAGTAAAGGGGTTAGAGACACAAGGAAACCCTAAGTTAATTACTTGCGAGTGAAAGCTAACAATAAAAGCTAATGCACATTTACTGGAATTCGATTTGGGTAGGAAAATTCCATAATTGACTGATTTGCCTTTCATTTTTTACACAAAAGAATTTACGTGGGTTCTTGACTTTCCAAAAACGACTTGAGTTCTTAAAATTATGACTTACGTTTAATTTGAATTACTTCCCACTTCCCTTGAATTTGCCTACATTTTTCTAGATTTTCACTGTACTACACTTCGAAAATTTTCGTTCCAAAACATGTAGGAAGACTCTTAGCAAATTTCCCCAGTGTAGTATAATCTTTGTAATATTCGTTTCGTTGTAGGGAACCAGGTAGTTTTTTTTCACAATAAATAACAATAGTTAAAATAATAAAACTGAATGTGCAGAATAGTATATAGCTCTGGCTTATGAGAATAGTATAACTGTAGGATTGAAGGGGAAATCATATTGAAGAGAGAAACGAGCGGCATTCGAATAACATAAAGTAATTAAATTTAGGGATTGAAGCAGGTTTAAGAAATTTTTAGTAGAGTTTGAAGGAGTGTATCTTGTTTAAGTAGAATTTGAGTTCGTAACCGTATTATTATCAAGAGATAATAAAGCCGTTAAGTTTTTAGTAACTGAAGTTACGTTACATATTAAATTGGTTGCGTCACACACCTTTATGCTGGATCGGTATTATGATTTGAAATTATCGAGGGCGTTGATTTGAATACTAGCGAAGCGTTATACGCAAATGTGTTTACACAGATTAACCTCTTCTATCAAAACGTGACGTACGCTTTTCGAAATTCTCTTTTCCTTATGTATTGTGAAATTTTGAGTACCAAAAATGTTATCAGCAAACAAATATCAGTGCTAATTTAGATGAAAAATCGTGGATTCACGCACGTTTCATTAATGATATAAAAGATAAATTTGAGTTAGTTGCATTTTTCTCAGCTAGTTGCGAACTGCAACTAAAAATCGGACAGTGAGTGCCAGTAGTAGTACACAACAATACCGTATGGTCGAGGAATGTTTCGCAACCTGGGAGTTATTCATTGTTAGACACGCGCATGCATTGTTTGAAATTCTTAGAAAGTGATGCCATAAGACAAATCCGAAACTCGTTTTGTAAACTTTTATTTATTCGCGAAGCGTCAGCTCTGCCCTTGTCTTTGACTGTATTGTTGTGTACTGCACTGTCATGAGCAGAGAAACCCGTATAGGTATATTACAAAAGTCTAATTAATCCCTCCTGGGACTGATCTACATTCAGTAAGCGTTTAAAAAACTTGAGTCGAATTGAGGAGTATTTTGTGTTAGGCTTTCAATCTTTCGCGCTTGTCATGTTAGTTAGCTAGCAATTTTAATGTTCAAACTCTTTCAACGGGTAATACAGGTAACAACCTCGGGAGACGTAATTAGACTTCGTAGTACGCCAATTACACTTTTTATGTTTTACGATAGTTGAGCGTGATGTATAGAGATAATTTAGAATCTAACGGCTTACTCGTAGGTGGTCGCTAGTTTCCGTAAGCTGAGATGAACCCGTTTGGTCCTAGTTATTGTAAAGAAATGGTACCGTTTACAAAGGCTAGTAAGCTTTTATTTTGGAATTTAATTTAGCGATAACAAATTGGTTACTCTTTAGCCGGACAATTAATCTTCGCTTGGAAAGAAAAAAAATACATAAATAGTACAAATTGCCTTTTTTTTCATTTGGCCCGAGACATTGTTAAATATAAGTCGACCATCTCTTTTCTGGAGACGTTCCCAAGCAATTTTATGGATATATGCATACTTTACTGTATTTGTTCTTGTTTACGTAAAAATTTAGAGCATATTTTTATTGTATACATTTATACTTATTTCACTCATGTTTACTTGAAAGGTTAGAGCAGTGGTGCCCAACCTTTTTTCACCCGAGGGCCGCGCGCGACATGATATAAAATCTCGCGGGCCTGAATGTTCTGGTTTCGCCAGAATCATGCCGACGTTAAAAATGAAATTATGCAGTGATATACATGAGCGGTATAAATGAGCGGGCCGCATGAGGCACCTTCGCGGGCCGTAGGTTGGGCACAACTGGGTTAGAGGATGAAATTTAAGGGCAGATACGCGAGTTGCACATGTACGTTCCTTTTTTTTTGGTAAATCGCATGCACATGCCGGATCGTGCCTATTGTTGTTGCACGCGTGTATTTGCTTCTCTTTTGGCAGTTATATTCCGAAGGTTTACGAAGATTTTCCTGAATTCCTCGTGTCAAGTGAAATGACATGCATAGAGATTTTGGATAAATAAAAATGATTCGGCTTAATTGAATACGTTGAGGATCAGGTAGACATTATATCGTTAAGCGAATTGTAGCTTTAACCTAAATAACTTTACAATACATAACGGGTAATGGAATCGTGTGGTCTAAAACTCAGTTACAATAGTAGTGTATTGTTATATTGCTATTAAGCGGACTACTTGTTTCGCTGATATTCATTTAAGTGGAATAAGCTGTAGAATATTTTTTTTTTAAAAAGAAAATAATTTTGTCGGTCAGCTTCAGTTTAGCGTAGATGCGCTTTTAAAATAACGATACCTTACTGCACTTTCAGTACTCATAACATAAGAACAATTTAAGCGAATGTGTTATTCTCTGCACGCGGCGTTGAATAACAATAAATTTTCCTCACGAGTAAATGGTGAATTCATAATTTTCAGTGACGAGTGTTTCCGTTGCCAGGGCTGTACACCTGTTCGAACTATACGCAACAGAATCGCGTAAAAATGTCGGTTATGAAAATGCCATTTACGCGTGTTTAGAATATAAGCATTATCAGGGATGACTAGTAATTCCAATTTAAAAATAGTAAAATAAAACTAGATTCTTGAGTACTGTAAATCCCCCTCTTATCCGTCAGGTAAGAATGGACCCTACAAGAAAAATTTTGTTAATTCCACACATCTTGCTACATAGCAGCTACATTACATAATAAAATCTTACAATTTTCATCGTATGCTAAATGTATAGATTTAAAAAATAGAAGAAATCAGTATTTTTCGTTATTCTTTTCGAATTTGAATCTAGTCGTTGTCCAACTCGCACCGATTTTTTGTAATTGCAATAGGAATTCATTTGATCTTTGATCGGTAACAGTTAATATTTACCAGGTAAGAAGGAGTTTACTCTGTTACGAATAGGACCAGATTTTTTTTCTTTTTCACTACACCACATTAATTATTGTAAGTTTATTTTATAAGTCTTCCGCGTGGATAGCAAATAGTTAGTTGATTTCTTAAGTTGGGTTCATCAGTTTTTATATTTTTATATATTTTTTATCCTTCTGAAATTTGGCATCATTTCGTTTATTTTAAGGATGTCACAATATAACTTATCTTTTTCTGTTCTTTAGGCGTCACGAAATTCGACTCAATTAATGGATACCGCCAACCAGTCACATATCTTGCGCAATGGGTTGCCTTCATCGATGAGACCCGCCCATTACGCAAATTCAACCCCTTATGGGTCCCTCAATACACCGACGACAGCGGCGTCGTTACCGTCGCATCGACCGGCACATTACTCTAGCCAGTCGCCCCTGTCCGGTGTGGTACCAGGAAGTTCACCACAAACACGAAACGGGGCGGGTGCCTCGCCCCGGCCAGGCAATCCTGTCCCCGCAAACCCTGTATCCAAGCCTCCACCGCCGTTGATACCTTTTCACGGGCTAGCCAACGGCCACCATTCATCTCGCATCCCCTCCGCGTCCGCAGCCACCTCTTCAACGTCCAGACGAGGCTCAGAAGAAAGTTCAAGGTTACACACGCCCTCACCTTCTGGGAATCACATCCCTAGCTCCCCTACAGCGCATGCGCAGACCAAGGCAGCGCAACCCAACAACAACCCGCCTTACAAACTTCAGAAGATTGCGGTGGACAACCTGTTCGTCCCTTGTATCAATAGCCGGCAATACGTTTACAACAACTTTATGATGACACTCCAAGATATGGTTACCTACCTTTTCCCGGCCTTTTCCGTGCAAAATTGCCGGCAGGTACTGGAAAAGGTGTTCAACGTAACTATTTACGATGCCAACGCGTAAGTTTACCATAATAGCCTTTTTGGGCATTAAAGGCATTATTTTGTCACGTCGGTATAACCTCGCATGTGTTTCATTTCAATGATTCCGATAAGTTTCATTACCTTTTTTTAAAAAAAAAATATTGGTATTTTTTAATTTGAGTTTGAATATGTTTCTTCGAATTTAATTATTACTATTTTTCTTTAATAGGGAGCAAATGGAGTGTTTTCGAGAGGCGTCTAAGTGCAGTACATTAAATGAGAAGATACCGTTGGTGAATGTGAGGGATGTGATCAAGTACGTGGCGCAGATTAAGTACATTATGTCGTCCGTATCAGAAGTGAACACGAATGGCAATGGAGCGCAGACAGCCAAGCGACAGAGAATAAGCTGACAACTACCACAGACTGCCTGGACAGGAACCACGCCGCAGAATTCGTTCTGTCCACCGTGGTCATAGGCCAAACTTTCAGTTCGGGCCAGTTGATTTATTTTTTGTTGCGTGAACGGTATAAAGTATACTAGTTATGCATGATACCGCCATATATCCCTTCTTGTTAACAAATGCAAGGTTTGAATACGTGCCCAAGGAGTATTTGCTGTACATACAGAAAGAGAAACGCTCTCCCCCTCATGTAAGATTGTTGCTAAAAGTGTTTTGGTCTCTGTTGCTGTTGAACAGTACTTGAAATCGCTGGCAAAGTGTGTCCACGTTGATTGGTTTTGTTACAGTTCCACGCATTCGTAAGAAATCACCCGTCCTTCCTCAAAAAACTTCCGGATGGACAATTTTCATTTGTTCGTTTATTTAAGTTCATTTATACAATTCGCAGGATTGCAGAGCTCATGGCTGTGTATATACAATATCGTTCTATCCTTTCATTTATACATTTATGTATTGGGCATTATACGAAATTCAAGTCAATTTTTGACAACATGAAGGATATGAGAACGTTGTACTAGGTGGGCGCTAAGGTTGCGTCATTGGCTACGTCAAAGGGGCAAACGATAGCATTGTTTGCAAGCCCAGACGGTTTCGTCGTATACGGAAAAGCCTGAATTTAAGCAATAGTCGCTTGTTATCGTGGCAGTTGTGTCTGTTTTGTCTTGGGTGGTAAGTTCTTTTTGGAAAGGCATGAAAGGGATCATACGGATTTTTTCTTGGGGATTTATTATGAGGTTTGGCTAATAAGTCTTGGTTTTGAAAGCTGAGAGAACGGCAGGGGAGGGGCGTGGCTTCGTGACTAGAATGTTCGCTGGCAAATTATTTGAGACTTGTGAGGGAGAACGAAGTATGAAATTGAATGCTTCACTTAGTCACGACTGTACTTGTGAAACGTTACTTAACTCTCACGAGGTTTAAAAGATCAAACAGGCGTTAATGACCGTGACTCGATGACTGCGAAATGTCGACAAGACTGGCTTCTTATAACCAGTTTTTACGCTTCTCCAGCGTACGAGCTCGGGTTTCTCGGAAAGGAGGGGGTTGGGGGTGAGTTATGGTTGCGTTTGTGTTTGCGTTACACGGGTGAGTTTGACACGGTCAGGGATACCAATAAACTCGGTTTGAAGACAAGTTGAAAACGAAACAAGAGACAAAAGTGAGAAGAAAAAACAAAGGAAGTAATGTGCTTAATTTTCATTTAAGCATTCCAGCTTATTGTCAGAAAATAAATACAAATGAGACTGTTTCGCATATTTTCATCTGGGGAGCTAACCGGGGAAAAATGCATGACACCGGGAAAAAAAGAGAACCATAATTCCATTTTGTACGGTACTAATTTAGCTTTTGTTTTAAGAATCATAAAAGTGGCATCTGCGAAAATTGTGTTATTTCCAACGTAGATTTTAATTGTACTAAACTCTTGTGCTAGCGAGGGAGTGATGTAGGGCTGTGTTTCAGATTATCGATGGAGGTCGCATTTTACTTCGCGGCGAATGGGTCCAGGTTTGTTGTCAGAATAATTATGCGAAATAGGTGGCATTTCTCTGAATAATCGTACGTTATTTACGTTTAAAAATCTTATATTATATAAGACAAACCCTCTCGATATACTCTGATACTTTCTTTTTTCTCTGGTCTCCTAAATTAAAACATTATGCAATGCGAATTCGTCACTACGCTGTCTACGGTTATCATCTCCACACGTTTCCAGAAAAAGCTTACGTTGTTCGTAAATCTGTCCGTACAAAATTGCAGTGAAACAATGAGGAATTTAGCTGAGTCAATGCGTTGTTTGTGTCGTTTAATACAAATTCAAGGTCGTCGTTGTAACACAAACAAGATGGGAAACGGTTACGTTCAAAACGTATTGAACTTCGCTTCACAATTCTTGTAGGGTACTTTTTCAATTGGCCTTTGTTGAGATAAGTAAGTGTTGCTTCGTTTGTTCCGCTGCTCTGCCTAGCTATATAAACATAAGGGGTTTGAAGTTTTGCTTTGTCAAAACCCGTGTATCTTAAAAACGATGACAAAAAGACAACGGGGCAAATATTCTCGCATTTAAGAGGGTTCGACCGCAAAGGGGTTATTGCCCGTTTTCGTCAGGTATTGAAATAATGTACTAGGGTTGAGTGCGTGGTGGTCGTTTCACATGCCAGGTAGAAAGCTAATTGAATAGACTACGTTATGTTTATCGTTACTAAGCTAGTTGTTGAACTTGGCATAACCCTAGGTAATTCTATGGACAATAATGTTCAAATTGTATATTACAAATTATAGAGGAAAAAACTGGTTCTATGAATAGTACACCAATTTCAAATTGTGCACTAAGGAAGTTTTGTAAAACAAAAACAAAAAGATTTTTTGGACTAATGAAAGAATTTCACTGTTTCATTCTGTGTGGACGCAAGTAGCGAACACGGCAAATTAAGCTTGGAAATCTTATGAACAACAACATAAGCTTTCGTCGAAGTGAGACGTCTTATTATCTCCGTTTTATTCATCTGCGAATCATAATTTATTACTTAAAGATTGTGATCGAGTTTCCGTATTTCAGTCCCTTGTTTTCCGGTGTTTCCTTCGGGAACATTTCGTGAAGTGCATTCAACTTCTGCAGCGAAGATTTTGTAAACAACTTGTACATAATGGGAAGTTCCTGCCGTTACGCACAAATCTAGCCTGAGGGACATAAGCCATGCGAGGTAAGCAGTTCAGGGGAGTATAAAACGTCAGGAACTTTGCAAAACCAGTTCATCTTGCTTCGAGAGTCAGATCCGCAGTGGTCTCGCTCACTTATTTATTTATTTATTTAAAAGTTTTCGCTACGAAAACTTCGTCTTAAAGTGTATGGTGTTAGGTGTTAAGTCTCAACCCAGTTACGCTCTAAGTGCTAGTCCAATCATGACTTCAAAATTAATGGTACGCTTAAATGTGCATTATATTTCTACCCAGTTTATTTGTTCAGTGAAAAGTAAAATTAAAGTAAAAGAAAAAAAATGAACCATATTGAAAAACTTTATTTTTTTAAATTACAAGTCGCTAGATTGGCCACAAGTATTAATTCTTCGATTCAATTATTGTAGATTTGCGCTCTCGCTATTGCGATTGCTGCAGTATTTATTCCTGGGGTTCAAAGCAATATTGTTGATAGAAAGGGTAAGTTTTTCATTTATGCTCGAATCTCTTTACAACGAACGTCATGTAAAAAATAGGAAAAAATGTCAAACACGACGTCCCTTTTTCCGTCGGATGCTTTTTCTTTCCATGTACATAATTAAAGAACTTATAACCCATCTACTGTTGCCAACAGTTCGTTGTAAATAGTTCATTATAATGAGATTCCACTATATTATTTTGAAGCATGTAATTTTTAACAGTTAAAAGTTTGATTTATTAATACATTTCTTTACATAGCACATGCAAGACGAAATCGTATTCCACAACCACCTATCCTACTTGAAAAAGTGTGCAACGCCCCTGGCTATTACCGAAACGCTACGGATTGCAACCAGTATTATCGGTAATTTCTCTTTTCAACATTACTGCACCATTTTCTAACTATTGATAAATCTTAGATGCGTTGACTTTAAGGGAGATGGCGTTTACACGCTGTTCAAATTTAAGTGTGGCGAAATGACCGTCTTCGACGAACACAAATCAGTCTGCGTTGGCCCCGAACAAGCCGTTCCACCTTGTCCTGCCGACCAACTTGCTGTCCTTTCGCGTTACCAAGTAGTGAGTGGCGAACTCCGAGAGCCTGTTGTCAGGCCACCCCGCCCAAACCCGTTAGCCGAGAGGCTGGCTACCGTTACCGAGCAAACTGTCATCACCGTAACTCAAGTAGAAGCAATGGGCGAAAATGGCATCCGGTCAACCGTCGCTAACAAGTTTGAAATCCCCGACGAGCTCAAAAACGTCTGGGTTAACAGCGTCGAACGTCCTGCTCAAATCATCAAAACGACCTGTCTTGTCAAAGTGTACCAACCCACATATTCAACTATTACGTCCTTGGTCACCCCAACGGCTCCGCCGCCTAGCACTGCTACGTCACTCGTTACGTCTATGACCTTCATTACACGACCTCCTCGACCCCGACCTAGCTCTTCTATGATTCAATCAACGCTCGCGTCCGTTACAGAATCGACCACTAAGCCCACGCCCCCGTTGACAGCTTCTCCTGCTTTGAATCCACCCCAGTCTTCCATCGCCTTCCCTGAAGATACTGGTAAATTCTTGCACTTATTTGTTCTATTATTTACAACAAGTACAATACGCTCCAGTTATTCCCAAAATGCATTCTGCTTGTTAAAAAAAGACATTCTTAATTATAGCTGGAAAGTCAAGGACCATTTACATAAGAGGATCGACCACATATGCTGTGTTCATCCCAACGACGGCTGGTGAGTTACTTCGAACGTATTAAGCATGAATTAAAACCTTAATAATGAAATCTAACTTTAAATTAGTTCAAGATGTAGGAAAATGCGCTAAAGCCGAGGAACGAATCAAGCTTGACATTACAACGACGCTCGCCCGTACTTTGGATTCCATCACAACGATTTACGGCCAGAATGTTGGAATAGGTCTGGAGCCTTCGGGACCGATCTTGGAAGGCGAGGGTACCGTACTTACCCGTACAATAAACGTGGAACAAGGTAAAATTATCTTAAAAGACTTTGAGTCACCTTTAGGATTCTTTTAACATGCCATTTATAAGTGATAAATAACTGTAATGCGATTTTTCTAGGTGCGACTGTACTAACCGAGGCTCAGCTGATTCAACCGACCGTGACTCAACAACTAGGCAGCTTAGCCACTCTTTACAGTACCGTACTTGTGACCAGGACCTTGGCTTCGACCCTCCTGACCACCGTCACCAGGCCGACCACCATGTTCGTCAACAACCAGGAAGTTACGACAAATGTTCTCCAGACTCTGACTTTGAGACCCGTTGGACCAGGATGTACTTACAACTTACAACCCGACGCAACCATCGTCAGCGGTACACCGGTGACTCGTACCATTACTGAAATCTACACTCCACTTTCCACGATTCAACCCTCCATTAAACCCGATCCGGCAGTATTTTCGAGTACTACCACGATCTTCCGGTCTGCAATCACTACCACCATCTTAGAACGGAGTACTTTCTACGTGGACGGGAAGTTGGTCACCGAGACCGTTGTCCAAAGCGTTACTTTACAACCTAGCGATATCGTGAGTCCGACCATTGCACCGACAGTTGCACCGACCGTCACTTTGACCTATTTGACTCCTACGGTGATCAAAAGCAATGGACAAATGATTACGACTACCTTATACAGGTCGGTACTCCTGCGACCTTACAGAGCTTCGTTGGCCACCGTTGTAAGACCCAAAACGGTCACCGTATCGGGTCAGGTACAAACTACAACAGAAGTTCAAACCTTAACTCTAGGTCCTTCCTCTGGAGTGGTGACGTCCATCATCAGACCAACGTCAACCATTTTGAACGGAGTGATAATGACAACGTCAGCAGTAGATACCTACCTAATCCAACCGGAAGATGTCGACATTGTAGATTCTAATACGCTTGAAGTAGAAGGCAGCAGCGTTGGAGCCCCTATGGGCAATCTGACCCGTGTAGATGTGGATCCTAACAGCAAGCTAGAGAGCAGCATGGTGATCGCTCCCGACCAAGTCCGAGCCGGCAATACTGTCTACTTTGCCTACACCAAATGGCTTACCTTACGCCCAAGAGCTTCCACCCTTTACCGTACCCTCACAATGACCCAAAATGGCGCTCCTGTAACCGTCACTGTTCTAACAACCACACAACCTCCGGTCATTGTAAGCTCAATCATCGAAACGACCTCTGCAATCGCTGGAATGAACGGAGAACTGCTGGTCGGATCTCAAACTATTACTTTCGCATATCCAACCGCCCCAGTTACGCCAACGCCGACCATTCCACCCGTTATCACTACCATTGTCCAACCGGGTACCTTTACCTTCAACGGCCAGCTAGTGACTGAAAATGTCCTTGAAACTGTCACGTTACAAGCAAGCGACATTAGGGCAGCGACGCTGGAACCATCCATGACCGCGTCTCCAATCACGATGACCTATTTGAATCCGGCCGTTGTAAAAAGCTTAGGACAGCTGATCACCACAACCCTTTACAAAACCTCTGTATTACACCCATATCGGCCAACTATAGCCACGCTCTACAGACCCAAGACAATGTTCATTTCTGGACAAGTCCAAACTACCAGGGTCGTTGAAACGGTCACACTGCCACCTGCGGGAGGAATCGTGACTTCTGTCATCAAACCGACATCTGCTATGGTCAACGGCATGGTAGTACCGACTTCCGTGACCCAGGAGTACGTCATGGAGCAGGAAAATGTTATCGAAGGCGGAGATGGCTTATACGAAGTGGCGGGATCGCAAATGGGTGACGTTGTTCCCAGCATTACGAGACTGCAAATTGACAACGCCGGGGTAGTCCAAGGAAATCTTATCGCGCCCGAGCAAGTCCGACCAGGCGATCGGCTCATTCTCACCTATACGCAATGGTTATCTTTAATAGGAAGAGTATCTACCATTTACCGTCCAGTAACCGTCACTGAAAATGGCACTCCTGTCACTATTACTGCCCTAGAGACCGTAACGCCCACACCTGTGATTACGACGGCATTGCTCCTCACGACGGTAGATGTCGGCCAGCAAGGTGAAGTTACTTTAGGCAACGAAACTTTCGTCATTCATCACCCCGAGCCTGAAATTCAGTACGAAACTTTGACGGAAATTAATACAGTGACGTCCACTGTTAGCGGCACGGAAGTTATAGAAATCGTTACCTCGTACATTGTTGTTCCCATCACGCAAACCGTTGTCATCGAGCCAGTAGTCACCATTACACTGCCCGGAGGCACTATCACAGATACGGTGACGTACACGCTCACCGATACTTTTGCACAAGCAGTCACGCCCACTTCCATTCTCCAAGGCTCGATGTCAACCGTTGGCATTGAAAACAGCGCATTCACAAGACCCACGCCGCCTTTGTCTTCGTCGTTTGGCGCAGAGCAGCAAGTCGAGGTTGGAAACTTGGCGCTAGGTTCGACCCGCAGACAACGGAATGAACCGTTGCATTTTACCGCCACTGATCAAGCTTCTCAGGTCGATGAGCATGGTGTGTATACTGAACGCGTAGCTGGCCCGTACTCAATTATGTACGACCACGTTCCGCACCAATACGCTGATAATATGGATGCGTATCGAGCTAACCTATATTAGGTTTAGATTTGTGCTGTCAATCTGCACGAACAAATTCTCAGGGGAGACTTGATCAATAATTTTAGGCTCAAGTCGACAATTTATTCTGTTTACTAGATTGGGAAGGGAAATGGGAAAATTTCTTCGCAGCATAGCTACGCCGTGTAATTTGTCTTTTCCTTATACTTGGGAAACGGCGTGTTATTCTGTTGAAATTGTGTATTTTTATACGTAGAATTCCCCAGATCTTTTGTACAAAGTAATTTATTCCGCATTTTGAAACATTTTTGATTACGATCTACTGCCATTTTATGGATCATGAAATACACCGTTTTGCAAAAATCAGATTCGTTTTCTTTTTACCGTACACGTGGGAATTTTTACGATGTGTTAATGGTTGTCGTTTTTTTACAATTAAAAGGAACAATGATGGTTTTATTAGGTAGGAACGCTGTGGAGTTCACTGAGTTGAAAAAAAAACGAAAACTCAAAGAGCTGAAAAACAATTAAAAGTACCTCTTTTCACGGTGTAGAAATCATAGTCCTTCAGCAAAATAGGTAGTCACATTTTGCAACCAATCGCAATATTTCAGGTCATTCTGACCCACACACAATGCTAGAAGACCATGTTTATCATGCGGTCGTTTCGTTCAGCGTGGGAACAGCAAAATTCGCGGTACATAGCGAAAACAATCCAGCATTGGTGTCACGATTGTTATAACAGCCGTGTTAAATGGCGTTAATTTTCATTTGAGCACAGACAATCTTCAAAAGTCAATGTTATGCGTAATAGATACTTTGCTCCGGGACGAAACTTTGGTCGATGTAACGTTAGAGTTAGACGGACGAGTTTTAAGAGCTCACCGCCTTGTCCTGTACACCTACAATGACAAATTTAAGGTATATTTGTATAACTTTTATACATAGTTTTTAAACTCATTCGTCTTTTGTCTTGTTACGTTAAGGAATACCTGACATGCAACCTGAGGAGCAGTATGTAGTGTTTTTGAAAGATCTCAATAGCTATCATAGCGTTTATGTACCGCGGCGAAGTTACCGTTTCACAAAATGATCTCGCTTTCATAAAAACGGCAGTCTTTGAATATAAGAGCCTTGTCACAGAATAATCTCTCTCCAAACTCTTGTATCGAGAGCGTAATCAGCCTTCAGAATCTCTCCCGGAGCCCCCAAATTGATTCATGGCAAGCATCGGGATCTAAACAGATCAGACCAGCACCTTGTCCCGTGCCTCCCTCTGTGTCCTTAGTCTGTAGCTCGAAACGTTTAAGATCGGAATCCTTAAATGACGCCACTAGCGGTTTGACTGATTCGGCCGAACGGAAACGTATTCGAAACCCTGTGGTTGGAGTAACTTACATCGACGCAGTTACTACAACCAGCCGTAAGATTTCCACAACATCACCTTCTTGTAGAAGCACAGCTGAGACAAATGTACTAGTAATTTCAAACGACCAGTCTGTGTCAGTCATGACATCGAAAGACTGTAAGGGCACTTCGACGTGTCAGAAGGAAGCCAGAAACAATGAAGTTAAGCCTGGTAATAGTATGCAGCCACTGGTTGACAAGGGTGGCGTGGGGTTTGATTATGGAGGCATTAGAAAGGAAGACGAAGACGAGAGTGATCCTGAGTCGCACGAGTCTTCAAACAAATTTTCAGAAGATATTAGGGACCTCTATGGAAGTGTGTAACTGTCTCACTGTGAAGAAGTTTGGCGCAATTAATTTTTATGATCGTTCAACACCTCCATGGAGTCGTTTACTACTGGATTACTGATTATTAAACACCTCCATAAAGGTGTCTAATAAACTTTTATATATTTAGTCATATACTGTGATTTTTCTTTAAAAAAATCCTGGAAGATGGGCCGTAAGGCAACTGTATACAAACACTCTCTTGGGAATTCATATTGGAAATAGAGCTAAAATTGTGCGCTGATTTCTCGAAAACCGTTAGGTATTTTTTTTCACAGTAATATTCTTTCTAGTTGTACCTAAACTTTTCGTCCGATTGCTTTAAGAAACAGTGGCAATCGTACAATCGTGTGTCGGCTCTGATGACGACTTCAACGGAGAATTGTAAGCGTGTCATAGTATTGTATGCGGTCCTATCTGCAGTATAAGGGTTACACTGGCGTGAAAGGTGCGAAAACGTCTGGAAGCGCCAATAATGGATTAATTGCTGTGATATTGCCTACGTGATTTCGGACGGTAATAATACACTACGTGCTTCCTTTTTTTTGCTTTGGATAAAACTGTACCGCTCAATTTGATGTGTGATTTGTTTGGTATAAAACTTTATATCGTTCCTTTTAATGTTTGAGTCTGTTGGTGGTCTTTTGTTTGAATGCTTTATTCCCTTTTTAAATTCGTGGAAACGTGTTTTTGGTTTTTCTTTTAGTTTAGTTCTCCTTGCTGGCTGATATAAAAGGTGCTGTTATGCACTAACAGAAAAAACGTCTCTCATTCTATCCTTTCAGGCATCGAATGCTTGTAATTGTCTTCGTTCGAGAAGGGCAGTGACATCTTCCAGGGATAACTTATAAACGGCCATTTCTTCTGTTTAGTTGCTGACAAGAACTTGTTTTACATGGTCTTTCGAATTCAGTTGGTTGTAATGCTTGTTAAACAAGTGATTTGCAACGCCAGAAGACTGTTAGTTTTGTCGTTATAAATTGACACCTTAGAATAGTATTTTAAATTTACAAATATTACCAGTTCAATTTTAAATACGTATTCGAACATCCAGAAAGGATCTGAAACGTCTCGTTTGAATGACGTTATTGTAAATGACGTTCTAAATATGTGGCCGGAGGATACATCAGTCAAAATCGAGCGAACGAGGATTCGCTGCCATTGCAATTGTATCGTAAAACCTTTTTTTTAGCCATAACATGCTCATATTTCGCACTTGCTTGGTTCAAGCTGTGCAACAAATTATTAACCGCGCAGTATCTTTTTACGACTAGTCTATGTCTTATTTGACAGTGCAGTTTGAGAGTTTTTCAAGAATGTTACGTCACACAAGTGATGCGAGGTGGAAAGCTTGACCCTCAGCTCCTTGCATCTTATTTGACTTTATTACTGATAAAAAAGGCGCCATGTTGCTTTACTTCACGCGTCACAATTGGTTACGCAGTACAATGTCCTTCCAATGATTCTTGCAGTGAGTGCTATAAATTAGTATGCTTACTGATACCACGTATGGCATTAAAATGGCTGCAGTACACTATCCGTTTGGTGCGCTGGATTAGAAAATGACGGCAGTATACAAATTCTGCACCAGACTACAGAAACCCGATTGCCATTGCTTCTGCGCAGCAATACACATCGAGTCCATTAGAAATCACTAAACCAGTTTTTTTTAATGTACAGATGAGTTTGTAATGTACAATATATTATGAACACTATTATACACCTCAAGGTTAGACTATAAGATCAAGGTTATACACCTCAAGGTTAGACTATAACATGGGCGTACTTTTGTTCATCATAAACAGTACAGTATGGTAAATGCAACTAGCGAGCAACTAACTAGCAATTGCTTGTTGCTTGACGTAAGAAGGCTTTTACGACCTCACAGCTGACCTCTCGCAAATGAGGATCCTGTTATTGAAGATGGAAATGAAATAAAAAACCACTGGCATTTTTCTTTTAAGGTTAGTATCTCTTTGAGTTGCGTCATTAACCGAGTTGGCGTAATCCGAGGTTAGTCTCCCTTGCGTTAAATGGAAGTGAAACGAGACTTGATATTAGCTTGTAGTTAAATGGGTCTTGTCGCTGGCTGAGTTGTATTTAAATGCAATCCATTGTATTTTTCAAGAATTGCTTCGATCTACGTTAAAATCTCTTTTCAAATTTTACCATGTTCAAGCATTGGACATGATAAAACATGTCTTACAGCTCAGGTATAAGCTAGTTGTTTACTATCAAGTTAATTTGTCCAATTTAGAATACTCCTTAAGACTAAACAAAAGACATTTCGAAGATAAGGGACTAATTATTCATAAGGGAAATCAAGCGGACTAATTATTCAAATTAAGCGACTTATTTCAGTTATCACTTGTTGCATTAAAGAGACTCAACATTTTTAGTCAAAGCTCACAATTCTTTGTTACAAGGTGTGCAACAAATCATAACTCTGTGTTATCTTTTTAGGACTAAGTACAACTGTGCAGTAACTTTGTACGAAGAAGTCTGTCTTATTTTGGACAGTGCGGTTTGGAAATTTTTCAAGTGTTACGCCACCAGAGTGATGTGAGCTAGACGATTTGACCCTCAGCTTCCTGCATCCTATTTGTATTTTAATTTCTGATCAACAAAGGCACCATGTCGCTTCACTTCACGCTTCTCACCTGGTTACGCATTACAATATCCGTCAAGTGATCTTGCGGCGCTCGCTGCAAGTTATGATACAAACTCATGCTACGTATTGCATTAAAATTATTTAAGTACGGTATTTGCCTTTATGTATTGTATTAAGAATGAGTACAATCTATAAGTTTTATACCAAAATACCAGAAACCTGATTGCCATTGTCATTGTGCAACAACACCCATCGAGCTCAAACATCAGAAATCGCTCACTCCGACACTTTTCTTAACTCATAACAAATTATGAATGTTATTGTAATCTTCATGGCTAAACTATGAGGTCGAGCATGGGCGTACGTTTGTTCATCTTAAAGAGCACAGGCATTTACTGCGAACAATTAGCCAATAACGGTTTGACTTAAGAAGACCTTACCGATCTCTTAGCTCAACCGCTTCTAAGCTCACCAAAGACAACTGTCAGTTTCTTTTTTAATGCGTAACATTCTTACTTTGCAAATTAGGTAACGCTTAATGGCTATGTTGTCAAGTCCTGTTCTTTAAGAGGAAATAAACAAAGATCGAAGAAGTAATTCAGGGTCAGTATCCTTCCCCGCAAGCGAATAAAAGCTGGCAAAAACTCCGTCACTCGCGAAATTTTTTCACCGATATTTTGTTTCGAAGAAATTTTATCACTTGTGTTTATCACTCATGTTATTACTCCTAGGGGACAAGCTCTTCCCATACAATCGGACGAGAGAGTAGCTGATACGTCTGGGTTTCATCCATCACAGGAAAGCTTTGCGTTTTTACCGGCCAATTTAACATTTCGCTGACATTTTCAACTGTCTAAACCACTTAACAAGAATTAACAATTAAAATAAAAATCGATATTGATTACTATACGTGAGCTAGATTTGTATCAAATAAAAAGTCGACACTGATTCTAAAAGAAAACTATACTTATGTGACTAATGAGTGGTAACAATTAATATGAACTTAGTAATTTCTTCACCTTGAAAAAATTTAGTACTGTCACGACATTCCCCTCCGTTGGACACTCCACCGGCCTGACGCACTCCGAAATAATAGGAAAGAAACGTACCATCAATTCAAAGTGTCTCAAGTTTAGTGCTGAAGGAACACGGAAAATGTTACCCTCGACGAATGTGAGGGTGATTGATAGTTTTAAAGTCAACGTTACAGCGCTGTCTCTCACATTCTATAGAAGATGGCACCCTCAAAGCCTAACTTTCCGTTTAATTTGCATTGCAGATTACAGCAAGACATTCACCTTGACATTTTTTTCGCACGCAGAAACCAGGTGATTCCACCTTCAAAGATCATTATTTTTTGTCTTGAAATCTAAGTCTTCTGCGTTGTCTGCAAATTTAATGGAAAAAATTAACATAATAATTTTAAAGTAACTGTTTAATCTATTTAAAAACGCTTTACTTATAAAAAGTAAACTGGTTTTCGTAAAAGGCATAGATCCTCATCTATGTCATTAAGCTATTGTGCTCCGCTGGCTTCCATCGCTGCTACGTTTTCGTAATGCAATTGATGATGCTTGAAGACCACGAGATAAACGCAAGTGATGGGCTCATACTTTTGTTCATGCACAGGATTACGTATCCCTTGACTCAGCCTGGCTGGAAGCTTATTAGTATTACACGGATCCAGCAGATCGAAAATAAAAGTTTTAATAGCCTGTCATGAGTTTTCATACAAATTTCCCACACATTAAAAACCTGGCTAACACCTTTGCTGTACTTACCTTCTAGCAACAAGTCTCAAGGCTAATTGATTTACCATTACTGTGTTATCCTTTAGATAACGAGCAACTTTCTTGAGATATACGTTGCAGTGTATCAATTTACTGCACTGTATACTTTCTCAGGGAATTTACTTGGATGTACAATTAAATTCCTGATTTGTAATTTATTCCTGGAATGTAGAAAATCTGGTAAATAATGCCCTATCAATTGCATCATTCCCTTGTAAGTTCTGTAGAGCTATTCCTTCCCTCACAAGATGGAGCTACAGTATTGTATTACCAAGGAAGGGTTTTGACTCTACCCTGTAACTTTGCACTACCTTCACGAATTGCTTCACCATTCGCTAGGGTCATTTGACCTCTTGAAAGCTTATTAGCATCTTTCAAGCAGGCGGAACCCGAAAGGAGATGTCGCTTTAATATGCGGGTATTAATATAACTTGTAATTAAGCAAAGGAACAAGCATTTAAACCATGGTGCCAAACAGACCACAGAACCTTGCAATGTGGAACCCCGATTCATAAAGGAATCGTGTTAAGAGTTTTGTAAAAGAAATGAATGACATTGTAATTTCTTTTGGCGAACTGAATTTATTTTGACTTGAAATTATTACATTATAATAGTCTAATGGAAAATTACATACTTTAATTCAAACATTGTTAGTGAATGTATATCTTTTCCCGTTAAACTAAAAACTGTATGCCTCCATGAACCTGAAATATACGGAATGCCTAAGATTGTTCAAAAGAAAAAAAAATGGAAGAAACGACTCAAACCTTAGCAGAAATAGTTTGAAAACTATTTTTTTTTCGTTTATTATGAGCTATACAAATTACACGAAAATAATAGTTCGCTTTACCTTCTCCCTAATTCCCCCGATCATGTCTTTTACTGTGGAACAAGTACTGTGAGAATAGATGCAACTATGGTAACACAGTAACATATTGTCAAGTGTGAAATCTCCCTTTGCACGATTTCAACATGTCGGGTTCGGGGGAAGGTCGAACCAGTATGTGTAGTAGCCGGCGAAAACTTACCAATTGTTCACAACCATGCGTTCTCTCTTTCAAACCTTAAATCTCTACGCAGAAGTTACTTGACTCTCTGACTGACTCTGTTCGATTCCAACTCAGGCAGCCTTCAAACGCACTCACCAAACCGACTGAGAAGGCAAGTGCAGGACTGCCAAGCCAGCCTGGCGCACGTGTGTAGCCTAACCATGCTGACTCGGCAATCGCTGGTCATCCCATACGGCATCCGCGTGTCATAAGGGGCGCCGGACGCTGAACGTTTGATACCGTACGCCGTACAGTTTCCACACTGTTTCCACAGTTGCAGTACGTCGTACTGTTTTCGTACTGCAAGGGCATAATGTTTTACTAAAATATTCAAAAGGTAGCAAAACTTTCCTCCAATATAGTACTTTCTAACACAGTAAAAGTTACGCTAGCCAAATATTTTTCTGTCACATAAAGAACTTTGATAATTTGCTCCGGTTTACCTGTTTAAAGTTATAATGTTTTCTTCCGTAGGAGGATGAATGGAGTCAAAGAGAAACTCTGGATAGCAATTTTGTCATACAAACATGATATTACAAAAAGTACCTCACCGATTTCGTTATTTATGCTTGAAAAAAATCAGACCTAGCGCACAGCAAGTGAAACAAAAAAGCAGCAAAAATTCAACCGTAGTTTACAGAAGTAATGAAAGATTTTTTTAAAGAAAAACTCAAATTGATGCACTAAGTATCCCCAAGAGCAACATTATTGTTAAAACAGTTTCTTTATTTTTTTACCAATTTTTGCACTAAGATGTATGAAAATTTCCGATGTTATTCTCCCATTAGGGGTTTGTGTATGCCTGGGCCTGAAATGAACGTCGCGTCGAACTGCTGCGAAAGGAAATATTACGTGAACCATATTTTTATCTTAATTGTGAACACTACCAGAGGAGTTAGAGCGACATTTTTGTTGGATGCTTGTGGCTTAGAATAGCGGCATTGTGTATTTTCAAACTTGGCTTTAATGAAGAATTTACAAATTTGGCAAAACGGCGCCGTGCTAAATATCATGCATGTGTGCCGCAACGCCAATTGTTTACTCAGCCATCTAGCAGTTTGTAATTGTGTTCCACCTAAGCAAAGTAATTCTATCAGTCTGTCCAAATTTCCCTGAGGCACACGTATTTTTCCAGTGCAAAGGAACCTTGTAACAATATAATTAAACGCTGTAAAATCTAGCAAACTCAGTATAAAGACTAGCAACACAATTACCATTCCACGTAAAATTAACCTAAACATCTTTCATTTGCTGTAACAGAACAATTCTTTGAAGATAATCTCAATACTTCGGATTTCTTCCATTTTTCTGTTGCAAACGAGATTAGGTCGCAAATATTTGTGCATATCCAGACAAGGAAAAAGTTGACTTGATATCCAACATGTGTAATTTTTGCTGATTTTTGTATGTTTGGGGGAGTTGCTCATTTATTGGAAACAATTTAGGCTAAGTAAACTAGCTTTTACGGTTTTTCCCGCATTCCAAACACGAAGGCCAATGATTGGCCGGGTTTGCTCTATGCCAGAACAAAGAGGGATCCGTGGAAGCGTTTTAAGCTGATAGGCCGTATTCGGAAGAATTGTGCACGAAATTAACGCTTTCTACAGCGCAAAATTGTCAGTTTACTACATCTCAAACTACCACTACATTTCCGGCTAAATTTGACAGTAAACCTGACAGTATTACTGCGGCTCCTGTTTCATTCGAAAGTTCAACTAACTCTGTTACATCTTATTCTATTATTACAACGCCTGATACAACAGAAACTTCTACTACAGCTTCTGTTACAAGTGAAACTCCGACTGAAAAACCCAATGCACCTGAAACTACTACAATCACTCCTAGCACACCAGAAAGTAATACAACAAGCGCTGCTGCGTCCGAACCGACTGGTACACTTGATCCTATGTCTGAAGCTTCAACTGCTACTCCTGTTACATCTAACCCAACCACTACAGATCCTACAAGTTGGAAGTGTGACAGGGGAAATCCAACGTTTGGAAACGTTGAATGGCAATGGTCAAGTTGTTAAACTAATCAGCCAAGAAGAATCCAAACCAGGCAATTTGTTGTTGGTAATCTACAACAAACGGCTGACACTACGGCCCCAAATTTCGCCTATGTACCGTCCGATCACCGTTACCTTAAATAGCGCGCCTTACAGCACTGCAGACCATAAAAGATACGCCCATCATTATTTCAGCTCTAGTACCAATTACCGTACAAGTCCGCGCAAGGAATGACTTCGTTATTGAGATAAGAATTTCAGTTTTGTACAGGAATTGACGAGCACCACCCCGCTTCCCAGCACCACAAGTAATTTTGTAGGAATGTAGTCATAGGAAGCCTGTTCATTATTTTGTTACCTTCTGGTCATGTCATTATCACAGCTCTAGCGACAACACCAGAAGGTTCCCGCTGAAAATGTAGAAATGACGGATTTCCAAGCAGAAATCCCAAAAGCTGTACCCAGTTTTACCAATGCATTCGCTATAACGAGATAAATGTCGGGTATATATTCTACTCTTGCGGGGAAGGACTGATGTTTGATGAAAAGGTTCACAATATCAACCACCTGGTAAGATTTATTCCGTACTTGAGCAACTGATGTGTTTTCTGTTATGCTTATTTATTTTCTTTTTTTTTTAGTATTTATTTATTTTCAGCGAGCGACGAAACTTGTCACAAGATACCGCAGGAAATCGAAGATATCCGCCGCAGCAGTTCGGAGTTTGACGTTCCGGCCATTGATATTTGATAAAAGGCTAAGTCTTAGGAAATGTGTGAATTTAAAAAGTGGAAGAGAAGAGAGAAGCCAGAAGCTTCGGTTCTTTTTATGTTTGACGGTATGTTCCTTTATGAACTCTTTTACGGAGTTAGATTTTTCCACGCTTTTCCGAAACCGAAGTCTTCTGACACACTCGAACGCTTTCTTTGGGAAATCGTTTACCTGTGTTTATTTGTTTTAATATACGCCATATACAAAGTAAATATGACTTAATTGCTTCTGCAAGACAAGAAGATTTCTTTTTTTTTGCTTTTGAAATGAGTTCTTTTCAGGTCATTATTTAATTTATTTAGCGGAAGTCAAGGAATTTTCTCATAATTACCTGGTTACACCTACTAGTTTTTCATCAGCACTGGTATGGATGTTTAGAGGAGTCGTACAACACAAGCAAATGATTAGTTTGACCTGGAAATTTTAATTTTTGAAAAGGGACATTTCAGTTCATATATGCAACAATAAAATAAATAAAACCTGTCTATGAACAAACTCATTTGCCCTCATCGCTGTTTCCGTGTTATAATTATGAGTTACGAAATTGCAGAATGGCATTTATACATTAATACAGGTAAGTGTTTTCCTCTTATTGGTGTTCCTTTAACATTCAAATCGTACAAAATTATAGTTAAAATCAACGTCCATGGTCTTTGACTTCGAAAGATGCTTTTTTTTCTGAGGCTGCTAATCGTGATGCTTGTCAGGGCGTCAGACAGTCTCGATTTCAGTAAAAGAATGTAGTTTTAATGTAATACAAAATGCAGATTTACGTATAATTAGTTCAGGTTTCGTATCCTTAAATAATTGTCTCGAACTTGAAGTCTTCCAGAGACATAAAAGAATATGCTTCTAAATTAGTGTCACGTTTTAGTAATTGTGTAACTTTTTGTGAACTGTCTGAATACTGCGTTGTTTGCATTAAATACCAGAATTGCTTTTTACAGAAAGAATACCCACACTTTAACTACTCTATAACGAATTCCCATATTATACCGTTACCAGTACGATGCATTGTAGAGCCTGGGTTTGTTCAAAGGTAGATTACTCGCTGTTCTCAAATCTTTTGGTACATGCTGTGCAACACGTCATTAATTGTGCAATAACTTTTTATGAATAAAATTCTATGTCTTATTTGTGACAATGCGGTTTGAGTGCTTTTCGAATGTGTTGCGTCACCTGAGTGGTGTGAGCTCGACGGTTTGACCCTCAGCTTCCTGCATCTCGTTTGCACTTTCATTTCGGAACGAATTGGGCACCATGTCGCTTCACTTCATGCTTCTCGACTGGCTACGCATTGAAATGTCCATCCAATGAACTTGCGGTTACTTGCTGTAAGTTTTGGTGCACACTGACGCTGCACACCCAATTGAAATTACTAGTAATATCCGTATTACAAAATACGCAAAATAATTTTTATATATAGTGCTAAAACGCAGTCTTCATAGCATTCCATAACTATTCGCCTTAATTCTAATGTAAACATTAGTGTTTGCGCACGTTTCTTCTTATTTTTTTACACGTAGTATCAATACTTCTAAACACAAAATACTATTAACATCATAATAAATTTCAAGGTTAGATTGCAGAAGCGAGTATTGGACATGCGTCAGGTCTTCTTCACAAAAGATTAGAATATCTATTGTGCGCAATTAGTCAGCAATTGTTGCATATAAAAAGGCTTGTTCAACCTCCTAGCTGGACCACTTCTAAACGATCACAATAAAGCTGCCTGCTTCTTTTTTTAATGCATGAAATTTTAGCTTTGTAAATCAGGTAACATTTAATTTTATTCACTGTGTTGCCAAATCCTGTTCCCGACGAGAATAATAAAATAAAACGTGCAGCATATTGTTCGTTAAGGTCAATATCCTTCATGCGTGAAAAAAAAACGTTAGCAAAGGTGCTACACGTGCGGTCTCAACAACTTACAACGCATCTTTGGAAATTTATTTTAAAAATCATCCCTGAGTAATGGGAATAAAGCCTACGTGATTACAGGTTGTGCAGTCATCCGAGCAATATCGTCATTTTCTAATTCAAACTATTTCTTAGTGTTCAGGGTTTAGTACAAAAACTTATGTGTAATAATTGCTGGATTATGACCGTATTCAAGTCCAATCCTTTCGTCCGCCGTAGTCATTTATGAGTTGGAATTTCTGTCTAACCACACAATTCGTGGAGAGCATGGTAGTGTAAGAATCCCGAAATGGCCCTGGTAACTAACATGACAATAACCCTGCACTACCCTTTTGCCCTTTTTATTCCCCCTTCCCATATTTATACAAATATTGTCTACACCAGTGACAAAATTACACTGCATAGAAAACTTACATAACCGACAACAGGCAAGACTACGTCGGGAATACATAAATAAAATATGGCACTACCACTTGTCTCCTGATGGAAAATGCCCTATTGGACAAAACTCTTCGGTTATCCGAATTTAGTGTTTCCATTTCAACACTGTGTTTATCTATGGACCCTTTTTTGGGTGGATCTAGCACCTAAGTTAAGATGTCGCCACAAATGGCTCTACTTTCCCTTTGTTTACAGGTTCGCTATGCTTCCTTTTCTTTCCCAGGCTAAAGTTTTCTGGCTGTATCTGCTTTCTTTCCCTTATTTGATTGGTAGAAACGAACCCTTTCCATTAACACAAGTAATATTTAAAAAAACAGTGACGCAAATTCTCCTTTTCTAAATATTATTAAAGTGGCTATCCTAACACAAAAATACAGTAACCTACTTGGTACCTACGGTTCATTTTTCTTGTATATTTTGGGTAATTTTTGAGTAAGAGCAAACCATAAAGTTTATTTTTGTAGATTGCTCTTCAAAATGTCACAAATCTTTGAGTTTCGACTACACTGTAAAATTCAGGGAGTATTACATTTTCAAATTTGGTTTTCAGAGGTACATCACGTTGAGTATACCTTTGAACGTGAACACGAAATTCTTTGACAAAACTTAGCGATAGCATTTTGATTAAAAATTTCTTCTTCGCGTTATTTCTTCAGTTATTTTGGAAAAAAAACTTGAATAGTAGGCATAGAAGAGGTATTTACGCCTTAAACTTACATTTCTTTACATACTCGCACTTGGTTGCACTTCCTACCGTTTTAAATAATGCTTTAGCCTTGCCTTTCGACAGATTTTTTCAATTTTGAAAGTTTTTTTTTTTTTTTTTTTTTTTGAGTTTTCACGCGTTTTCTTCTCAAGACGCGCCCTCCCTGACCCCGACGCGCTCCCACAGCAAGCACACGATTGCCTCATGTCACCCATAAGTTATAACACAGGGAAACGGTTGAAGTTCAGAGCGTAATTCTAACATTGAGTTTGTCTGGGTATTAAAGGTTGCAACTGCGTTTTGATTTAGGTAGCACAAAAGCTGGGCGATTAAGTATCTTTAGGGGGAAAAGTAGAGCTCGGTAGTGAAAAATCTGAGAAATCCAAAAATATGCCAAAATTGAGTTAAACGCTTTAAGTTTTGACTAAAAAATGTTGTCAGCATGGGAAAATAGAAAACGAAGTGTGTGGGGTGGGGGGGTGGGGGAGGGGTATAACAGAAAAGTGCCCGGTAGGGTATTGTTCATTAGGCAGTATTTAAGTCCGGGAGTTTGTCACAGGTGTCCGTTGCTATTTTAAAGACAAGCAGCCAGTCAACTTTTTTTTCAAGCTCTGAAGAAAAAATTCCGTAAAGTGGACATAATGTACCTGTCATCTTGCATTTTTTGTTTATGGATTCTTGTCGTCTCCTTGGATATGTAATGAAGATACAAGCAATAATTCAGCGTGTATATTATCAGAAAAAAAATCATTTGCATGTCGCTCCTTTAAGGTTGGCCAGCAGAAATCCTATCACTGACCCTTGTTGCGTCTCTTCCATCGCATACTTCATATTGTCAGAGAAAGATAGTTGGAATTATCAATTACAGCCAACAAAAGCAAACTGCGGTACGTGACTTTGCGTACAAAGTGTCTGGTCAGATTTCGTCGTGAAAGTCTCCGTAAAATACGTCAATCAGTCAGAATATGACAATGAATCTCGAATTTCATTGAAAGCTAAAGCTATAGGACAAAAACTTAACTCTGCACAACTTATTTCCTAGGATAGCAAAAAATTAAATATTATAATAGTTATGCTAGGAAATGTATAACGTCTTTGACAGTTAACTCCTATTGTTGCTTTGGAAGTTTAGTTATGTAGCACAATCATACATGTCTAGAGGAAACCTATAGCAACTCCTAGTGAAACACAAGCAATATATCTCCAGAGTTTTCACCTCATAGCGTAGTAAATATTATAATATTTTAACGTAAATACAAGTGCAATGGGCTAGAATTTTTTTTTTTACAACTGGTATTAAGAGTAGACTAGCGAAAAATTCACCCTGGTATAACGAATTTCGGAAACACCGAAGAACTTATTTCCTCGCGAGTTTCATAATGGTGAGACTTTTATTCTTTCGTAACTGAAATTAAAATTTATTACTTTAAAACTAGCTTTTTATTACAATGCAGTCCTTTTGTCTTAACTACCTAATTTCCTTAAACTTAGCGTGAAAAAACGCAACGTAATTGATTTACTTCTGGAAAATTTCACACCGGCTACCTTGGTCTCATCTCAGACATGCTGCGAAAAAAATGTCATGTATGTACTGTGTTCCCTGCCGTTCGCCTGGATGTTCAAGGGTCATGTATTTTTCCAGGATGATATCAAGTAAAGATATCCTGAATTCGCAACTTCCCCTACAAGCTTTCATGCCTTGGAACTTGTTTTAATCCCTATCTTCAATAAGAAAAGGTGGGTGGTTTATGTCTCGAAGGCGAACGTTACACGGCGTTCTAACACACCCAGTAGAAGACAGTACATTACCGCCCAACTTTATGTTTCTGATTTATGTAGCAGATTATAGGACATTCACCTTGAAAGGAAATTTTGCAGTAGAAAAAAAATACAGTTGACGCCACGTCTAAGACTCATTAATTTTTTCTTAGACTTTTACTCTTCCAAGTCCCGGAGTTGTTCACTAAAGGTCAAGTTCTCCACAAATTTCATGAAAAAAAGCGCGACTAATGAGTTTAAAGTAAGTATGTAATCCATAAAATAGAGGGTTTACCCATAAAAGGTGTATTGGTTTCCGCACAAGGCACTAGTCCTAATTTATTTCATGAAGCTATTGTATTTTGTAGAATTCACGTTGGCTTCTACGCGATCGCAACCGTTGATTGATGACGTACACGTACTAAGAGATAAGCGCAAAGTGATGGGCGCATTATTTTGTTCGCACGGAAGAATTTGCATACCTTGATCCAACCTGGCTGGAAGCTTATTAGTATTTTACTTGGTCGCAACAAATCGAAAGTAAAATGATTAATTAGGTTTCGTAATCTTTCTTACAGTTTTTCATATACATAAAAGATCCCAATAAAGCCTGGATGAAGGTTACGTCAATTGTTTACGCACTGCATGCTTCACAGTGTCCTAGAATTAAGTACAATTGAAAAGTAAGATGCCTGTGTTCACAAAAAAATACAAAAATATCCTAACTACCAATTTTTTCCCTATTTGCAGAAAAATTCTACCCAAAAGAAATCAGATAAAGGTTACCATATGTGTAACCTTTGTGAATGCTCCGTTAAATGTTATGCTTTGGTGAAATATGCCATTCCCCATATTTGGGTTGACACTATTGCAGCACCAAGGTGGGACTTTGACTTTCCCTTGCAACCTCACCTTCGTGAAATGCTAGTCCATAGGTAGGGACGTTTGACCCCTTGAAAGTTCATTAGCATATCGCAGGCAGACGAGACACGACGGGAGATTTCGCATGCACTCCGACCACTAATGTAACTTGCAATTTAGCAGCCCAAGAAACATTGAAACCGCGGTGCCAAACTGATTATGGAACCTTGCATTGTGGACGCTTGATTTATTAAAGGTGTTCTTCAATAAAAAACCGAGTTTTTGTTAGAGAAATTAAAAGGAAAGAAATGAACTGCAAAATTAATATAAAACTTTTTTTTCTCGCACATTACCTGGCTTTGTCTTATTCAGGAACATTGAATTCATGAAAGAAAAGTTCTTTCCAAGTTCAACAGCCATGGCTGTTACCATGGCAGGTACGTATGTGTGTACCTGCCCATTTTGTAGTTGAAAAGTATACTGATCAGTTATTGTTATGTCACCCAAAGAATGCTGTTCGGAATCGCTTTCGCTTTGGTGGGTTTTGAGTATCATCGGCATATGTTTTGGGTGGGCTCATTCCCAAGCCTACCTGGTGAAACGTGGATTCAACCTGAGAAAGCAAATCGAGCGAGGACATTCGGCCAGATTTCGTTCGGTTTTGGGAAAGAACTTGCAATGTAATGCATACCTTTTCTTTTTTTTGTGAAGGGAAAATATGTTTATGGACATAAAATTTTCCACTCATCCCATACGACCCTGAGCCATTGACGCAGCCAGAATCTGTATGCTAATTTCTCAAGCGACTGGAAGCTTTACGAGGGATCTTAATCACGTAACCGAAGACACGGCAATGGAGCGGTAGATTTTCTGGCTCCAGGGCGAAGACTCTCCTTTTCACTAGCTGTTTTTGGCCAGGTTATAAAAGGACCGGAACCTAGAAAGATCCTCCGCATCTTGGTGGAGGTGACCGATCCGCGGTGATCAGTACGCTTCTTTTCCCAGCGAGTCCACAAATCTTGAACTTTTTCGTGCAATTTTTTTCTGTGATATACATTTGGTCATTCCCTGGTCGTCAGCAGCGGATGAACGTTTCTTCTACGATGCTTCCCAAGTTAGCGGTACGTTTGCTTATTTTGTGGATTTTTAAACAAGTATCGAAGCCTACTGTGCTTCTTCGTGTTAAGTTGTAGTTATTATGAGAGATTCACAACCAATTGTCCCTTAGTTTGGTTTAGTACGCTTTAAGCCCGAGATTTTAATTGTTGGAAGGAATGTAGCCTAACTTGGAATATTTAGTGATATTCTATCATCGTGAATCTTAGCTATCTTTCAAGCAATGAGTAAAATAAAGTGAATACCAGCGCAGATGTATTTTGAAATTCCGTTAAGATGACTAGCTGGAAGCAGACGCGCTTAACGTACGGAAAGCTTAGTTTTGCACAATAGTTTATTCGATGCTATGCACAAAGCTTATGCGATAAATTCTGGTACATTCCTCCGTGTAAGTAACGCCGCGAAGAAGCTTAACCTGAAAAGGCGCTCAAGGAAGTTGGTCGAAGAGATATATACAATAAGGATAGTTTTAACTCTTAATTGTGAACACTACCACTTCGATGGAGCATTGTCGCTATATAGTTATAAGAGTAGGAATCTTGTGTACTCACCATTGTCCTTCTAATGAGAATATTTGCATATTTGTTTAAATGGCCGACGCGTGAGTTAGGGAGTGCGTGCATACCGCAAAGCCAAATTGTTTGCGTAGCCATTTAGCGGTTAGGTAATTGAGTGTTTCGCTGAACAAAACAAGTGTCTTGGGCTGTTCAACCCATCTTTATGCATTATTATTACCTCAGCAAAAAAGAGGACCTCGTGTGCAAAGAATTAAAGAAAGTTAATCTTGACATTCAGTCTGCGCAAGCAATTGAAAATGTTCTTTTCAATGGCGTGGAACTTCGGTTCTAAAGTCAAGCTGTACTGAATGTTGTGAATTGAACACTTTGTGATATTCAACCTTCAAAGTATTCCATTACGCGATTAAGTTGACCTGCCCGACCTTTTTAAGGCACACATTATTTTTACTGCGTTTGAGGTATTAACGCATCGCTTGTTACTTTTGACAGCTACACAATAGATTTCACGCGTTGGCTTCTTATTTTCCCTTTCGCTGGACGTGTTCTGTCGTGACAGCATACTGTAGCTGCACGAAAATTACACCTGGTTCTGAATAGGACCATTAAGCAGCAAGTTTTCTAAATTTTCCGACGTTTGTACCATCGATGCCTTGCCGATTATCGGCTTGGTGAAGGTGTCTATCTTTCAAAACACTTTCTTTTTCGTTTGCAATCACGAGACTTGGTTTACACATCAATGATGACTAATGATTATAGGAGCTGGATACACGAAGTGTCTCTTAGCTAGTCTGGAATGAGAGGGTTGCCAAGATTCCCTGTTGCCTTTTCGAAGTAGGTCTCTGGGTCACACCACGTTCCTCAAATTGGATGAACGGTCGGTTCTTCTTACATATAGGGACTCGGGTGCTTGTTGGTTCTTCTACCGGACAAGACAGGCACGGGCAACCGCATCTGTGCTATACCTAAATGAGCAGAAAAGGAAAGTGAGGTCGGTTACCATACGTAATTGGCCTTGAGAACGGCTCATCTTGACCCCGAAGCTATGAAGTTAAGTTACGACTGGCTGCTGACGGGGAAGAAAAAGAAAGAAAAACTCGCATCCCAGGGTTCCTCAAGAAGGCTGGATGAGGGGGGGGAAAGGAAAAGATGGTGAAGATAAAAGATTTAGGGTCCGCTATTTATGTATGCATTGAAGAACGTTTTAAACAGAATGGTAAACGCGGGGGAATGTTCAAGGATTTCAACTGCGTAAAACTGTCATTTTGCCGAAAAGCCCTCATGTGTTAGGACGAGATGCCTCTTTATTCAACTTTTTTTAGCTACGCAAAAAGAAAGTTTATTGGTAGTTAAATATCAGGGAAACAAAAAAAGCTTTATCGAATTTTGTTCTGTAGGTGGTATTCACCGCGGCCGTTTCGATTATGCTGATTAGCATTCCTGGGACGCACAGCAACGTATTAAACCGACATGGTAATTAAGGCTTTCTTTTCTCGCAAATGAATAATACTCGAAAACAATTACTTTTGATAGCGCGAGCGGCTATGATGATCGATATGCGAGGATTCCCCGACCCTGGCAACCTGTGCGTGCGAGGTGCTACCTTCTACCGAAATGTGACTGATTGTACACAGTTTTACCGGTAAGTTGCGCATATTTTTATGAACTGTCTTTCAAAGACCACGAACCATCCATTTATTTTTAAGTTTTCCTGGTTTTCTAGTTTCTTGAGTTGTCTAGTTTAATATAATGTTTTCAGAACGAAAAACGCCGAATTTTCGACGTATTGTTGTCTGAGATTTTTATTTTAAAATTATTTCTTAGATTTAGTACAGATCTTATAATAGAAATTATTTTAAAGTAATAAGCGTAAATGCATTACATTAACGTGACACGTATGCTAAGGACCTCATTTCTTGCACAGTTTACAGAGCCACTCGAGTTTGCGCTTCGTTGGTTCCGAAGTGCAGTGCAGTTCAAATAAAAATTCTCTCTTAGTTGATAAGAACACTTCGGTCTTAGCCAAAAGGACCCGAAACGATGAACGATACGCTATTCTGTAGCTGCTGGTCACATAGATTTTGTGTAAGGACATTCATTGATACCCAGTGACCTTTGAGAAGATTTATTTTTACGAGTAAAGTAACGTATTCCAATCAAAGAGGAGCCTTTGGCCTTCCTACACCGCTTGTGTCGAATTGTAAAGAATGTCCGCTGTATTGTTAAGAGATTTAACGAAGTTTAAGCGCTTTTACCTAATGGAAGTCAAAATTATATACAAGATATGATACAAATTCGATCCGGATTAGATCCAGATCGCAAAAGTTGATCTTTTTATGTGTTACGGTTCGCGACAAAGCTCAGGCGGATCGCAGATTGCGATCCGGCTTGCAAATTTTAACTCGCGATCGGAGACCCGTTGTTTGAATAGGGTTACGTGAACCGTTTCCAAAGATCTACGATCCGTTTTTTTTTTTTTCTTAAAAAAAATAAGCGGGCTGCGACCTGCGATCGTTTGGAAAGATATGCGACCCGTTTTCAGATTGCCGTATCTTGCTAAAAGACCTGCGAGTCGTTTCGAGGAACCGTAAAAGTCCGAAATCCGTTTTGAAAGACCCTTTTGTTGCGAGAAGAACCTAGATCCCTTTGAGAGGAACAAAGAAATGTGCGAAGGACATTTTTTTTTTCAACCTTAACCCCCTCAAAAAAAAGAACTGGAGGGTAGGGACACAAGTAATGTTACGCGAAAGTAACAAAAGCCATAACTTTTGAACGAGAGGTTTCTTGTGTCTGTAAAAAACCACAGTCACATACTGTTAAGTAGCGTTATACAGAGTTGCACGTGGAATGATTGAGGATTAATCGAGATATTCAATAACGTCTGTTTTTCCTAGCTTTTTTTCAGAAGAAATAGGTGATACTTTTTCGCCCGTTGCGTTCATTATAGATGACCAAAAATTTTTACAAAACAACTTTTGAAGCTCGAGCTTTTGGTTCTCGGCTCACTCACGGATCTCGGGTTATGTTTCTCGGATCCATCTTCGACGGTTCTTGGATCGTGATCTGCGGGTCACGGGTCTTGGATCACGGATTTTCGGACAACCGGATCACGATACATAAAACGGATCTCAAATTGTTGGATCACGGATTGCTATCCTTTCAGATCACGGATCAACGTCCGAACCGGATCGTTTTTTTTTTTTTTTTTTTTTGATCTGATCCGCCCATGTCAGAAGTGACTGGTAGAAAAGTCATTCTGGAGTGTGTCAACTCTGATCATAAGTAGAACTATAGATAGCTGCATAGAAACCTCACGGTCAGAAGTGCGATTAAAAGAAGAAGAATAGCAATAATAATAATAATAGAGTTACAGGGGACTCAAGTGCCACAGTTATATCAAGGCAACGTTAGGACCGCGATTTCGTTTGCTAGGCACGGAGGCCAATGATGGTTCCAAGCAATGCCAAGACATGCCAGCGTATTGTACCTCTTTTCCTTTTTCGTTTTATAGGACAGAATTGTTCATGTGTTTTTGTAACTTGTAAGGAATGGATTCATTTTCATGTCGTATTCTATGATCCTCCCATTTTTGCAGACACAGTGTATTTGCATATTCAACAGAACTAGTTCTAATTTCCATCAATCACGTTGGTGTCTTTCTATATGAAAAGCATACGACTCTATGTATTCGTCCGAGCTAACAGGATGTATAGAATTATTCGACTGTCCAATGCAGCCATCTTGCTAAAATGCTGTCACCATTTTTGGCCCAAGAGCTGCGGAAATGCCAAATGTCACGTTAGACGTGTCACCAAAGCGTGACGGAATGTTCAATAGACGATAAGAAATGTCAACTGGTACGATGCGACATTGACTTTGGAGAATCAGGCGATCTTGATTTCGGAATGAAAATCTTTCTTCTTTCCAGTTTAAACATAGAACTAAAAATATTTTTTGTCTGAATAGGTGCGTGGACTTCCATTATAATGGGAAACACACAGTTTTCCGATTCATGTGTGGACCTATGGCAGTTTTTGACGAAAGTTCTGGCTTGTGCGTCGGACCCAGTCAAGCTAAACCTCCGTGTCCAGCTGATCAACTGCCACCCATGATGCCGATGACTTCAACTTCTGTACCGGTCAGACCAACACAAACTTTTCCTACTCCTCCCACTCCTTCTCCACCTTCTACTCCTTTGACACCTCCTACTCCTCCTAAACCTCCTACTCCTCTTAAACCTCCTACTCCGTCTATTCCTACGCCTGATACCGTAACACCCACTAATTCCTCGACTTCCTCAGTACCTCCACCTCTCATTCCTGAGCCTGGACCTTCCATTACATCTATACCAGCATCTCCTACTCTTGTGACGGCTTCTACTCCTACACCTTCTACTCCTCCAACGCCTCCTACTCCTCCGACGTCTCCTATTCCTGAACTTTCCATTCAAACGACTGCTTCTGTTCCTCTAATATCTTCTACTCCCACCACTCCTGTCACACTCGAATCCTCCACTTCTACAGTTCAACTTCCTCCACCTACACCAACATCTCCTACACTCCCTATATCTTCCACGCCCGTAACCCCTGGAATTCCTCCCACTCCTTCTACACCTACAATTCCAATTCCTCCTACGCCACCCAGACCGAAACCCGACGTTTTCTATAATATGCTCATCGGGATTACCCGTTTGGAATATGAGCTTCCGAACGGCGAGCGAAGTACGGAGCTAATCATACCCGATAACGTTCAGGATATTTTACCAAACACAATAACTCGCCCAAGCGTCTATGTGCAAACTGTTGGTACTTTCACGCAAAAATTCAGTGTGAGCTATACGACATCCACTGTCGTGATCAGACCAACCCCTATACCAGCTGGTGCACCTGCATTCCCGACAGAACCAAGTAAGGACTTTCTGCAGTGTTATAAAAATATTTAATTTTGTCAGGTATACATGTGCATCATGATTTAATGTGTTTCTAAAACAGTTGGCGGAGAGGCCTTCTCTTTCACGCAAGGGGCTACTTCGTACACCGTAACATTGCCGCCCGTATACGGTAAGACCTGAATACGCTCTTTTGTAGCGTTTCACATAATTTACCAGTGTTTTTTATCCTCCAGTTCCTGCCGATAGCAAATATATCGATCCGAGTAAGCCTGTCCCCATTGCTATTACCACAACTGTCGTGGAAGTGTTCGGGACCACGACAACAAACTTTGGCCAGAATCTTGGTCCGGGCTTGGAACCATCTGAACCCACCCTGGAAGGAGTAGTCAGTACCGTTGGCACTCCCGTCATCAATATCAATGACGGTAACATTACTTTCACACTTAATTGAATCCAGATTAAGACCCTATGTTTTAGACACAACTATAATCACCGCAACGCAACTGATCAAGCCTACAGTGACTGTAGTAAGCGGTGTAACTTCAACTTTCTACAGTACTGTACGAGTTACCCGCACCGTTGCTCCGACACGCATTACGCAAGTCATCCGTCCTACCACTGTCATCAACAACAATCAGATCATCATCAGCACAGCCTATCAAACCCTAACCCTTCGACCCCTTATCTCTGGTGTCACGTATTATTACACCCAAGCGGTTACCGTCATCAATGGCCAAACTGTCACGCAAACCTTAACCGAGCTCCTGAGACCAACAGATACATCTCCCATTCCAATTCCCCCATACACCACCACGACCGTGTTAGAACCTACGACGGTGACAGTGCAGGGTGAAGTCATAACTGCCAATGTGATCGAGACGGTCGCCTTAAATCCTAATTACATCGTACCGACAATTGAACCATCGCCACCCCCTGCCCCCGCTACTGTCACGTACATTAATCCAACCATTTTCCAGAGCTTAGGACAATTGGTTACCTCTACCATATACAGAGTTACGACCCTCAGACCGTACCGTCCAACTTTTGCTACCATTACCCGGTTTTCTGTCGTGACTGTCAGTGGCCAACTTCAGACCACAACTTATATCCAAACCGTTACTTTGCCTCCTCCGGCCCCGATCACCACCATAATCCGACCAACAACCACGCTTAGCGGTGTTAGTGTTATCACCACAACAACTGCTGCTACTTTCTTTACGGATCCAGTAACCAGTCAAGGAAATGGAGATAGTTCGTACGAAATTGAAAGCTCCAAGGTTGACGGCATCACCGGCGATATCTATAACGTTTTCCTTGGCCCCACTGGTGCTGTAACGAGCCAAGTTGTCTCTGGCGAGTCGATCCGGCAAGGCGTCACGCTGCTCGTCACGTACATCCAACGTCTTACTCTCCGCCCTCAAGCTTCCACCGTCTACCGTACGCTGACTGTCACTAAGAATGGCTCACCGGTAACAATAACAGCTCAACAAACGATCCAAGGTTCGGCCGTCACAAACACTGTCTTGCAAACCACCCGTGTTGTTGTCAATTCCGCTAACCAACTCATCATCGAAGGGCAAACGGTAGTCATTCCCGCGCCTGCTACGACTGTTGTAGCCTTGGAACCTACGACAGTGACTGTCAATGGTCAAGTCGTAACCGAAACTATTGTCGAAACTCTGACATTGCCTGTTGACGCTATTATTAAGCCATCTATCGACCCTGCCCTGCCTGTCGCTCCAATAACTCTTACCTACTTGAACCCAGAGATCGTCTCAAACCAGGGAGAAATTGTAACGGTTCCTGTTTCCAGCCCTGTGCCAGTCTGGCCCTACCGTCCAACCGTCGCTACTTATGTCAAACCTGTGGTTGTTACCCAGTTTGGCCAGGTTCAAACTGTGACCCGCGTTCACACTGTGACTTTAAGACCAACTCTCCAAGTCACTTCCATCATTAGGCCAACATCCACGCTAATTAACGGTCTAAATGTCCAGACATCAGTGGTTGAGACGTACGGCATCGAGCCTCAAGATCCTCAGAGAGAAAGCGGTTTATACGAAATTGAGGGCTCGCAAGTTGGGGATCTTGTCGGGGAGATCAATAGCTTGGAAGTAGCGAATGGCATCCAGAGCTTCCGACCTATTAGTCAAGGGGAAATCCGGCCAGGCAGTTGGCTATGGGTAACTTACATCAAATGGCTGACCTTGCGGCCGCAAGTTTCGACAGTCTACCGTCCAATTACTGTTACCCAGAACCGTCAAACTGTAACCTTAACAGCTCTACAAACGATACAGGGCACGCCCATTACCAGCTCCATCTTAGTACCTACTACCCTACAAATCAACGACAACAACGAACTCATTATTGAGGATAAGACATTCAGTTTCGAGCAAGAATTGTTGGGCACTAGTACCGAAATCTATACCACAACAGATTTCGTCGGCGGTACGCCAGTAGTTCAGATTATCACCTCAGTCATAATTTACCCGATTGAAACAACGAGCACTTTAACCGTTGATATTCCTTTTGTAACGGTGACCGTCCCTGGTGAAACAGTCACCGTCACCAATGAGCAAACGGTCATCGACGAGCAAACTATTACCATCACAAGCGTAATAGAAGGATCCATTTCAACCGTCATTGAAAGCGTATTTATTACTGAGGCAACGCCACCTTTGACCCAAACGGTTCAGCTTCCTGACTCATCTCACGTGACAAGTCTTCCTGGTAAGATAAATTAGTGCATTACTGCCATTTGCAACCTTTAACGCAAAATCTTGTTGTAGTGTATTTTCAAGAGACGAAAACAGTTTTTGATGGCGCGACTACTTACATAGCAACTGGACCAATTTTTCTTTGTAACTCATTCGTTATTTAAATTAATTTAAATTTATGTAATAACCCACTTGTGACGGTCATTCTGTAATTGCAGCGGAATACGTGCAACCAGGAAAAACTCCAAATGTGTTGTTAACTACAAGTGTAGTACAAGTTAGTGGTGCAGTTGTTACAACCATTTACGGACAAAACGTTGGCGTTGGCTTAGACTCCAGCGGGCCCATTATTGGTGGTACTGGTTTAATTGTTGGCCAATCTGCTGATGTTCAGCAAGGTATTGAGTGAAAATCTTAATCTATTGAAGCAAAGTAATTAATACGTGCTTTTTAAGGAATAACCACGATTACGGAAACGCAACTTATTAAACCATCCGAGGTCGTTTTGTCTAACGGACAACGTACTACGGTTTACAGCACTGTTCGAGTGACCCGAACCCTGGCTCCTTCTAGAATCACCACTATCCCTCGACCGACTACTGTTTTTGCGCAAGGATCACTTGTCACCAATACCGTTTTCCAGACCGTTACTTACCGACCGGTCATCCCAAGCGTTACGTACATAGTGTACGGCTCTACTGTTTTTAATGGTGGCCAGCAAATTGTCAGCACCGTCACGGAACTTGTCACCTCCACGGAGATTGTAACTCCGCCCGTTCAACCGGCCATAGTAGAGACCGTGTTCAACACCGATACCTATTTCATCGACGGGCAATGGGTCACGGCCAGCATCTTGGAAACGGTTACATTAGACGGTTCGTTCGAAGTTGTCGAACCGACGCAGACCTTCCCTCCGGCGACAGCGACGACCCTAACTTACTTGAACCCCTCTGCAGTAATTCTTAACGGTCAAGTCGGTTATTCTACTCTCTACCAGACATTGACACTACGGCCTTTCTTGGCAACATCCGTCAAGTACCAACAATTGTCTACTGTGTTGGTTGGAGGCCAACTGGTAACGAGAACGGTAACTCGTACCGTGACAAGGGCTCCTACCGCCGGCTATTTAACAACCGTCGTAAAACCTGCAGGCGGTGCCATTACACGTACCGAGACTTACGTCATCGAGCCGACTGAAGTGTCTTCCCAAGGAGACATCACGGAAGTCATTGACGCCAGCGTCATTAAGTACGGTCCAGAATTCACGAATCTTGTTTACGGACCCGATGGCGCTTTGCAAAGCAGCCAACCTATTGAACCGAGCCAAATTAGACCGGGTTACATTTTAAGCTTCCTTTACTGGCATTTGCTCACTTTAAGACCACTAAGAGCGCCCGTACCTCGCCCAACCACCATTTTCCAGAACGGTCAACAGGTCACTGTAACCTTATGGCAAACGTTGCCTGCTGTAACCGAAGTTAGTACCGTCATCCAACCCGCCGTTGCTACTGTAAACGAGAACGGAGCTGTATGGCTCGAAGGCCAGTGGGTCACGCTTAACACTGGTTTCTTCACGAGTACAACTACTGGAGAAGTTACTACCATAACAGATTCGTACATTGAGGAAACCATTATCAACACCGTTACCACTACGATCGGCATTACGGAAGTGATCGAAATCCAGACAACCATCAATCTTGTACCCGCGACGGCTGATGTGTTTACATCCACGATTGTCGACATCAGTGCAATAACGACCATTCTTCCCCCTATTCTCACAAGCGTCGCTATTCCATCAACAATTTTTACTTCAACGATAGCTATTAATCCCCAAATTACTTCAACAACGGTTCTTATTTCTGAAATTATTACACCAACAGTTATTAGCTCTGCAATCACTTCAACGGTTATTACTAACCCGTCACCTGCACCAATTTCAAGTAATTTCCCCCACATGAATATCTTTAAGCTTATTAATAATTGTATTAGGTCCAGATCTTATAACGAACCTCGAAAACTTCACCGCAACTCCGCCTCCCGTGGTCACCCCTGCTACCCTTCGGCCAATTACGCCTGGTACGAGACCGCCAACGCAAAGCCCCGGCACAACTTTCCAGTTGCGCTGCGGAAGTGACGTCCTTCGCAGATTTCCTTTAGATTGTTCACGCTTTTATCAATGCCTGGGTGAAGGCGCTGCGCAAACCATTTACGTTTTCGCCTGTATCGCAGGAACGATCTTCGACGAAAATACTCAGCAATGCAAACTTCCTGGTAAGCCCGTGGCATCTATTCGTGAAATTCCTGTTCTGTAACTACATATTTTTATTATTATATTTATGTATTTCTTTATTATTTATTTATTTATGTTTTTCTTCAGCGGACACCCAGCCTTGTTACGAGGCTCCTATGGAAGAGGAAGACTTCCGTCGCAACAGACCGCAGCTTGACAGTCGGGAGGGTATGGTTGAAGTGACCATGGAAAAGCTGCATGAAGTTATGGAAGCCAGCAAAGCTGACCACCCCTTTCCACAAAACGTACCCCTGGGACCGGTTGCTCTAGCCCAGTACTTGGATTCTACTAAGAGTGCTGTCGCTACCGAGCCTGTTGAACAGGCCAATAATCAACCAGAAGTGGCCATCGCTGGTGACAGATTCCATTCCGGAAGCTATTGCGATAACCCTCGCCATTATCACGAAGTTGGGAGTGTGAAGTTCGTTCAAGAAAGTCAACGACCGAAATCACGCCTCACTCCAAATCAACGTCTTTCGCAGTTTGATTTCGGCAGAAGGTTAACCCCTAGAATGCGTGTGCATTTTTAGAAGGTTTCTGCAAACCTTTACTTAATATTGGAAGCCATATCAGCCAAATCATTCAGAATTGAAACAATGAGGGTATTTAGTTAAAGGGGTTTTCAACTCGCTTTTCCTTTTTTGTTGGTCGGTGGCATTGTTTTATACATAGTTGTACGGGGAATTTTCCGCAAATACCACAGGTAAGAACACGTTAAAAAAACAAAACTTTATAGGGAAATGGTTTATTTATGTTCACAAAATACATGTCATTGGCAAATAAAAAGTACTAGCTGTTCCACCAAGACAGTAAACCCAAACCGGGTTCGTTTATACTTGCCTAAACACACAGTTCATGTTAGATATTCTTCGAAATTTTAATTGTATTGTATTACCGTAAGTAAATAAGGAATTTTCTTATTCTCGCCTGGCTCCACTGACGCATCGACCGGTTTATCACCACCACTGGGATTGGTGTCAACAAATGTTTCTGACATGACGCGGAAACGAACTTCTTCACCTAAATAAGAATGTTGAGAATATTAGCTAATATACTCGGAGGGAATTAACAAATAGGCTATTTCGCAAAATTAGATGCATTTGCTTAGTGCATCAGGAACATTTAAAAATTCATTAACAATAAGCAAAAATGAACTGAATAGTTTCCATTAATTACGCGTTTCTGAGACTTTTATCACGCCAGTTTTGTTTACATGTATCATTCAAGTTTAGCTTCCTACACAGAGTACTCTATGGCTTCCCCTTTGTCTTCCGTACTCATGATGTCTGGGCTAGTGAAAGTGATTTCCCAGAAACCAAGGAAGCTATGTTTATTAATCTCGTTTTGAGATGCTATAAAAAGTGAGTGTCATTTCGAGAAATCAGAAGAAGAAGTCAGAAGCCAGAGAGAGAAGAGTCGAAATCAAGAGTGATAAGAGGACAGTCTGAGAAATAGTCTGAGAGTAGATTGGAACGTTGAAAGTGAAAGTCACGTAAGTGATTGTTGAGTGTTGTGAAGCTATTTTTTCTTTTAATAAACAAAAGATTAAAAACCCACAAACACGGTGTTCTTATCGTAGTTTAATCAAGGGTCCCTGGTAGTGACCGTCACAGTTGCCAAATTACGACAGTTGACAGTTTGCGACGTGGCACTTTTATGAGAAACTTACGCTATCTATGAGCGAATGCTTGAAAACCAAAATAATGAATCAAGCAGTGAAGGTTGAAATACTCTGGAGTTTTCGTAATCAGAGACAGAATAGGAGCCTGAAATATATCTGTCCATGTTATAGAAGAAAGATCAAAAGCGTTCACCTTCATACTTTCTTCTCTTCAACACCGAAGTGAACTGAAAATGGAGCGAAATACATCGACTCCGATGGTAGAGTTGTGTAATTATCAATTTCAATTAATAAGAATACTTAATAGGTACCTTCGTCCATGAAGAGATCATGCTTGCCATCTTCCGTCTCGTATTCCCATACCCATACTTGTTCGGTCTCATCAAACCTTGCTGGCTGCTGGAGGTATTCAGGAGGAATGATAATTTCGTCAAAAAATCCCAAAGTAACTAATAAACTATGTATAAAGATATACAATCTTAATTCTTTCTAGCTTATTTACCATGAACTGCTTCTCTACTGCAGCTTCTGATCTTGCCAACCAATATCTCATCCATGAAGGGTCGGAAGACGACAAAACGAAATTTGACGTTTGTGTGAGATGCTCCATCGCCCGGCAAAATGAACGATTTACTCTGCTCTGTCATGTCCCATAGAGCTATGCATAAGCCAACGTTAAGTACAACCTACAGAAGACCTTCACTCAAGATACGAGTGATATTGTATTCTTATTTCATGGATTTCCAAACCTTATTCGCAAATTTGCGGTTAAGTTCATCCTTGATGGCTTGTTCCAACGGCAGATGAAAGCTGGACGGTAGGATTCGAACAGTTTGTTTCATGCAAGCCAAAACAAACATTGTTTAGCTTCAAGTGAAGAAGATTCCTAAATGGATACTTTTTTTAAAAAAGTTTTGCTCAGTGATACAATTGTTCTGAACACATGTTCCCGGCGTGTTTACAGTCAGAGGCCTTAGCTGTCTGACCATTCGGTGTTCAATATTCTGCACTTCGTATTGGGATCGCTAGTTGGATTTTAGACACATGCTACCGAGTAATTCCGTGTTCCGTGTTTTACAGGTATTTCGCGTTTAAAAAGCGCATTATTTCGTACCTAATCTATAAAATTTCTTTGCAACTAATTTTGTTAAAAAAATATTCTGCATTGATTCATCGTTACCTCGTAAATAAGGAAGATTTGATCAATCTGAGTCGAGGAAAACAATCCATTTCGACTCTGACAGATCTCGTTTTTACGATGGCACAAAACTATTAATAATTTATTATTAATAGCTCATCTTCAATCTCCATCTTTCGACTGTAGCAGTAGTAGACTTAATTTAATAGCAACCTTATGGTTCACTGTCGATTTTCTGCTACCGAATTAATTGGCAAATTGGATTATTTCGCAGACTTACAAAACTTGATGGTTGCATTGTCTATCCTTGTGCCTTGATACTGGATAACCAATTAATGTAATGCCATGATCGTATGTATAACAATTAATCTATACGTTACGATAAACCATTTTTTTTCTATGTAAATTGTTTAGTACAACTAATCCCTCTGAGGAACGTAAATTACTGCAAGAAGCTAAACGCTTGTAGATATTTGAATTCAATGAGTCTTTGCCAGAGCTTAGCAAAGTCAATTCATTGACTTGACTTTTGACTTATCATTGCAATTTACTAGTCAAGTCAATTTTCATTAAATTGACTTGATTTTGTCCATTGCTTTTTTGAAAAAAAAAATAACTTAATTTGAGAAAGGAGCGGATTTGAAAGAAATTGAATTGACAAAAGAGGACTTTTGAAAATCGACTTCCGAGAAATTTTTTAAAATATAATTCGTACAACTGCGTCACAAGTAACACTGAGTTTTGGACGTATCTGCCCCTTTTGGACGCGTAATCTCCGCTGCCCTATTCTCATGGGAACCAAGTAACAAAAATCTGAAAAACTGAAACGCGTCTGCACTACTGTTAAACACTGTAAAATAGTCGAAGTCAGACAAAAACGAAGTCAGTCGCTTGCGAAATATTATAATAAATAGACGGCAACCTTCCTTCGAGAAAAGACAAAGCGTGCTACAAAATACTATTTTGTAAGAATTATTCAAACAAGTCATTTTGACGAACGTTTTGAAGTTCCAATGCCCATTCCTGATGGAAACTTCGAGGCAAAATGTAAGCATTTTTCGAAATAGTACTTCACATCGAAATACGCTACAGGTAATGTATTGCGCCACATGAGGAAGAACTCCGGGAACTTAGAAAGCGACTCTCCTGTCGTTACGCCACAAAGAAATACTTCGGGAAATTCTTTGGAAGTGCCAAGCATTCGCCTGATCATTGTAAAAAAGTAGGGTCTGCGAACGATCTCGTAAAAGTCGTCTATGCAGGACTGCTGACCATAAGCTTTATAAAGCTGTCCGAGTTTGAGAAACTAATAACACGTCTAGACAGCAAACTTTCAAGTCCGTCACGTAACAAGCTCTCGAAGGTGTAATTCCTTCACATTGGAAAACAGCTCAAAAAATAGTAAAATTCTGAAATAAATTGACTATCTCGTAAAATTGAAAAACGACTTGACTCTGAATTTCAGAAAATCGTTTTGACTTCGACTAGGGGGTTAATCCCCCCTCCTCCCCTCGGAATTTTTATTTTATAATGGCGAACATGAGCGAAACACGAATGTCCAACAAAATTGCATATTTATGATTCATTATAGCCATTTGAGCCTTTATGAGCTTCCCTACGTACCATCTGGCTTAGCTTAAAATATCCTGTAATATCAAAATTATTCATTCAGTTGCAATACCTTACATTTAACAAAACAGCTTCAGTCTGAACCCGAATTTGTTAAACGTTTATTATAGTCAAGTGCTTATTTACAGAATGCAGGGAGGATTTACTTTCAACGGAATGCTTGGACGGTGTCGATTTGTTTATGATAAATATCACGTCACAAAGTAAAATCTTTTGTTTCCATAACATCGGAATGGACAAAATGAGACATGAGGCACCATTTTCAGTGTTTAAAACAGTGTCAAGGCACAACAGCCACGATAACTCCTAACTGTTCTTTAATTTCTCTTGGTCGAGTCAAATGTCCGAGATAATTCAGTCGTACATCGCACGCCTTGCCGAGTACCGAAAAACTCATCGAACCCATTCTTTTCCTCGCCAATAACAACCTAACTTAGATCAACCGTTCTTCAGGGGGAGGCTTCATAACTTGGCCCATTTCTACTCTTGGACTAAACATTTCTTGCCGACTTGGACTATACGTTCCCCTCGTAGCTCGCTTCTTCCTGGCTGTCATAACGAATGCTACCGTTCCAGCCAAGGCAATGATCAGCATGGCAGCCACAATTGGAATGATGATAGCTGCCAAATCCAAGCCACCTTCTTGCTCGCCGAAATGCGACTCGCAATGCAAGCCCGAATACCCTTGAGGACAGAGGCACGTGTAGTTCCCCACAGACGCCGTACGGTCATCGCATAGTGGCATACAAGTTCCACCATTTTGGCAATCTGTTCCGTTGCTGATGAAGCACGGGTCATCTACTTCGCAATGGACTCCGCAATATTTCGCTTTACATCTGCAGTCATTGCCCGTTCCTATCAGATTAATACAATCTGCATTGCTTCCGCACCTATTAGGGTCTTGTTCGCATTCATCAATATCTTGTTCGCAATTGACGCCCGTCGAAAACTGCGTACAATGGCAAATGTAGCCGTTAACTTTGTCTTCGCAAGTGGCGCCAAATTGGCACGGCGAGCTGGCACACTCGTCAATGTCTTTCTGGCACTGCGGTCCCGTGTACCCGGGCATGCACAAGCATTTATAACCCGGTTCCATGTCGTGTTTCATGCAAGTGCCGCCGTTCGCACAGGGAGCCTGCGAGCAAAAGTCGATCTCGTTGTCACAGTTGGGTCCTTCGTAGTTAAAAGGGCAGCTACACGTGTAATCGATGAGTTCACCGGTCTCGTTATGGACCACGTTTTGACAGTCGCCATGAACACAAGGATGATCTTCGCAATTGCGGCGTTTTTCGCAGTTTATGCCAACGAAGCCCTCAGGACATACGCATTCATACTTGCCAATCAGGTTCATACAAGTACCGTTGTTCACGCAAGGGTTGGAGCTGCACTCGTCGATATCTTCATCACACAGCCATCCAGTGTAGCCCACTTGGCAGTCACACGTGTAATTGCCGATACGGTCCACGCAGGTGCCGTTGACACAGAGTGAATTTTGGCATTCATCAATGTCAATTTCGCAGAAATCGCCTTCGAAGCCTGTTTGACAGCTGCAGACGAACGATTCTTCGGGGTTCGCGCAGGTCGACTCATGCTGGCATTCATGTTCGTAACATAAACGACAACCCACTTCCACGAATCCTGTGGCGCTTTCTGCGTTACCACTCTCCATGCTAAACTGTTGCGCGGCTGTATTATTCGCCAAGAGGCTGACAGGGAAGAAAGGCAGTAAAATTCCGCCTATGCGCACGTGGTTCAAACAACCACGGAAGAAATCGCTGTTAAGGGTCGTGTCCATGTCCGGAGTCACCGTAGCCGTTTCTGAGACGGTGGTGGCAAGTTTTCCTAGCGAGATTTCTTGTTTCAGCTGTCCCAAAAACTGGTCAGCTTCCAGGATTGTCAATAGCGTGACTTGTTGATCAAACGACGCCGTTGCATTCTGAACGAAGGAAATCATGACACTGTGCCACTGGCTATCCAGGACGTCGGTACCGAACGTAGCTTGCTTTGCCTCGGTACCAAACTGCCATTGAACAACCATCCCCTGGTCCATTGCTCTTACAAGTACGAATTGACCATTTTCTTGCAAATGCATAATCACGCCTCCTTTCCGCGATCGGTAGTCGAAACTTAAAGTGAGGGGGACGGTTTCGAAGCCTTCGCCGAGGGCATCGTACCGCAGTGATGCATTAGCGCCGTTGAAAGTGGCAGGTGCGACGCATTCGTAGCCGTCTTCCAAGTTTTGACACGTGCTGGACTCGGGACACTGGTAAATAGAGCAAAAGGCCAACTCGCCACACGTTTTGCCTTTGAAGCCGAGAGGACAAGCACAACTAATAGATAAATTAGCAGAATAAATTGCCACGGTCGTGTTAAGGTCAGAACTAATACAGCCAAAAGCAAACGAAACAAATCGCGGCACACAAAAAATCAACATAAAAAGCAAACAGAATTAATATGATTTACATAAAAAAAATTCAAGACCAAAAGAAAGGGATAATATTGCCGTATTTACCTAAAATCGTTCCAGGTGATGGTGCAGTTGCCACCATTTTCACACGGTGAATCGCGACAAGAATCGTCTGACACTTCACCCGGCAAAACGTCATTACGCTCAACTTGCCCCAGGGGCGGAGGCAAAGCCACTGCTACAGATGGCTCTTCCAAGGGAAATATCTCCACTACTCGAGATACATTGCCGGACCTTACCTGGTATTCGAAACAATTAACATTAATGCACAGAAAAAAGGAAAAATATGCGATTAGCGTACGATAAAAGACGTTCAGAATTTTACGAACTATGGCTTATGCCATTAGTAAATGTACGCTCTTTTGCCAACATTTCCAACGCTAAAGACGAGCGAAATTCAAATACAGTGCGGGAAGATGCTAGCAAACTGACTCAATTCGCACTTCTACTGAACACCTTACCTGCAGAAACACGAATAGGGGTTCACCCTACGAAGGAAGAAAGATAGAAACCCTTCACCAAAATTCATGTACTCAAAACTGAATTTTTAGACAAAGGCAAGCAAGTTTTGTTAAAAGAAAAAATAGGTTAGAATACCTGAACATCTTGAATGATTCCTTTAAAACTCTTGCCGGTCAGAACTCCGGAAGCGATTTGTGAAGACAATGTCTGTCTTCTGGTCCTTTCTGTCGTCGGCAATCCACCCAAATATAACACTTCAGCATTCAAAGGTCGCAATGCCACCAGAGTTTCGTTCAAGTACAGTGTTCCATTAACGCGAACAGTTACTTGCAAGCGATCTCTCGTCACCTAGAATGTTATTCAATTACGAAAAATCCCAAAAACATAATAGCGCCACGTTAACTTACTTGAACCAAATGACTGTAACCATCCTGAACGGTGATACCCTGTACCGGGAAAACTTGTTCCATATCGCCGAAGTTGGCAACAACCATAAGCTTCCCTTCGTGTATCTCCGTCGCGATAAACGACGGAGTCGTTTGCGTTTGCGCTGGGGTAGAACCCAAGTAAAAAACAAGACCTTCGGGCTCCCTCGTTCGCACAAACATGGAGATATCCATAGAGTTCGCCAAGGCAAGTCGCTCTTGTGGAGCAATGTTCACAGTGACCATACTGTTAGTCGTATTTTCGTGTCCGAATGTCGCTGCTTGCAAGCCTAGAAAGAAAACAGTAGAAAAACTCACGCTTTCAACTAAAGCAATCTTAAACACAAATTATTAAATCTTTCGTACTACTCTATGCAGCTTGCGCTTAGTATACCAAAAGTATTCGAAATTTTATTCTTTAGCTTACGTTCGCTAATTTCTTAATTTTAATTTTTTATTCCCACTTAATTATTCACTTTGTTTAGTTTCACTTTATGCATAAACCAAGTCCATAAAACTATACTTTGTATTTGATTTATGCACTATAATAACTTATACTTTATAGAAAATCAGCTTTCAAATGAATAACGATTTAAAGGAAGGATTAATAAACTGAGCCATAGACATTTTAATTTTAAAAAAATCTTGAATAGAAGTCCTTACTGAATTCACAAGTGTCTCCCAAATATGGTCTGATACACGAGCAGTTGAAAAACGTCCAGAGATCTCGGCACACTCCACCGTTCATACAAGGGTTCGGTTGGCATTGTTCTTCCCTCGGACAGCCCTTGGCCACGCCTACTGCTCCGTTACTACTACCAGGAATAACCCACTGTCCGTTGACAACAACGTCTTCCATGCATCCAACGAAATACGGCAAACCTTGAGCCAAGATCCTCAAAGTCGACGTGGCTCCTCCAAGCACTGTCATGCCGAAACTCGTTTCGGTCGAATTGATGGATTCCACCGGGTTAATTGGATACACGGCTTCGTCGCTATTGACTCCAATCAGCAAATGGGTGTAGTTGAACTTGACTCGCACGGCTTGCCAACTGTCGTCGTTGAGTCGGGAACTCACGAACACGCCCTCCCATCTGTTAAGCAGACTGGAGTGCAAGTTGAGTTGCCCTTCCAATAGCTCTAGTCGGTAATACGTTTGCCCTTGCCCAACGGCAAGTAATCCATTAGGTAAGGTCGTCCGGAATCTGAAGGAAAGCTCGTAACCCTCTTCGCGTTGCGTTTGCACGGGGTAAAAGGAGGAGCCGTTAAACGACATGGTGGTGACTTGGTCGCAGAGTCGACCGTGAAAGCCGTGTTTGCAGAGACATTTGAAATCATGGACGGTTTCGTTTTCCAGGAACGGCATGCACGTGCCACCGTTGGAGCATTCCACGTTGATACAACCCAAGAGTTCAACGGAACAGTTTTTGCCCCCCCAGTTAGGCGGACAGATGCATTGATAATCCGCAATCTTATCAACGCAGGTACCGTGGACGCAAGGCTCGAAGCGAGCACATTCATCAATCTCGGTTTCACAAGCGTCACCTTCGTAGCCCGGCCAGCAAGAGCAGGAGTAGTTATTCACGCCATCCACGCAGTTGCCAAAATGGCACGGCCGGGGATTGGTGGCCAGGATGAGCTGACATTCATCAATGTCAATTTCGCAGTTGGTGCCCTCGTAACCAGGTAAACATTGGCAGGAATAGCCCCCGGACGTGTTGTAGCTAAACGGTTCTGCAAAGATGCCCGTGTCGTACAGCTTTTGATTGGATTTCTCCAAGCATGTAGCACCGTTCCGGCAGGGAGAGGCATCGCACTCGTTGATGTCAATCTCGCAGTTTTTCCCTGCAGCGAAAACAGATGGTTTAGCAACTATTGTTTGTTTTAAAAATGAAGTAAATTAAATCGACTGAAAATAAGAAGTAAGAACAATATTACAGGTAAAAATATCGAGAAAAATAACTAAATATAGCTAAATTAAAACACACTAGAAATACGGAAAAATAAATAAATAAAAATTTACTGATTAAAAGACAGTATAACCAAAGCGTACAGTAGTAGAAGGTACGGCAATGGAAGAAAGCTTACGGCGGCTTCGGGAGAAAAAAATAAAAAATATTAAACATTTCCGTTCCAATAGGAAATGATTAATACAGCATATAAAACAGACAAAAGAAAAACTATGGTTAGAATTACTCGATAACCATGTTGAAGATTGTCAAATCCGTGTTATTACTACTTGATCGAGCTAACAGCTAATGATGGAAAATTGCACTGAAAGTGTTCCAATTACCTTCGTAACCTTCGAAGCAATGACAATGGTAGTCTTTTACGAGATCCTCGCAACGAGATCCATGGACACAGGGTGCACTTTCGCAATCATCGACATTGATTTCACAAGTTAAGCCCGTGAAACCCGTATCTGTACAATCGCAAGTAAACGAGTCGATTCCGTCGATACACATACCGCCGTTTAAGCAAGGAGCGGACTAAACAAAGGCACAAATTGTTGTTAACATTATACGGTATTATGTTAACAGGTTCGTAAAAAGTCTTCAAATGCAAGTGCATTACCTCGCATTCATCGATGTTTATTTCGCACCTCGAACCCGTAAAACCGGGTTTGCAGAGACATTGGTACGACGCAATCCCATCCACGCAAGTAGCTTTATTCTGACAAGGGTTGGACTCACACTCGTTAATATTAATGTCACAGTCCTTACCTATTATTATTCCCAAAACAGGTTAAAAAATAAAGATGTTGCATGATGTCGTTCTTACCAGTAAAACCAGGCGCACAAAAGCACTCATAGCCGTTGATCAAGTTATTGCATGTTCCATTGTTGAGACAAGGATGAGATAGGCACTCATCAAATTCAAGATTGCAGTTCGTGCCCGAGAAACCGGGACGACAATAACATTGATAAGACCCTAATATCAAGGCATATAACATTAGATTCTAGAACCAAAGACAGTAAGTTTCTATTAGATCTATCTTAGATCTATTTACTTATAACTCTTTGCTTTTTTCGCTACAAAGTATATTTTATTTCCGTTTACTTTCAATTTTTAGTTATTTCAGGCATCTCCATATATGATTTGCTTCTTGCCGTTATGACTTACCTTTGACCATGGATAATGTATACGGTAGTCAGTAAATCTAGAGTTTTAGTCTACTAAATTTTTCTAAGAAAAAATCTAATAAACAGTAATAATAGTGGCAAAACTTTTCCTATAAATATCTTATTAAATGTAATCATAGAAACAAATCTTACCATTTGTGTTCTGGCAAATACCAAAAATGCAGGGACGCAGCAAGCTACATTCATCAATATCTTCTTCGCAGTTTTTTCCTACAAGCCAAAATGGGTGGTAAAGATCAACCAAACAGCTTTCACTTGATCAAAAAGTACCTGTATAACCCGGGGGGCACGCGCAAGAGTAATTAGCGATGCCATCCAAGCACGTGGCACTATTAGCACACGGATTGCTGGCGCAGTCGTCGATGTTGGTCTGGCAAAGTTCGCCTGTAAAGCCTACAGGGCATCTGCACTCGTAACCGTTCACCAAATCCACGCAAACTTTCCCTTCTGAGCATTGTACCGAATAGCACTCATCGATATTGTTCTCGCAATTCAGGCCTTCGAAACCTACCGTCACCCAAAAACCAGCATTCAGGTCAAGTTTTACTCTTCATAGCCTCAAAAGTCCTTTTCCTTTGTTTCAGTTTCTTCAATCACTTACCTCGCAAACACTCGCAATAATAGTCGTGCGAAGGGGGAGTGGTGATGCAACTAGCTCCGTTGAAACACGGACTCAAGGCACAAGCATCGTACGGTAATTCGCACCTCGGTCCCATAAAATTATCCAGACAGCTGCAATTGTAGCCTCCAACTCCGTCCATACATGTGGCACCATTCTGACACGTATGATTGACACAGTCATCGATATTGATTTCGCAACGTGACCCTAACCGAAATTGCGTCAGTTGATACCCTCATTTCGGGACCTTGAAAAGTCTCGTGACTTAATCAGAAGCCAAACAATAGATATTAAGAATAGCCAATATATTTAAATAAAGCCCACGATTTGCGAAAAGAACGACCAAGGTTCCCTCCCTTTCTAGAATGTCCGATATCGGGTAAATGAAGGACAAGGGAAAGGTTCGCAAATTACAGGCCGTAAAAGGAACGATGTGAACTCAAAACGTCACTTACCAGTAAAACCGGCTGGGCAATTGCACACAAAAGCATTGAGTTCGTTTATGCAAGTCGCGTTATTCAAACACGGCGCAGACTGACACTCATCAATATCAACATCGCATCGGGGACCAGTCCATCCTGGTTCGCACTGGCACTCGTAGCCAGCTACCTGTCAAGAGCAAACAGCAAAAAGTTAAGAACGGAAAAGTTTTCTCGGGTATATAAAGATTCAATCTCCACTTCCTACAAACGCCTTCCCTTCAACGCTGTTAAACTAGAGGAAAGCCAAGTTAAAATCTTGAAAGGAAGCGTTATTTTGCGACGGGAATATCTCTTAAGCATTTCAGAATGATGAAAATCTCGGTCCTCGCTTTTTCGCCATACCAGAAACAAAGGAGATAAAACTTGAACCTTGGTTTTAGAAGACTAATACAAGGAAAGCGGGTGTGTCCGTTACTGGCTATTCCACATAATTTCTGAACGACGCATGGCTTCATTATTTAAAGCATAGAATGTTGAAAATAATAATGACTATAACAATAATAATAAACAGCTAAAATAAATGATAAATTGAAAAGTAAAAAATTCTCTTGACGCATTGAGTACAACTACGCAACATCCCAGAAAATATCGAATTCTCATGCTGGTTTAATTTTATATAAAAACGCAACATAAGACGTCAACAGAAGAACAGGCTTGTCACGGTATATACGCGTTTCAAAATTAAAAATATTAAAATAAACATATTCGCAATCCTTCCTTGAAATACCCGAACTAATGCTTCGAACTGCGCAACAAAGAATTCGAGTACACTGTATGATGCCTGTGTGTCTGAAATATGTATGTCTGAAGTAACTCCTGAGTGCTATAGTGCGCTCTATGATGCACTCACATAAAGAAATTATTGTCACGGACGCAGCGCTTATTTAACCTTTTGAAGTATCTGAAATGCGTCAAAATTGGAAAAAGGCTATTTCTATCAAGCGGCTGTCTCGACTGAAGTTGATAATTTTTGGACCTTTTCCCGAAGGATTCCTGTCTTGATGCAAAAGGGACAGAGTAAACGAGATTGAAGCCCTTTTCTTTACCTTATCAATACAGTTTACGGCGTGGAGACAAGGGTTAGGGGTACAATCGTCTATGTTGGTTTCGCAAACCGGCCCTGTATAACCAGGCTTGCACGAGCACGTAAAGTTGGTTTCATTTTCTTCACAAATGCCACCATGTATGCAAGGATTCCCTGCGCAACCACTGGCCCGTGTCTCGCAATGAAATCCTACAAGTGACACATTTTTATTATTAAACCTATTTTTATTCCTATTTCATTAAGCCAGTTTTTCTTTTATGTTTTAATTATCAATATCTCATGAATTCCAAAAAAGAAAAATCGTCGCACAACTGATTCGGAGTGAAAAGTAAATGTCAAAGCAAGTAAATGTTTACCTGTGAACCCAGCTACACACTGACACGCGTAGCCGTCTTCGAGATCGACACACGTCGCTCCATTGTTGCAAGGCTGGCTTTCGCATTCGTTAATGTTTTCGCAATTGGGCGGCGTGCCGGTAAAACCGGAACGACAAAAGCAGGCGTGATTGCCAATACCATCGACGCATTCAGAATTCGGTGGACAAGTGACATTCGCGCAGTCGTCAATGTTAACTTCACACCGTGTACCGGTGAATCCGGCAGTACATTCGCACCGGAACTGGGCATCGGAGGCGTCGACAATGCAAATGCCTTCGTGAAGACACGGATTAGGTCCGTTGCATAACATGCCAACCACGTTCGTAGTCTAAGAAGATAACACACACACACAAAAAAAAGATAACCGTTAAAAGTCATTGTCAGATAACAAACTACAACACTAACAACAAAAACACTGTGGAAAACGGAATTAAACTTACCGATTCTTGACACTGATCTCCCGTGGATCCGGGTGGGCAAGATCCTGTTAAGACATCGCAACGAGTTCCACCGAAACTAACCACAGAAAACCCCCAATGAGTCATTTCAGTAACCTTGTTCACACCTGCACAACTTATCCTGGCCAAGTAGGCAGATAAAATAAAGTAAAATAAATCTCAGGATAAGTGGCGTCGTGTGACCAAGTCCTTCCAATGCTTACCCCGTTGGACAGAAGCACAAATACGCGTTGATTTCGTCGACACACGATCCACCGTTTAAACACGGACCTGACGCACATTCGTCAATATCTACGTCGCAAATATTTCCTTCAAATCCTGTCATAAAAAAGGCGCGTGACGTTACCATTCTCTTAGTAACTACCCTTAAAGACGAAGTGTGAATGTTTGACTTACCTGGTGCACAGAAGCACTGTGGCTGGCCGTCAACCATGTGACACGTGCCATTGTTCTGGCACGGATTCGTTACACAAGACGATTCGGCCGATTGAAAGGCACACACAGTAATTAGGTACAAAAATGTCAACGCAAACACATACAATCCGGAATAAGGCCTTCGGAATAGCATTTCACTGCCCGCCATTTTTTCACCTACGGAATCCAAATACACATAAACACTTCAGGAAAATTCCACAACACAATTAACAAAATTTCGACAGCAAATTCAGGATATTGTCAAAGAAAAATGCAGGAAAATTGGAAACACTCTGCAATAATACGAAGTAAAATTCCGCACACATTTAGCCACAAAGTTCAATGTCCAGCTTTTTTAAGGCGTTGGCATAGCTTGTTATACCGCACCGTTACTTTAAGATCCGATTCGATGTTAAACGATGTGAAACTTGCACTAAAAACACGCCTTGCTTTAATCCTCTCTTCCTTACGACTGCACTCGGTATGGTACTTCACCTAACCATTCCTTGCATTAGTAACATTGCCGCCCATTTAGCACTTTACAGCAGTCGATTTTGAAACGGGAGACTTTTACCCAACTTCATAATGGCACCTTACGCCCTAGTACCATTCCACTACACTAGCGCCCAAACTCCAAGTTGCTTTACAACCACCCCGAGAGTCTGTATGTGACATACACCAGATCACTCGCCATCTCATTAAGGGCACAACCCCCAAATTTTCTTAAAGAAGTCTTACAAGCGAAAGAAAAACGGTCTGACTGGTTTTTCGGACTTCAAAAAAGGCAAGGACTTCCCAGGATCCCTTTTTAACTTCTCCTCTGTACGTTAATGGGCAGAAAAACAAGCTGGGCTGCTTTTGGACCCTTTTTCTCTCTCTTCGAGCCCCAGTTTTCTTTGACTGACCCATAAGGTATATGTAACATGACACCCTTAGAAAGCAGTTCACTTTTTGTCCATTCTTTATTTCCTCTCTATTCGTCTAGACCACTACTCCAAACGCAATTAAATTTGAACACAACTTCAGTCAGAGGAAAGGTGATAGCTGAGACTTTTTTATCCCGAGCTGCAAATGTTCCCCGTTTTCTTGAAAACGAAGTAAATAGTCAGGGACTAAAGGCACGAATGCTTTTGTTCATACGGATAGAGAGAGTACTATTCTCGTTTTACGCCCCGCAGCTAACAAGAATTCTAGCCCCATATGGGGAGTCGGTCAATGGACCGTCAATTACCCGCAGAAAATTGCAAGACGGTAATTTCGGGGAAATAATACAAGCTTGTATTGAAGGGCACTGCGGACAAAACGCATTTTGCGCAATATTAGCCCTTTACGAATGAACGACAGCTTCGAACCAACCTTCCATTTCCATAAAAAAGTAGTTCCCTGGCTTGTAATACTAGCATATTGCCTGAGCTGCAATACCTACCAAACAGGAGTAAATTATGCAAAAATGAGACTCATACAATGCTGTATGGAAATCATTCTTCATACAATGCTGTATGGGAATTTAGTTGTAGTGGTCAAAGAGGACTTTCTGGTAAGCGATGTTTGGGTACTAAGGCAAAAAGTTCGAGAAGCACTGCCGAAAGCTTAAAAAAAAAACGCGTTGATCAGGTAGATATGGATAGGTAGGGCTTGACATGTGCGCTTGGCGATGAAACCCTCCCTTCGCCGGGCGACCTGCCCGTCTAGACCTGTTTCCAATCGTTTCCTCGCGCTACGGCAAACACTAAGGGCCCGGGTATCGCACCGCAGCGAAACGGCCGATCGGTCACAAAAACCGGGCATTTACATGGGTGAAGCGGTACGACTGCGGTATCCGTATTTTTGGACATGGCTACAAGGTTACATTTTCATTGCCTACTACGGAGTTTCGTAGGACATATCCTGGGCGAGAAGAGATATACATAAGAATCGTTATAACGAACCTTTATTTATTATGGACTGTCGGCTATAGTGATCAAATTTTAAGGTCGCGTGCTACGCAAATGCAAAATAGTGTACGATGTAACAAACTTCGGATGCGCCGAAGAGTTTTTCTCCGGTTACTAGAAGTTCGTTATAACATGATTCTAATTTATTTAACTACAGTTTTTCTTATTCGGGTATAACTCATTTTAATTTAACGAAACGCGTGAGTTTGTCAGCCTTGGTTTCAAAACTCCAATTTTTCCATCCAGTGAGTTACGGCATCGCGCCTGCACGATTTTCCAAGGTTCCTTTCTAATTTGAAGCAAAATAATGTGCACAAAGGACCAGGATAGCTCAAGCACCTGCTTCCGGTTGCAACCGTCCCACATTGGTCAGAAAAAGGTAGACAAGAAGATGTACCCATTTTTACTATGCTAGGCCGTATTCAGGTCATTCGACAAGCGAGAGAAACTTGCCGGGCGCGAAAATGAGTCTCACAACAAAGCCAGTGTTGTGGTTTTTCTGCTCACTTCACTTTCTCCGTACCGTGCTACTACTTCCCACGGTTTTCCTGGTAAGATGAGCTTCGGGTTAAAGGCCAATCCATGATGTTTCTGAGCAAGAGGTAACGCCGATACGCATCACCCAACCCCCACACTGAGGGAAGTATATGTGTCTTAACATGAGGGTTTTCCTTTTCGTAACCCCGGTTGGCTTCCCTTATTCAAGTGTTCGAATGAGTCCCGAAGCCCGAATGTCTTCCACCAATGCCCGCTAGCTAACACGAAGCACAACGGATTGAACTCCAAACCGTCGTTTATCCCTGCTAGCCAACTTCCGGTGTGGTGTGTTTTTAAAGTACATTACCTTAGTAGGTGTAATTACCATAAAACATCTTCGCTACGGAAGGAGAAACCTTCATTATTGGCACCCAAAAGCTTTCGAAAAACAATAATAAAAAATAAACCCATGGTATGTAAAACAACCAAACAAATGCTTCAAAGTGTATCGCACTGCAATGCGTGCCGTAGACCAAAACATTTCACCCACTTCCGCCAAAGAAATTAGTATTCGCCCGTCTTCTAGATCCAATTAAAGCTTAGCATAACGCACAGTACGGGGCTTCTTTATGTTTTGCAAAGGGCTTAGGGGCGTACTTGTAACGTAAGGATTACACCTTTAAGGGAGCTGGCGGAAGTGGAGTTCACGAGGAAGGTATTTGCGCCAACGACGCAGCATATGACGAAGGGCACGGAATTCGCAAAGGTAGTTGCAGTTTCCCTGAAAACAACCCCACGCAAGGCTTGCATACATTGCGAAAAGGGTTTGAGGAATGACTCACTCGTTAGCTTGGAGATCCTGATACATACCTGGTACGTGTACACCTAACTTACGAGGGAAGAACAGCATTGCCGGATGAGATCATTGCAGAGATAAATCACGAATAAATGCGAGAGTATTATCTGAAAAGCCAAGGTGAGGGACTTTTACAGGCATTGAATACCATGAAAATGTCAACACCTTAACCCGCTCAGTGTATTTCCTGGTACTAGAATGGTGTAGTAATGTCCAGGTGCTGCATCTGATTTAGCAGTTATGCCTCATTAACCGATTTAAACCTACTCGATGTATTTGTAACGCTGCTTAAGCACGTTTTTATTTGGCAATGCACACAATAACCTTGAGAGATAAATATACATTTTTCAATCCGTTCACATGTTACGCCACTACAATTAGAATAGGCCAAGGCCAATCGTGAGAAACGCTCAAACGGAAAGAAAAACTGGAGTAAGATAAGCGCAAGTGTTTTCATGAATGCCAAATACGTAAGAGTACGTGCAAGGCAACGTGTGACTAAGCCGGCTTTGGTGATGCTGAATTTTTCAAAGGTGGGGTAAAGGACGAAAAGCTACATACTTGGCGTTATCGAGGAAAACGTCCGATTATCACAATGTAATATTGGGAATTATGTTCCTATAATTTTGTTAAAAGCCGGTGGTTTTGCGTTGGTCAGGTTCAAGTAATCCGGTTAGGCGATTCTGCTCAGTAAAAGTGACGTGATGCACAGGTAATCTGAGAAATAGAAGACGCGGCCTGTCCGTGTGTATATAAAACATGCAACTTTCACGAAGGATTTAGGTCACAGTTTTTATCACACGTTCACCGTCTTTCGCATCCATAAAACGTTTGATAGTAAAATAAGTAAAATGTTTTATTCTTAGTTGCATTTAAAAAATCAGGAGCTTGAGTCCTGTCGAAAGCACTAATTTTCCAACGGCCACATTCCAACACACCTTTTCTCATCACATACACGCCACCTGAGAGTTCCTGTTGTACCAGGCACGCTGGGAACAACGACTGCGGTTGGAAGGTGGTTTTCTTGCACCTGAGACCAGCGGGTCCGGCTTGGGTCCGCGAAGGTCATAATCCGAACCCGCTACGGACTTGGCTTTGTTTGGGAGAGAACAAAGCAATGTTCGTTTCGTCACCGTAGATGAGGGGAACGGAGGAATGTGCCTTCTTAATGCAGCCAATGAAAAATTTCTGATAAAATGGAAATACGACGTTCCGAGAAAGATAATTCAGTTGAGGCTTTTGTCAAGGCAATGGACGGAGATACTATATGGTTATGCAATGTTAAAACGGGGGATCTGCGCTCTTGTTCAGTGTATATAAATACAATGCTCTGTTAAGAGTGGAGAATGAGCTTGTCGGTTTATTTCTTTTTATTGGCATGGGTGTTTGCTTTCGTTTTAAGTTATAAACCAGTGGTTATTGTTCATGGAATATGGGACCTACCGACAAGTCTTGATTACATGGCGAATCGAATTCAGCAAGTAAAGCTATCATCACTTCAAAACAAACTAACTCTAGGGTTGCGCTTTGACTGACACCGTACCCCAGGTTAACGAGGAAAACAAACCTTGTGAAACGCTGTAAAAACTAATGTAAGGTGTCAGTGGAAACGCAGTTTAACAAGCATATAAAAAGCAATAAGCCTCGTTGGCCAGGTTAAAAGTTAACCTAAATTTAATAGCCTATTCTGACATAACGGATCAATATTGCATTTTTGTTCTTAAAACAAGAGAGCTGATGTAATGGGATGTAGATTAAACTTAAAATACTCTTACCTGCGCACTAAGAAGGTGAAAATTTTTAGTAAAAACATGTCTGTTTAATTCATACTAAACATAAGTATATAATGTTTACTATATAACGCTGTTGAATGTCTTCTCTATAACTTGAGCCTTTCGATTAAACGGGCTTCATGATCATTAATTCGTCAATAATGGCTTATACTTTTAACGCGTAAAAAGAGACAACAAAATATTAATACTCGAGTGCAATGGACGAATTCAAAACTCATATTGCCTGAATAGGCTCATCCTGGGACGAACGTGAGCATCATAAATATTTACCATGCTCGTGAAAGCTTACTCCCGATGTGGACGCAGGTTGAAGGCTTCGGACGAGTCTTACAAGATATTATGCAAGAAAGCCCTGATGGTATCCATCTCATTGGTACTCTTAATTTTATCGTTTCAATCTAGAAACTAAACCTGTGTTATTCAGGATATTCACAAGGGGGTCTCGTCTGTCGCGGGATCGTGGAATCCTTTACCGGCCATAACATTCACACGTTCATTTCACTAAGTTCCCCACAAGCTGGTCAGTACGGAGATAACTTTCTCCACCTTCTCTTTCCGAATTTTGTGAAATCCGAAGTGTACCGGCTGTTTTACACCTCTCTTGGACAGAAATATTCCATAGCGAACTATTGGAACGACCCGCATCACCAAGCCTTGTACAAAAATCGGTCCGTTTATCTCCCGTATCTGAATAATGAAATCGTATCTACCAAGAGCGCGCAGTTCCGCTCTAATTTTCTTAAGCTCCGAAATCTCGTCCTTATCGGTGGCCCAGATGATGGTGTCATCACACCATGGGAATCGAGGTAATTTCTCCAAAATTCGTTAAAAGCCTTCCGGGTCTTGTTTAGGACTCAAAATATCTGTGTTCATCTAATAGTCACTTTGGTTATTTCGACCACAACGAAACCGTGATCCATTGGCGTCATCGCAAAATCTACCGTCGGGATTTATTTGGCCTGAAAACGTTAGACAAGCGGAAAGCAGTGCACGTCTTCTCCTATCCTAACGTGCATCACACCGAGTGGCATCACACAATTCCAGTCATTGATCAATTTATCCTGCCATTCCTCACCTAGCAACGTCGACTGCTTATCCACAACTTACTTAATTACCCCTGCCGTGACGACCTCCCTTTTGAAAGCTCATGTTCCACGACAACAGAGAGCCTCTAATACACCCCCTACTTCTAGAACTTGATGTTAAACAAATTTATTACGGTTCTCCTTTAATCAGTTCACTCTTCTGTTATAGCGTATGTTTAATTTTTTTTTTCTGGCAAAAGAAATTGCTGGGTTGGGTTGTTCGTTCTTCTTAAGCTACCAAGGAAGTCAGAAAACAAATAGCGGTGAACGACAACTAATATATTCTTACTTGTATGTAAATAAGAGGACGTCTCTTTTGAGTGTGTAAAAAAGCCCTGTAACTTTGTTTCGTTTAACTGAAATCCGGTGATCGCAGAAAACCATATATGAAAAACACCAGAGCTCAGATTCAACCTTTTTTTCGCATGTAGTTGTCGAGTTTCGTTTCCACAAGCCAACAGATTAATTTAAATTTGTAAATGACGTAAATAAGGAGGATGAAAGATGGGGCAGAGCCAAGAAACTGTTTTGGTGTCGATGGCGGGGAAGGAGGAAGAAAAAATAATTGGGTTAGATTGTTCTACAGTCGTGCATGCACCCCATTAAATGAAGATCTCCTCTGCATTTGCGAACAGATTTTCACCAACAAACTTTTTATATTTGAAAAAAGATTCGGTAGACTCGCCAACGGATGCTGCGACTGAAGACGATGGGAGAAGAGAAATAAAAAAAAGTTAACAAACGGAGAAACACTGGCTGGTGCTTTAGCTTATAGACTAAACGTTTGGGAGGGGGAAGGAGTAATACAGTGGCTTGGTAATTTGGAGAGTAAAGAAGGCTGAGGGAGGAGTTTCTGTGTTCCTTTTTTGATTCCGGCAGAAAAAAAGGAAAAATAACGAAAAAATAAACCAGCTACAAAAAATGTACAACGCCAATCGGCTGCGACTTCATAACCTGACAGGTTAAACCTCCAATGAGGCTGCTCGCCCTCACGTACGCACACAAAGAGTGACATGACATGACAAAAAAACCTTATTTGCCACCCCCCAATACCAAGGGTTGGAAAAGGCAAAGCCCAGTGGAAAGATTCCTTAAACACTTTTTGAAGTTTTTCCGTCCCGCCCCCCATTCCCCACCCTTTTTGCTTGGATATTAAGGTCCCCTTCTTTTAAGATGATTGTACTGGATTGTTTTAAAGCTTTTTTTCCTGGTTAGTAGTTGTTCACCATGTTGGGCCAATTAATCACCAGTGATCCGAGAATCACACAATGAGTTAAACGACGCCCCCCATATACTGGACGACAAAAGCTGTTCTGTTTTCTCCAAAAACGATCTAATTTTTTTTTTAAAAGAAAACGTGTCTGATGCAAAAAAGAAAGGGGTTGGTTTGCTTTTACTGTAACCGGTGTACTGGATTAAAAATTATTCGGGGGTGGGTGTATCAAGACAGAAGAAAACGTTGAAGAGTGGTGGAACTTTGTTTGTTTATATCTCCAGGCTTCGCCCCCTCAAATCCTCGGCACTGTTCTTTTTTGTTTCCGCAGGGTCGTGTATACAAGGGGGTGGGGGGCGTGATTCATGGGGAAGAGGTGTGTTCTCAGTTATCTCCCCCTTCTGCGGGTTCATCCCCATCACCTTGCGTGTCAGACGTCCACAAGGTTAAGTTATCTCGCAATAACTGCATGATGAGCGTGGAATCCTTGTAACTGTCTTCGTTCAGGGTGTCCAGTTCAGCAATGGCATCATCGAACGCCTAAAACAAACACTCGTTAGTAAATCTGGTTCTATAAAAAAAAAAAAAAAAAAAAAAAAAACAGAAAATGCATTCAACTCCCAGAAAAAAAAAGATACTATGACAAGAATGGACAAAGAGTGCACACTTAAGAAATTTGTTAAAGAAACGACAGGTTTGAATAGACAGTAGGGAAAAAAATTCTTCCGGAAGAGGGATTTTTGGGTGAGTAAATCAGGCGTAGTGGACGCTGAAGTCAATACTCCTACAGTCTATCAATAGTCTTCCCACACATTCTTCCATGCGCCGGGGATTCCCCCGCCATCCAGTTGCTTGGGCATTCTTCGTTAAGGAAAACGTTTGGGAAGCGCCAACGCAATCAAAATTCCGGGAGCAAACTTTCCTTTTCCCCCTTTATCAAGAGATTCGCAGAATTTGTTTTGGCGTTTTGGGAGGTCAGGGTTGCAAACAGGGAAGAAAAAGAGGCACAAGAGGCACATTCGTTTTTGTTTTGAGTATGGCAACAAGACAGGGCGGGCAGCAGGCTTCGAACTAGGCGGAGCCCCTACCTGCTTGGCCAAGTGACAGGCTCGGTCCGGGGAATTGAGGATCTCGTAGTAGAAGACTGAGAAATTGAGAGCCAAACCCAGGCGAATGGGATGGGTGGGCGGCATCTTAGTACGGGACACGTCCAAGGCTTCTTGGTACGATTTTTGCGACAGGTCCACTACGCCTGATGACCATATTGTAGTTTTGTTGATGATGATGGTCATCATAATGGGAAGGTTTCATGACCGGTAAGCGATTTTTAGGTCCCCGGTTGTAACAAGGTGAAACAGGCAAGGTTACACAAGGGTAGGGGATGAAAAAGGTGGGAAAAACGAAAAACAAGAAAAAGAACCAATTAGTGAACATGAACTATACCCACTAACCTGTTTGGCTAACTGGCACGCCTTTTCAGGTGAATTGAGGATTTCATAGTAAAAGACGGAGAAGTTGAGGGCCAAACCCAGTCGGATGGGGTGAGTAGGCTGCATTTTGTCTTTGCTGATTTCAAAGGCATCTTGGTAGGCTTTTTGGGAGTCGCTCACCACGGCTAATTAGTAGGAAACAGACGACATTAACACATGCACAAATTTTATCTAAGTTAGACGATCTGACAAAAAATATCCGTAAAATAATTCCCGACGAATTTTGAAAATAATCTTTAAACGAATTTCCAGCAAATTTTCGGCAAGATGGGAGAAACGAAGCAAGAAGTACAAGTTATAAAAAAAGCCAGAACTATCTCCCGCAGTGGAACGCGGCCAAACCGGCGCTTCCATGACACAACCCGGCACAGCCACACACCGTTTGGGCCTGCTGACGCGTTACGGAGCTAAAAATACTGTTAACCCCTTAGGACACGACTACAAGGTTCCTTGCCTCCCCAGCCGTCAATTAATGCTTGACAGCCGCAGGCCTAACCCCTTCTTGCCCCTCAGCGACGTAGATACAGCTCAGGCCTGCTTGCAACCGCACCCAGGTTGGGCGAATGACGTCACTCATTTGCATATGCCAGACCCACCTGGTGCTCACGTGGGAAAGAGCCGACAGTGCACTAGCTCTGCACTGGAACCCCTCGGGAAGCTTGGAGCCGCAACGAAACGTGTTTCCTCACACATTGCGCTGTACGTTTTAGCAATGGCGCACAAGGAGTCGAAAAATGAAAAGCAAAAAGTTCACCGGAAGTCACATTCCCACATTCTTTCGGGGCCACCCTTCCGGCTTTACCCACCCAACCTAAAAATTCTCGTCTGCCATGACTGATTCGACTTTTACCTTTTCATTCCCCAAAAATAAAATTAAAATTAAGCTTTTCATAATTAATCTGTTTGCTCCTCCTACGCCAATTACACAATATACAATGACACCAGACGATGATAATGACATCGTAGACAAATTAGAAAGGGTATCTAATGAATGATTAAACGAGTCACACCCAAATTACAACCGAATAAACAAAAAGAAACAAAGAAAAAATCTACAGAAAAAGGAGAAAAATTTAAACTTACTGTTTCTTTGCTCTCCTGTGGCAACTTCCGCAAGGTACCGGTAATAATCTCCCTTCATCTTAAGGTAAAATACTTTGCTTTCAGGGTTGCTGGCTTTGGGAATAAGGTACTTGTCTAACAAGCCCTGTAAGACGGGAAAAATAATACAAAATAGATTAATTATGGACAAGATTTTGGATTTCGCAAGCTTAAGCTGATCAACATTTCAGTACATTGTCATCGGGCGGGTTCCAACATGGTGAAACCTCATAGAGCTCGTGCGACAAAGTGGCTTAGCGTTACATTAGTCTTCCTCTGGAAATTTCAGTCTTTGCTCCGTAAGTTGGGAAAAACAACTCGCACGCTTGCGCTAACTCCCATTTCCTGCATGTTACCATGTTAGTTTTCTCCCTTTTCTACTGCATAGCTGCATTACCCAGCACGAACAGCAACGATCAATACCTTACCCCTGTGGATCTGCAACTAGGGAAGTCTCCTTTTTCCTGTTCCCAGACATCTCAAGACTAGCATAGCCTATCAACTGGGTCGCCATTATCAACATATCCACCAACGAAGCGAAAAACTTAACCCCCTTAACCCTCCTACCCTGTCTTCCGGTAATCCGCAATAAAAGTAAAAACATCTTACATAAACCTCGCCGGGAGCAGCTGCGCATTTTGCCAATGCGAAGATGCGATCCTTCGGAAACGGTTGTGAAGACCAATTAACCTCTTTCTTTTCTCTCCCGGACAAAAATGTTCCGAGGAGTCATCGAGAACATTCTTACCCCATGTCTGTCTCGCTTTTACTCGTCTTCCCCTCCCTCGAGAACTGTTACTAAAAGTAACCTACTTTTGCATAACACGAATACCGCGATGATATACTTCTCCAAACACACGTTTCGACTTGATCGCGTTAAGGGAAGATGCTAGGAGGAATATCTTTCCAGATTTTTTTTTTTTAGCAAAATAGGAAGTATAGTCTGCTCTCTAGACTGCACTATTTGCACCTGCCAACTCGCTAAAAATAATTCCAAGGATGCGTCATTCTCTGATTAAATGTCTTAATGTCGTTAGTCTTGCGATCTGGTAAGAAATCAAGTTCCCTACCAGTTTTTGATAACTAACTTGGTTTCTTTATGCATCTTATCAAACGGGAACGTTATTGAGAAACAATTCCCGCTGTAGACAATGCAATTAGAGGCAGGGTATTGCGTTATCGTAAATAAGTACATTAGAGAGTAGGGACAAGGAGAGAGGGAAAATTAACTTACGAGGACATCGTAGCAGATTTCCCGGAGCTCTTTCTCAACCTTCTCTCGGTATTCTTTGGCCATTTGTTGCTTTCGTTCCGAACCTTCAGTTTTCTGCTCAATGGAAGAGATGACCCTCCAGGATGAACGCCGTGCTCCAACCACATTCTTGTAGGCTACGGAGAGTAAGTTACGTTCTTCATTTGAAAGCTCGACTCCCGTTTCGGTGACCGATTTCATAGCCGAGGCCATGTCATCATAACGTTCGGCTTGTTCGGCCAACTTGGCGCGTTGAACTAATTCGTCTTTGTCCATGCTCATGGTGGAGACTGCGGAAAAAAATTACAAATTAAGATGTGAAATTGACGGTTCTTTTCCCTTATGACACAAAAAAGCAAACTGCAGTTTGTGAAAGAATTAGCTACCGTTGCTAGAGCAACAGAGTACAGATTCCCCGACTACGAGGAGAAATACGTGATGGCAAAGTGCCATATAGAGAAGGAACCTTGCCCGATCTTACCTTTTACGTCTAGAGAAGAGAAACGCACAAGAAAGTAAAAAAAAAAATCCCTTCGACAAGACGCAACTCTTTCAATGTCAAGTAACGTTCCAAGACGTTGATAGAAAGTGGGACGACTAGAGTCTAGCAGGGAAAAAATCTCGAGCTGTTAACATGTCGCTTTGCCTACAGGATTAACTAACTCCTGGCACTCCACCGTGAAGTTGGGGCGCTACTGTCAACAGAGAAGCAAATCGATCCGGGCGTTCGTATCAAGAGACGCAGAATAGCACAGTATTAAATTCGATAGTTGCTAATGCCATATCGGCAACAATGAATACGCCTTACACTGAAGTTATTTCTTCATGCTGTCGCGTTAAATTTGCAAGGTTTCAATTGTGCGGTACAAGGCCCAGCTGGACAAGTTAAACCGGGCTCATTCAAGCAAAAAGGAGACATAGTGCGTCATTCTATTTCAGGGTTTGCCAAAAAAGACAGTGACTCACGAAGGTACACTGAGACGTTACACCCACTTAGATAAAACTTCCATTACAAGGATCTATTTTACAAATTGTTACACAATTACGCGAAAACGGCACAGTTCTATCACGCCCAAAACTAGCTCGAGTGGCTTCCAGAACAAATGCGGGCTGTTTATGCCCGTCCAATGAGGCGACAGAAACAGGAGAAAAAGGTTCAAAGTTAATAAGACGCAAAGTCAACAATGAATACACACGAAACTAGCGAAGTACGCAGTATCTAGATACTTGATGTTCCAAAGGTCAAAGATGGCCGCAAATTTCAGGCCGGCACTGTTCGTTTACGTGTTTAAAAAAACTTACGCGCAATTTGTGCGAGGTTTTGCGGCCTAAACTAGCTTAACAAGCGACAGGCGTGGTCTTGCTGTCTCTTAAGGCCAGCACGCTATATTCTAGAACAGAACAAAATGGCCGCTGCTCCACCCTGAGAAACCTCAAGTTGGCCTGAAACAGCTTCTCGTGCTCCAACGTTACGTGACTAGCAATAATAGTTAACACTTACGAATCCTACTAATGCGAATACCTAGTAAGAACCGGACTAAAGCAAAGGGTAGAGGCTTTCTTAAACTTAAAACGTACTTTGAGTAAGGCTGGCACTCGGACTCACGTGAAAATTGTGGAAATCCGGCAGATCTTGCCTAAACTGACTGGTCAATCCACGACGGCTGCCTCACCAGTGCTACGGGGTCTCCGGATATACTCCGAGGGCGACACGAGCGGTTGGCTAGGTCTTGAGTACGATGCTAGCGCCAGACGGCACTTTCCAGGCGCGGATTCAAACCTATCGATTTTTCAGCCGTTCCTCTTCCAACTTCTGCCCCTTCCCCCTCTTTTTCTCCCTCTGTCCACACGCAGTGTGTCTAGCCATGCAAAAAAGCCAGGCGAAAAATACTACTCCCCACATTTCAGCAAATAGTCCCCAATAGATAATAGCGAAGACTTAAAGTTTTGTTGCACCACTGTGCGGTTCTAATCCAGCTTTTCTTTGACCGAAACCGATTGGAAAAATCTCCAAGCATTTTTACTTTTAATTTCTTATTGATTTACTCTTCCTTACGATGCATAGACGGATCATTTCTCGATGTTCTTCTGGATTCTTTTTTTTTTCTCTTACGAAATAATGGCGAGCTTCCTTTTCCAATATTTCGAATCCACCAGTACCATTAGGTAATTTATTCAACGTCTTCTCCATGTGTTCATTTCTATGGAGTTTTTCCATTAAACGTGCTTAGGTGGAGTTCTCTTTATCGTTGCTCTCTAAGGTAAAGGTAGATTTAAATACAATACTTGATGAAAAAAGTAATAGAAAGAAATTGCAAAAGTTTCTTTGAAAGATGGTGCATTGAATCAAGGTTTTCTATTCACATAACTCAAGCACTAATTATTTCTGAGACAGGTTCAAATTATCCATTTTAAAATGTCATGCAAAAACACCCTTTGGGACTCGTAGGACCGTCTCCATGCATCTATTCTCCTTTCCTAAATACAACACACGGCTGCAATCTGTCTTTTTGCGTCTGTTGTTATCAGTGTTAATCCAATTGACTTATTTTCCTATTTTATTTGCAAGAAAATCGCAGATCTGGATTAAAGCAGGCTAAAATACCCGGACAAAATGCTTCGATTGAAACCTTTATAAAGCTTTATCTACTTTTTCCTATGAGGTAGGACACAATAAGTCCTTTCAATCCCTTCATGTTTGTCACCATCTCATTAACTACTTAAAATATGGTAATAACTTGTACTAAAAATGGTTGTTTCATTTCATTAAAGCAGTTTGCAATAGAATTTCGTTACAATGAACTCTTTTATAACGAACTGTTAGCTTTAGTCGACGGATTGTTTTAAGGTTAGTGAACGTATAGAAAAATGTCAGATTTAAAGAGCTTTCGATATGCCGAACAGTCTTATCTGTTCGCAGTATGTTCGTTATAACCATATTCTAGCATATAAGCTTTATTTTCCTTTTTTTTTTGCTGTTTAAAGAAATCTTTCAGTCCTTTCAAAACTTTGCTATTCAGCATTTTTGCAATCAACCAGCTCCGTTTTTACAAAAAGTCAGACTAATAAAGGCATAAGAAAAACCCAATGAAAACATTTGATTCATTTTTTCTTTAGTGCGCTACGTCCATACTTCTTTTCCCATTTGCTGCAGGAATTGTCAGTTCTTTTGCGTCTTTTGTCATTCCGTATTTCTCCAATCATCTAATTCACGTTTTATGCGAAAGTCACAGAATCAAATTAAGACACACTACAGTTTCCGAATGAAAAAAGGCGCTTTCATTTCTTTAAAACGCTATATCCATATTTTTCCTTTTTCCTGTACAGTACAAATAATAGCCCCCACAAATGGCTATAATATTTTTCATCTTTCTTAATTCTATAGCGGTAAATTAGGGAGAGGACAGGTAATGAAGTAAGGTGTACAGAAAACCCATCTGCGAAAAAGGGGAGGAGCCATTAACAAACAGGTGCGAAATTTTTGCCACAAATCATGGGGAACTAGTCAGGATCATACTTGTAGGTTGCAAGGAGGTTTCTATGGAGGGGCAACAAAATAATGTAACAATTAACAAAAAACGGACATTCTAACAAGACATTCTTAGCTTTTCTTTTTTTTTATCTGTTCTGTTCAAAACGTCTCTTTCGTCTCCATATTGCCCCATGTAAGCACAACCCAAAGTGCATGTAAAAAAATGTGGCCAAAAATAGTATATATATGTTACTAAAGATATTTCCCCGCGTCAAAAAAATAATAATAATGATAACACCCACAATATACCTTCAGGCATTTACAACAGACTCAATATTTTTTTTTATACAATTAACTCCTGTTGATCTTGATGAAAAAATAGGCTATTTTCACCCCAAGGGAGTTAGAAACCCGAGACAACTGCTCTTTTTCCCCAATGTGTTCAAACCTTTGACATAACAATCCCCAACACCCCCAACAAAGCGAATTTTCCTACATCTGCCCCTGTTTCGATTTTTCTTAATAGGACAATAGTGCTCTGTCAATATTCACAGAATAATAAGGCTTATAATGGAGGGGGCGGGAGACGGAGGGCAAAAGGGAATAATGAGATGTATACAAAACGAGGAAAAGGATTTTGTCACTTTTTTCTTCCCTAGAGTCTGTACAATTCCCAACATGTCATAATTTCTTGTTTAATCCGTTGACTTTTTTTGTTAAATTTATATGTTCAATAAAGACAAATATTTTTAAAAATGTGAAAACACTTTGGTATGAAACTTTTTCTTGCTTTCTTCGTCTTCAGCTTTATCAACAACACAGCCTCATTTTGAATTTTTCCATCACAACCATTAGGCCACGACAGCCGTTTCCTGATGAAACAACTTGTTTTTTCTTCGTCTTCTTCCGTTGCGTATTATCCAATTGCAACTCACTCCGTGGATTAAACTCCGTATGACGGTGTATGCGCCGTAAAAACATTAACAAAAGCATACAAGTTCTTCATTTCCCCACGTTCATTCAAATTCTCTCACTGTTTGTCTTCTCCCAGCCCCGGAAACTTTCTTCACTTTTATCAGTCTCGTCAACAAAACAATTTGTACTTTTTGAAGTTCCCCTTTCGTTCAGCCATCCAAATGTTTGAAAACAAAAAGAAACGCGGGACTCTTCCAAATATCCACGCCCAACATGTAATGTTATTCATCCTATCTCAGAGGCACAAACAGCGTTCAGTCCGCTTTTCTAAGCTAAGGAGTTTTCCAACCTCCTTAAAACGTCACACTACAGAAGTCCAATATTGCACCCATCTTTTTCAACTTTCGTGTCAAGGTCACTTCATCATTCATTTTTCCTTACGAAAGTTTATCACTAGGATTTGTTGTGTTTTATAGGACACACATCCCAACAAATCCTCCATTCTGCGAAAATCTTTCTTTTTTTCCGCTTCCGAGAGTCTTGCAACGCACACAATGCAGCGTCGTCGGTTCAAACCATTTATCTTGCCTGCGTTCACTCCCATTAAGGTTCATTCCGATAAAAGCTTCTGTAATAAGGACATCTTCGAATCGGTACGGGGCCTCTCCTCCATATTGTTCTAAACAATTCACAAGAAAGAGCAGTTGAGATACATCAAGGTATCATAAGAATGCCTTCGTAACTTACCCTATTGGTCTGTGCTGGAGAATTCTGAAACGTTGGACTATCCCAGGAATTCCCTTTAGGCGCTTCTCCCGTTAATACGTCTAAAATATATATGACAAGTTTTAGTTTTGCTCATCTCCAAGACCGACAGCGTCCACTAAAAGTTCGTGCACCACGCTGCCAACTAGGGAATGTTCCATTTCCTCGAAAGCAAGGCGAGTCAATTATAATTTAGCGTGCCGTGACTTGTGTTTTAACTTATTTCATAGTTTTTGCTCCCAACTCGCAGAATTTTGGTAATTAACGTCCAAGAAAACTACGAGATAAAGTTTCCGGGCAAAGGTTGCGGAGAGTCCGCGAGGCAAGCTCTCAAATGAGTTCAGGCATCATTGGAATATCTGAGTTATGTCATTAGTGTTACAAAAATTGAAAGAGCATCTTTTAAATAGTTAAGCTCAAAGAAATAAGCAATTCGCATTTTTAAAAACGCTCCTATGTAACTTCAGCGTTTAAGATCGATGTTCTGATTTTTCCATGTTCAAAAGTTCGACACTGAGATTTTGCAAGATGTTGCGATTACTTTTCTTGGACAGCGCTCTCAATGAAAATTAACCACGAATTTTTTTTAAAAACTTTTCGACGATTAAACTGAAGTTTACTATAGAAGCGAACGTTTGCTAGGAAATTCCCTGTTGGTGTGCGAGCTTACGTGGTCGACGTACATAAACAAACGAAAAATATGTTTTCTCCTTTGACGATGCATTACCTTGTGGTAGTTCTAATGACAAGCCTAATTCTTCTAGATCCGCCTGGCTTAGCGACTGACCACCAGGCATGGATGGATTGTTGTGCTGATTGGTTCCGCTTCCCGGGCCTTGACCGGAACTCAATGGTGACTGATTCTGTGAAGGTCCACCCAAACCCGGACTTTGCTGGAGCGTTCGCCCAGCAACCACAGCCCTTAATTCCTGACGCACATAATCTGACGTCATGGTAGCATTTCCCGTGCTAACTGTAACCGTAAAGAAAAAGACAAGACAAGACACAAGTTAATACCACTCACCCACACAATCCCATTTTTTTTTTTGGTTCACTAGTCTCCACTTCCCCCGTTATCATAATAGCACACACAAGAAAGCAGTGCAACAAACAAAAAGGGTTTCAACGAGGGTAAAGAAACGTGATTGGACATTAAGGCCCTCAAGGCTTATGACAAGCTCAGACACAAACTACGATGGCCGTCAGAGGCGCCACTGAACCACCCACCATGTCGTATATTCAACCAGCATAATATTTCTTTATAATGAAAGGTTGCACAAAACTAAAAGTGAGTAAAAGCATTTTAACGAGTGATGTGAAACAAAAAATAAATAAATAAAATAAAAATATAAAAAATAACATTCAACAAATTGTAAAATGTTGAAAAATTTACAAAATAAAAAATAATCAAGAACAGGCAGTTGTTTTCAGTTCCAACTCCGTTTCAGTGTTACAAAATTGATTAACGTGTATTAATTGTAATAATTCCAAAACGACTAAGAATTTTACTAAAATTTTACGTATGTCGAGTGAAAGTTTCCACAAATCATGGTGGTAATGGCCGTTACGCCTCTAGCGACACCTAGCTTGGTGCAAAAGTTTTTCATAAGCCCTGTTACGGCACAACTAAGACATATGGTTCTTTTGCTGAGGGAGTGGTTTGTGTTAGGGTTAAAATATACCCTACGAAGCGTGAGACTAAGCAGTCTTGGATTGGTTCTGAAGACTCTAATTCGTGCCCTAAGACATGCATAACGAACAAAATAAGGCTCCAAGCATCCCATACCGCTGTAACAAAAATGAAAATGTGGTTGTGATGCAATGAAACAACGCACATAATACAAAACGACAAGAAGGAAAGGAAGGTCACAGGATTCTGGAAGAAGTAGCTTAGCGTTTGCCACATTTTTTTCCTTCATAGCAAGTAGGTCAATATGGGGGAGGAGAGTCGCAAGTGATTTGTAAGCGCCGAAGTGGAAAGGATACCGCTCGGGGCTTACCGTGCGGAGGAGGGTGGCGCAGTCGGTCACTTGCCGCTGCCGCCGCAGTACTCTGATTCTGAGGATTGACGAAAGAAGTAGCAGAAGAGGGATTATGGTTATGACGCGAATCCACCACCATGGCGCCCGTGTGGTTATTCGTCTCCGGCTGGGGATGTGCTTGTAAGCCAGGAGACGGACACGGGGGTGGTGGCAGAGGGGAGGAGCATGGTTCGGCAGTGTAAGGGTACATGGGACGGAGGTAGGAAGGTGGAGGGACAGGGTTGCGGTAGGCAAGGTGAGAATCGTTGTAAGGGGTGGGGCTATGGTAAGGTGGGGTACGGAAAGGTGGGTAATAATCCCTGTTGCCCATACTGTAATGGCGTGAATGGGAATGGGAAGCTCCCATGCCACCTAATAAAATGCAAGACACACAAAAAAGATGCAGATGCACAAAAAAGAATTTTTTTTTAAAAAAAAAGAAGATAAAGAAAAAATCATGTCAGATCGTTCAGGCGATTTTGTTTTTGTTGCTTGCCTTCGCTATGTCAACTCAAACGAATCTACGAAAGATTATTTCGAGAAATCAGATGAAAATTCCGCAGGGGGTTAACATTTAGGTATTATTGCATACTACATGGCCAAAATTAGTTGAGAAAAGTATTAATGGTCCATGGTTCCTTCCACCCATGCGTTAGTTTTTTCGAGCTTCAACACGGGTCAAAAGAACGTTTCTGATTTTTCGATCGAATCGATTGGCTACAAAACTAAATTGGAAACCTCACACTAAAACTAAAACATCGGCATGCTAGGCAAAAAACTGATGCTGTCAACTTAATTAGAACGAATCAGCTAAAAAACATGGAGGGACGTAACTGGACACTATCTTACTTGGTACACTCCCTCCCGGCGCACTAATCGTGCGCTGAAGGCGCATTTGCTGTTGTTGTTGTTGCTGGAGGTACAAATTGTTGTTGAGCACGTTGGGCGGAACAGGGGTGGGTCCGGGAGATGCGTTACCTTCGTTGAACAAAGGCCGCGGGCCTGTTGGCCCGCGTAATGGCGCTCGCGTGAAATTCCGACCGGGAAAGTTGTTCTAAAGCGAAAAATGTAATGATAGTACCGAAGACTTGCTGTATAATGAATTCTGCCCTAAAGACTTACCGCTAAGTGCGCACTTAGCATAGGATTAGCTTGAGGCCTAGTGGATAATGGCATATTGCCTGCTGACCAAGCTCCTCCTGGGCTAGGTTGGCCTTGTAGACTAGGGCCTGATCCTGTGTTGGCCGGTCCAGGCACACCGGGACTTCCCCGTGCTCCACCGACTGTTCCTGACTGCGGGGACAACTGTGACGGAAACTGTGACCCAGGTTGACCCTAATAAAAGTTAAATGATAACAGAATGTATAGGTTAGGTAACGTGTTGGTACTTTTATTTTAAAACATCACTTTGGTACTTTTGTAACAGTCTCAATACGTACTTGTGGTACACGGGGAGACAGTTGTGAAGACGAGAAGGTAGGTATGCCCCCGCTAAACGATAGCCTGGTTTGACCAGGGGAGAAATTCACACTAAAAATGATAAAAATTCACATGTTATTTTACACTTACGCGTACTTTACGGATACATCTTCTTGCCTTATTATAGATTATGCGTTTTCTGAGTACGTAAATTGAGTTAAATGGTAAAGTATGTTGGTCGCGTAAGTAGATAAAGTACAGTACCATAAGTAAGGAAAGAAAAGGTTCTTTACAGTATGTTTAAGTATATTAGGTTCAAGATACAGGAAAGTTAGTAAAAAATACGCACAAACGTAAGTAAAAGCTAAAGAAGGGGTACGTATGTAAAGAAAAGTTATATGAAAAGTACGTTTGTAGGTACTAAAGTTCCTAGGAATATGCAGGTATACGGAAAAACATGCACACAAAAAGCAAAGGAAATTGATAGTATGTATGTGAAAGTAAAATACGACTGAAGTACGTGCATTTAACGGTGGAAAAGCTAAGTTCGCCGTAGTGTGTACATTATATGTGCACTAAAGTACGCAAAAGTAAAGGTCGAACAAGCACGTAAAAGTAAATACATTTAAATATGCAAGTAAAGATAAACTTAGGTCAAAATACGCGTGTTAAAATCTTGCATTGTTAAAAGTACGTAAACGGGAAGCACGCCAGTACACACAAAATTATGTGCTAACGTACATTACGTAACAGCTAAATGCGTTAAAGTACGCTTAGTATCCTCAAGTATAGTCCGTTAAACTACGAGAAGTAAAAAGTTTTCAATTACTCTTTGGCAAGTGAAGCTAAAATAAACGAGTAAAAATACGTTTAAGTACGCAAGTAAAGTAAATATAAACTAAAATTAAATATACTTAAGTAAATTAAAAGTAAGTATGTTTAAAGTACCTAAAAGTAAGCACGAAAAGAAAGGTGAGTACGTTAAAATAGAGTTTAAATGCGTTATGGTACGCTTAAATTAAGTTATATTCAAACGTTAAATTATAAAGGGTTTAAACTTGTTACGTGCGTTTGATAAAAAAAAAAATTGGGTTATCTTGTAACTTCTGCGCTATTCTTTACTTGGATTGGTTGTTTTGTAAGAGGGGTGAAAACGGTTGGACGTTGACATTCGGCCGGTCTTGGGAGGGCGAGACCTGCTGCTGTCCGGGTGTCGGGGGACCTTGAGTAGGACCCGGACTGTTGAGCAGCACGTTACTGTAACTTGGCGACAACTGCGAATCAGGTAAGTTACTACTCCGTTGAATCGTCATATTGGGAGGGACGGTATTGTTGAGCAGCTCATCCATGTGCTGCAAAGCTGCTGGGGATAGCTGAGGCCCCGGTCCGGCACTGTCTCCCACTGCCAACAACTGTTGCTGCTGTTGCCGGGCTAACAAACGTCGCTGATGTTGGATAAGCTGGAGCTTCTGACGCCGTTGAATAGCAGCCTGCTAAACAAATACCACAAAACCATGAGGATTCCATAACTCACACATTTTAATAACGAAATAGTATAACAATGTTTATACTTGATTCACCACAGCTTGCGAAACACTCTGCGGTCCTTGGTTAGCGGCATAATGCGGTGGTTGCGGCCTTGGTGTACCGAAATTATTTTGCGGCAGGGTTGACTGAGCCGCAGGACCTGGTGCCACACTTTCAAATGACATTAACGACTTGGTGATGGCATTGATAGCGAGTTTCTCATTCATATCCACAGGAAAGGAGGGCGCAGGTTGTACAGGCGGGACCGGCGTCACGGGTGACGGAGGTGGAGGTGAACGCAAGCCTTCCAGAATCGTCATCAACGTGTCATCTAGTTAACCAATTTATTTTTTATTTCAAATGTAATAAATAGTAATAAATAAATATCGATAAAGAAGTAAATACAAAAAAATAAAAACATATTAAAACGTCCTAGGTACAATGCGAATACAAAAGAATGTATAAATAAAAGAACAAAACATAAAAATAAACAAAAAGCCAGTAAATGCAACAATAATAACGAGAAACAACCAAGCAAAAGATCGATTAAAGAAACAAAGCAATCAAGAGACGCAGGCGTAGAGTCTCACGCAACACAGATCTTTTGTTCTGTGGAAGAAGGAATTTTTTATTAGTCGATATTATCCAAAATGGATTTGTTTTCATTAGAAACTCGAAAAGGACAAACGACGGCTTTAGAGAACCGTGTCAAAACGTTAACAAGCAAATTTGAGAAATTCTCTCTTAAGAATCTGCCGCCAACTTCACGAAAATGAAGTAATTCCAAAATAATCGTCGAATCACGCATACCTGCAATAGGCGGGTCGTAGTTCCGATCCATCTCAATGACTTGGTCCAAAATATCGGACAAAAGCGGGTCCGTGCTTTGCATATCCCATCCCAAGCCTGCGGCCGACAAGGAGTCCGCCACAGCCAATCCCATTTCGGTCGTAAAAACGTCTTGAAAGGACTTAGGCGCGTTGGCATTATTCCCCACTAGCATGCGGCGATTGTTCGGCACAGAAGCATTCGCTTCCAAGCCCATGCTCAGCGAGGAATTCGACAACGAAATGTTTAGGCCGCCACTTGGGTTGATATTCGCTGACACGGAAAGCTGTTGCCCGCTTATCACCACTTTTTGCCCCGTCGACGTCGCTTGCTGTTGCTGTTGCAGTCGTTGTTGCTGTTGTTGGTGACTGGGTGGCAAGGGCCGTTGGTTAATGGTATTGAGATTGACATTAACATCGTTGGCCGCTTCTTGGGGCGGCCGGTTGAGTAAACTGTTCAAAAACCCGTTGCCACCTGGCGCTGACGGCCCCGACCGGTTCAGCGTCGCTTGAAGTAAAGCCGGGTGGCGATTCAGGCCGTCACTGTTGGCCGTGGTGGTGGCTACTGAGTTGTTGGAGACGTTGGGGGCGGAACTTTGGACTAGGCTTCCGCCCCACAGAGCTGCTGGTTGCGGCCCCAACGGCGCTTGCATGATTTTTTCCTTCAGGTCCTTCGGCAATTTCTCCTGCGGTAGTGCTGAAGGCTTGGGCGACGCCAAGGTGGTCGGACTAGGCACGGCAGACGGTTGTCTGGCCAACAACGATGCCAGCATGCGGTTACGCTGGCACAAGGTGCTAGCCCCCCCTCCAGATGTCGGGGTTGGGGCATTAATGGTGGGTGCTAATGCCACAGAAACCGCTTGTGCGGTGGTGGCCACTGGCATAATGCCGTTGTTGGTGGGTGCGCCCAGTAATTGGTTTAACACCGTGTTACCGGTGGAGTTGGAAGGGGACGGATCCAACAAAGGCTGTTTACTGGGTCGGAAGGTGTCCATGCCTTCGTCCGAGGGCCGTTTGGCACCTCGAAAGAGGCTACCGGCTTGCAATTCGGCCATCGAAAGCCCCAACGCGTCTGCGGTGTGTGCAGACGCGGGTGACCGTGTAGCAGCAGGGCCGAGTCCGCCCAAGGTGAGGGGCGTGTTTGGCCGGGGCCCGTGATGGTTGCTCGCTTGACTGTTGCTGTTGGGCGTGGCGGGGAAACCTAACGATTTCAGCAAGAGCGAGTCTTGCTCGTTGTCGGAGTTGTGCTGCGAGGATGTCCGGCGATCCACGTCTTGGTCTTTCAAGAGTTGCTGCAGCAGCTCGTTCTGTTTCCGGAAGCCGTTCTGCTGCTCCAAGTCGTCATCGTCGTTCCTTACATTGAGCAACTGTTGTTCGATGAACAAAAAAAAAAAAAAAAAAAAAAAAAAAAGAGGGAGAACATTAATAAGCAAACTTAAACGTTTATGTTTCACAGAACAATCAATTCAATCATATGAGTCTGTGTGCATTTGCACTGCTCAGCTCTCCAGTAATTTAAATAATTGTTAATCACTTCGAACCTTGAAGAGTAGCCTACTCTACAACAGTTTGTCGTGTTCCGCACAACTTTAACAATATCATGTAATCGGTCCGAGGGTTATTAATGTAGTAAAAGGTTAATATAAGGTAGTTAAAATAATTGTTGCGCTGAATTACAGGAAAACAGCAATTTGCGCTGTAAATCTGCCTGTCGACAAAATGTACAAAAGAATAATAACAGCGTATCTGGACACGAAGTGTTTACACGACATGCAAATTCTATTTTTTCCCCTTCTTAGCATACCTTGTGTTTTTTCGTTGTTGCGTAATTTTGGACCCTTTTATTTACATTCAATTCCGCAGTAACAAGACGCTCAACGGTAACGTATTGATACAGATTAAGACATATCAAATCAACGGGACGTAAATGAGATTTTTTTTAAAATTAATCCGTTGTTTGTTTTTAATGAAGTACCGAACCATCTTGTGATGCCGCAATAGGCTGTCCATTAAGTTCTCGAACCAAGCTGTTGCCTGGGGAAATCTCTCATTTTTCTCGAAAACAAGCTAGTAAGTTGGCTTCTAACTAGCGTGCCGTGTTTTGCCGTCGTTCTTTCGCTGTTCCTCCTAACTTTTCGATTCGCTACTTAAAGAAATGTGCCAGATTACAAGTAATACCATTCCCCAGGAACTATGTTCAACTTGGGTGCCTTGGTTAATGAAAATTCCGTGTAGCCGATTCTCGGAAGAGCTTGATAAACTTGTGTGTGTGCCGAGCTAGAGCTATACATCTGATTGCTACGAAACTTCCATACAGGCTGGCTCAGTCACCAGTTCAGCACGCCTGTCGATTTTGGCGGCCACCGGTTGCCGAACTGTGTTGCCACCGATCTTGCTCTTGGTCACTTTTTTGGACATTGGAATCGTTCAAATGCCATTATTGGACAAAAATAGAGCCTACGGTGGAGACTAGACAAAGTGTCGTGGTTTCTGATCACTGATAATGCATTACCTTGCAAAATGTTCGGAAAAGTACCCTCGTAGGATGTAAAACACTTTGCGCAAGCAATTTTGAATCAATCTGATCTGGAACGTCTGTTCATTTCTACTGCTTTTTCCAAAAGGGATATCCCTGTCCAAGAAGAAAATCTCTTGACAACAAGCGACAAAGAAACGCAATATTCTACGGGCAAATTTTTAAAAACAAGACAGCGGAGAGACACTCTTGGAAAGAATTCCTTGTTGACATATGTTGTGCACGAACATCTTTGCCGCCTTGATAAATCCCTACACATGACTTTCTCTTTCTCTCGTTTATTCCACCGGGTTTCAAGGAATTCACTCCTATTAATACTCACGAACTCCTCCCTCCTACTATCCTGACTTGAGCGTCCCTGCAAAATGACATTCCCTCGGCCTCGGAATATGTTCGAAAAACTGAGCCAGCGTAGCTTATGCGGCAAACTTCCTCTCGAGAAGTGTAGCATTAAGAAAATTAAAACCGTTTTAAAAAGTTTGAAAAACCAGTTTTAAAAAGATCTTACAGTTTGCGCCATCAATGGCTTATTACATTTTCTATATAATTCAAAGTTCTCATGACGCGTGGGTTAGCTTCGTACTGTGCTTCCCGCCTCCATGCCTCAATTCCCTGCAGTCACTTAATAATTCAGTCGACTTACTCCGTACACTGTTTAACCGGTTTTACCCTCGTGCTTATATCAATAAAAGTAATGCAAGATTATTGGAAAAAGGCGCAATATTTCATTCCAAAAAGTGTTTGTGGAAATAAAAGAAAAACAAATAAAGACGTTGTTTTTGCATTGCTCTCTCACGAACCCTAAATTTTCGACAAGCTCAATCGGCTTTTTTTTAAGAAGTAAAACTTGATGGTCAATGTAAAAATTGCTCGCTGCCATTCTATTTAATGTAAACGTTAAAAAATACTATTATTGGAATCATCGGCATGTTTTCCCGTCAAACAAATTTCTCACCCAAGACAAAAAGTAAAACCACAAATAAAATGAAACAAATATAAACCACAAATAGTAAAGAAAATGACCAGTACATAAAAAAATAGTGAGAAAAATGCTCGTTACCTTGAGCAGCATGTTATTGCCGCCCGGTTTGACGTCACCGGAGTTTCTTCTCGCTCGTTCGTCATCATCGTCTTGATTCAGCAAGCCTTTGAGGATCTTGTGGTCATGCCCCTTCTCTTCTTTCTCTTTCTTGACTGCCACCAAGCTCTCTCCATCCTCAGCTAAGCCCAAGCTCTGCAGCAAGGCCGAGTGCACCATGCTGTTGCTACTGGCAGCCGGGCGTTGGGTCAACAAGTTCCGTAAGCGTCCACTATCAGCTGCTGCTGCTGCTGCTGCTGCCGATGCCGGTGACGTCATGTTCAAGATGCCTTCCTTGGAATCCTCCACTGGTCCTAGCCCAGTGCCTGCACTGCCTGCTCCCAACATGGTAGGCGTGGCAGAATGTTCCTGTAAGGGACTGAAGGGGAAATTGTTACTGAACGGACTGGGACTAGGTTGGGCGGGCGGATTATTAGAAGGCGGCTGCGGTGCAGCAGGACTGATGGGCGCCAAAATAGGTACCGGACTGTACCCCGAGGGTGGGCGTGGTGTCGAGGCTGCACTCATGCTTTGACGAGACGACGGTCGTGACACCACGTAGCTGTTGTTGGAAGTAGAAGCCGGCCGGGGTGGCGGACTGGCCCAGGCCACGTGATGGAGATTGCTGGTACTGCCACCATGGTGGTTATGGTTGAGAACAGGTGCAGCCACGTTGGAAGTGCCGGTGACGGCCGAAGCTGCTGCAGCCTGTGCGGGGGTAGGTGGCGTGGGGTTGATGTTGAGCGTCATGCCGTGACTACTGGGTGACGTGGCTGTCGGATCGTCCAGGCTATTGTCGTTGGGGATGAGATCCCATGTGGACGACGGGAAGAGGTCGAGGCTGAAGTCGTTGAGGCTGAGGTCCGTGGAGTTGAGCGTGAAGGGGGCGAAACCGGTGCCGGCAGTTGTCTCTAAGCTGGGTAAGGAGGATGGCGTCAGTTCGGCAGCAGAAGGCAAGTTGCGGACCACGCTGGTCAACAGAGGGTTGCCTCCCGAGGCAGGGGGCGGGGGAGGGACGGGCATGGAAGTGGCTGAGGAGGTGGGTGGAGCTACGGGGTGATGGGCGAGCGAGGTAACAGGCGTAGGGGAGGCCAAAGTGCTGCCAGGACGCAAGGAATGAGGGTTACTGGAAGAGGAACCGGGGGACTCGTGATCCGAAATGACTTCTTGGTCCCTTTAGTGTAGCAACGGGATGGTGAAACGGGGTGGAGGGTGGGTGGGGAAACAGGCGAAAGCGACATCCGAGTTCCAAGGGTTTTCGATATTTCATTTTTTAGAAACAAATGGGTAGGGAAGGGGGAAAAGAAAAACATCCGCGAATCAGTCCAACTGAAAACTTTCAAACTCCATCAACAATAGCATAGCATGCGACAAAAGCATCAGCAGGAGTGTTTTCATTTACAGGGAGTCTATATCGTTTTGTTTTGGTACTACTCACTAGCAATTAGCAGCCAAGCGAAATTAATAACAATAAACACATGAGAAAGGAAATTTGAAAAATTACAGAATTTGCAAAGGGTATTTAAAAATATATTTGAGTTTCTTATGGTAAAAAAATATAAGAAATAAACGCAAAAATCCGACTTTATTTGTTGGAATATGATGAGATGCTGATTACGTAACTACTGAGGTTAGAAGCGGTTTAGCAGAGCGATACGTTAATTTCAAAGGAAGTTAGACATTCAAGGAATGAAGATGATGAATGCGTTTACCCTATGATTGAATGCGCAGCCATGAGAAACTCCATCTCATGCGTGACCGGGTTAAAAGGAAACCTCTTGGTCTTGGTTTGCACACGAACGTACGTGCAGTGGGCGGGCTCCACGGGCGTGCCGCGGCCTTCGCGCTCCGCTTCGCTCAGAGGCGTGACCCGCAATCGGTACAAGGGACTGGTACTTTGACCAGTCTGTAAGGCCTCTTTCAAGTGAGCACAGAGTTTGGGCAAGTCCAAGGGGTGGCACAACTCTTGAATAATACAGCCCACCAAATCCTAGTACAACAATTCCATTTTATTCATATGCACATTCGTACGTAAATTATTTTTCATTCGCATTTTGCCCTTCTTATGAAATCAACCACCGTAAGAAATCTTTTCTTATAATCATGCATTTTCCTATCCCGTTAAAAAAGTGGGATAAGGGATACGCAAACTGACGTGTTCCAAGTCCCAGTTTTTATAGAAGGTGGTCAAACTAACAAACTTTAACAACCGCAAAAAAAACCCTAAGGCATCTTTTATCTACAATACACGAATTTACTGTCGAGTAAATAATGAATATTTTAAAGCAAATAAGCGACAGTGGAAGACGGAAGTATACCCGACTACAAATGGAAGAAAATGGTGTAATAAATAACTACCCAATCTCGCTAACAAATGTGACAGATGAATTGTTTTCTGTTACCACGTTCCATGTAAATTGACAATAACTGTACCCTTCGTCCCCCGAAATTACCTTGTTGAGATATTGAGAGTAAGTGGCCGATACTCCACTGGTATCTACAGCAGTAATTCTTCCCGACAAATCCAGTCGGGTGGTAAATTGTTCAACAGTAGGGCCGCCTGTTAAGGTTGGCGTTTTCTCGGATACCGGAATTCGCCTAGCTACACAAATGAGGCAATTCTGAGCTTCACCGCTTTCAGGACTTTCAGGGTTATCGCTTTTCTCCCCAGGATACGGATTTAACACAGCGGAGATCTACCCATCCCACAACAGAACGAATTAGCATCATATACATTTTTCATTTCATTTTTTTTCTTTCGATATAATATTTTGTGTTGGTGAGGGGATACCGGTGGGTTTCCGACTACCCCACACATGTTCAAGGCACATTCATATTCCAAGGTCGTGTGCTTTACCTGTAAGTTTTCGTATTGTGAGACCCTTTGTTGCTTTTCTTCAATGGTTTCGTCCTGCTCATCCGGTGGCTGGACCAGAAACCGGCAATTAAAGACACGACTTCGGCTAGTGGCTTGGTTGGCCTGTTCCGAGGCGGGCCAGCCTATGGATGTGGGCAAGAGCGACGAAGAAAACCGGGCATGGTCTCCCAGGTGAATGATATTGTAGATGGACTTGCCTACCAAGTCCTCCGGGCTGTAATGCAAAAACTGAGACACGTTGGCAGACACGTACTCCACTTTGCCTTCCGTGTTGACCACAAATAGGAAACCGTCTAAGGCCTGGTAGGAAGAAAGCCACAATACAAATTAATTTAAGCACAAAAAGTCCCATTTCATAGAAAATTTTAACGGAATTCGTACGGACTATCTCGAAAAACCCAGCATCAACGCCCAACACTTTCGCAATCGTGTCAAGAGAAGGCTAACACGCCTACAGGCAAGGCACAACCATCCAATCTTTTTTCCATCATTTCTCGGCATTTTGGTCATAGTCCCCGGTTGAACCTTTCCCCAAACATACATTAAGTCGCTCAACCTGTGTTGTGCTCTACTGCCTCACTTCCGAGAATGCAATAGGTAAGGAAGCTTCAAAACCCTTGAGAAAAGTATGCACCCTTATCTTGCATTACTCCTGTAGTACTACTGTCAAACGTCTTTTCCCAGGTGTCGGCGTCTTTATTCTGGGACACAGACCTCGAGCACGCAAATAAGAACACGCCACTTGCGTTGCCCATCCGTCTTGGCGAGTTTTTGTGTACATTTACTCGCCGTAAGAAAAAAAGGACTCAAAACCAACGACAGTACGATCAACACAAGGCAACAATGAATGTTCCCGTCCCAAGTGTAGCTTTGTGACTGAAGATGCATTGTTGACAAAATAAATGTTACTCGCGTGTGAGTGACTTGGAATTCCATTGTTGCTCAACAATGAGATTTCACACTTTTGTTTTACGAACTTTGCCTTAGGAAGACTTACATGCAAATGACCTGTATTGAGAATAGGGTGTTCCTTTGGGCCTTTATATCTCACAACAGTGGAATCTCGTTATAACGAACCTTCTGAGAATACTAAAAACTGTTCAGTATATACGAATTTCGTTTTATCAGTTTTGTACGTACATATGTACTTTTGCTTACAGTTTTTGTATAACCCGGTATATCCGACTACTCTAACTGATGCATAGATGTATATATACTATAACCGGCACCCATTACAATAGGGTTCATTATAAGGAGATACTAATATGACTTGTTTTTATTGCACGACTAGCTGATAATCTGTAAAAAAAGAACGCTTCCTTATTTGCCTCGAGATAAGCCCTGTAAGTGTGAACGAAGTTTTCCATATAGTGAGGCCGCGCTTTAGAGGTAATTGCATGGCTTTCCTGATCATTTTTGCTTGCGGTACGTGTTTTTGACACAAGAATGCTGGTTTGAATTGGCAAACATGCGGTAGAAAGAGAAAAACAGTGTTGCTGAACATTTTCTGAAATTTCCTACGGGGGTTATCGCCGATAAGACGGTTAGTTATACTTTGATACACGATACCGTCAGCACTTGGAGCTCTAAGCAAAGGACCATGGGGGCTATGAACCGGTTTTGCCGGTGCTGCTTAGTATTTTTCTTTACATATTTTTTTTCTACCCTTCACGTTCTCTTCGACTTCGTTTTCCGCGTTTTTACAGTACTGCATACACACTGGTTTTACGCCTGCGGCAGATTATGACGCGCACAACCTGTAATAATTCATTCCCTTTCCTTCGTGCTTCTTCGCTCGCTGTTTCTTCTCCGTCCATGTTTTTTTCGTTTATTTTGCTTCGCTTCTTTTTACTTCGAAGACCATTATAAAAATAAAAATGTTTCAGGCTTCCTTCTTATGGCGTATCTACCACTACACCCACCCACCCACGAGTGGCAACTAACAAGTACACCTGCAGCTAAGATGGCGCTACCCAGCAGCAGCAACACCGCAACAGCAACTAATCCACCTTTAACTAGCTCTAGCCCTAGACTTTTCGCTGTGTCACACATTATAGCCAAGCCTTGACTTACGACCGAGTTTAATTCCGGTAGTAACTTAGGGTTTTCTCATTACTGACGTATGAACCCTAATACATGTTCCACAGCCTTTTCCCCGAAAGTACCAACCGCACATGTCTTTCTATACTTTTCGAGAAAAATTGACACATTTAAAATAAAAAAGCAGTCAAATAAATATGAAAAGAAAATTAAACTAAAAATAAAATAAGAACTCACACAACAATTGTATGAGTACACACAAGTAAAATAAAATGTCAGATAAGTAGTATCGCGTATATCGTGTGAAAAACATACGTTGACGTTATAGGAAACAACAAAACGAAAAAGAGGAATGCAAGCATAAAGAAGCTACAATATAAGACACGGCAAACGGTAAAAGCCTACGTAGTAACTCGTAAAACAGAACATTAAAAATAACAATTGTCGGGCGTGTTACATCCACTCACATTTGCTGCAAGCTAACTAAGAATTGCATATAAAATAAATTTTAAAGCGAGATTTGTATTACATCTAGCAATGGTTCATTACGTGAAACGGGACAATTTTAGGGTCACAAAGGACGAAGGACCCATTTTCGAGCAGTATTTTCAAAATGTTACCATTAGATCCAATTTTGGAATTAAATGGCACTCGCATCTGGGCATATGGCAACGAGTAATTGAAATTTAACACTAAAATACACGAAACAGATTTCTGCTTTGGCTGATGCTACGTTCTCTTATGAGGAAAAATGAATCAGTAAAATTTAATCAATAAATAAATATAAACCAATTATTGTAATATTTTCTTCCAGTGCAGGCCGAAGCGTACCGCCGAACATAAAGCAATTAATAATCGCTAAGTACGATAAATCATAAAATGTTGCATTCCTTCAATTCTTTTCGCCGTAAACGAAACTTCACGGATCGTCTTTTGGTCTTTGTGGTTTCACACGTTCATGTTAGTACTTGTCGCAAGGAAATCTATTCAATCTATCGTTCTCAATGCTAAATGTACGGCATTTGCGTGAGGACCTTCACTTCACGAATCTCTCAAGCACTTTGTCGTTTGCCTAGCTACAGCAGGTTCTACGCTGGGTACATTCATTGTTACTCGAGTGCTGAGTTCTAAGAACAGAAGCTTGTGCTTGACTCGCAACATAGCTTCGGCCAAAGGAACATTCTTTGTTGCCAAATGCCGTCTGCTTTGACTCGAACCGTCTGCTTGGGTATTTTTTTTTTCGTTTTCATTTTGCTTGTATAAGACAAGTACTATTCATCAAACTCTGAAATCATCGTAAGTCAAGACTCGACTGGTGCAGACGCTCTGAAAAGTTTGATCATGCCCGACCGAAATTGGCAAAAGTTGACAATGCACTTTGCCAGCCAGCAAAGAAAACTCCAACATCGCTCGCCAGTACTTTTCGAACTTCTCATTGACTCCCGCCCCCAACCTCATTTTTGTGTGTGTGTTGGTAGCAACAACTTACTCAAGTAACATGTGCCCAATTAAAATTAATATAGACCCCAACAAGAGGGTGAAAAAAACTCGGAAAAGGAAACCCGGAGCAACGAATAAGAAACCATTTTTACAAGTGTTGGTAAACATCTCAAAAGCGTGGAAAGTAAATTTTTCTTAGCTTAAATACCTCCAACAAAAACGCGCTTAGGACTTGGCCTTCTAACAACGCAGGCTTGGAAGACGACACTTCGCCTTGTTGCACATCATCAGACGAGCGCCCATCCTCCTCTTTAATGCGACGAATCTAAAAACAAAAAGCCATCAGTCACACTGAAAACATACCCTTACCAGATGCACACGGAAAATTTCGTATCAAGCAAAGAATAAGAAACAAACAGAACAAGAGTACATATAAAAATCGAATAATAAAAGTACATATTAAAATAATTGCAAATAGTGAAACAAAAATAACTTAAGTGAAAGCAGTAGAGAAGTAACATCTCGTTATAACGAAAACTGGGCTACTGTGTACAGGCCCACATTTTTCGGAAAAATTACACGCATTTAATGCGATATACGTAAATCAGCTATAAAGACTATTACGTAAATCAGCTATGACACATTTTCCCTCCACCGGCTTGTACGCCATAACGAGATTTTACTTCACTTGAGCAGTAAAAAATTAGGAAAACTTAAATAATAAAGTAATAAGACTTTGAAGAACCTGATTGACTGTTTCTTGGAGGATTGCACACTTGTCAGGTTTAACAGAAAGGGAGTTCATGTCCGCAATACTGGCGGAAATTAATTCTGCAAGCTCCTCGATGTACACGTTTTCTTGTTCTCGGCGTCGTTTCTCATTCAGGCACTTGTTCCTAAAAACGGACACAAATAAAAAAAAAACGTCAAGCAAATATGTAAATGAGCCATGTCTCCTGACAAAAAAGAATAACACGCCAACAATGTTCTCCAGAGAAAAAGGAATATAAAAAAGTAATGAAGACCAGAGGCAACAATAAAAAAGGGGTCTCTTACAACTGCGAAAGGGGTTTGGCGTCACTTTTCTTGCGCTTCTTCGTAGTGTTATTATTATTGAGGGTGGGCAGGGCACTGCCAGGGCCGGTCTGGCTCATCTTGGCCCAAAAGGGAGCTGCAAAAGGCGGCTCCGACACCAAACCTGGGCTTGCAGGAGGCGTGGTTGTCGATGAAGAAGAGGCGGACGCCAAGTCGCCGGATAATGATAAAACCCTATAGAAAAAATCGGAATATATAATTTGGCTTTGTCCCATTCACTTGCTTTCAATGAAAAGCACCAAATTAATACTAACAATCACCCACAAAATTATACTCTATTTTTTCTACATTTTTTCCCCTCTCTCGTTGTTCCTTGTCTCAATTCACGTGAGAATACCAGCATGCCAAGGAAGGCAACGACGCTGGACGTTCACAATTACTACTGTGTTCGCACTGTATACCTAGACTACTTCTTTCCTTTTCGTTCGCCTGGGAATCGGACAAATGACTCATTGCCACCGAACAACGTATGAAACTCCAGTACGTTATTACTCAAAGCAATGCTCTGAGTGTTCTTTTTCCGTACAGCAAGAACACTTGAGTCACACTTCTTCTAGAAAAAAATGTCACTGACTCCTCGTTCACACTATGCACCTTATATGCCTCGACGTTACATTTTCTGTTTACCCCTAGCAAAGTTCACACTGTCAGTTATTTTCAGCCAAAATTATTTCAGAGTGCTGCTAGACTCGGCGAAAGAAGTTCAAAGTCGATTTAACCCACAAGTTAGCCTCGATTATATAACCACGTTTACATGACAACCAACTCTGTGGCCAAATTTAGGTTCTGTGGAAAGCTTAGCTATATATGACGAACGTATCTAATATTCTGATTTTAACTAACGAATTAAACCTGCAGCTTTACCCTAACCATGTTCACGCAGTCACTTTTGGGAGAAGTTTTGAGCAGTGTACAAAGCTTAGCTAGATACAAAAAAAAAGTAAGTTAACACTCGATTAAGTCCTGAGCAGGCCTACTGCTGGAATTTTAGGTAAAAAAAAAGCAAGTACAGAAGTTAATCTTTGAGATTAATTCACAAGGTAACCATGAACTTTACCTCAATTAGGCTCATACTACAGATAATCTAGAAGCATATCGTCGGCTTTGCAGTACATTTGGTTAAAACCGATTTGAATAAGTTAGGCTTCCGACTATCACAAGTTAAAGTTGATTTTACTGCAACTATATTCACAAAACTGTACTACCAACTTAGCGGGCAAAGCTTGATATTTTTTAAATGCTTGGTTGGAAATAACGAAACCCAAATGACTTTAACCCAAACCAAGTTCACCCATCTGTCAAATTCTGATTACAAATCTTGAACTGCAAATGCTTAACCGAGGTTAAAGAATGACCTTCCTTCACTATCACAGGGACATTATTGAGACTGTCGCGAATATTAGAGCAACCTCGTTTCAACACGCCCCAACTCCCAAAAACGACACAAGTGACGTTACTCTCCGGGACCAAGTTATTAACAAAGAATGAGCAAAGTTTCCTCGTTGTTAGCTTCATGCTGCGCTGCTCCTCGCTGACTTGTATTGCGCTACAAACATGCTTTTCGCCAACTTTCATTAAATATAAAGAGCGTGCTCGTGTAAAAAGCTTTGACTCAAGACGTTAAGAAAATGATCTAGAAAAGCTGCTAGAGGAAAACTAGTGGGTAGTTTCCTCTTAATCGTCTTCATTCCTAACTCCTGAAATATACCTCCTTACAAAACACGCGTCCCTGATGGAAAAACTGACGGTACTTGTACTTGGCGGAGCAAGGAAGGAAAAAAAAAAAATGAACGTTGGCAAGTGATCAAACTTGGAGGTTTTCATTTTCAGTGAAGCGCGTACATCAGCCAGAACGCGAACGCCTGCATAAGGAAAACGTCTAATACCGGGAAAACGAAGGCGTGCGACACACGGAAAAAAAGCGAGGCAGAAGTAAAAAAGCCTGCTCAATGGTGACGTTTCCTAATCAATAGGCCGTGCTGCGGTTAGCGTGCTACGTCCAACGTCGTAGGGTGTTAGTCGGAAACGCATCGCTTTTTCCGTTCGTGGTACTTCTATTGTAACACTAGAGTGGGGAAAAAGCTAGTCACTCACAGAATAATATACTTCTTTTCTCTTACTTTTTTATTTATATTTTTTAGCTTGGTTTTACACGACTTACAACGAGGCCTAATGCATCCGTGTTCCGAAGACGAATCGCCCTTGGCTCACAACGGGACTCGGAGATTAAACTGCCCTGTAGACAATTTTTCTTCATGCTGACATTGGTTTTGGAAGCCTCCATCCTTCCCTTTCTCTTTCTTACCATGCTCTTGTATTTTAACACTCCATTTTTACCTACACACATCTACGGCAGGAACTTGTACTTAATGTCGAAATGATATAGTACATCTCTCTGAATCTAATTTTCCCCTGACCGTTTCTCACACATAGGCCTGCTTGTTTGACGCAAGATTACAGAAAAAAGCGGAAGTGCAATGGCATGAGTGCCTAAGTGGATGGACGAGGCTCTGCTACATTGGTTCAGACTTGGAAGAAGAGGATTATATAGAGCCACAATGCACCGAAACATCAATAACACCTTCACCAATAACAGAGCGTAAAAGCCTTAGGATAAAAGTATTTAAAGTTCTAGCACACAAAAAAAGCCTACGCCTTCTACATCTACGAATTCACCCGTCATGTTTTTTTATTTATTACAGAACAAAAATCAAAGAAGTTGACAGGGAGAGTGCACTTCGGTAAACGAAGAATGGGATATGGAGTGGGAGTGGCATGAAGGATTACATAACGGCTGTCCCAGATTTTTTTTTTTACAATCTTTTGGAATTATCCCGCAATCCTACCCTAAAAATATACCGATACTAAAAAACGACTCTACAAAAAGTGAAGTTATAGTGAAATCCATGCGGAAAATACTTTCTATGCTGCTAACGATTGCGTGGAACTGTTGAAATACCTTAAAGCTGTTGATCAATATGGTTCACGTTGTCAGTAATGCAAAAGTAACGCTCCATAAACCGATGCACTGCGCGGGAGCAAAAAAAAAAAAAAAAAAATGGGTAAAGATAGGCAACAGAACACAAAAAGATTTCTACCAGCGCTAACAAATGATTTCAATGGAAAAAAGTGTATCAGATAAGGGAGAGTACTACCTACTAGGATATCGGCTTAGAGAGGTACAATTCGTCACTAGTTTCATTTTTTTGTGCATCCTTTGTGCTACGGATATTCCTTAAAAAAAGATTATACGTCCCTAAACTGATTATTTGACATCGGCTTTAAGAGTTATCCCGTTTCACTTGACGCCACTATATTCGTTCTCCACATACTTTCGCACCTTTCCAAAGAAGCTAATTTCTTTTCTCTACAAAGATACCTCCTTAAACCCATAATCCGATGTGCAATAAAATAAAGTATATTTTTTTGTTTAAAATAACAATTCGCCGTAATTACGCTTTCATGTTTTTCCGAATACTCTTCTATCCATACACACGCATACCTCTCGAAATCGATCGTCCGTCATCGGCTTAGAAAGGTACACGCTCTGGTATTTGTATCAATATATCCGTGTTTTCTTTCTTTATACCCTATAAATACTCTTTTATTATTATTACTTAAAAACAGATCCTCTAAAACGATCGTCCAACATAGGTTTAGAGAAATAGACGTTGATCTTAGAATTTAACACACCTCACTAATATTCTATGTTCTGCCAAATTAATTGCGCATACTCCATTGTTGATGTGTTTATAATACGAACAACTCTCTAAACCGATAACTTGGTATCAGTTTATAGCGGTATACATCTTTTTTTCTTTACAGTAATGCTATTCCTTCCCACACTTTCAATTCTGTAACAAATTTCGAAACATTTGCACGTTTTCTTTCATGTACGCACTGTCAGTGCCCTAAACCGATAAATTCCATCTTCCACGACTTCTCTTGTCTGATAATTCCTGCAAACGGTACTGCTCGGATCCCGCTAGTAATTTATACTTTTACTCCTTGCCTTATCGTATCCTATTTCCTTACACCGACTCCGCTGATTTACGGAGGTATATCTATAAGACCGTTTGTGCATATCAATTTCAAAGAACGAATCCTTAACACGAGGTCGATCTTCAGGGCAAGTGTTCGATTTTCTTGTTGAAATAAAAGCAAATGCCCTAGCATAAATGCCAGACCTCAGGCCTTGCAAAATGCAACAGCTTCATGTTCCTAAACGCTATCTTCTTATATCAAAATGTTTCTTTGTGTTACGTTTTCTTCCAACACCATCCGTTTAGCGAGTTTCGGTTGTAAATTGTATCTCGTTATTTCTACTAAAAGGTTACATAAAAATAGACCACTTTTGAGCCTATTCCATCACACTTTTATCGTCTAACTTTCTTTTACTTATTTTTTACACGTACCCTTTTATTTAGTTATGTGTTAGATTTGCAGTAATGCACTTTGCTCTAAAAATTCTTTCTATTCCAATTTTCATTTAATTTTTACGTCACTTCAACTTGCGTGCACTAAACTTGGGCTTACTTTTATACCACATACAGGTTTTCGTTGTTCTCCAGCAACGAACGTCATACGTTAAAGGTAACCACATAAGTTAGGCAACCTTCCCAAGAATTCTTCTCTGTTTTGATGGACGATACGTCCTAAAAATACGAGCCATTACTCGCCTCTTTTTTCTTCTCATCATCTTTCTCTCCCCTTTTTCCTTTGACGTGAATTAACACTAACCCCTAAAAGCGGCCCAAATCACTATCCTATTCGAAAAATGAACAAAAGCGGCGAAAAACGGTCAGTAACACTCAAAAACCCCGGTTCACCTCTTACGAAATAAAAGAAATAAAAACTTTTGTTTCCATCGTATCAACGATCTGGTTACCCTGCCGTACATGTGGACAACTTGGATGTACAAAGCTGCCTGACTTGCATTTCTTTATTATACCTATAAAATCCCCCCTTGCACTATTCTCTCCCGACTGAGGTTCCTTTTTTTTACAACAATCCCCCCCCCCCCCCACGCCCCTCTCTGCAAGCCTTCTTGGCTGCCAAAAGAAGTTTCCTACTTGGAGAACTTCGGAATATGGAAAACCAGAAACGTTTCCCAAACTGGATCCTGCAAAGCCGACAAGAACATCGAACAGGTAACTTGGCAATGGGACAATAGTTTAACACATCCAACCCCCTCATCTCTCTCCCAGCCCTTTCCCCCGATCATTCTTTCGCAACGCAACCCGCCCTTACACTTTTTGTCAAAGGAAAAATTCTCTCACAATTTCTCATTTTCACCCTTACTAACGTCTCCTTTTCCCATCAATCCTACCTTAACACTTAACAACGTTTAACTACGAAAACTTCTCCCTCATAAACTCACTTGTTAGCTTTTAGTAACTAGCCTCGAAAAAATAAAAAATGAAAACCGGTTCAACTTGTCAGCAATTTCACGTTAAGTTGACCAAGTTTTGAATGAAACATGTTAAAACACATCACCAACTTTTCACCTAAATACACCTTATGATGTTGACCACTGACGTTGAGAAATTTACTCCTTAAAAAGCCTCCTGGTGGCTAAAGGTAAGTGTCATTAGGTAAGGTAGCAGAGGTGACGAGTAAGACAAATCTTACGAGATTTTCCCCTGATTGAAAATTGAGCTTCTATAAAGACACTATGGTTTCATGGCGAGGCAAAGGATTTTAAAAATCTGTAACAAATGCGTCCATTTTCGTTGTTTCTAATGACCCACTCATGCAAAGGCGAAACAATGTCCCAAAGTCAAACCTAACAGGACTAACGTAGATACACAGCTTAACATAGTTATTGATTTCCCGCATTTTGTCTTCCCAGGAGAAACATATCCTTCCATCAGCCAAAGATAAATAATAAAAAAAAAAAAACACCAGCAACGTAGACACAACGAAAGACAAGCGACCTCAAACAGAACAGGTGGGAGATCGAACTACAATTGTCTGCTACCATAATGGTCATTGCTTTAGTAGCTTTACAGAGAATGAGATACGATCTTCCCCATACAAACTCGTTTTCTGCTCCTGGCTTTTTGTCTCATACTCGTTCTATTGTGGGGGCGATACTTGGTGGTCGAAAACCCATAACACCAAAGCAACCCAAACCCCCCGGCCAATAACCGTAAGTTATCTGTTTTTCGCTATGGAAACGTTTCGTCAATCCCGAAACGCAACAATTTTCTCCAGAGTTTCTGGGAAACTGCGCAACTCCACCTCTATGGTGCTTCTTTTGTAGCTAATAATAGGGAACAGGGAGTAATCTACTTTTGACCTGAAGAATTCGTATTCAGCTCTTAAACGGCGTGAAAATACCGCAAGGACCCTTGGTAATGGCGCAAAAAAAGGACTTCGCCTACAGTGCATTTCCCGTCTCCTGCAGGTTTATATAATCGCTAGGAAGAATACTCATTCTCCAGAAGGAGTAGACAAATGGATCAGAATCATCGGTACGCAAAAAGAATGTATAAAAAAGAAGAAACTTGACCATGAAAAAGTCTGCGAGAGGCTTGAATTTATTTGAACAGAAATCTTTTCCCGGAAAGCAAAATACTGAGGTTTTCATTTGAACACAATCTCTTCTCAAGATTTAAGCTTCCGATTCTGTGAGACTGGATTATATACAGACTTTCCTTTTCATCCGAAATTTTGAAATTCTCCTTGTTTTGTCACATAAAACTTGCGTATTTTACATCAAATTCCAAGCAAGCAATGTTTTTATTCCTAGGCAACAGTACACTCAAAAACTAAAATAACATGAAAGTTCAAACCAGAAATAAAAAATAATGTCTTCGTCAGTACTAACGTAATTTTTTTCGAAAAGCCTATTTGAAAAGATGACAGCGCCTATTGCGAATAAAATGTGGTTTTACCAAGTATTGGTTTCGAATTTCGTGAATTTAGAACCAACCACCACCAAATAAAATTAACAGTTAAACACAAGATAATTACGACAAAAAGTGTGCGAAAAATAAGTGAAACAATTCCTATAAGTAAAAAAATGCTACCTCCAGAAATACGTAAAAATATTGCTAAAAAAAACTTTCGCTACAGATTGATAAGAAATACAAGACAAATAAAATAGAAAGAAGCAAATACAGAAAAGTGAATACATTTTTCAATATTAACCAATTTATACATTTGACTTAAGAAACCAACGCAACGCCTGCGAAATAAATAAATATATATTGCAAGGCCAAATTGTTTCATTGTAAAGTGAGTAAGTGACAGTATTTAGACTATATTCGGAACTGTTTGAAACACCTCCGTCCACAAACCGTCAGCTTCGCGGAAATTTAACGTTGCACCATTGTCCAATAACGGACTTTCCATCTTGGAATCCGACAACGGCCACGTGTAGCGCGAACAGAAATGGAACGCGAAACACTTATTGAATTAAAACTGCACTTTGATCTACGAAGCCGACAAAGTGTGACTTATTGCATGTACACGCACATAAACAATCGTAGCATTTTTCTTATTTCCTTAATTTTCACTTCAGAAAATTGTTTGGACTTCAGAAAATTGTTTGAAAAAATACAAGTTTCTCAAATTTGTTTCCTTGAAACTGTGACCAATGTGTTAATCTTATTTACAATCATTTTATAAAGCCTCTGATACTTAATACTTTTTAAAAGATTATCCTATTATTTTAGTACCTAATCATGTTCTGATAAATCAGTAAATTTCGTAACTCGAATTCTTCGGCGAATTACCTACATCATTTCCATTCCTTTCCCCCACTCACTCTTCGATGTCCGCATCGAAATTTCCTCTTCAACCGTGGGTAGGGAAAAAAAATTTCGCCTTATAGTCAATTCGCGTAAACGGGGGCTTCACTCTTACCCTGCTAATGCCTTTTTCTCAGAACGAACCTTTTCTGAACGTTGACTGTGTACTGCCCTTTATACAATGAGTAACGTAGCTGTGGATTGTACTGTGCAGTTATCAAGGTTGTCCTCCCTCTAACTTTGTGTATACGCAGCCACATTTTTCACCCCTCCTCTCTTTTCGCCTCTCTCTGGCTCGTTGATCCTTTTGCAGATGGACCCCAAGGAGCGACACCAAAGTCCGCGAGTCAAAAGGGGGCGAGTTGGCCCCCAGACGAGCTTTCGCTGATCTTGTAACCAGGACTTTGAAGACATGGGGTAGAAACTTTGCAACCACATTGCACCAATCCTTTTTCTGTTTATTCCCTTCTCCTTACCGTACTTTCTATTCTTTATGGCTTATTCCCCTTTTTCCGCGAAAGCATGCCTATAAAGTGGGAAAATATGCCTCCAGGCTACCAACATGCTCAACAACGGTCCTCTCTCAAGTTCAAAACATCTTTATAATCTCTTACCTCCCCCTTATTCTACCCCTTCGTTTGCCATCTCCCCCCAAAAGCTGAAAAACTTACTTCATAAGTACAAAACCCGCCTCTTTTTTTACTTTCTTTGAAGCCTTTTCAAAACCCTTGCAAAACTCCTTCGAAATGAAGATGCACTGGCCTCAAGTCTTGCAAGTTTAATCTCGCAATCTGCTACGTACCAGCTAGGTACAAGCCAGCGGCATGCTTCCATGTGGATTGAGATACGCACAGGCTGGTATTCTGAAAGCTAGCATGCCCCACTCCCCCAACAATCGCTTCTCCGAATAAAAACATAACAGGGACTATTACAGTACTGTAACATACTGTATAGTGATCTGTATAGGCCATCTCACTTTTATACGGTGGGAAATTTGGTAAAATACTGCACGCAACACGAGGACGTAGCTGAGAAATTCTTACTTGCAACATAAGGATAAATATCTTGGCTCTAAAATGCAAAATTCCGAAACACTATATTCCCTTTGCTGGAGAAGATCGAAGTAGCGAATCATGTCAAACAGGCAGCATTTAACTTCTGTGATTTACAATAATCTTTAACGGCTTCTAGTACCGACAGTAGATAAAATGAAAACTTTTTTAAATTAAAAAAACAGCTTTAAAAAATTTCATCAATAAATATAAACATGGCGCGAGCAGTATTTGACCGTTATCATCAGTAACCCTTTATATATTCGTACCATTAAAATTAGGTTTTTTCCGCTAACAATTTTTTTAAGTCAATAAATATAAACTTTACGCAAGCATGGAGCGCATCCCTATCTTAAGACATCAAGCGTGTTTCAGTTTGCGCTTTTCCGTTTACGCGGTATTTTCGTGAAGCAATTCACCGCGTAATTGGGGATCACTGTATCTTTCTAAAAAAATATCACGGCTGTCAAATGTCGGGTGGTTAACCCCACAACGTGCTAAGATCACGGACTTGTGTACATGAGTGTCTCGGTCTGTTTTTCGCAAATTCAGTAACCCACGCCACGAAGTCTTGCCACAGCCAAGCCACAATACTTGTGCATACGTGCTTCATATTGGGCGAATATTCTTTACTGACTACGAAAATATCAATGGGATTACGTATTATAAGATTACCGGGGAAATTAGACAACTAAATGCCTACAGCGGGAAACTTATGTGAGCGATGTCTCGCACTTCTCGCGAATATTCCGCAACCTTTAAGCCAGAGCTTCATTTATACGCGTACTATACACTGTTGGCTATGCAACACGTACACACTTCCACGGCATCGTAGCCGGAGTTTGGTGTAGTGCACAACCGCCTCCTTGCTTCCATATTACCTGACCTACCTGGCTTGTCTCCAACTGGGTCTCGCATCCTTAACATGCCCCACAACTGCACACTCCATGAGCAAAAACCTTTACCATACCACTTTTGTTTGTGACCAAATATTGACCAAAACCAGCCCCCCCCCCCTCCTTTACCCCAGAACTTTTCACCTGCCCAAGCTTCCAAACTATTGACGGTCAAGATCACTTTCACAGCCCGAGAGAGAGAGAGAGAACAGACGGGGGAATAGGGATACATTTACTACTGGGTTTGGCCTCAATCACAGTACCATAAAATCTCCGTCGCTCGTCTCCATTCTTTATACCATATTCACGCGTCACGGCCTTCCACACCGGGAAAAAAGGGGAGGAAAAGAAAAGGAGATGAAAGCAATTGTCCGTGCACCTGACACACAAAAAAGCGGAGCCTATGTGCTGAGGAACACATACTCTACGCCTGTCCGTAAAAGATCTCATATTGCAAAACAAATTTCTTTAGCAGGAGAAAAAACGAAACTACCCTTTTCCCTTTACTTTGTTAAGAACTATATCACGTTCCTTTCACATGTGTTAGATTAATTGAGCTCTTTTTCACTTGACTCAGTCTTTGTTTATTTTTTCACGTTCGTGGAAAGATTTTTTTTCAGACACTACGCAGTACATACGGTTTGCTAGATAAGCGCATCGTCGTCTTTGACAGAGGCTTCATGTAAAGATCAAACACCCATGGGCTAAAGCTCACAAGAAAAAACGACAAAAAAGAAAAGAAAGAGCCTGGGGATTTCTCTACACTAGATAATACCGTCCGTCGCTGAGCCATCACGTGGTTTTCGTTACGTTTGTCTGTCATTGGGAAAGTGCTACGCCATGCTTGCTTCGCCACCTTGACACCATTACAAAGTCGGACGCTGAGCTTTTGTGCTAGTTTCTACGGCAAAAACCGGTGAGCGAGATTTTAAATCGCGTTAAGCCTACATTCCGACTCACGAGCTTAATAGTATTAGCAGAATTATGCTTGAAACTCTCAAGTACGGATTTCTTTTAAATATTACAGCACTGTCGTGAACGCGAGGCACTTAAATCTCCTTTTTCTTACGTCACCTGTTGCCAACCTCACCTATCCAATCTAACGTTCAAAAATCTGTATGACGTCACAACTTCTGCCACTCACAACATCCGATCCTAGAATCACCCAAAAGAATAAACCACGACCCTAAACAATAATATAAATCTAACACTCGATCCCGTAATGTCAGACAAAAAATGCACTCAAATATCACCTAAAATCTTGTACAATATTAGACTGGCAGCTTTGATGCACAAATACCGCCATATAAAGAGCAAAATTAGTCAGATTTCTGTGGCGTGAGGAATTACCCGTGATGCTACAACAATGAATCAATTAATTTCACTTTTATTGAGAACAGTAATTATGACGTCAAAACCAGCAACTCGAACACCCGAAACCTGAAATCACTTAACATGTTTTTGCGACGCTACAGGATCAGTTGTATGTGTAATGAAATCATATTTTGGCTTTACAAGTTTGTAACGTCATACATGTGCAATAAACAAAGAAAGTGTTTCCTTTTGTGACGTCACACACAACATCGCACCGATGTGGATTATCTAGCATCCACAAGTTCGACGTTGTGACGTCATAGGCACCACTGGCATCAGGTATCCAGCACCGACGCGATTACTGTACAGCTGTGATGTCACAAATTTCGGCACTGCAGTGAAACGTTTCACGCACAAGAAGCGTTTCAACGAACTACATCGCATTCAAAACTTGACATAGGCTAGGGGCGTTACGCAATGTGAACGTTGTACAACCTGTCTGCTACTGGCCGTAAATTCCCTTGCATGACGGAAGTACCCTATTGCCCATGTCTGGTAACACTCTACACGGATTGTACTGCAACTTTGAGGATACGTTCTCATCCATTACCATTCACTGCTATTCTTTTTTTCTTACATTGTTACCAGTCATTTTAAATTTACATAATAGTGTAAGCTCTTCGCTAGCACGTACTTAACTTCTGAATAAGATGATAGTAACTGTTAACGTCTTTCAAGTCTGGTCATGTCCGAGAACGTGAGCCACACAATCAATAAAAGCTGTCCAAAAAATTCGAGCACAACTAACCGTTTTTAGTACACTCGAAAATCGTTTTTGAGGACCCTCTTGCAAATTTGTAACTGTAAACTACGCTTAATAACACACGTATATCAAGCACTATTTTTTAACACCAAACTTACCTCATTACAAAACTTTACTCGTCAGAAAATTACTGTCTTTTCCTGGTTGTATCAAAGAACGGGCTTTTTCTTGGGGATTCTTGTCCCCAAGATTCGAGGACACCTGCTAGTCTAACAGTAGCACCCACTGTACTCACTTTCTGTCGACTCTTTGCTCGACACTCCATCACTAGAATTTTTAAAATTTTACTACGGAAAAACACATATTTCAATGTTTCCAAAGTAATACCAACTGATCTCACTGTTGAACAATTTGACGTTAATCTCAACGTCGCAGAAATGCCACAAATAGGCCTCAAATTCAGTCGTGACGTCACGTTTCCCCGGCCAGATAAATGCCGTCCCGTCCCAAGCTCAGACATGTTTACAAAACCTGGAATATCCTAACGCCCGCTTCTAACGGATTGTATGTTGTCTTTCTTATCTGTTCCAGTTAGCGGCGATACTCGTTGCAGTCATCCCTCATTTCTCCAGTCTCGTCTACCTCCAAGGATTGTAAGTTTACACTTTACGCATATCGCTCACCCTATCTCCCTCCAACTCCCCGAAAACTTCGCTTTTCTGCCACGAAACATTCATAGTCGTAATTTTCTCCATTTCCTAGTCTAAGCCTTTTTTCCTTCACTTATCAACGTTCGAACTCTTTGCTATCTCCCACAATCCACTTCAGCCCAAAACAACTAAAAGAAAAAAATCTTTTCGTTTTAACAGCTCTTGAAACAACGACTTTCAGGTGCCCCGCATCTTACGTAGCTCGTTTTCTCGTGAACATATTCGGCCCGGGCTGCTTCACGCGGTAGCCAAGTGGGTCAAACTGTTCGTCGATGAAGTTCACACTACCCATCACGTGTGACGTCACGTTATTGAAACCCGAACAGAGAGAAAGTGAACTGAAAACGAAATTTTCAAGGAGAGGCGGATATCCTTTTCTGACTCCTTTGCCTCTTTTCCCTTTTTTCGTCTTCCTAGAATTTGCATCTCCCCTCTTCCCCAACTCAATAACTGAATATGCTTGCACATTCCTCCCCTCAGGCCATACCATACAACTCTTTCCTTCCTCACTTGCGAACTTAACTTTACCCACTATTGAGCATTAGATTCAACTGCGAAAGCTGTACTTATTCCCAACTTCTTACTCTTAACACCGAGGAAATGCAAAATGAAACTTACCGTGCATCATCCAAGAGAATGTTATCCGTTAACATGGGCTATAGTTTTAATCCAATTAGGGCGTAGTACAGCGTTCCAGAACGTACACTCACTTTCTTGCAACAACACAACAAAGAAATTTCTCTACAAAGAAAACAATTGTCGTCGTAATGAATTTTCTTTCTCTTTCTGGCTCGTCGTCACTCGTCACACCAATTTTAAGAAAGCGTCCACGAAACGAATGACGGACAGCTAATCTGTATCACGGATAATTTGCCGGATAGGCCACGACGAACAAGTCGGTTCCGTTTTTTCTAGGAATGTCACCCAAAAGCATGTGACGACACTCAATTCTGTACTGCTTGACGTGATCAGTTTCTTCACAGTATCCGTCCGGGTTTGTTTTCTTCTCTTTTCTTCGTCACAAGTTTTCGTCGCTTCAACACAGAGTTTCAACACCGAAAACGCATCACAGACTAATTTATTATTATTCTCTAGCTTCTTTCCGAATAGTTATCACATCCCTAAAGCGTTAGTAACAAAGTTAACATCAAATTTGTTGCTTGTTTCGACCGTTTTTCTTCGCTCGAAAGCCAAACTTTGCCCCTTTTTTATTTATGTCGTCTCTTTCTTTCTTCTCCTTTAACTTGCAAGTCTCTTTTGGTGTGTTCCAACCATGCGAGGATAACCGAAGCCCCGAAAAGTTGGTGGGGGTACTGGTAATCACGTTTTTTGTTTCGCTTTGATCAACGATTCACTCTACTAGCATGACCATGCTTCAATACTGCTGAGGCGGCGGATGAGTGAAGCAAGAGATGTTTCCACGCTTCAAATTGGTCTCTGGCCTTCGACGCCATTTCTTTTTCACACGACTGGTTCGGACCAATGCCATGGCGGCACAACTCTGCTCAGAGAGAGAAAAAACAAAAATCAGCATTACGTAAACATAAAGAAAAACGGTTAGGATTTGCGCTACAACACTTCAGTTCACTTTTCGTGAACTCGAATTTTCATTCGTACACCAGACACTTTTTTATCACTTTTGAGACAGGTTGCAAGATGCATGATTATCATCGTTTTTTATTTAGACTTTTTGTTTATTTTTTAGGGTTTCAACATTATTAGGCCAAGCTATTTTGAACAAATATATTTAGTTAGTAATTGTGATAATTATTTTGGTTGCTAAACCCTACCTTCGCACTAACGTTATTACCCAGTATTTATCATTCTAAACGATAAGGAGAAATAAACTACGATTGAAAACTCATCGCATAGTGCCTCAAACTACAGATTAGCGAGTAAAGTAGCTATCGTGTACGCTAAACTCGAGCAGTGCGCCTTTTACGCCCCGTTACTATTTCACATGTTTAAAAGCAACAACGATAAGCCATTCTAGATAAGACGGCTCTGCTGTGCCAGTTTCTCAAGAGCCACATTTGCCAAATTTTCCAGCCCTATGCTTCGAGGGCATTCTCCGAGTTAGCTAAACAACGTCCAAGAAAACTGAATTACTTAAGCCAAAATTACTAAAGTTACATAAAACAAAAATAGCTAAAATAGCTAGGATAGCTGTTATGGCGTCATAAAAATCGAACAGGTAAAAAGTGTGTTCCGACAAGCTTCCCTGATTAGGGGTGTGCTAATGAAACACTTCCTTTTTCCCTTCACACAAACCCTCCATCTCGGATACATTCAACAGCCTACGACAACCCGAGCCACTCCTCGTTCGGAAACAACACACACACCAAAGAAAACCTTAAAACTGTGTATCCCTTCTTCCCACTAGCCTCGCCAGCGGCCCTTTTGAAACCCTCCGACTTGCGATGTCGTGTCACACAATAAAAAGGAAATAAAATTAAATCCGAAATAAATCATATAAAAAATAAAACAGCAATAGAAATACAAAACAGGCTCCATCATGAAATCAACAGAACTGGACGGAATGAGTGAATGTAGGACCAGCTTAATTCCTTCAACAAGTTTGTATATATTGCTGTAATTATAACAAATTAAAAAACATTCCGCTTGCGTATTTGAGATAGCAAAGAAAAACGTCACACTGCCACCGAGAAGGGTACAGTAATGGTTCTTCCATCATCCGAATCGTCGCTGACTACTGCCCTTCACTTTTTTGTGAGAAAAACAGCGTCGTGTCCTCTTTAAGGCAATATCGCACCAATCAGTACACATGGTAAAAACGGAAATAAAAAACTAGGCAAAAATCCACCCTAATTTTATTTAATTCGTCAGAGATTCATTGAAAAGTTAACATTTTCCCTGCTTATTGCAGGAAAATAAAAATCTTATTTAAATCCAAACACTCTCAATGCGTTTCAAGTCACTGCTGAGTCGTCAGAACTTCAAAGCAATTTTAGTCTTCCTCCAAGTCCACAACCATGGATTATTTTAATAATTCAACTGGCACCATACGCTTATGTAAACGGTTTTCATTGCACCTATGCTATGTTTTCAAAGTACAGACCGTTTCTTTATTTTGTATCATGGTTGAAACACAGAAGTGGTAAATAATATATTCAGAAAGAACTCAAGCTTGCTTACGAGGTTGCGAATTTCGCGTGACGTCAGCATTCGCTCTCAGCTATATACTTCAACTTCGCCTAAGGGGGTAGGTATTACCGCACGATATTTTCCTACGCATACTATTGTTGAATTGAAAAGAAATGCTCACGTCATACTGTCTGTCCAAACTTTTATGCCAGCCTTTCACTATCACTAACGATTTTTTCCTTGTTTGACATAGATAATGTAGGGAAAAGTTTATTTGCTGTTATTTTTTTAAAAAAATATTTATCCCAAAATTATTTACAATTGTCGTGATCAGTGCTTAACAGAAAGCCGATCTAACTATAGTAACCTGTAACGGAGCTCTTTTTGTATACTGTAGTCTCGTGTCAACAAATTGGTTACTGCTGTTAAGAAATTTTCGCGTAGATAAAATATAATCATACTTTGACGTATACTCTTGGTTACGTTGATTATTTTGTTTCACTTCTCTTCTCTACATTAGTGCTGTACTCCGTTTTCTTCTCTCTACACTTAAGTTCGAATATTGCTTATTCTTTGAATTATTTTCTTGCTCTACTTTGCTCATAGCGCATTCAAACTACTATCTCATAAACATTTTCGAAAAAATCTTGACACTAAATGCAAACAACCAGCAATCTTCTCCGTTTTGTCTTTGTGGGCTTATCCTTGGCATTGATTAAAGGGGAAAAGCACTCTGACAATGACTCGCCTGGAAAGACCGTTTCGGTCCATCGAAAATTTACGAACGAAATTTGGGGCGAAAAAAAATACAACATATGAAACCTCTGCCTCTTTTCTAATCCCAAAGTCATGACAATCATGACGTAATGTAATGCATTTTGACAATACCCTTGACTCAGCGTGAAATCGCTAGGAAAAACGTCTCCCAACTTGCAGCTGAGGTGTCATAAAGCAACCCCCAAACCGTCAATTACCTCTTGTCTAAATGGCAAAAAAATGATATGTTCATATTCTACCGCATTTGGGAAAGGAACTTCAAACACGAAACAAAAGTAAATACATGATAAAAGTACTCCAACTCTGGTTTTAAGCTTCCTTAAATGAGAGATCTTCCCGATCGGTGGAAGCTAAATCCTGACTAAGCCAAGTAGTAGAAGTCGTAGTAGCCATCTCAGAAAAACGAAACGAAAAAAAAAAAACTACTGCAGCCAAAGCCAAAAGCTACTGAGCCAATGGGAGGAATACAGCACCAACCGAGCCAAGCATGACATTTCAAGACGTGCTTCTCTTGTGTGTCTAGTGGAGGCCAGGCTAGGGAAAGTGCTCTAGGCCATTGCTTGTGTGGAGGCACCTTTCAAGGTAAGAAAGCCCGGTTCGGTTCCGTTCTGTTCCCAACCTTCCTCCGCCTCCTTCTATCGTTGTCAACTCTGTCCTATTCCTCTCTCGCGTAGCTAAGGAAACCGTTGTTCGAGTGCAAATTTACTCCCTGCCCCATAAAAATTAATAAGTTAAAAGACTTTTAGAAACACAAAATAAAGCCTGGGAAATAAAACATAAAATAATTATGTAAAACAAGTTCGAGCTGACGGAAATAAATTTAAAGACAGAAAAAAATAAGGTAAACGTCAGAAAAACAAAGCAAATAAATATTAACTTTCATGTAATAGAAAAAGTCGAAAAAGGACGTTTAAGTTCGAGCAAAACGACTAGGAATGCAATTCCTCCGGCTAATTCAATCTTATGATGTGCATATGCGCTAGGATTGACACAACTGAGCCGTGGGAGATAAACGGAACAGGCGTAAAATGGTTTTAACGGAAATCCCTAATTAGTGACCCTAGGGCCACAGCTCCGCCGCAGTCAAGACGACTCCTCGATAAAACTCAAATTAATACGGGATGTCTTGGACTTCCTATTGATTACTACAACGTGACCAGAGCTATCGAACCTCCCCATCATCCATTAGTCGAACAGGGAGGGATTGTGGTGTTTATTTTTTTTTAAAATACTATTAACGCTGCTGACTACACAACATGTGGATCATAACAAAAGAGATTACACAACCGTCTTAATTACGTTTCCCTGTGAATTAAAGAAAACTTTCTGGAATGAACGAGTTTTTGAGGCCTACACTGCCTACATTGTCCTCGCATACAATAGCCCCCGCAAGTTTGGATGAAACTTTCAAAATGAAGCAACGTTGCCTTCACGTCACGGATGTCGAAGACGCCCCAAGCGGCGCCGTTAACCCTCGGGACATATGTGGTAAGTTTTAACCTCCCTCAAAAAATAATAAAAAAGAATTATACACGATTCCCCACAACGTTCTTGCAATATCATGCGAGTCTCCCTGAAGTCTCGCGGTGCACACAAAGGTAGATAAGATAGGTATTACAAAAGCAAACCTCAGCACGGTACTTTCGTAAATGAGAAGTAAAAATATTTTAATTTTTATTTCAATTAAATTAATTTTCATTAAATCTTAGTCACCCCTACTTCAACCTGATCTAAGTTAAACTACCTCGAATTAACTAATGTACCCTAACCTAGCCCAATTTAACGCTTTTCTATCATTTTTCGATTTATTTAATACAAAATTGAATATGTGAACGATTGGAAAGTTAACGAAAAAGTTAAGAAAATGTTAGATAAATTACGTTTAGATAGGGGTATATTTCTATCGAAACGCCCATATACTTTAAACTAATACGCTGCTCTTCGGATACAGAACCCCAGTCTCCTTAATTTCCAAGCTAATTTAACCAACCCTAAATAAACCTACCTAGACAAATTCTCCACTGCTTTGTAAAGACGAACTATGTCGAATTGCGAAATATTATTGTATGCCGTTTCTTTAATGAGTGTACCAGTTTACACGATTTCCATTTTCACGTATAACAAAAACGTAGCAAAATTTCAACCATAATTTACAAATTTAACACATGCTTTTTTCACGGAAGCTTGAAACAGTGCAATAGTCATTTGCAACAGCAACATTACTGTCAAAACGGTTTCTTGATGTTTGACTATTTTTACAGTATGATCCCTGACAGTTCCCTATGTTATTCTCCCATAAGGGATTTGTGTACACTTTAACAATAAATTAGTAAAACAGGTAAAAATCCTCCGATTAAACGAGATAAACAATCCCTGTACAGTTATCCTACGAGCGCATTTTGGATGGAGTGTTGATCATGTAGGGTCCTTTCTCCGAATCCCAAAAACCTAGCCTAGCTCCACCAAACCTAATTAATCCAGGTATGCATACACAGAATATAGTTCAGTTCAGAAAAGTTCCGCTGGTTGCGTTTGTTAAAGCTAGCTTGATGTGAGTCTCGCAACTTTAGTGCCTTTTTGACAAGCTAAAAGGGATAGAAATTTCGGAAACTAAAGAAACGCAGAGTATTAATTATGCAGCAATTAATTCACATAAGAAAGTGAAGTGTGACGTGTACAAACATCCGTTAGGTGGAAGACGACTTCAACGGGCATATTGAACAAGGAAAAAATCAGCTAATATTTGAGCAATGCCAACTTAAAAGACGCCTTGGCAAAACAAGTCTGTGCAAGTCAACAAAGCACGTAAGTGGAGGTCTTGCGGGGGCAAAATGCACACTGCCGCTAGGCCTACGTCATGTTTTGGGGATTCAACGTCAGGAATTTCTGAGCTCAATTTTTTCCCTTTCTAACGAATGCAGCGAAAGGGTGCGACTTTTTTTCTAGAGAAAGAGGGTGATTCTTGTGTTGAAGAGTAGAGGGGGATGATTAGTAAAAGGACATGAAAAAAGGGAAAAGGGTGACGGTGGAATGTGTTCACTTTTCCTGTCGCTGTCTTTCCATCTCTGGGAACTTGGTGCGGCTCCGTAAAGTGCAACATAAGCCCTTCGCAACAAGCAAAAGCAAAGCAAGCAACGAGACGCGAGCCCCTTCCAGGCCTTGTTTGGACCCCTTTTCCTTGGGCTTTGGCTATACTACGCTAATGAACTGGGAATGTTGGTGGAGGGACGGCAATCGTAGCCTTGCGTCTCGCTCCAAATTGTGTCTTTCTTCCACTCACAATATTTTTACCTGAATGGGAACATGGTATCCAATAAAGAGTAATAACCGGATAGAGTAATCTCCAGGATTCACACTAGAACTGGACGTTACACGTTAAAACTGTGTTTCAGGTAAAAATCACCAAATTCCCCCACATAGAGCCACTCGTGAAGCTTGTAGCAGTGCTGGAGTTGTTGCCTGACTTGCTCTAGCTTCGTCCTCCATTTACGTACGACTGGTGGGCTGGCGTTGAGGGGTGGCCATATACGAAATCACTAACACTGAAAGGGAAATCTAGGCGAGACCACAGCCATCTAGTAGCTGGTTTGGTGACTAGAGTGAAGCGTGCTAAAGACACACGGACTTCAATCCCGCGGTCTACGTACAAAAAGAGGCCCTTGCGCCGCTAACGGGAAACAGAACAAATTCCGCTATCTTACATTCTCTCAGGAAACTTCGAGACGTGCTGTATCTACACTTCGATGTAAAATACACCATGTCGAAAAAAAAAAATTCAAAAGCTTGCTTCTGGCATCACTTCATTTCCGTTATTTCACTACATTTTTATACCGTATCAGGAGTAAAGCGAACGCTGGTTAGCGTGAAGGAAAACTGTGAGAAAATATTTATGTGTATATTCCCAAAAAATGCCAAAATGGAAAATAATGTAGTTATAAAGAACTGTTGGGTATCGTAGATGGTCGTATGGTCCTAAGTTATTTAAATGTGCAGAAAAACGCTTGATGTACCGTCAATTGAGTTTGATCTTAAAGATTTTTTCTTATTTATTTCGGCTAATTTCTTTAGTAGAAAGAAAATAAAAGCCCATTTTTTACAAACCATATAGAATTCAATGAACCACTGAGTTTTTTTATTACAGATGTGGTGGCATGTGTGCGCATTTTATTTTTTAAGTACGTCAGTAAGTCTTCTTTTTTAATTTTTCCTTATTACTCCTAGTTTTTACTTATTTTACGTACTGTTTCTTGACAATACTACAGCTTCTTTTCACGTACGAAATTTTACTAGTATTTTTCCTTTTTTTCTTACAAGTTTTGTAAGTAAGGAAATGTTATAATTTCATAATTTCGTCAAAAGGTAAAAAGAATGTCAGTGAAATACTGTTGTCTATTTAAGCAACAGTGGACTGTAATAAAATTGTCCAAATGGAACGGAAAGCAACTCATGGCTTGAAATGAGGATGGATGAGTTTCCATTATAAACAGAAAACGAGTAAAAGATCTCCATATGTTACGGAAAATTGGACTCATATATCCTCACATACAGTAAATACGTGAAAAATGTTCACACAGTTTACGAGCTTTCTACTACCGACTGTAAATCAGGGTTATCAAATTATGAAACAGCGTAGGGAAAATGGTAACAATATCATATATAAAGAGTATAGCAATTTTATTCCGCAATTAGTGACGACACCGGTCCCTGCTAATCAAAGTTCTAATTTGCATCAATAACGACTTTACGGCGAGTTTAGGGTGTCTGTATTAGGGAGAGATTCGCTTTCGCGCCTCGTTAGGTAAGCGGTTGCCCATAATGTACTAGGTATTTTCATAATTCAGTGTGAATTTCTAGACAAATATTACTTCAAGTTTAAAAATTCACCCTGCAAATCTGTTCTCGAAATACATGCAACTGTCATTATATTGGTGCACATTTTTAACTTTGTAAGCACATTTTTTACTATACGAAAACGCACTAGCAACTTTAGAGATTTCGCAACGTAAATTCCGCGAAATAAATTTTGCTGTGCATGCGAAACTTAGTAATACCAGAGTTCGTATTACGTGAGTTTCCGAGTTGTAGTTTATGGGTTTCATGCAATCTGTACACAAAAGCGTGGCAAAAATGGCGGCTTCCTTATTCAAAAATCCATTAAATTACCAGTTTTTACCCAAACATGACATCAATTGCCGTCACATTGGACATGCACATCTAAGCCTTTAAAAAAAATACAATCAAGTGAAGAACTTTGGGCCTGAGTTCTGGGAGTGAAACCCGGAGAAGAGAAAGAGAAAAGTTAACGAACGGCAAAAAAAAAGATATGTTAATGTCTAGAATAAGCAAGTCCAAAGTCTCAAAGTTATTAAATGAAAATATGCGACCACGGTCATCAAAGAGAATGCGACAAGTTTAACTACCTACAAACGTCATCTTACTAAAAAAATTATTTTTTTTAGTAGCGTTGTAATTAACACAGAAAGGTTCGTCACTCTGGCATATCGAGTTCCACAGAAAACTCGATTTCAATGTTGCACAATCAAATACCAACTCTTAACTGGACTCTTCCGAGTCGCTCTATATACAAAACAAGTGCGATAGGAAAGAACGACAATTTGCCGAGATCGTAAGGAAGATTTCTTTCCTACATTGTCCCTCACGATTTTCGTCAACCTGTCGGTGAATTATCTATAGAAATAGTTCCCTTTTTCTATTACATTTGGTTTTACTCGTGTATTTTTTATTTTATCTATACCGAGTTCCTTAATTTTATTTTGACTTATAGTGTATTTTCTTTTTCTTTTGTCGTCTCATATCTTTTTAACGAACCAAAAGCACTGAAAAAAATAGGCATCTAATTAAAAAAAAAACTGGATCTATTTTTAGGACATCCTAAATATTAATGTATTAAATGAGCAGTAGGTTGCTAAGTAACTGAACTAAGATAAAAAAAAGCTCACTGTAAATAATTACCGGTGACGCAATAATGAACTCTTGCCTCGCAGGTTGTCTATCTCACGTAATCACCGACTTTTAGCATCAGGACCGACACTTGGCTCACTTTTTGCCTAGTGCTGTATTTTACAAAGGAATAAGAGAGATTGCGACACATTTCATGCATCACGTCTTGCCTCACAAACGCTGCAGTACGCATACATGCGAATCAAGTATCATTGAGCAGGTCCTGTAGACGCGCTCCCTTTGCGTATCCACACACCCATTACCAACGACAGTGACGGATTTACCCAGCTCATTAGTACATAATAACTGTATCCAAATTTCATCCCCTCGTTGGCTATACCTTTGCTGGAAACACATTTTCCTTCTCAGGAAACAGTTCTGTCTTTATTACTTCACCATATGTCTCTTTTTCTTGTAGGTATACACATAGGCTCCCGAACACGACGGTACTTTCTCTCAGAAAAATGTATTAGGCTTCCGAATAAGTTCGTGCACATTTTTTTTCTGTCGACGAAAGCACTTCCTGAAAAAAAATTCTGTCTTATCTCATGTTTATACATAATTTATCAGGCTTACGTTACTCCTTTTAAAATACTTAAAATAACTCGCGTTAGGAAGTAATTTAGGTAAAAAGAACGCTTTAAAATTCGGACAACTGTTTCAATTACAGTATTATTGCAGAATATCATACTAAGTGAATGCTCACATTAGTTGTAAACACAAGAAAATGTAATAACTACCAACTGTTGCACTACTACCAATATTTACATCATAGAAAGTATAGTACTCTACGGCGGGAATCAATGTGATAATCAATAATTTCTTTTTCTCGGACCTTCTTCTGCTTGGTGTATATGGTATTGCACCGTTTACCATTCCATCATTTTTTTGGAAATTATACTTTTGAAATACTCTCTGTAAAGTCTGCAATAAACCACGAAATTTTTTACAGAAACGTACGTCGACTCCAACTTTCGACCACAAGTGTTATTTCGGCGTTACCGTACCAAAGGCATAAAAAAAACTACACACGTGTCAATAATGAGAAAGCCTTGGTGAATATCTGTTCTTCAGATTGCGCCCTTTTTCGCTATTCGGGGACGAAAACACATTGAAGAGTGAAGATTTGAAGGTTAAGGCTGAAGATTTGAACATTGAAAGGAAGACGCGAAAACAAGAAATCGTGCTTAAAAAGCTGCTTAAAAAATTGTTTTTGCGACAAGTACACATTTCCTGAGGTAACAGCTCTGTCAACTAACTTGCTGGTACCTACAAGCACTTTTGGTGGCAAAACTCACACATACAACGGGGCATGAGACCCGCAACGGAAGATGACAGAAATAACGACTGATAAAAATTAGCCTAAAAAAATCTAAAAAGAGACTAATTAATGTTTCACTAGAAAATGACTTCAGACACATTAAAAATAAATAATTTCGAGACACTTAACCTCCTTCTCTCGCACTGTTTAAATAATTCCCATTCCAGCTTCTCTCTGAACCTTTTACTATTAACCTCTTCTTCTGTGACTAGTTATTTCCTTGCAACGTACTTTATTGCCCAAGTACATTTCCTTTTGCTCAAATCAGTTAAATTAAAGATACAGTGAAACTGACAAATAGCTCTGAATCATTTAAGTCTTTGCTGAAACAAATCATCTTATCAATTTCCACTTTGTAATGGGCTAAATTTCCCAATTCATTACAATACTTTCAAGTTCCATTTCTTATATATAATTAATAGGCTCACGTATTATTTAAAATGTTTAATTTATTTTCTTTTCGATTTTTTTTTTCTGATGTACAGCACGTGCAGTTTTGTTTCCTATACGAGAGATTCGCACCGAATGGTATCTAGACTTGCTGAACATTTTGTCTCTTTTATTGCACGGGTTTCCATACATCTCGCAAAACGCCCTCCATGTCCCGAACAGCAATGGCAGTTTTTACTTTCTTTAATAAGCGCTCGTTAAGAAAGTTTCGGTTTCTCCACACACCATACTTCTCTCCTTCCTCTAAAAACTCGCTGCAACATGCTCAAATAGCTCAAAAAGCGCCCGGTCCCACACAGATCAATCTTTTACTTCCACGCAGCGTGAGATTTACGGTAAAGCAATGCTTATTTAGGATTTTAAATGCGTATCAGTCGCTCCAACTAACGCTGCTTCCCCGCATGCGGATTTTCCCAACAAAAATGACGAAAGGAATCCCGGGTACAGCACCGTAGTATATTCTCAGATACTTACAATCGCATTTGAGACTGGTATTGATCGGACGACGTGCACCCAAACCTCTGTATGTGCATGTGTCGCTGTAAACGCTTCATAAAGCAAACTCCAGCATGGCTGGGAGAGACAAGCCAAAGAAACTCATGTGAGTGTGCAGTCAACACAACGTTATTTTGTGTCTCAGCTCCGTAAGAAAAAAAAATCTACAAGAACGCAATGCTTCAATCTTAAAGAGGATGCCAAGAACATAAGCAAGATGTTGCACGTGCTCAGACACTTTCTTAGCAACAGACGCTTCTTCCCCTAAAGTCTCGACCCAGACTCCACTTGATGTTCGCCTTAAGTTTTTCTCTGATAATACAAAGCAACGACTTATCGGATCCATCTTACAATATACACCATAGTGATCCACGTCAGCTATCCATACAACTTCATGTCGCAACACCAGAAAACTTGACATTATCCTTTCTTTGCATCAAAAAAATATAACTGAAAAAATAATAATACATATTTTTTAAATAAAAACGAATAAAATATGAAAATTTCTTATCCGGCATACGCAGGAATGGATCTTACATGAAAAAACAGAAGCTAGGTGATCCAAAAGTTAACAATGAAGAAACACTTATGGGTTAAAAAATCAACTGTAACAGCCATAAAATGAATCGCACGCTTGACAAACTCAATGAATATAATCAGCTGAGTTTTTATTGCTCCCTCATTTTAGCTCACAAAAGATCTGGCAGATACAAGGCACATGCAAATCAATTCAAATATAGTTCAAAGAATAAATGGAATCTCACTACAACGAACCTCCTGGAAACATGACAACCTGTTCGGTTATATCCAGCGTTTTTTATAACAGAAGTATTCGGTATATTAAGAAAACGCGGAATCTTACACCTGTCTCTTGAAACACGATAGTTCGTTCTAAAGGGGTTCGTTACAAGACTACTCTAATGTTTTATCTCAAACAACAGTTTAAACATCAGAACTATTTGAATCAAGTTGGAAGTTTAACATTTTCAGCCCAACTTAGCTATTTTCATTTTAAAGAGCTTCAAATTTTCTAAAGTCAAAATCAATTCAATAAGTAGACCCAGTTCGACAGCTCTTAATCATTTCAAAACATCTCGTCGAAGTTAACTCACGGCAGAATTAAATATTACATTGCGAGCTTATTTAACTACTTAAGTCAATTCAATAACAAAATGTATGTTTCTTCATTGCTTTCAATTTTTAAGATCAACACAACGAAGGTCACTTTATTAAAAATCAAGTCGATACAACTTCAATTCGAGTGAGACGCTAAAACACACCAAATATCGCATGGAAGCATTGTTGCAGGTCACGAATATAAAGTTGGGAGAACGACAAAGATAATGTTGTTTGAAATTTTGTTTCTTTAACATTGCATGGTGTAATTGTCGGATTCCAAGAAAATTATTCCGATTTTAAAGTCGATTCATTTTTAAGCTTCAATTCGAGCTTAACGGAAAATTCCTTTTAATTAAAAATCTGAAACGATGATCTTTTTCAGCTCAGACTCAACCGAAGTACACAAATTTTGAATATAATTGGCGCAAGTTTAATTTAAGTCAAATTCCCTAATCTTAATGTGATTGTGTCCGACTTTGATTGCATCAAATCACTACATTGCTTCGAACACTGCACTCTGCACATTTTCCAGAACCGGTTAACATTAAAGAATTATTTTAAAAAATGCTATGTAACAAAGACTATTTAGGGTGGCGACTATAAGTCAGCTTCTGGGGTATTCCGGATCTATTATACACTACCTCAACGTTTGTGGTTAGACAAAACTGTTCCCTTTTTATGTATAGCTCAACACAGTTTTCCGCCCTGACGCTCTCTGCTACCCGCAGAAATTCACATACGGGTTTCGCGCTGTGTATTTAAATACAGCTAAACATAAAAAAAAGAAATAAAATGTAAAAAGAGAGACAGGCTCTTTCAGCTCACAGCCTGCTAGCACGTTTGTTTATACAACAGCTTGGCCTTCCGAAACCGTGCGGTTTCCGACTAAGACTTTTCGGGGGCCCGAGACAGGAAGTCAGGTCTTCCGATTGGACTCACATTGCTCGGGCCCAAAACTCACGATGTTACATTTTTATAACTTTCCCGCCCGGAACACGGCGTCTAACGTAGCGAACCATAAATCAACCTTAGAAGAATCCATTACTTACAACAACCCGTAAGTAATAAGGGGGCCACGATCCTATACCATAATAAGGGTGGCTTTTTCCACCCAGCAGGTGCACTCTACGGTTTTCCAGCCACTGAATGGAAATTACCATACAGTTTTCATTGTTTGTTTTTCCCCGTAAAATTCGCCAACTAGCTTTAGTACGGATACATTATTGCGAAAGAGAAAGGGATTGCGGTTGAAAGGGTTGAACAATAGGAAAGTTTGACCGAAAGAGCGCCCCCTAGGGTTACAACATTCTAGGGGCTTTTATGGGGAAATATGGGGAGTGTGTACTGTAATAATTTCACGCAAAAATGGTTGACTTCCTCTGAAAGAGCAAAAGGAACGTTGTGTCTCACACTCGGATCTGAAGCCCCGTTATTACTGGAAGTAACAATAGGCGGTTTCCGGAGCACGTTCCAAACCGGGGGGTTAGGGGGGTGGATCGGAAGCTAGTGAGTAAATCACGTTACAAATGTCTAACTGGTCACTAATGTCTGTATTGCACGGCTAATTCTGCTGTAACTTAATTGCAACAACAACGTGGTTACACGATAATCCCACAAAATTACACGCTCTGAAATTTGAGTGACTTTTAAGTGCGAGCGTAATTAAACCATATGGAGTCCTTTCATAAGGCGATGCTTACAATGACAACTCGCGTGGATCGGAGATTACGGCTTCCGCAATCCGATTACTGTCAGGGTAATGATGCAATGTCTGCTAAGCTGCGTACAAAATTCACACGTACCAGCGAGTCATACGACGGGTATACACTTGTACGATTGCCTCAGCCTTCGTAAAGCAAAATGTCAATTCTTGGAATTCTGTTACTTCAAATCAAATGAGTAAAATAAAGATGAATTCAGAAACATTGCTATTACACTGAAACAAAAGTTCATTATTACCATATATTTCTGAATCTACCTAGTGCCCGTTATAAGGGACAAAATTTCAAGCATTGAATTTATACACTACGAAAAATGAAGACATCCTTATGAGCACACTAAAACAATCTTAACATCCTTAAGATCACTTTATGACAAGCTTATGATGACAGTGCGTAAAGCTCTGTTCGTTATGTCAATAAGTGTTAAGTCTCAAATAAGTGTTAGTAATACATGTATCCGTCCAATACGGAGTGCACTACACTTTCATTACAAAGAACTTACAGGGTGTTAGACACGATGTCCGGTATATCCAAGGATTTTTAAATCGGACGCGTTTCCTGATCGTTTGCATAACCCCTAAGTTTCATATATTGTACTATAACTTTACAGCAGAATCTTGCTATAACGAAGCTCCTATAAGATGGAAAAGCTGTTAACTGTATCCGAAGTTCGTTATATCCGATGCTTCCAGTACATTCACAATACCTCTTAACCTCTTCCACAAAAACTTCTAGTTCATTACATAAGGGTTAGTTATATCGGAATTTTAAATTGTGTACAGGATAATCTCCTAATAAGGAACCTCTCCGAAAAGACAAAGCTGTTCAGTACCCGAAGTTCGTTATATCGAACGTTTCCTCTATACATGTTCTTATCTCAGAACCTTACAGTTTGCAAAAGCCTTACAGTTCGCTATAAAAGGGTTTGTTATGACAAAGTTATACTGTAAAAGGAGAGTACACGAGAGTACGTTACAGCGAGATTTTGCTGTAATTGTTAAGCAAGTGATTGTTGACAGTGTGCATAGCCCAAACGGTACGCTACAGTACATACTGAGCATTTGTAATACCGTCTTTTCTATTTTTATTTTTAAGGAGTATGCAAATTGTTGAAGCAAATCGCTAGTCTTCATGGGTAGTTTGGGTTTTGCTGAATTTGGCTACATGAGTGAAGCTTTTGTGTTGCTTGCCTTGCTAGTCAGTTGTACACTTGGCGAGTCTCAAGTCCTATTCTTCCAGTGCTCTAGCCATTTCCTAGCCTTGGAGCGGGTTGTTGGCCTTTCCGCAACTTTCCTTGAACCGCGCACTAGCGCACACTAGGAAGCGATGTTAGCTTTGTTGGTAATTTACCCCAAGCACGCCATACTTACTTGCTACACTCTTCTTTGGGGCTCTTTCAGATTTTTAATGAAAACTGCTTCTTCCCATCTTTTGCTTCTCTTATTTCCAGCTCGTTGGGCTGCCTGGTGAATTCCCTATGTTGAAAACCCTCTTGAAAATTAGGGGCGATTCATTGAAAGTTCAGACTATACGATGAAAGAGCTTCCCTGTGATTTTCGTCCACGTGCAGATTAGACGTACTGAGTCATGGGCGTCTTACCCCCTACCTTCTGGTACTCGTGTTGAGATGATTATCCTGCTCAGAATATCGAGAAGCTGTCCCTCTTCCGGTCAAAATAAAAAAAAAATCAAATAAAAATTACCCTTCCAATTCAAATCAATTAGAATTATTTTTGTAACTTAAGTGAAATACGTAAAGCAACGGCAACATAGAGCTTCACGCCTGGGCTCTCAATAAAAAAAAATCAAATCAATGCGTTTGCAGTTTTTCAAGATACATCGAACGCCAAGTGTATTTCGAAATGCTGTTTTTTTTAGGTTAAGTTATTTGGGTGATTTCATATTGTAAATAGAGTCGACGTTAAACTACGAACCAACATGAAACAAGTAATTTGCATGCTCTAGTTTACAGTAACAATGAATTTCCTCGAAAAATAAAGCAAAATCTCTCGACTGCATTACGGCAACAACGCATTGCTTGGTGTCGAAGAGAAAATCGATTAAATTCAGGCAGCAGTGAATTTCGTTGCAATAGAAAACGTTTGACATGCGGGTGCATTTGTCGAACATTTCAAGCACTGCATGCAGACACTCCGCTTAATCAGGACAAACCTCCAAACACAACTGTCCAACGGGCGATACATGGAAAACCGGCATTTTCCGTCCGAATTAAACTTTTCTACATCTCTTTTGGTACTAATTCTCAAAATGGGCATTTGAATGTAATTTGCGCAATAGCTAGTAGCCACTTAATTGCCATAAACCTTAAAAAAAAGACTCCCTGAAACAGTCAATTTCGATAAGTACGAACAACAGGAACCTAAACCATTCAGGTATAACGTGTCCAGTGATCGTGACGTGTCCCAATTAGCTAGAATCGACAATATTTTCCCTCCTAAAAAATCGAAACAAAATATCTGAACACGGTAGAAAAATTACGTCTTTTGAAGCAGGAACTTTTTGGGGACTCTATAATTTGACTAGTTTGGGACAAATTAAGACTCAATTTTTGTTTTGCTTGTTAACCTGACAGAAAACCATCTTTCTTAAAAAAGTTACGCTACTACATACATTCGGCCCTAAAGGCACAGTTTTCTCGCGAGGCTCCTGCGTTGGAACAACGGGACTGGTTTTTCCAGCTTGCGAACATAAGGGAGAACTGGGTTACTATAAGTATTCAAGGCGCCGTGGGAGCCATAGGACTACTAATTATTGTGTCTAAGAAAAAATATTTTCCTCTTGTTTTACGTTACACTGTGTTTCCCTTCTCACATGCTGTTTTTCGCACATAAAAAGTGGTGCGAGACCCTGCTCATCTTCTCCTCTCTTCCTTATTTTCTCAAACACAAGCAAATTAAGGCCTCCAACATTTTATCCAAAAAGATACGACAAGTTTTCTAGCTCGTTACGATCCTCTCCAAAACATTTCGAAAAATTTACCCACGATTTTGTAGCGAAGGTGGGAATGGTTTCTCTTCGGGTTTGGCGAGGCTCTCATTAATTAAAATCCCTTCATTAAGCGTTGCCAACTTTTCACAAGCGTTACTTCAGTGGAACTAACCGAGGGCAAAATGATGAACCCAAACCTCGCTTTTCGCACAGTTAGATACACTTTTCAAGCCTTCCTATTTTCCATTTCACTGCTTTCCAACTCTCAGCAAACTATTCTGCCCTGTCTCGAAAAAATTACAAAAAAGCTACTGAACGTTACGTTTAAGATCTTAAAGCGGAATTCCGAGGTCTAAACAACATTTTTAGCAGACTGGTACGGTATGATTGGTCAAGCTTCCTTCTTTATCTACGCGAGTCGTCACGTCCAGGAAAAAATGCCCTTTTGTCAAGCTGCAGAACCCATCTGAGAAAAAGGACAAGTCGGTAAGTTTGGCGGACACCTGTTGCGAAAACGACACATAAAACCATAGGGAGAACACAGCATACCATCCCCAGATCTCGAACATTCCGTTTTCATTAGGGGACAACACTTGAGTCGTCACACGAATGTTCTTTCCTTTTTGTTATAAAATTAAAGTAAAAACTTTCTCTATTATACTCTCCGATTACTACAAAATATTATTACTTGAGATTATAAATATTTTAGCCAGCAAAGAGCACATGTTCACGGGAGAAAAAAAAATGCAAATATTAAAAATAAAGGAAACAAGAAAAAAAAACTTCCATAAACACGCAAGAAGGGCAAAAAGAGCTAGAAGGCCTACCAGTCCAAAAATTCGTTATGTAAAGGCTAAAAGCACGCAAGGTTATCCTGCGCACGTTCAAACCGCCGATTCTCGGGGATTTTTCGTTATTTTGCAATGTCACACCATATGGCGCCCAATAGAACGGTAAAATCTGCTGATTTGCACATTTGATTTAGCACTGTGAGTTTATTGCTAAACATCTGGTAAGGGAGGGAAAAAACTCCGTCAAGTCCCAAATCGGCTAAAAGCCAGATTTTTGATACGCTTGCTTTGTGAACTTCACAAGCTGGGACATTTGGACGCAAAACAGTCAACATTCCAAGCTTACAGTTGGTGATTTAGCCTGTAGGAAAATTCTCCAGGATGAAAGAAACCTAGAAAGTGAAACAGATGCTACGAAGGTCACCACTGAAAGTTTTGGGGGACGACTTGAGCGTTTTTCTTTTCCTGCGTTCTAGGTCGAGATCTAGACCACAAAGTCATTGGATACAATACCACACCTTCCCGGCTCCTAAGCACCCATTAACTTGTCTACATTTTAACAATAGCAGGTGCCATGTATGGGTACACGCTGAAATTTTCCAGCCCGCAAATCAACGCAATTGAGCGTCTTAGTAACTCAGGCTTATTTACGGTCATTCATCTCTCAGCATGTGCTCAACAAGCTAATAACGGCCAGGACGATTTTTGACACCTGACGACGTCATAACCATACACCAAACGTGAGGCAATTCAACCAACTAAATTGCAAACATTGCATACCAAATTACCTTACTTATTATTATTTTTTTTTTCAGAATTAAGGATTACACTTCCAAATTATATCCCAAACTCGTTGTACCCGATGCTTTGCATACCTGGAATCGTATAACTAGACCACTAAAACTAAGATTACCTTTAAAAAAAAACGCTCCTTATAACGAGACTCTACTTGTACGTTATCTTCAGTGTTAGCTTCGGCCGTTCACGAAGTTCATACATGTTTAATTTTTAAAATAATGGTTTTTATGTACAGAATATAACATGCCTCAATCTCACACAACAATGTGTAAAACAATGTGATTTTCCCTTCGCTCATGTACTTCTTTTATGTGATTTAGGGATTTTTTTATTTCTTGAAACTTTTACAGATACCTTGATAAATCTTACATAATCTTAGCAATAAAACCAGCTTCACATTCTATGTTTGCTTTGTTTGTGTTCAAAACGACCGACTTCGCATCTGCGATGTATTGCCCTTTTTGGCAGTCTTGTAGGGGGGTTCGTTATAACGCGATTCTACTGTACATTTCTCTTTGAGCTCCCTTTATTATTATTTCTTTTATCATTGAGCTCTACACATGTAATATTTCGCAACAATAAGTTCGTTATGATGAAGCAACACTATCTTACTACAGTTGACTAAAATTTCAAAAATAGATACAACACGCTATATAACTTCTGAGTTACCTTGTAAAAGAGTACCTTAGTTTCACTGTACGCGGGATGCAATGTACGTCACCATGCAACTTTTAGACCTAAAGATGCGTACAACGAGATCTCTATAGATCTCCCGCAATCTCAGATCTACCATACAAGTTTTGTCCCATTTTTCTCCCCTTAACAACCATTTGGCTTCAGAATTTCAAATTGCATTCAGGCAGGTTTCATGAAACACTTGCTCGTGAAAACGAGGCTATCTCGGAATCTTAAGTTCGCTGGAAGATACAATAAAAAAAAAACACCTTCGGGTAAGTTTGGGCCTGGAGAAGCCTACGGGTCCATTTTCTTGCGGCGTATCTAAATTTTTATGGATGCTGCAACAAAAGCCTCCAGGAACGGTTACCTTTTCTGACTATCTTAATGGGCCTTGGTTCAACTGCTCTTTTTTTAATGTAGCAAAAAGGGCCATTTTTGGTCCTGAAACAGTTTTCAGCTCTCTGTGTGCTCAAAAATACCTATATGGGCCTAAAAGCTAAGCCAAAACTGGGAAAAAATTGCTCAAGCTTTACATCCTCTCCTGTGATGGGGTTTTGCACTCCTACAAGACCTACTGATTTGTCCTGTGTACGGCACAATCCGGTATGGTACTGTACTGAACAGGTAGACCATGACATTGTGGACCATTTTTGTGTCTGTGTTGGGGTTTCTGTGTACTTGAATTTACAAGTGAAAGGGAAATTCGGGGCGTTTCTTACTTCCACACGCTTCCAATTTACAGGAGCTTATTTTCATTTTCACCTCACTCCCTTTTCCATGGCACTGACCATGGTTTTCCACAGCCCCAATTATTAGTTTTTAGCTGTCAGGGTTTCTTTTTTTTATTTTTTGTTCCTCCTCTATTCCACTTTTGTTCTCTCCATTCTCTTGAATGATTTCTATGCTTTTAAAAATCAGCCTTCAGGGCTTCTTTTTTTAAAACCATCTTTCCCTTCCTTTCCAGAATGAATTCACTTCGCCTCTTCCAACCCTTTATGGTCTACGGACGCACCGAATCATACACTATGGACTACTCTGCCGACAAGGTAAGACGCAAACTTATACGCCTATGATGACAGGTGCGTCGCTGCAGGTAGCTGACGTAATGACAAAGAGACTTGAAACTTGCAACGACGAACAAAGGTTATTACGCATACTCTCTTTCCCCTTCGAACAACTGCAAAGCAAAAATAACCCAAACTACGCTACACATTTCATCATAATAGGGTGGGTCACTATACGTGGTATTCCCCACGTTACTTTTTTTACATTACGATGCGTTCAAATGCGTAGCACAGTATCTTATTAAGTTACCAAACAGTATCTAGGCTGAAAGAGTCAGAGAAATAAAGATATTTTATTAGTAGACAAGACGACTTGTTGGTCAGTTTTAACGGAGAAGTAAAGGCGTAAAAATAAAAAATAACATAAAAATAGAATTAAAAAAAAACTACGAGACAGAAAAGGAACTACACTTCAGTACCTCAGAGGAATGGTATTTCGGGGGGTTGAAGACATATTTTTGTGTTTGTAATTTATAATGCTTAAAGGAAACAACCACAATTCTATTATGCGTACACGACAAAGATTTGTCTATTATTTTCGTAACCATACAAAGTCGGTTGTTTTCCCATGGTAACTCTGGACTTGGGAATCTTGTAGCACAAAAAGTACCGCAAGTTGCAACTAAAACTTGAACATTTTAAGTCCCTCGAGCCTTTTCTGTGTATCTGCGTCAGTGCCGTCGAATATTTTATCACATGTTGTCAGTAAGGAAAAAGAGCCATGTTAAAGAATTTGGACTCGAGCATTACGTGCGACAGAACGCATTTACTTACGTTTAAGAGGCAATTTTTAATCCGATTGGTGTTTGTTTCAAGAAGTTTATTAAAACACAAGCACTGCGAAAATGACAAGAATTCCGAAATGATGGGTCTTTACGACCCTAGAAGATGCAACAGCAGCACAAGATGTAACAAGTGCACAGGTGTGTTTCAACAACACTGAAATTTTGGTGGAGTATACGGGAAGAAAACGAACTAACGGGAACGGGCAACGGGGTACAGAACGAACCAGCAGACCCGCACCCCACAGGTTTCTACCCATAATGATGTAAAAAAAAAAAAAGAGTGAAAAGAATTTTAAAGACGCTGAGAAGTGCTTCTTGCGACCTCTATCGGGATATTTTTCAGTACAGATACATAGTGTGGTTCAAATAAAATAACTATTTGTGCTATAATTTTCACAAATAATCTAAAATGATTCTTCGTGAAATCCTAAATTAATGCAATGCAAAGCAGCTACAACACAATTTGACATGTAAGCACAGCTGTGGCATTGAAATACTTATGTGTTTGTTACACGAGATAGGTGTAAATTGCCCACTGCTGTGAAAATTAATTAGTATATGTAGCTTCTTGGAATTAGAAGGCATACGACCGACAGTAAATTTTGGCTGACAGTTTTTTTTTATTCTTAAAAACTCATATACAGAACATCTAATGCTTATTTAAGAGTACTTGTACAGTTGATCTTATAGAAAAATTATTTTAAGCAAAATTGCATTCAAACACGTAGTTATGGCAACGAATATCAACTCACACCTGAAGAAAGCTTATTTAATAAAGTGAATAAAATAGTACACGGACGCGATATAGGCTACGATGCGAAAAGGATCCCATCCATTTTTTAGCACCGAACTGGGAAAAGACCATAATATGTATTGAACCTCACTTGAATTCCATTTAATTTTGATTAATTTGAACTGAGTGTGCCACGTGACGCAAAAGTTGTGAAATTAGTTGACCTGAAACCTGACTGAATTTGTAGGAATTGACAGCAAAAAAAATGGCATAAAAACACTTTGAAAGCTTCTTCTGAATTTTCATAATCACAACTTCATATAACAGGAATGCTTACGGATTTAATTAAACTAGTACAATGCCTCATATTCTCCTTATGGAAGTCATGGGAAAAAGCGAAAGAATTCTAACGTGTGTGATATCTAGAACAAATACTACTTAACAATCATTTGAATTAGACTATAACTGTAAATGCCAGAAATGAACTGAACTGCATTGAAATTTTAACCTTTTAACTATAGGAACTTAACTGAATTGTCTTACATTCTTGAGATTTCAAAAATGAATGAAACTAAACTGAATCTTAAAAATTCGTTTTTAATTGACTCTCACTTTCCTTGAATTTGCCCCGATCCTAAACACAGTCGTAACTTTTAGGAATAATAATCTAATAATTCTTTAGATCTTTAAGTAAAATACGGCCAAAACTGCGTAAAAGACCCGGACGTAAAAGAATTGCGCTTGTAATATGAATTAGTTCAGATGAACTATTGCACGTAAGAGGAACGGCAGACTTAAGAGACATTTTCTAACGCTTTTCCCTTACATTTAAATTTCGCCAGTGGTCGTTAAACGAGTCAAGGTCCCATGCCAGAAGGACACAAGAGGAGACGGGATTTAAGAGTCATTTAATCAAAGGTTTAATTCGTATATTTAGTTTCACGTATATGCAAATGTAAGAGCAATCTGACGTGACAATTTGTCAACCGTTTGTTTCATACGCTCGTATTCGCGTATACTCTTGAAAAGAACGAGCCGGTTTCACAGCAGACATGTATAAGGAAGACCCGGGAGTAAGAGACTTTCTCAGCTTCTTTCTCTTACATTTCTTGACTATGTACTGTCCCAAATAGGTCTGTGAAACTAACAAGACAAAGTTAAATTTGACGCTGAACAGATCCCTGAATAAATAAATCTTTCGCAACGATGTAAGTATGACTTATCATACGAATTTCCATTGTCCAAGTCCCGTACACCAGAAGTACAAAGTATTCTTTAGTTTAGGGAGTATTCAACTTTTACCTCAACAGAAAACCTTTCTTTCTTACCTAAGAAATCTGATCATTTCTATTTTTTTTCACATTGGAAAGGTCTAAAGCGCGCATTCCAGAAGTTACCGTTCTACACAACGCGAAATACGCCAAGAGAGATCTACTGTCTACAGGACGCAGGTGCAACGAAGCACATGACCTGGACAGTCGCATGTTTCTAAGCATTATATGAAATTTCTAAAAATGTTTAGCATTAAAATAACATACGTAACACGTTAAATTTACAGTCTACGAACATACGACTACGTAACAAAAACTTATAAAAACTTGGAGTTAACGCTTTTGGCTATGCACACGGGCCGTACCCGTTTTTTGCGGGACTACCATTTGAGATGGTAAACTTGAAATTTTGCACTCAATATTTCCCCTTCTATGCAAGCTTTCGCTGTCTGTGGCAAATCGAAAAGGACCAAAATTCTAACGTTTTCTTATGACATCACTCGTCGACATTATCCGTGAGGTACTAAAACCTGTGTGTGGAGTATTTTGGAGCCTCAAGAACGGTGTCTCTCTACGTGGATGATCTCTCAACCCAGTCGAAGGTACAAAAACAAACAGCGCAACCAAACTGCCCTCGGTACAACCCGAGCTTACATATTCTACAACACAATCGTTCTTTTCCCTGGAGGACCAAACTGCAGACTTACCGTTTCAAAGGGTTATCCATTGCCTGATCGGGTCACTTTGTTTCACAAAACGTCAAGAAATCACACAAATTCTGGACAAGAACTTCTAAACATACCACCACACGTCTTCAGCGCGCGGATTTCCATGGATTACTGCCTGCATCAAATCAGGAACTAATGTTTCCCCACACCAAAATGTATTCTAAATTTGGGTCCCGACTTTTCTTTTTGTTCGTATCTTGGTTCTCTCTGTAAAAGAGATAGAAAATTTCGAAAGGAATAAAAACTGTACCCTTGAGTTGAGTTTTCTCCCTAGGACATGATTCCCTGACTTGGGTAGTTCCACATCACAACCCCGTGGGGAAAGGTGCACCAGTGTGCGCTGCGTTTATGAACTTGTCAAGTTGAGTTTGAAAAAATATTTTATTCACGTTATAGACTGATTCTGTAAATAGCAAAATAATGGCCGGGTTAGCGCAACATCCCATGGTGTCCAAAGCAGAAGAAGTGGCAGATGAAGTAAGTTTCCTATTTTATTGAAAATTTAAGAAGATAGCAAAGATGCTAGCTAGGTTCATCTTCAAGCCTACCTGATGAGTCTAACCTATTTCCAAGTAACGGTGTCCGTGGCTAACTGTTTCTTCCTTATGTAAATATAGGTACTTCGGAGGACGAAGACAATCTTACCTACCATAGCGCGTCTTTGCTTAATTTCCACTTTTTTGGAAGATGGAATTCGTATGTGGTTCCAATGGAATGAACAGCGGGAGTATATGGACATTTCTTGGGGATGTGGCAAGTTTTTAGCGACATTGTTTGTCATTGTGAATCTCACGGGCCAATTGGGAGGCTGTGTCATGGTATTGTTAAGATTCCGAGTGCCCATTGCCTGCGCAATCCTCTTCGGCATCGTCGTCTTACAAGTAATTTCTTTACATTTATTTCAAAACTTTGTTGTTGTTGTTTTTTTTTCAATTTCAGGGAAGAAGTAGACTTGTACTAAAAAAATCATGTGTTCTCACTCTTTCAGACCATTGCGTACAGTATTCTCTGGGATTTGCAATTCCTGTTCAGGAATTTAGCCTTAATCGGTGCCCTCTTGCTGGTTCTGGCTGAAAGCCGAGTAGAAGGCAAGTCTCTCTTCGCCGGAGTGCCTACATTAGGAGACAACAAGCCCAAGAACTATCTTCAGCTCACTGGACGCATTCTCTTGGTGTTCATGTTCGCCACGCTGTTGAGAATGGAGTTTTCTGTGATGCAGGTAGAACCAGCATAACACATAGGAAACCAAGTTTGATGCTGAAATTCTTTTTTCCCAGATTTTGCAGAACGTTGTGGGTTCGATTTTGATGATCCTGGTTGCCGTAGGCTACAAAACCAAACTCAGCGCGCTTATCTTGGTTCTATGGTTGACAGCGTTGAACTTTTACCTGAACGCCTGGTGGACCATCCCCACGTACAAAGCTATGAGGGATTTCCTCAAATACGATTTCTTCCAGGTATTTCTGTTTTCAGATTGTTACGATATTTTTGCTGTAACTGTTTAAGAAAATCTGACTGACGTTGAACTTGATTTTCTCCATAGACTTTGAGTGTTATTGGTGGGCTTCTTATGGTTGTTTCATTGGGACCTGGAGGTGTGTCTATGGATGAGCATAAAAAGCGTTGGTGATTCTGGAACCGCGTGGATGTGCGAATTTTTATTTATGCCCTCCCTTCTACAAAGCGGTGTTCCCCTTGTACCGTTTTTTTTTTTTCTTAACGGTCCCAAGAAACCTTCATTCCATTAAAGCGAGGCCCCCCCATTGTGTCTTATCCGTTTTTAAACCCGACATTTTGCGCGCACATAGACAGCTGCCTTAATTCAACGCGTCCTTGGTAACAAACTTGAAAATTATTGGTAAAATGTTTAAAGATTTGGTTCTTTTTAAAGATTGTGCGTTGCTCAAGTGCAAAAAAAAAATCGAAAAGGTTTTTATTTCTGATTTTAACATTCAAACCAACTTGAAAAGATAAATAAGCTTCATTAAGCTACTTTTTTTTTCTCCCTATGATGGAAAGCATTTTACGTCTTCAACTCTGCAATATGTTGTGTACAGTAAAGAGAGAAAAAAATGAAAAAGAAGAGAGTAAATATTTTTATGGGCCATTTTTTATGTTTTACTCCTGCGATGAAAGCAAAAGCAACTGTGGCCTAATGGAAAGAAAACGTGAAAGGGGTGTCCCTCCTGCCCAAGATTTAATTTAGCAGAGGGAGGCAAAAGTCTTCTATGGGTGAACGGAGTACATGAATACAAGGTTATTGAGAGGAACGTTGTGTTTTGACAGGTTTACTTTGTTGTTATTGGTGTTTAAGGGACATTATACGTTCCGTTAAAGCTTGAAATAGACTCAGCACTTTTAACACATAACAATGAAAGATCGTGAGGATCACTAATGTTTCATTACAGGAACAGATTTAGTAGATAGCTTTTCCTCGCCTACCGTGTCGACCAACGAAGCCAGCAAAACGTCTAAGTACACAATAAAAAAGTTACACAGTTAAATACAGCTTTTGAGTGGTGTAACGTAGCAGTTCTCAACCAAGGTACACCGTGTGGTACACGTAAAGAATTGGTACAGTAATGAGTTTTACAAAAGTAACTATCGAACGATTATCAATTGCAATAACTTTTTCTTATGAAGCGTCGCCATATATTAGGTCTGGAGCACTAGTTCCCCGCTATTTAGCTGTAACAAAGTTGAAATGTCAAGAAAAAACGTTTTCAGGACTCAATATGGCAACTATCACGTCCCAAAGATGGTGGAAATTAAAGCTATGTCAGTTCTTGTCGTATAGTGAAATATCTTGCAATGTTTTCTGTTATTATTTTTTTAAAAAAATCAAGGCATGAATAAGGCTGACGCATTTGGTTCGCAGAGAACGCAAGGCTCCTTCGGCCATGTGCCACTTCATGTACGCAGTTACGAAAGGTTGAGAACCACTGGTTTAAATTGCCTTACCCAATACTTTTTTCTGCAGTTCGGAAGTAATATGTCCCTTGCGTGCTTCTTCGTCTAAGAAACCGGCAAGCTTTTGCATGGATTCCTCCGCTTCAGCTTTTTTGTGCACAAAAGATGGAATACGAGTCACGTTTAAACGATTATTGTATGAACGAGATATCAATAACTATTACCTTTGTTACCGGCCTGGGCGAATAACGCACGTGCTAGCTGGTAAATGACTTCCTCGAGCCCGTATTCCCTCGACAAGTAGTCCGCTGTCAGCTGCATCTTTTCCAGCGTATTAACATTTTTCTCAGGTTTGAATTGAGCATTATCATTGGCATCGTTCTTTTCGTCTTGCTCATCAGCCGATGATGTAGGGTTGGGATTTTTGGGGAGGAAAGTCTGCACAATTATCTGACCCTGGTGCACGTTTGCTTTATTGGGACTCTTTTGTTGTTCAATGGGTTGTTTTTCGTCTTCGGGCACGCGGCGGGACTGTTCGTTGGGCTTGTTGAGAGTAGCAATTTGCTCAATCAATTCGTCACTGTTCTTTTCAATGCCTTTCTCTTCATTAGCATCCTGCAGTGCGGGTCTGTAGCGTTGCTGCATTTGATGAAGGTGATAACGTACTTCTTCTAGAAACCCAATGGCTTCTGTTTGCGTCAGCTGCAAAACAGACCAAAAAAGGGAAATTAGATGAGGGTCCACCAGTGACAGTCAAAGTGTATTACCAAGCCTTGTTTGAGGAAATCGCGAATGGCCGTCGTTACGCTTGCTTCATCCCCCGTCCAAAAAATATATTCAGCCATGTCTCGCGGAGTGTCTTTGCTGTCCCAGTTCTTTGCATTAACGGCCACCAAAGTGTGAAACAAGCCCAAATAAGATTCTTCCCCGAAACGAAAATGATGATTTCGCCTAACTCAACATACCTCTTCGCCCAAATTGCGTTTTTCGAGCCCAGTTTCGTGTTTCGCAGCTGGGATCTCTAGGCTTTTATGTATTTTCTCGGAAGGAACATCGATTTTTAAAAACTCCCGAGCCGCCTGGTGTGGCAGCTTTATTTTATCCTTCTCGAGGTGAGCAACTTGTTGCCCATTATGGTGAACTGGTAGAGTAAGAGATTGATTCATAAAAAAAAGGAAAAAAAGAAAGCCGGGTCTTCGAGAATTTTTCTTTACCGTCTTCCTTAACGATGGTTTGAGCTGCACGCTCGCCATTGACCACAACGGTAGTCTCAGATACGGATTTAGCAACCGAGATCTCTCTGTCTGTTTCACAACGGGTTGGAAACGTACATGTTACATAGTTTGTTGTATAGAATTACATGAGTTATACCTAAGCCATGGAGAGCTTTGACGTCTTCGTCCACCTGTGGAAAACAATATTCTGGGTATTACTCATTCATTACCTAGCAACGATGACCAAGGTGATAGCATGTTTGCTTATCACACAATTACGCTGCATGCTACTAATTGATTAGCTCAGACATGTACGCAAGATCTAACAAAACGTGAACACATTTCAGCAAAACAACTCGCTAACCCGCCTTAACAGAAAACAATTTAATCGCAAATATAGTCTTTCCAAAGCACCTCAAGCAAAATTACCTAGCCTTTTCCATCGCGTGGCTAAAACATATTACGTATAATCTAAATGTAAAAAATAGAAGTAAAAAATATCCTAGCCTAAGTAGCGCAAATACGTCTTTAAGACACCTATAGGATGTTTAGTTGTCAATAGACGTATATAAGACGTATAAAGTACATCTAAAATACGTTTGAAGACGTGTGATACTAGGGAAGAAACGAAACCCTATTGGCTTGTGAACATGAAATGGTTACGACGATTGGGGAGTCACAAAACAAGTATTAAATAACCAGTTACAAATAGTGTGTCTTTCTGACTCAATCTTTTTAGTATTTTATATGTAAAGAAATACAATTTAACGAAACTGAAATCAATACTATCCTGATAACTAAGTTTGAAGTCTAGATCTACATAAAGAGCATAATGAAAATACAGGCATAAAACAGATAATTTGTCAGGAAAAGTTCTTACCTCGTCATTTGCGGCAGATTGGTTTCCTAAGAAATAGAAGTCATGCATTGAAGAATTCATAGGTTAGTTTTTAGCTCAAAAAGGAACAAACAGAATGTCAAAAGGCGCACATGTACCGCACTACTTCTTCCGTTTTCTTTTATACAAAGGAATCTTATGTAGAGGTATTTGATTATTAAATAATTTTTGGCCTGCTTAGCCAAAAATTATTCTATACGTCAGAAAGTATTCAGTACTTAATTGACTGTTTCGCAATTCAGTCAATTTTTAATAACTGCAAACCATAGTCTGTGTACTTTCAAAAGAAATCTTGATTCTTTTCAATTAGTGCAGCACGGAAGTGAACTGAATACAGTTCATATTCTAAGCTACTGTAAAAGGTGATTAACCGATCGAACAAGAATGCACTGCTCTACAGTGCATTATTTGCCTGCTCTATGTTATAAGCTCTCAGTAAAACTTGAACAGCGGGAGTTATGATCCTTTATAATCAATCAAGCGAACGATACTTCGTTACTTAAAGGACACAAAAATTAATATTTAAGTATCTAGGTTACCTTCGTTGAGAGGGGCAGCCGAACATGATAAAGCCAAAGCAATAAGCCATACAAAGTAGGTTGTCCTTCTTGACCCGGTCATGTTCAGCATAGATCGATGTGTTCGACGCCAAGGATTCGCCGTTCAATTGCGAATCTGTAACCCTATATCCAGACACCAACCCCGAAAAAACAAGAATAAATGCGTTATTGGCTATGATCCAAGATCTATAAGTCCCTTTAGGCTTACGTAAACTTACAAAGACCAATAGTATAAAGCCCTAATTAAATTAGAGAACCAGGGAAGTAGACAACTATCAAAGCATCCCAGTAAGGTTTCGCACGTTCACATATGTCCACGTTTTGCACTAAAACGCGCTCTCAAACGTCGATTCTAACGAACGTTCTCGTTTTAACTTCCAAGATGTATACAATTTTCTCTCCCTTTAGTACATCCGACGCAGCTTCCACATATATAACGAACCTTATTACCATGCTCCGATACAATCACACCCGCCGTTTCTTCCGCACTTACCTTGTGTATGCTCCGTATGAAACACCACCACGATGGACACAACGTGTCGTCTAACTTGACAGACAGCAAAACCTAATGTGAAGCTCTTCCCCTTTTACTTTTAAGACCCGTAATCCATAGCACTAGAGAAACCATTTGCGCCGGCGTGATACCACTGCTTGTCGTCAATTGAGCCTACACACAGGCAAAAGTTCCCTCTTCCTTAACACACCGACACGTCATTGAGTAGCTCTGCCACCAAACTTTGGCACTGTCTCAACCAACCTTGAATATCGATGGTGCATTAGCTTCTTTCATAGTCAACTTGCCTATTGAAACTTTTGGCCATGATTTTCTTAGAGAAATAACGAACTTTTAATGGACCAACAAAGCAATAACTAAAGCTTTTGTTTCCTTTAAAAGAAAGCCCGCTTTTATCGAAGATATTTTGTTTTATTATCTGTCAAAACAACCAGCCTCAGTACAAAGAATGGCATTCTACAAGGAGGGAGGGGGGATAGAACAACAATGAGCTGTGGTTTTCATTTGAGGGGAGGGACAACGCTTCCTTTGCATGCAAAATCCACTGAATACCTGTCGCGACTTTGACTGCGGCGTTCTGGTCCACAATTTTTTTGCTAACATGATTACGAATATTAGGTTAGAATCCCATGGAAAGCTGTACTCCTAACTTGTAATACTTTTAAAAACAGCGCTTTGCCTTTTAAGTCGAGGCACTATGAAACCCAAGGCAGATGGGCTTTCACGGTTTTTCAGTGATCCTTTATCTTAAAAACAAAACTCAGGTCAAGCTTCCTTTGATGAAATCCCTGTACCTATTTAGTGAATATGCCTGAATTGATTACAGTTTTAAAATGTTCGAGGTTTTTGTCTTTATTTATGTCCAAAACATGGGCAGCGCGTTTTCTTAATCGCCCAGAATTTCTATCGCCTGATCAGTTGTCAACAGTTACAAACAGCACACCATACAACAATGAGGCCGGTGGCACGATTAGGAGAACAGTGAAAGGGAGCGAAAAAATAATGCAAGGCGATGTTTTGTTCCTATGGAGTAAAAACGATGTTTCCACCGGACTCGAGAGACATGAAAATTCATGCCAATTATGAGAAGATCGTTTGCGGATGTGGAGGAGCGAGGGTACAAAACACGGAGCTTTTTGCTTCTTTTTGAGAGAACATCTGATAAGCGGTCAACCTGTCCACCATCATTCTTATTGTTATGCGCTTCGTCGTGGCTGTATTTACTGCACGCAACAGCCGTTTTTATTTTGTCCATTCTTGACTTTCAAGCGCGACTTGGGCCGGTACTTTTCTAAGTAAGCCAGCTGTTTGGCATTGATTGCACCACGCCGTTTCCTGGGGAAGGCAGAAAACAGAAACCATCATTAGATTCAGCGTGGCCCGAGCTACCAAAAGAGTAGTGTTGAAATCTCAAGTCTAATTACTGTCTGATCAGCTCGACGGCATCTTCGTATTTCATTCCGAGTTCAATTAAGGCCAAAGCCACAAGGACGGGGGCTCTTCCTAAACCTGCCACGCAATGGACGGCAACACAGGACCCTGGCTCGGACACATAGCGACGTCGCAACATGCTTAGCCATTCTTCAATTAGATCTTGCGGCGGGAAAGTGCCATCGTCGAAGACCAAGTCCGTCACTTCCACGCCTTCCCGTCGCAAAGCGTCCACTTTGTACGTTGGCTCGCATACTCGCACGACATCCTTGACGTGGTGCTTTTTCAATTCCTAGAAAATAATACAAAAATCACCATCAGTTTTCTTATCCTCTTCACCAACAGTTAACTCCCTACATACGAAACACAAAATAAGATCTAAACTACACGAAAACTAATTAAATTAAGCAAAAAATATCCTACAAGATGAACATAAAATGAATAAAGAAAATCTGATAAACCATAAAAAAATCGGATACAAATAATATAATAATTCTGAGAAAAATTATACTGAAAACAACACGCATGAAAGAAAACAGAAAAAGATTAGATCCGATACATCACTAACTTAAACAATAAAAATACTTAAAAGCTTTTTTTTTGGGGGGTGGGGGGCAGCGGACATAAAAAAGGAAATAAGAAAATGCAAAAAAAAGAAGAAATACTTCGGATTTTCTTTTTCAGTGAAATGGGAAACAGGGCTATACTTGACTTCATGCGAAATTACCTCGATAAAAGTAGGCATAGTTTGGTCCGTTGGTCGGTCCGTGATAAGGAAGCGCATGTCTTTGTAACAAATCTCGGAAGGAGCAGGTCGGATTATTTTCTGCCTCATGGTGGGAGCGCTACTGGTCATGGCCCAGGAACACAAGTCTTCAATTTCTCGTCAAATTTGCCGATATGGACGGGTATACGACAAATTAACCCTTTTCAATATACCGTTTATCTTGTCGCCAATAAAAAGTAGGTCGAGTGATTGGCTCTCCAAGGAGCGAGAGATACGTTATACCTGGCACCAAAGGCGAGGTAGAGAGCGCTAAAGGGTAATTGGCTATACAATTTGCTAATATGGCGAGCCAAAAAAGCAAACCACTTCAAAAGAAGAGGGACAAATGAAACGCTCAAATCAGGACAACGAAGGACAAAAATGTCTCCGTTACAATTTGGGGACCAATACCGACAGCCTAAGGACTTTTTGGGGGATGGCCGAAGACACTTGATCAGCTTAACACAACTCAAATAGAAAAACAAAAACCGACCCTCAATGCGAACAAACGCACACACTACAAATGGCTGCAAAAAAAGCCCAGTGATTGCAATAATGAGAATATAAGGGGGAAGAGGGATTCACAATGATACAAAAATATATATTTTTCTTAAAAAAAGCGTTGACTTTTTTCTATCTTTTCTTGATTTTTCCTCGAAGTGAATAAGAAAATTATCGGCTTCTTTTTTATATAAACACCTAAAAAATGACCAATCGAAGCCAAATTAAAAGCTCTGAACGGGAGGAGTCTACCAGTTTTTTTTTAAATCACGAATAGTCCTAAATTGTTACTTTTTTTCCTCTTTTTTCTTTTTTTTCGCCTCTTCCGTTTCTTTTTTAAACCTTGCTGTGCCAGCGTTTAAAACACGTCGTGGTCACCAAAATGTACAAATACCTGAATGAAAAATGGGAGGAGTCACAAGGGGGAGTGATATACTCGTATCTAGAAAGGCCCCCAAAATTCTTTACATACAACTTGATATCTGTACGAAAGGAAATTTCAGGGCGAAACTCAAAAATTTAATGGAGTATGTTCAAATTAGGAAAACAAAAATTTACGGGAACCCAAAATAGGAAAGGAGGAGACAAATGCTTGGGCACGGTATTATGGGAGAACAACAGTGAAGGGCGATGTCACTTCAACCCATGGAGCTTCCCGCAACGGCCGCTGGACAATGTGGCTTGTCGCTTTTCTCTTCCTTGCCAATTCACTGTATCTGGTAGCAAAGGAAGTGGACGAAATAATGCGGCTCAATAGCAAGCGCCTGCCAGGATCACACACGGGCCAGGCAAAACTTGCAACAGGATCCACAGCCGCCAGATTGAACACCCAATGAATTCGGATTCCCACGACGTTTGATTTCAATTTGCGACCACGGCCACGGCCTTTTTAATTTTTTTTTTCAAATTTCTTTGGATTGTAACTGTATCAAGCATGGGCTGAACAGCCAAATTCACACTTTATTTGTGCTGGGCTTCACAGTAGTCTCCGCTTCCCAGGAGAACGGCCAAAAACTTATGCCGCCACTCGACCCAACGCTGTAAATTATCAAAAAAGAATCAAATACATTAATAAACAAAAAATAATGATAAAATCAAGATAAAACTTCTAAACACACTGGGAACACATTGGATAAGAAGCGTTATGAAACCCTAGTGGGAAATTCGATCAGTCGCGATCATTCCAGGATTCCCTATGACGCAATACAATTGTCACCTGCTATACAAACAAAGCTTTCCTTGTTTCACGCGGCTACGGTTACGAACAGAAGAGCTGACATTGACACCATTCTCCTATAACAAATGCTACTGACATAGCAACGGCCTTTCATGCGCATAACTGCCATTCAAAAACAACCCCCTGTTGACGTCATCAATTGCATTTGGCGCGGAAACGTTCGATGTTTGTTTGTTCCATTTTTGCCCTCAAAAACTTGCACTTAACACAAATATATAATGGTTACAACACGACGTTCTAATATCGGTATCTCCTGTAATGGTTCACAGAATGTTAGACCGACCTTACCACTCAAATTGGGTGCTTTACGATCAAATGTATATTTACTGTTGAATTTGCCAAGTTCATTGAAACCCGGATAATCACCTTAAACGTATGAGATGCTTAAGGAAAACGGCCTTGTTTCGAATACACGTCACATGTGTGAACGACACCCTACTCGATTTTCTGGAGTAAACTCCGCATCACCAAACGCTAATCACTGTTGCCAATATATCGTGTGAAGAATAAAGACTGACCTTAGTTCCTTTTCTTTCTCTTTTTTGAGTGGTGCACTTACGCAGTTCACACGTTTTTTTTTCTCTTTTTTGTTGCACCGGTTTCTATTGACAACACGATTAGCTTCTTACATCACACCTACTGGCCGACACAATTAAACTGTGTATAAATTCTTTCTCGTGACGTCATTTTCAGGGGTAAAAAGGCAATCTGTCCCAATTTACACGCTCCATAAGCTTTTCCATTTCGCAGAAATGAGTCACGAGAAAGTCGTCTAACGTCCCTGTCATACCTGCTTCCCGTCATCTCGCTTTACGGACTGCATTTAGATTATCTTGACATTTCCTGGAACCTATTCCTCTTGAACTTCACGCGCAAGGCAAGTTCAACTTAACTCTCACTCTGTCGGTACTACATTGTATTTCACTCGCAACAGTTTTGTAACGACAATCCATTTCGCCCCAAGCTCAACGTAATGACTTCTCGCAACTAGATACAATTTCCGTCTTCAATACAAACAGAAACTGTAATTATGACCAAACGTCAAACAAATATTATATCATGCCTCTCCTCAACCTGACTGTACTATTCTCTATCATCCAGTTATTTGGTCTTTTTGTATTAACTTAATTGTTTTTCAACAAGTTTCTTACACCCATTGCTTCCAATCTTCCCTATTTCTTTTAATTCATACAAAAACCCCTGTAACTGACTTATCATCATTAACGAACGCGGGAAAGGATGCTGTAGAACGACAAGAAAAACAAAAGGTTGTCATAGGGACTGGCTACCGACTTAGCCCACTACAGTCACAGCGACGTTTGAAACACTTACGGCCAGCGATAATCAATATCGGGTATTAGCTGTGATCAGCTGAAGCTAAACCTAAAACGACACGACAAGTGATCATCTGATATTGTCGACTGCGTTGTTAGCCTTCATTTAAGACGCAGAAACCTCAGAAAAACAAGGCTTTTTCCCCCAAGGAAGTCAGGTCACTTCCTTTCTTTCTTCTGCGCATTTCTCAAACGAAGGGGAAAGATTTTTGAACAGCCGCCAACTACCGCTTTTTCCCGAACAAGTCACGCGGGCGGACTGGTCCCAAAATATCACGAAAATAGCGTTCCACGAGAAGGCCAATGAAGAGCATGTCTCGTGTCCACTCTTGATAACTTGGAACGCAACATTATCGGAAAGTCAACGAACTGGAATAGGACAAGTTTCCCCGTAGCACAGAAAACTCAAGTAAAAAGATACGAGAAAAAGCATGGAAATGCCTACCTTATCAAATGACATCATCATGAACAGTTAATCATCTTCTATTATCGATTATACACCGTAAGAAAGGGGGTACCAATAAATGACAAAAAATTACCACCTAAAATTAAAATGGCAACCAAATTGGTTCCTGATATAAAAAAATGGGCTTGAACTACCAAATGATGGGAAAGTATTAAGAAAAAAGGTACTTTTTACTTATATGTAATCTTGTATTTTGTACAATTGGCATTATGGAAAGATGCAGAAGTTTTATTATGCGTGTCGTATGTTCTTTAATGCAAATGTTAAATTTGTCTTGTAGAATGTGGTTATTTGTATTCTTGATTACGGTTCACATTGTTGTGACCTTGAAGTGTTGTGTATTGAGGTATTGGATTTCGCTCCATTTTGGTCTCATATGTCTTCAAAGTTGTAATGTATTTTATTTAATTGTATGGTTTTCAGTGCTTTTTTGTTTCTTACGGTTGTAATAATGGATTATGTTATCCATTTATGTATTTTATATAATTGTGCTAATACATGTGGTCTAAGTAAATCTTAGATTGGCGCTAAAATTAAGTTCAGTCCATTATCAAACTGCGAAATATAATCATTATCTGAAAGTAAACATAATTATAAGGTGCTCAAGTTTACCAATTTTTTATGAGGCGTTCATGTTGTCAATTATTGGTAGGAAAACAGCCCTATCCTGGTTCCCGCGTTTTTTTAAATACAATTTTCTACCATTAATAGCGGAAATTTTTTTTACTGTGTATAATAAATAATAACTACACGTACGAACAAACCGTGCCTCATGGCGAAAGAAAAGGTGATGAAGTAAAAATAAATTAAACTAAAACGTAAAATAACGTATTTGCTGGTGACCCACTAATAGCTTAAGGCCTACACGGATATGCAGAAACCATGACAGAAAATCAGCAAACATCAACAAAAAACAATTAAATTAATTTTGTAAAATAGCATGGAAATAAACTAGACAATAAAATTTCGTTACATTAAAGCTACGAAGATTAAAAGCGAAAATATTAATGTTAGAACGCCCTACGAAAAATGGAGTGTTATTTTGGGAAGCCACGTTCTTTTCAATGTACCAAACAACGACTTTGTCCTTGGCACGATTGGACGAAACGCCCCCGAAATGAAGACGATCGGTGACGTTTAACTTGCAGTAAACGAACGCCGCGGGTTCGTCGGCGCCCTAAGTCACGCCCACCGGGTCTTTTCTTGTCTTGCATTACAAAGCGTAGACGGGTTATCGATCCACGCGCAGCGTGGCATCAAGGAGATGCAATAACGGGAACGGGCCGAGTTTTTCCGAGTCATTTGTTCATATGCAATATTAAAAGCAACTTACAACTCATCCCTTGAATGACATCGTCGGAAGACGCTCGAAAAGACGCCACATACAAGATCAATGGCAAACTATCAACGGTAATAATAATAATAAAAAACTCTCTACGACTCAACCGCGTGCTTTCTTCAGGCAGACAAGACCAAATACCCTCCCAAAAAGGAATACGGACGTTGGAGGGGAAGTTTCGAGCCGTCTAGCAAGTCTCGAGTCTTGTCTAGTAGCAACGGGTGCTTTGAACTTCGAACGTCAATAACTTGTAAACTTTTCATTCAAAAATGGATTGCTAGAGGCATATGCAGTTGAGTTTCACTAATAATCACAAGTTTTTTTCCAACTTTTTGTCTATCTTCTGTGTATCGATACTCTTGGTCAACTCATACTTGAGCAAACTTCAATCTAAAATCGCCCAAATTGAGTATCTTAAGCCCTACACAGGTTTAAACACAACCGGTAAAACATACTCTTTCACATTTTTGTTATCACTGCACAGAAAGCGGCAACGTGGGCATCTACGATTAGAGGAATTAGGTTCCATTGGGGGTAAATGCCATGAGCTCTTACAAAATATTTTTGCCTAATATTTTACGAACCTATCTCACACGAACGGGCATCATACGCAGTGAGTACTTCTATTGTTATAGAACTGCTTACTGCGTAAATATAGAACTGCTCATTGCAGAACGAAGCTTCATGTTTCTTGTCTCACTTCTTTGCAATGGCTTGTACTACAACAATGAATGCACCGAATTCCTGTTGCCGCGTAAAGGTTTGGAAACTACATACGGCTTCATGGTTCAGTATTTCATGTCTTCCTTTCAAGTTCTGGACTAGATGGAAAGCAAACCCGCGGTTCCGCTGACCACGGGCTAGGGTGACCGTAACCTTCCATAGGCCTGGCCGTATCTTCCAAAATTTACTTTCCAAATAGTGCGGCGCCCAAAAGAAGTTCCCTAAAGAGTAAAGAGGCTGGTCTAAACAGCCCAGGATCGACTAATACAATACACAAGAAACTAACTTTCGCCCCTCTTCCTGCAAACCCAATTTAAACCCATTGCATCTCGTACCTAAGAATTACCCCAAATACTAGGCAAGGAAACAATGGGTTTTAGGTAAGCTTGAATAAGGTATACGAATGCAACTACAGTGAACTCCCTTTTACCCGTCAGCTACGGGAATGGACATTTCAACGGATAACCGAAAAACAGGACAATCTCAAAACCTTTATCAAAAAAAAATCTTGGTTATTTAAGAAAACTGAATCTGATTTTTGGTACTTATTCATTACACAACCCGTAAAAATAATGCTCTATTTTGGTCGCTTTTTTATCAAAGCCCGAAAATTTTCGTAGTTAAATTTTTGCCTTAGTTAGCTTTAACATAAGTAGACGAAATGGAATAGTAAGAATTTTGCGAAAAAAAAGCACGACTATTAAACCTAACCCAAAAATTTACGGGTCCTGTGATGAGTACCTGACTTTTTGTGCTTTTATTCATTTTGCTATAAAAGCAGTAAAACTCCGTTTGTGTCAATCAGGTCAGTACAGGAGTAGTTAGCAAAATCCAGGCTCAAGTTCTGGTGTTAAAAAATGTATAAATCGTAAAAAATATAAGAAACTGGTGTGACAGTGCTGTTAGTGTGGCGATGTTTAGTGCACCAGTTCGAGTTCTTAGAAAAGATTTTACTAAATGTGTAAAATTACGGTTGAATATTTGCTACTTTTTATACGGAAAAATGAACATCAGGCAAATTGCTGCACTAAGACTGATTTGTTAAAACTTGAAGGTATGAAAAGAAATGGAATCCGTCAGGTATTTTTTGTAATATCGTGTCTGAGAACTTAAGGTTTCGCATGACAATACAGTGGTACACCGTTTAAAGAACGCATTATATAGCGAACAACTTGTACAAAGAACTCGCGCGCGGTAAAAAGAAAATGAATCGCACAACGAACTTAGCCTCTTGCAACGAACCATTTTTGTGGGCAAACAAATTTAAAATTGGCGGTTACGTTTCCCAGTCTGCACGCATGCATTACAGAGACCTTGGCTTCCCACGCCAATCAGCTGCTGAGAAATAGCCTGCTAGCGTATCTATTTTTTTTTACCTAGTTTTACTTTTTTCTCGATAAGTGGTGCTTAAGTGGCACCAGAAAATTCTGATAATAAGAAGAATAGAAAGAGACTGCTTCTGACGAAGAGGTGGATGAGCGCACTGATTCCCCTACGATTAACGCAGAATTAAGCGAATAAGAAGAAATAAGAAGAATTTTTATACTAAATAAGAAGAAATTCAAACCCAAGCCAAAATGTGGCATCCGAATCAGGTTGAAGCGAACAGGTTGATACTTTGCATTGCACTTCTCCAGAACGGTATTAAAGAACAGACAAAAGCAAGCCACATTAGATGGGTTCATCCAATGAATGACAGACATGAAAAAAAAAACAAGGTAAATATGTAAGAGATAAAAATATAGAAGATTTATGTGACTTAGAGTGGTCTCGAAAGCGGTCCAGGATCAGGAACGGAATAAATTTATTTCCATTGAATCATAGGGGAAATTGCGTTTCTTATAACGAACGTTTTTTTTTTTTAACCGAATGGCGTCCAGGAACAGATTAGGTTCGTTAATCGGGGTACCACAGTATTGGGATGTGCTTCTATTTGGAGTTTCTATTTTACTACTGCCTCTGCTGTTAATTGCAATAAGAGACCTACCCCCACGGAATAATCAATGTCCGTATTTTCATTTTTCAAAATACTGAAAGTATTTTGAAAAATACCGGAGCCTAAACGAATTGCCATAATCATCACAACACACAACTTTACGGTAAGAACATGACCGTGAAATATGGAGCAGTTTTAATTAAAAGTGCTTGAACCGTTTACTACTTTGTTTCCCTGTATGTACACTGGTTTGAACACTGAAAGATTTAAAAATACTCTAAGTACAATCACTACTATATTTGAGAGCAAGGCAAATGTTTTTTTTAACATTTCAGGACTTTCAAACGAAACATTTCTCAGAACCACATTTCAAGAAAATTAATTTCATTTTATAAGATCGGTTTCCATCGGTTACCAAAATCCTAACGAGTTTTATTCAATTGTGGATAATTTACCCACTATTGAGAAGCAATGCTAAGGTAAGGTAAGTCTAAGCAAGGAAGTTTCAACTTGTGCGTCATATAGACAAACGTTCTTTCCTTGTCAGCCCACGCAGACAGGTATGAAATGCGCGCAAAACAAACTGCAGCTTCTCTAAGACCGAACGCTGGAGTAATACATGTCCAGAAAGGCAATACTCGACTTGTGCAATTTACAGTGCAATTTGCTTTTCTGATAGGCTCTGAACCGGGCGGACGGTACTCAAATGTCCCGAATATTCAAAATACGGAGTTGTGCACTTTTCTTTTGGACAATGTTTGCTTCACTCTTTTCACTTCGCGACTAAACGTAAACTTGGCGTAATTGGTTTGTCGTCAACAGCGAAATGTGAAAGCTTTCTTTGGCCACAAGACCTTTCAAGCACTTCCTACGAATATTGTGGCTTCCTCGTGTCAAAGTATATTGCCAAAGATCCTTATTCATTTAGACGGTTATTCAGCACCGTAAGATACACAGCGGGACTTTAAAATGTTTTTCAAAAGACGCGAAATATTCTTTATCCAACAAAACGTAGTTTTACATTGAATTATATGGTCTTAAAACGGCACCGTCAAATTTTCAATCAATTGTGCTGGTTACTCAAACAACTGCTATTTACTTAAGTGAAGATCACAGTGAACTCAATACTGATTCAAATCTTAAAATAACGTGCTCGGAAGTAACGTCGCTCGGAAGTACTTTAGTCAGGTTTAAGCGGATGCAACTTGACTTGCGCGCTTTTCTTCTAGCATAAAAGGGCCTGTTTCTTTAGCTAATTATTGTACTCTGCACTGTGTTAAAATCTAACAATCCTTCGCGATAACACTGAATGCCATTAGTGTCTACGCGTCATGTACTTTATGAAATGTACATGACGTCCGCGGAATTAAGCACGTTATTATCAAAGAGCTTACCATTCCCTAATGTGTTTGTTAGACTGGAAAAAACGTTTTCCCCAAGACGAAAACAACCAGGATACTTTCTTGGCTCTTTGAGGTATCACTACTTTTCTGCAGATCACTTTCACAACACAAAAACTCACAAAAATTGATTCTACGAAAGCAAGATACTCTTTTACCAAAAGCACGTCACGAGACCCGAGAGCTTAGCACGGCAATGACGATAAGGAAAGTCTGTCAAGGGCCAAGACCGACCTGGAGCATAAGAATACACAGCTCTAGCGTGCCCGAAGAAACCCCACCCCCTCACACATCCATACACACGTCAAACGCAGCCTCGTCGATGACGTCCAAAGTATGCAATAGAATGTGCAATGCTGTTTTCCTCCATGGCCCTTTGACCTTATGCTTTTACGGCCGCTTTCGTGATATAACCTAAGACCTTTAAGCTGGACGCTGTTTCAGTCCCTTATTGAAGCTTTGAAAGGATTAAAAAAGATATGCCAGGAACGATAAAATCGTAACACCTTCGTGATCTCAATAAAAAACCATTCAGGCGTGTTGAAGCATGTTTTTTAGAGCAGAGTACAGCTAAATTTCCTGTTCTATCCCCAAATTTCTACACCATGTCGCAACATTTCGCGGAATGGTGCCGCGTACTTCGCTTCCACGTGCAGAACAAGCTCCGCCCCGTCTTGTTTCTGGCGGGCCTTTTCTAACGAAACCAGGGCAATCATTGTTATGACAACTTTGTATTATTGGCCTTATTAGGAAATGTCAACTTTCCTTATCTCGGCGAGCTAGTTATCTCGAGTAAACCTTGCTATTTTGGTCCCCCGCAAATGTTAGCATGGAATCGTACTACATTTGCACACCGCTCTTCACCCCAACAGGTAGAGGGCCACGATTGCAAATGCAACGTTATGGTAATATTACACATGGGAAGTGTGAAAGCGGGTCAACGTAGTAAAAGGCATCGACCTGTATCTAAAGAAAGTCTTCCGTCAAAAAACGAAGGCCACGTCCATTTGTATGCTAACGTCCGTCAATTTTCACAAGGTCAAGTTCTGTCGAAACGTTCTCGGAGAAAAAGAAGGGCCAGAGAACGGCAACGTTGACTCAGGTTTCCTCCTGCTTCCCCTTATCTTTAAAGACCGTACTAAAATTTCTCCGGAAAATTAGCGCAACGAGCCTATCACAGGCCCCCTCTTTTTCTTTCTTTTCGTGTCTGTCGCCTGTTTGTAGTAACTTTCTTCTCGGAACGTTTCTTGAGGCTCTCAAGGAAGTGTAAAACGAAATGCCCCTCAGCCAATTTCGGTAAACAAGGGACACCACGACGAAAGAAGAGGTAATACTCCACACCGTCTAATGGGTGAAAGTAAAATCTCAAGAGGGAAACTAGAATGGTGACCTTCCAGGGAGCTTATCCCACCCCGAAATCTGTTTGTTTGCATAAATCTGACCCGGATATATATCCTGGTCGCGTTACATACTTTCTATCTCGCTCTAATAACTAGCGAAAAATCCGTAAACGTTCTAAAAAATAAACAGAAAACATAGACACATGTAATAGGATTGGGTTTAATTACCTGACCGGAAGTGCACATTGAAGTACCAATCCAAATACGGCAGAAAGCCACCGAAAAGGCAGAACAATGGAGGATAAAACTGGAGAGACACAAATGTTGGGTGGGGATTAAAAACCCAGAAAATAAGCAGAAGATTGCAGTTTCTGCAAAAAAAAAGACACTAAAGCGCTGCCAAGACTTTGTCGACTTTTCAACGAGCTCGAAAAGCTCCAATCAATCAAGGAACGAGCAAGATTTCCTTGCGCTCTCTGATGGCTACACTTTTTGTCCACGCAAGTATCCACAACCAAATGGCCGTTCGACTCGTCCAAGCTGGCCGGAGACCCTCACGCCAACGTGCGGTACTTTCAAGCAAATCTGCTTGGGCTTCAAATTCCCGTACGCGTCTGCCATCTACTGCGCTTCATGTATAGTCAAGATAGGCTGCGGGATTTTTTTTTTCCTTTTGGCCCCAAGCTGTGGACCAAATTGTTGACTATGTTTATAAACCGTAGATGGGTGGTGGTGAGTCAGAAAAATATGGTGAAGTTTTAAATTTGGCAGAGAACCCCAAATGGCGGCTCGAACTTAGTTATACGTCCTGTTTAACTTCGTTGAACAGTGCCAAAGTATATGAAGTAAGCTTAGAATCTGACAAATATTTTTCTTAAGTATTTTTAATCCTCCACAAACATGCGTTCATACATGCTATGTCTTCAAGCTTCAAGTGGATGTATTTTTTATTTTTTTCCCTCGTATGTTACCGTATAATGCAATCTTAATCCCGGATGTAATAGACTGACATGTGGTAGTCGACGGAAATAATAAAACTTCGGTGTTATCAACCATTTAGGATCATTGGTGTTTCAGAAGTCGGAAAGTGAACAAAAATAATACATTTTGGCCTATTCGTACAGTAAAGTCTCGTTATAACGAACTATATTACAGTAAAACCTCGTTATAAGTACATTTTAGGGGGCGGTAGTCTTTTCGGGTACTTATCTACTATACGCCCCGTCAATTTCTTGGTTAGGTTAAGTTCAGTTAGGTTAGTTATGGTCCAGTTAGGCTAGGTTAGGTTGAGCGAGGTTAAGTTAAATTAAGTAATATTTTTAAAATAAAGGTGCCTCAAACCAAAATAAACAGATGGAAAAGCTGTAATTGTAATGATAATCTGTGTTGCAATTTAACCTTGTTCTTTTGCAAAAATGGTCGCACAGTTCTTACTAATCTTACTTTTTTTATTTCTAGAGAAGTTAATTAGTGCAAAATTTTCACTCAAAGTTTATCAGTTTCTAAAAAAGGCGACTAAAATAGGAGATTCCAGTACAATGTACAAACAAGTGGGAGTGGAAGAATTAAAGCTTCTTTGTTGTTTCAGCTGCATTTTTTATGAAGCCTTTTATCAGTCTAGCTCGTAATTGCACGTTTGCAGACGTTAAATTCTCTAAAAAAAAACTAAAAAGCATGTATTTTGCAAAAAGATGCTATACTATGGCATTTAACACACATCAATGGGAAGTTTTTCAAATAGGCGTTAATGAAAACGGAGTTCCAGTTTATAGAATCATACAACGTACACGTGCCTGTTTAAAGGAAGTTTTGGGATGAATTAGCTACATGTGAGAAACAAAGGACCTGTTTTTATTAAATATTTTTTCACAATGGAGGCACGGGGAAGTCTTTAACAAGCGGAGCATCCGTATATGCAACACCTCATGTCCGGTTTCGTATTTTATTATGCTCTCCGTGACTTCGTGGTTTTGCAACTTATGCGAAAACCTTGAGAGCGAAATAACCGTATCGGTAGGAGGTCATTTGTACAATCATATAACATTTTAGAAAAATATGTGTCTATTTCTCATGAACTCTGGGAGATCAGACATATTGATAGGGCGAAGAAAGAAGCAGATTATTTTCACATTTTCAGTTCATAATTTCTTCGTCTTATTCGAGTCGTTTTAGTTGTTGAATCTGCTTCTTTAGTGGGCAAAACTTTTAATTGCTTCAACCTTCTTAGCATTCCTGTTTGGCAACCCACCAGTTTACAGCAAACGCAAAAAAAACAGTGGGGTTTCAAATACGAAAATGATTGTAAACATAAATCCCATGATCAAACGTTATCGTTAAATATTCGACTAATTTTATAGTTAATTAATTATTCTAAGCAAACCTTTAGAAAAAGCATGCTTTCGCTAGGAAAGAGACTCATTTTTTGTGTAGGAATCCATTATACAGTGAGGCATTCACGAGAAAACTCGCGACCTTCTGTGTGAGTTCTCACGTTTTGCCGTAAACTGTCACATGAAAGTTTGACTTCGAAAATCTATAATAAATCAAGTATCCGTCGTACGTGGAAATCTTCTATGCATTAGACCCGTATCGTAATTCGAAATAATTGCAGTTTGAACACTTACCGAAGTGTATGTTTCCATCGTAAAACAATTCCTCGTTTTGTGTTTTATTTCATATAAAACAGTAAAAGGTTATGGTTAGATTGTACGTAGTAATACGTAGTTCTTTGCGAAACATCACAAGTCCTATATGGTTTATCACTTACTGTTTATCTTTTCTTTATGATTTTGTCATATTTTCCTTTTTATTTATTTCGTTGGAAATCTCCGAGACAATGTTCGATCGTTTTTCCGGATATTTTTAGTTAAGGCTAGCTAACAAGGGTATGAATTTTCTACTTAGCCGTTGTGTATGGTACGTAGAATCCGTTGTTTCCATGGATTCTCCTGCAGAAAGCTGTGTTAAATGCATTGTTAACTGGCTCTTTCGCGTTCTACACGAACGCAATTCGAGTCAGATTTGGCATACATTTCTTAAGACCGAGTCTCTAATTTTACACAATTGTCAACTCATTCGACACAGTTTCATTTTGTAATAAAATTTCCCATACATTGAGTGTACATTGAGTATGTTGATTCATATGTTTCCATTATGAGAATGAGGCTATTAAGGTTATGTCATGCGCGTTTTAGAAATTCGTCGTTGTTTTACAATCCATTCCATTCCTGAAGGCGATCATTTTTTTCATAGCTCTTTACCGGATACCGCGGTTTACTTTCTTATTTTACAGGGACCTTTTTCAAAACGGACGTTTCTGTCTTTTCTCTACTGTTCCTGGTAAAACAGAGTCTGTGGGTCGGGACGGGGTAGCTGTGAGCGACGCCTGCGACGTTGCAGCGCTTTTCCATGCAGTCCAAAGCGCATAATCAATACTCGAACCTTACATTGCTTCATATTGGACGAATACATACAAGGCGCCAGTGGTGGATCGGCATGTCGAGGCGTGGCAAGTGCACCAGATACCACTGACTTACCCAAGTGAAAATTTGCCAACGTTGACTTCCGTACATTTTGTTTGCCACCTGTGCTTGATCTGACTAGAAAAACCATGTCTAGTGGGACACAAGACTGAAAAGTTGTGCAGCAAACCTCCAAATATCCAAGGATAATGACCATTTTTTAATTCGGTCTGCCATGTAAAATTTCCGCCATCGATCCAATTCGGTCAACTACCAATTCTTTTGGTAAGAATTTCCTCACCGTATTTTTTCTAACGCAGCCTTTTTGTTATATTTCCTTTTTTTTTACCTTAGTAATAGTAATTTTAGTAAATCCGCAAATTTTTAATAATATTTTAATAGCAAATTGCTTACAGTACTTATGTAAAAAGAAAGGCGTTCCTATGCTCTATTATATTTTTACTCTGTTTATTTATTTTCTTAGATGAATCGCGTTTTTGTATTCTCTGGTTTCTACTGTTGTGCCTACACTCATCAGTTTATTTACCATTTTTTAATATAGGTTTAGTAACAAGTTCTGGGTATTATTTCTGTTAGTAGCTCTGGTTTAGTAAGTCAAACATTGACTTAGTGTAAAGTTGCTTAAAATCTATAGCCTCGTGTGTTGTTGCAAATAGTTTCAGAAATAGCAACCAGAATCTGAAGATTAGATTGTTTGTTAAAAGCCAGCGTAGAAGTTCCAGCTGTTCTGCATGCTTTTTGTTTCTTTTATAGTGTGGAGTCAGTTGGGAATTCGCCATGGCGGACAACGTCACCGACACTTTGGCCAAATCTACAGGCAAGTATATACATCACTATAAATACCATTTTAAATCCTTTTTATTGGAACCACTCCAAAAGCGATTCTAGAGTACTTGTTGTCTTAATTTTCGTCATGTTGCCAACGTACTCGTGTAAAATGACACGTAGGAAGTTACTGTTCAATGAATGAATGCAAAATTGAAGAGTTGGTTAGTTTACGGCCGATATGTGGATAATTAAGCTTGATGCCTAGTACCTGAGCTGCTCAAGTAGGTCGTGGATGTCAGTTATCGGCAACTAATCATAGCAATTTACGTAATGAGCGATAGGAGGCCGTCAAAAGAGTTTTTCGAAACTAGGGCCCACGTTTTAAATTTAGATATCTTAATTTGGCACCGTTTGCGGGTACACACATGCATGGAGCAACGTAGGGCGAAGCGTCGTGCCATGGAGCAGCCAAGCTAGTTGGAGCATTACTAAGAGCGCAGCTTGCGTTGCGCTCACTTCTTTACACATTTTTGTTACACCTTTGAACAAGTGAGCAGAAAATCACGGTGATCACAACCCAAGTCAGTGGAGGTGTTTTCTGAGGGGGGTTAGGGGGTCGGGGAGGGGGGAGGGGTCTTTTCCTTACTTATGAAGACGGTCATCTCTTTGGCTTGACATTTCATTTCATTGAATGACCATGGAGCCGTCGAATTAACTCCGCAGGTTCCGAACTCGTCCCCCTTTATTTGACACACCATGTTCACACTGATATGGTGCACGCAGCTCTGGAGCAAAGAGCTGGTCAAGGCTTTGCGCCGTGTCGTGGATATGTGTAAGTTGAAAGACGAAAGCTAGAGAATTAAACTAACCTAGATTGTCACCCCAATTAACAACCATGCACGTATCTTAATAGCCATCAACTGCAGAACTGCAGGATGGAGACTTGTGCGAAGGTTTTCGTATGCATACACTCAATAGGGTCTATGAGCTTCTGTCTTGATCATTCCTGATATGCAAGTGAATTTGGCCCCATTTCTCATTCAGCTGCTTCGTTTGTTCCCGGTGAAATTGTGAAAATCAGTTCTGCATCGTTTGATGTTAAGGACACATTTTGTGTAATTTGTTTGTAATTTTGTATAATTTTTTTGTGTAATTTTAATAATGCGATACGCCTTATTAAAAAATCGACTTTTAATGCCAGCATAGACTTGTGCTTATCTAAGTTTCATAGTTACGTTTATTTGAACAATTGAAACAGTGCTCGTTGTCATATTTGTCAGTAAAAATAATTTACTTTAGATGTTCTTTTTCCTATTATTTAGTATAGGGAACTAAATATTTTATTTTCGTAATTTCGTTCAACAGTTTTACTTTTAGCACATATGTATTAATGTGTTTTTAAAATTATTTTTTTACGACAGTTTTTTAAATGTTTGCACTTTTTCTGTTAGCAATCGGTTCTTATTTCTACGGAAAGATTGCTGTATCAAACCGGTGAAAGATTATTCCATTAGCGCTTGAAAGGTATTACAAGCTGAAAGATCCTCGAATTTTTTTATATAGGGCCTATATATTTTGATGCGCAAGAAAAATCATGGTTGCTCGGAAGTGGATTGCGAAGTCTATCGGTATTTTCTTAGAAAAATTGCTTATCTAATAGATTCAGCGTCTTGAGATTGATGAGACTATATAGAATACCAGTCTAAATACAGAGAGTGGATTAACCACGTCGCAATATGGTACAGTAGTTAACCTACAAAATAAAAAGAAAAGGTTCATGTTGTTCGAGGCATCCTTTAGGGCAAGCTTTAGTTACCCTTACAGGGGAAAAAGTTATTTTTTTTTTCTGATTCTATTAAAGAGAACATGTGGTCAAAAGCTTATAAGGATATTCCGACTTTCGGTGTCTTAATAACAACAAAACTTTCATATTTGTGTAACACTTGCATCGTTTTTTCTCGTACTTTAGCTCTCGGCGTGTTTCAATTTTAGAGCGTAGAATTCGGGAAGACTTTTGGTCAGCGTGTCTTAAGCCATAGTCATGAAACGCCGACATTTGTGTCACGGTAACAATGAAATTCGTTACGTGAAACAAGGCCGTAAAAATAGAGTGTATAATAGGTTCTTCTCAGGCACTTCGTTGGAGATTCTTTTCTAATCTAACGAAACGAAACTTTAACAAAGCTAAACATTGTTCCCGAAATTTAGGATACATTGTCTTAATTTCTCAGACGTTTTATGTCCATTATTACATCCTCGGCGTGAGCAGGAGCCATTACTACTACTGTATTTCGTCGATGTCTATGGTGAAACATTAGACGCCTCTACTATAGCATTTTCTCAAACCTGCGTTAATATAAAAAAAAAATTGACAAAAGTGTTCTATTTTTTTGTGTGGTGACCGAGCTCCAATCATATTGGCTCCTAGAACTTCGTGATAGCGAAATTGGGTAACAGAAAAAATGCGCAGCACTGAAGTACGTTAAAGAATAACAGAATATGAAGAATAACAGTGGAAGTTAATTTCACTGTGCAGTTGGCGCAGCGACCATGGATTCGGTGGCAATTTCGCGAGCCGTAACTTAGGCGAAATAGTAGATTGCTTTCCGTTATGTGCCAAAATGTCGTTGGGTGTGTTAGCGCACTGAGGCGAAGTACATTCTAGCAAAACTTCATTTCAACAAGATAGCGTTATTACCACCGTACTTACTTGCGGCAGAGTTAATTTGCCCTGGGCTTGAAACGCAATTCGCTCATAGGTTTCCGTAGTCTCACCAAACGGACTGTGTTCTATTCAAAAACAAACTCAATAAAACGTACTTTGTAGTCGAATTTTGCTGTAGTAACCTGTTAAATAATTCAAATATTATCACCATGTGCAAAGCTATATATCGCTTTTTTCTATGCAAATTCAACACCAGGACTGAACGACGTTAATAGTAAAGGATATTTCGTTACGGCCGTATTTTTTGTAACGAGTCTATCATTTTTCAAGTTTAATAGACATGCAAACTTAAAAATACTGCATGGAATATACATACATTAAATTCAGTAACATTTAAAGTTACACCTTATAATGCGTTAGAAAAATAGCAAGGATATCAATTCACTATTAATTTTGCTCCACGCCTTCGGATGGCCGCGCTCTGCAATTGTTGTGTGTAGTGGTCAACATTCCGTTAAAGCGGCATTCTCTGCAACGAATTTCTAGCAGTTTCGGGTTCCAGATGGCACACGAAATTCTGAAAATGTTCCGGAAAATAAAGGGAAAATGAAAGAAGTTAAATATTAAGAAAAATAAATATAGGTTTATTAGAAAAACTAAGCAAGTTTTCCCAGCGCCGTAGTAAGCTGACATACGAGCATGGCAGAATCATACGGTTTCCCAGTAATTTCCTCTTTGCAGTGTCACCTGTCAAGCATTTTTCTTTGTCGTAGTTGTCACCACGATCAACTTTGAACTCCGTTACATCTATCAAAGATATGATGTTACGTTTTTCGTCAGGTATTCGATACTAGCGTTGCACGCTCTTCCAGATGCGTCATAGGACGAAGGTTGCATTGCATGTTCTCCGTTACAGGCGGTAATGACACGCCGGAACCTTAACGGCTTCATTTCCTCCAGGAGGAAAACTGTATTTTAAGCACCTTTTGTCCCGATAAGATGAGCATCACTATAACGGTCTTCAAGGTGCACATGCAATTTGCAACTTTCTCCCCTTGGCCCACGTGTGTTTTGCCATGAGACCTTAAGCATGCAAGGGTGGACACCCCAAATATATCTCCGTTGGAGAGAGTCCAGTTCACCGTGGACGTGTTCTTTTCCACGCAAGAAAATTGTCTTTGCCAACTTTTTCCGGACATCACAATGGCAAAGTGTGTGTGACAATGAGTCGCCTCCCACGATTGGTCACTTGAAGTTGTTCGGTCTCTTGTAAGCAACCTTTGAAGATGTAAGACCCGGGCCCAGGCAGACCTGTAAAGTTAAAAAGCGGCGACGCCAAGACTCGAGATGGGTTCTCGACGCCATCTTTGAGTCTCGGGGAGGCTGCGAGACCCTCTCTCTAGAAGATCAGTAGTCTCGTAGCCGTGAACACGCCCTAAGGCCACGAAACATAGCGTGTTTGTCATTTTTGTGCAACGGTGTCTCGCTTCTTTAGTAGCTTTAACTAGCGAATATTTAGAAACTTTGGGCGTGGATCGTGATATGATATATTCTGTGTCGCGTGTCGTGACGTCATTTTAATCCAGCATTTACGCCAAAAAGCCCACAATATGGAGCAACCTTCCTGAACTGCGTGTAGTAGGGTTACGAAAGGTCTGCGAGTGGTGAGAACAAGAACATTCCCTGTTCTGTTTCTGCTTCTCCCTGTGCAGAGATCTAATTACAACCCTCCCGTTTGTATGTGCTGTTGCAGTTGTTCGTAGTCGTCCACTCGCGAGCTTTAGAAACTGTGAAGCTGAAGGACAATTTTGTGAAAGACAATTTTTAGAAGAAAGTCTTAGTGTAGTGAAAGAACTTTTCCCTCCCGGAAAAGTAGCGTTGAGTGATTTAAAACTGACGTATTAAAGGACACGGTAACAGTGAACAACAAAGAAAATCTTTGAAACAAATTCCCCATAAAGCTAAGCTAAATATGTGCCATTTACAATGCGATTTTCCGATTATGCGTCCCGGAGGCCATTTTCTTTAACTGCAGGTAATTTAGCCCTGGAAATAAATGTGTAAAGAGCTAAAATGTAAATTGGAGAATTATGAAATGAAAAGAGAACATTGTAAACGAGGAAAACAAAAAAGTCAATCTTATTAAAGCGCTCTAATGAGTAGTGGTGGGTTAGGCAGATAAAGTAAAGTAAATAAAAAAGGAGCGCATGTGGGCGTTGAGACAGTCAGCAAGATGCTCATGCGCACGACGCCGGCGGTGCAACCCACAAGTGTGATGGTAAATCAATAGCGAACTCGGGTTATGAAGCACAGAGAGGAAGCTAAAGGTCGCGGAATGGTCCTAGGCGCAAATTGGATGGTTTTTAGGGAAATGTTTTTGGCGCGTAGGAATTCTCGGCTGTCTCTCTATTACGAGTGGTTAATGAATTTTATCACCATTAGCCCCTACAGAAGATTCCTCTAAGGTATTAAAACCATGGGTACGACTCCGTACTTGCGATTTTTCTTTTTTTTACTTCTGAAGAAAAATCTAAAGGAATTATTTTAAGGTCAAACTTTTTGTGAGATGAAAGTTTGTAGCTGTGGAAGCGCATACATAAGTGGCGAAATATCTCATCCATCTATTGAGTTGTTCGCTGACACGAAGTTCGGTTTAAATGGGCAGAGTTTTGAAGTGGCCTGGGAAGCCTTTTCACCAAATATGGTGCGGGTTTCCTTTTCTGGTATGTCGTCACATAAGCGAAGCGAAGGCAGGACAGGAAATTTCTCCTCGTGGTTTCAGTTTCTTTTCACGGGGGTATTGTCTTTCCCTGTAGATTTGAGATTAACTACTGGGAGTGTGACGGCTCGTTTTCGGCACTCGTCGGACTGCAATTCGAATCGCTCGAGTCCTCCAGCCGCGACGTCAACTACATCCATCGACAGCAGCGTGCACGATACCGGCGAATATCATTGGTGCGAAGAAAACGGGTAAGAGAGGAAGAGTTTCGTTAACGAAGAGGATGACTGATGTTCTTTTATTTCTCCATGTGTGCGAGGTATAGTGAGGAGCGAGGGTTTAAAGAAGGCTCAAGTTCGACGACAAGCCTTGCGACGTCGGCTTCCAAGGCACCTCAGGCTGCAGGACCCCACCAGCTGGAGGAATATGTAGCCCTGGCCAAAACAGTCGATGCCAATTTGGCTCATATTGATATGGAAAATTTTCGCTCAGAAGACATGCATTCGCTATTGATCCCTCCTTTGTGCCCGTCTTCGCAAGTAAGACCGCCTTACGTCCTTTGTAATGCACCGTGTCATCATTCTTTGCCAGTTTTTATGGAGCGATTAAAAAAAGTCTTATCACCCACTTAAAGATCGATATAACTTTCGGTATCTTGTTAACATAGTAATACTTCCGTCGAGCGATAATCTGACACACATATAACCTCTCATTTTCCATTTTGACTCGTCTTGAGACAATGCTTCTGCGTCAGTTACAAATTTCGATTGAATCGAGTTTATTTCTTCTTACTGTATCGATGTAGTGTGACCATATTCTTAAACTAATCGTAAGAATGTTTTAAAAAAGTTTCCTACGTGTTTCTTTTGCGAGCTTTTATTTGAACCGCCAGTTTTGTTGTTGCTTTGATTATTTCGTTGTGAGTGAAACTCAATTCTCGAAATTCACTGTTGAATTAAGATCTCTCCTTGTTATTAAAGCAGACGTTCATGATTGAGTTTTCGCGTATGGACGCAATACTTTGTTCGATAGCATGCAAGTGAATCAACAGATTTCAGGGAAATGAAATGAATGGGCGCTTCCAGATAAGGCAGGTCGTAGCATTGCACGCAGGAAAAGATTATTAGATTTATTATTATTATTATTATTATTATTATTATTATTATTTTGTGAAACACAATGTATACCGGTAATGCAATAGAACTTGAGGTACTTGTAGTTACTTGAAACACTACGTGAGAGAAGATCAAACTTTGCGAAATCATTACAGCAAAAGCCTTCTTATCTACACAAATTGGTAAATCATAAGAACTCTTTCGTTATAGCTCGTTCACTCATTATAAAGAGAATCTACTGAATCTACCGTACAGTGTTTCCGAATTACCTTTTTTCTTATCTACCTCATCATTCTAAAACACTGCAGCCTTTGTCATAAATTTCACAAAGGCAACATCATTTGTTACAAGTCTGTTTACCTTTTGCGTTCTCGATCTCTCGCCAAATCGATTTATGAAAGTGCATAAGGGCGTTCAGCTCCCCTTTTACCACGTAATGATTGTTTGTTCACCCTGTACGGTAGTTACAGAGGGTAGAGAAAGTCACCCGTAGCCTTGTGTATTAAAATCGTTTTTCATGTCGTGGTTAGGTGGGCAAAGATGGTTCCTACAGCGATCCATCTTCGCAAGGCGAATCCAGCCTCACGGATATGGAAATGTCCCTATGTAAATCCGGCCCCTTGTTTTCGCCCGTTCGGGAGGCCCAGGAAATCGTTCCTATGCGCCACGTGACCACCATCAGCACGGATTCGCTCAATTCGGAGAACGAGGAAGACTTGGTCCTGGCCGTTACGTGTAAAGCGAACATGACGAATTACACTTTGGCGTTCGAGGGCAGCGCTTTAATGAGCTCAGCATCTGCCACAGACCCGTCATTAGACTCGGATTATCACGAACAAGGTTAGTTCACTCTCCTTCGTAAACTTCACACGTCAGATTTGAGAATCTATGAAACTTTCGTGTACTATTTATTGTTATAATCACTCGGTCATTTTTATTCACAAAATATGTTTCAGAATTATTTAAAATGTTTTATTGAAAAATTATGGAACTTTCGTGTATATTCATTTATTGTTTAACTGTTTTATTCAGTTGTTTGTTGAAAAGCTAAACTTTCGTGTTCTACTCATTCACTTGTTCGTTGACTTAGTCATCTATTAAATTATTTTTTAAGGCTTATTGAATCCAAATATTAAAACGGGGCTGTTTGGTCATTGTTGTCTTAATAGGTAGTCGGGAAGGAAGCAGCAGCTCGGAAAGTGCGAATTGGTTGGAAGGCTACCGCCCACCGCCTATTCCTCCCATGCCCAAACATCAATACGGCACTTGGCCGCACCAGCGACGCCAGATGCAGCTGGCGCCAACCTCGGTCGCCATGCGAACACCCTGGTCGCCGACCGTAATTCAGTCCGCGCAAAATACGCCCGTCAAGCGTCGGGTGCGCCACTCCAACCCGATCGTGGATCGTCGGCAACGTGAGTCGGACCTCACCAACGGCAACGACGAAAATGCCAAATGCCAGAGCTTACCGGATTTGTACAAAAAGTGTCTCAACAACGCCCTCCCGCGGGGCAAAGATACCAACCACGGGGCGGAATCCAGCACCAGCTCGGATTCCAGTACCTCCAGCGGCAATAAGAACTCACACCCGGAGCGTCATAACGAAACTTTGACGTTATTACAAATTTACATGCGGCAAAAGTCCGGCACGGACCTCAACTTTGTCGAAACGCGCCACAAAAAGCCCCAGTTTCTCCACACTGACCGACTCCACTCCAACCTGACGGACGACTTGCCCCTAACGAAGAACCAGACCTGTCTCGAAGACAGTTTGTTAACACCGCCTTATTACGACATGATAGCCTCGGGTGGAGGCGAAGCCTGGGTGGAAGATTACCCCAGCAGCGCTGACGAAAAGGTGGGCGATGAAAGTAGCATACTCTCGTCCTTTAATAATAAACGAGCGCTGAACTCCACTACCAACCATCATCCCACCAGTAACATGCAGCGAAGTTTACCTAAGCCGGAACAGAACCTAGAAGAAAGCATAGATCAAACAGAAATCTCGGAAGAATTTCCGTTGACAGAAACGAGCGATTTCAACGGCTCGTTAAACATCGATGCTCTGCCGTTCAACAAGGAAGATAAACTAAGAGTTCTCGTGAGCGACTCTATGTCACAGTGCTCGACCCGGAGTCGACAAAGCCACACTTTCAGTCACACGGCTAATAGTATCGACAAAGTTATTGCCAAAATACGGCCGTTCGAACTGGGCTTGTTGCCCGGTTCTTTTGAAGAGAAATTACATGCCAAAATCCAAGCCACGCAGAAATCGAGCCACGGGGAATTGACTTCAGTAGCTAAGATCACCAAATCCGACGAAGCTGTACAAACCTTGGGCACCAGCACCAACAGTGAAGCAACGCAAACGAGTCCGAAAAAGACTGTCGATCAGCAAACCGATAGTCGGGATTTGTTGCTCCACCAACGTGCTGCGGCTGCTGCAGAGGCAAGTAAAGACAAACCCACCGAGCCAACGGTCTACGTCGTGTTCCCGAGCTACAGCTTACCAGATCTGTCGTTCCTCAACAAAGCCGATTCCTTTCAACCCAACATTGTGATATCACCCCAACCCGCACGGCCTATCTCCGTGGCTCATCAAAAGCCGGCTCGCTCGCGACCTTTGTCGTGTACCGATGTGGAGAAATTGCGCTCCAATGACTTTAAACACATCCAAGACTGGGATTCATTGAATTTCCTCCTTCCACCGGACATGAAAGAGATTCTGAGCGACATTCCTGAAACGGAGCCGTTGACGTCACCAACAACAACCACCGACCACCATCGACGGTTAGGGGACAGAACACCCCGGAATTTTGGCCGCACGCGACCTAAGAGCTGTGACGCGACAACATTAACTCGCGAACGCGCTAAGTCGTCGACCAGCTCGAGTAAAGCGTCGTCAGGTTACCGTGGATCGTCAGGAATGTGTTCCACCGCCTCGTCACCGCTTTTCTCGTCACCTTCGTCCTTCTTTTCGTCGCCTTCGGCCCAGTTGCCGCCTTTGCCGCAGTCACCTAATGGCAGTCCTAGCTCGCCACCATCGCCTTATGAGCAACGCAACGAAGCTCCGCCACCCTTGCCCAGGAGGTCGGCCTCGCTGCAAGGTTGCCAGTACACACCGCCCCGGCCACCTTTGCCGAAGGGTATTTTAAGGAAAACGGTTTCCGAGCAGGAGAGGCAAGTTAGGAATTTGCAACGTCATCACCGGCTGTCCTTACCGGTAGCTCCACCACCGGTGACGTTTGACGCGGATTTGCTGGCACAGACCTTGTCTGCCACGGCCAAGGATTTGGCAAGGTTGGAGGAACAACTGCAACTCATGGGGTTGAGCTTGTGCAACGAAACTCTACAAAGTCCTAAGGATGTGACGCTAGCGCAGGGTTACGGCAATTCCACGTCACAGACGCCGTTGGTTCATGAGAACCCTGCAGTAACGGCAAATCGCAGTATTAGCCCGCAGGATAAGATGCATCCTTTGCGGAAAACGGTCAGCTTTGGCGATAAAATGTCCTTGAACTTGAATAACAGATGGGCATCGGTCCGTGTGCCTGATTCACCGGGCAAGTCACTCATTATGGAGCAAAAGCAAGGTATTTACATAAAAACTGATTGTAATCCTGTTTAGGGTACAGACCTGAGCTAATGTGTGAATAACATGGGACATGCGAAGTTGTTTCAAAGGATATCACAGATAGTACTTGTCGGATTTAATATCCGTGTTCTAATAAGTCCAGGAATATTGGATCTAGAAATAAGCTCGTTTGATCTAAATCTTGAATTCATCCTTAATTTACAAATTTAGTGGCAGTGTATTATCTTTTTAAAAAAATTGCCAAGTAAATAGTCATAATTCCAAGTTTCGAACATTACTGTCAGAATGTTATTTTAAAAGCTATTCAAACATTGTAACGGTAATAGTTGAAGCATCTTCCTGTGCTATCTGCTCATACGAGGGTTTGTTTACCGGGGCCTGAGGTAGTGTTAGTTATTCTAGTGCGTTGCTAAACATTTGTTTTCTTTGTTTTTACAGAACTAGTCCAAAGCGTTTCTGTCTCAGCTGCGCAACTTTGCAGACATTTGCATTTAGAGCAAGCTATCAATCCAGACAAGAAAATGTCACCTTCCAGGTTGGTGTCAACAGCTTTAAGTCCGGCCCTTTATAACCTAGTCAGCGACGGGCTTAAACCGAGTGTTTCTACCTTGTTTGGACAAGTTCCTAACTCGTTCTGGAAAGTCATTGAAGCTGCGGCTAAACTAGGTAAAATTTCCAACCTTCTTTGCTTGACAAATATTTGCAACGAGGAAATTTGCACTTTGGAACTTACACGGTTGGTTAAGATCAAATGTCCACTAGGTTTACGTGCTTAAAACCTTATATATTGGAGATATGCTATGTTTACATACTTTAGCAAGATTTTGAAACGCTCCTGAACATTTCCCTGCCTTGCTAACCTTGTTCTAAGCAGTATTGTTACCATGAATAACTTACCTTTGTTTGCAAACACGCTCGGGAGTTTCTCGAAGAGTGAATTCAAGCTGTCTCCCTATACGTTGCGAAACTTTTCGTTGTTTTCTCAACGCAGAATTTTAAATTAAGCCCCGTTTGGGGTTGTCAGGTTATGGACCTTAACAAATTATCTTTAGCAATATTTAAATTCCCGTAACTTGTAAACCAGTTAGAGTAGACTCCCTATTACCCGTCAGCTTCGGGAATTGAACCTGAACCGGATAACCGAATAAATGATTACCGCGGAGCGTCATAAAATTGCAATTATTGTACTTGGATGTTGTCTTAATTTTTGTAAAAGTTATAGATATAGGTTTATTTTATTGGATTTATAATTTCTACAAGAACTCAGAAACTTTTACTAGTTTTCATATTAAGTGACTCGTTTTACTTGAAGTCCGCGCTGACTTTTCGCAAATTTCATAATAAAATCTTTTTTACATATGTGTGTGCATAAGCATTGATTTTTTTATTTGAACTGTTAGTGCAAAGTCAGGAACTTAAAAAAAAAATAAACATCGCCCCAATGAAGGTTGCAACCTGCTTTGCCCTCCTAGTACAAATAATTGTCTGCAAAATTTTCGATAAACAAAGGAGCATCAATAGGAAATTGACCTACAGTGTGACCCACCTAAAATGGAAAATATATCCAAATAAAACGTGATTTTTAAATATTTTGAATTTTCGTTATAGGTCCTTCGTTGCCGTGGCTTGATGAACTGGTTTTCTGTCTGGCTAATGAAGACTCGTTGCCCGATGGCCCCTTGCGGTTCACCGCTTTCATCACTGAACTGTTAAAGTATGTCTGCAAACAATATGAACTCTACCTAACGGTGTTCTTCAATTAATATAATTTCATACGCAACAGTATGGGAGCTTTAAACTGGTGGCTGGAGAATTTGACTGCCAAAGAAGCTGTTCTACGTCGTCATTACCAAAGCGATTCCTTCCTGTTCAACTGTAATACACTAACTCGACCTTTAACGCAAGAATTATTGGCGGCTTTGACTCCGGTTGCAGCTTTACCTTATGACTACCACTTGGATATCAACCCTTCCCCGTTACAATCCCCTATTCATGGACCCGGGGAGCTTTGCCCTACGGTTATGGAAGCCATGGGCTTGACTGCAGAGCGCAAGAAGGCCAGTCCTACCAGTCAGTCGCCCAGCTCTTCAACAGCGTCTTCCGCGGCGTCGTTCGGGAGCAAGGAGACCAAAACTTTAGCGTCACCTAGTCGGTTACCGCCTCGTCGAAATGCGAGACCTCTTTCCTGTGTCGAGTCACCCCAGTCTACTACCAAAAAGGTTAACTACAAGCGAACAGTTTCCCAGCCAAGTTCGAGCAAAGATAAGAATGCCCAGGAGGAGAATGGCGGTCAAGGTTTCAGCACGATTAGATATCAATGGGAATTGCGTTGCAATGATCAAGTGGAGAAGAAAGCTTCACCGGCTACCAGTATTGCAACCCAACAGCCTAAGAACAAGTCGCAGCCATCTCCGGCGAAAACGTTGCGGAAACCTGACAAGTCACGAATTCCTCGACCTGTATCTTGTACTACGCCTATTAAACATTAACCAAACGTTTTATTGTATCCCTGAAGCTTTAAAGGACAAAAGGAAGCCCGCGAGGAATCATGTATATGAGCCTTTCTTTTCAGAGCTTTTGTCAGGCTATTTTTTATTTTGATTGGAAAGATTGTATCAACTGAAGAAAAGATCTTTAAGTTGTTCTCGTTTACTGTTAAATGAATGTAATCTCGGATAATAACAAGCCTACGAAAAACAGTCAGACAGCTTTTTACTCCCAAGCAATTGGGTTCGATTTACTGTTCAAAACTGAACCTATACTCGAAGAACCAAAAAAGGGTCACCCTCCCTCTGACCTCTCTTCCGTTACGTAGTGCAGCCAACCATTGTCCTGGCAATATATTAAGTCGTGCGTACTAAACAAACTGACTTTTCATTTTAATATTACATTTTTTAATAAGTACAGGAAACTCGCTAAAACAAACCCTAAGGAAGACGGTGTGATTCTTCCGTGTGACGACGTTCGGTTCATCTGAATTTAGCTTGTGATGCCTGATATGACATGCCAAACTGAATGTGTTCTTTAGGGAGAATTCCTTTGGGAACTATGTTTGGAAAAACTAGTTTTCCCAAAGGAACTCGCCATCAATGTTGTCTGTTGCGCTTTTTATTACGAAACTTAACTTAGGATTAATGTCACTACTCAAAATTAAATTAATAATTCTAATTAAGGATGCGATTTATTAAGAGTACTCTGCGTTAATAAAGAATTAATTACAATATGTCGATATCTTCCCCATGTCCTTATTTTTCTCGTGTCTTTGCAAGTGATGCATTAAGTTTGCCAAGCAGAGCAGATTTTAGACACGTTCAGTTTAACCGGAACACGATGTTAAATGTGACAGTACAGCTGCATCAGTGCAAAGTTTATTTTAAAAATATATACAAGGCAAGTTTTCCACAAATTCGCTGATGCACCGTTGAACATCACTTGTGAATAAAATTTCGTGTTGTGTTGTCATTAGCGAAACATCAGCATTTCCTTATTGGGCTTTTGAAAATCCACAATTGGCGTTCGTTTAGGTTCCAATTTAACTAATTGAAATATAAGATGTAGGCAGCTAAAAAATGTTTCGTAAGTACAAGAAAAATTTCGTTGTACTCAACACGAATTCGTATTATGCTCTTTCGCTGTTGAATTACATAGGCGTGCGGATGGACCTGTTGGAAACTCCTCTTCAACAACCATTAAATCGTAATTTTCTATGGCTTTACTTAGAAGGGATTTTTTTTATTAAATTCTATTATAAGTTTTGTGAAGTGAAAATAACACGCTATGCAGCCTTTTTGTCTTTGCTTTGCCAAAATTAGCCTCTCAGCTCGAAGAACAGTTCGAAATTTTGCGCCGTGGGAATCGCGGTTCACGATCAGCGAATCGAGCAGCGAGTTCGCTGTTCGACTCGCTAATCGTGAATCAGAACGTTTCGTGTACGCAAAACGTTTCCCGCGTGTTGCTAACTTCACGATGCTACCGGCTTTAATTTCTTTAAAATTGTGCCAATAAAATGTGAAAAAAAAAACAGTTTCTAAAAATGGAGAATACCATTATATCGTATGAAGAAATGATACCATGCTCGGTGTGTGCTTCACAAGGGAAGAAGTTTGCTCTCCGGCTCTTTCAGATCAATTTCGAGGAAGCGGTTTCCATGTGTGAAAACCCTGAAGTAAACAGTATAATTCTACGTAAATCACTGTTGTTCCTAATCTGATGTATTCTGCTTCTAGTGCACTTATCCCATATGGGAAGAAGAACCTCTTATTCAAGCCAGAAATGCGTGTCATTTACCTCCGTCTAAGCCGGCTATCGGACCAAAACAAACCAGTAAATCAAGGCGGTTCGGTTTAGATAAGAATGCAGACTCTGATTCCGCGATCTCAACAAATTCAGGTACACATTCTTTAACCCTGCAAATAGCATTAAACGCCAGTACTCATTTGTGTAATCTGTGGTAATTTAGGTTCTTCCTACGCCAGCTGGTGCAGTACCGTCAGCCACATTTCTGACTCCAGTAGTTCAGCATCAAACTTTTACCGTACCTCGTCAAATCTCAAAAACCCTTTATCCGCAGTACCTAGCCCAACTTTGTCTTGCACAAGCGTTACTGACCGAGAAGTTGAACAATTAACTCACTTTTGCCGGACTCAAAACAGTAATAGCGTGTTCGTCTACAACGACTCGAACAGTATCGGCGACCCAGGGCTTTTTGCCTCCTACGGTGACGCTTTCGAGCTCCCCAAAGCTAGCACCGACAGCAGCTACGACTTTCTGGATGCTATAGTCGCGGAAGTCGTGGGCGAAAGCTCATATACACCTTCCGGTCTCATTCCCAGCCAGGAATCTGCATTTTGCCCATACTCTAATGCACCCATTATCCCTTCGCTGTCCTATTCACGCATTTCTACCACTGAAACCTCATCTACTTCGAAACAAATCCCGCCAACCCCTCCACGAACACCAGTGCTACACCATACTCTGCCTCAAGCGCCTGTCGTACTGACGGCCAAGCCCCACCCTCAAGCGCCGACTTCAGCGGGATCTAGAATATCAATAACGAAAAATCCAGCGCCGGTAGCAAAAGAAGTGACCTTACGTGGTAAACGAGGGCGTCCGTCCACAGCACCACCGAAAACGTCACCTGTGCGTACTATACGACAGCCGGTACAGGATCCGACCCTTATGTTTGATTTGGAAGATGTGTCAAAACCTCAAGCTGCTAAGAAACCGAAGACAGCGACAGCGAAGAAGCCGAAGGAAGTAGCCAAAACCTCTCCAGTTCCGAAAGTATCACAACCTGCGCAAAGTTCTTCTATCATTCGTGTGTCTGGGGGTTTGCGGACCGCAAAAACATCAACTTGCGCCCCAAGGGCGTCTCATACGACTTTACCCGTTAGTTTTCGTGTTCTCACGCCGGATTCGGAGAGCGGTGGAGCCAGTGGTGAATCTAGTCCCGTGTCCTTCATCAGCGAGAGATCCGATCGCGTGCAGCCAGCAGCGTCGAACCCACGCAAGCTGCGAATTAATGCAACATTAAATAACTTACTCAAGAACGGACTGACGCTGTAGAGCCCAGAAGCTGATCACGGAAGCCTGTAATGGGTATTACTTCCGTGGAATTAGTTTTGGGGCGTGTTGTGTACTCCGCGAGTTTTTGTGTCAGAATGTTTTGTATTATATTTGCAAATAAAATCCCAAACCTCAATAAAAATAGCAGTGGTCAGCTTTTCTTCGGGGCAAAACTACAAAAATACTTCAAATTAACATATACGCTATTTTCTCGTTCATTCCAGAACATGATATATCATTTTAAGTTTAGATCGCGTAAAAATACCAAGTAAACATGGGAAACGCTCAAAATAGAACTCTTTGTTACTACACTAAAATCGTTTCAAGTCAAGGAAGGCAAAAAAAGTCAAATTGTCTTCGATTTTTTCCCCTGGAAAGCTTAAAAATCTTCCCTGTTACACTAGTTCATGTTCCTCAAGATTTTATTGGTTTTTCTTTTGATAATCACGGTGTACTAGGGTTAAGAGTATTGGTAAGTTTGCTTTTTTTCTAAGATTTTTTTTTCCAGCTTGTCTTTGAGATCGTCGTATTTGATTAGTTTTTTGCCTTCCTTCACCGTATCATTCAAGTAAGAAATCGATAAAGGCTTAAAATCTTCAAAAATAATCTCTCGCACATCCTCTCCAGGCATTCGTAGCAGAAAGACAATCGGTAACTCCTTAAAGCTTTCAACAATCATAACATACAAATAATTCTTTCAAAAATAGAACGTTTTTCCCAATTTTCATGACTTCATATAAAAAATTTTCTCGAAATATCATTGCTGTAGTGTGGCAGGCTTTTTTCGCAGATGCGCTGCTACTGGCAATGCTTGATAAATTTGTACATCACGGCAACCCGAAACGCGGAATCATCCTTGTCAATAGTTCTTTTCTTCCATTTCTCTGTTCTTTATTTTCGGTTTTCTTCTTGTAGGTTAGGGTTATGGCGTTTTAATCCCCGAAACGAGTGCAAGCTTTCTTCCATTTGCATTGTGTGCACCACATTTCCCGGTGTTCCATGCCATAAACTTTGCGACATTTTTTGGCTTCTCCGCGAGGACGACGAATGGGTGAAGCTTTAGGAGAAGGTCCAGAGCGAGAGAGTTTCATTTGTTTTGGAGGATACTGCGCGAAAAAAAGGGGAAACCCACAAATTATGCACATTTTCCCAAGGATAAAAAACAAATCTTATTTTTTGTTGTTGTTTTTACCGATCCAACACCAGAAGACCATGAAATACTACGTACTCGGGCAGGAATTGAGATAGGTCGGGCAGCTTTCCAAGGTCCGTGGTATTCGAGATCTGGGTTAAGAATAACATCTCTTTAGATCAAGTATAACGCCATACACGTCACAACATCAAACAACAGAACACACGGAACTTCCTAGTTGCGTAACACTTCAAGAAAATAACTTCATTGTTAAGCATGTTGGGTACCAGGTGTACTGTCCAAAAATTCTGGGACAGCAGCCATATGCGTCAGCACTCGAGCTATCCCAGGATTTTAATGGCAGTACGCGAGCCAATTCTGTTCGTGTCTTGGCGTTTCATTGTTGCTTACTTCTCTAACCAAATAGCACCTGGCAATTTCTCTTTTGGCCGCACTTGTGCAGTGATTAAAATAGACCCTGTGCTTTCAATGAAGAAAACTGCAGTTCGCATTTTATTTCTAAATCTTTATTACATTTTTATTTTATTTCTAAACCTTATGCTTTTACTATTCTTACTTTTACTATTTCGGCTTTTACTTTGCTTATCATATTTGTCTTTCAGATTTACACTGACTGTAATTGCTACAGCTACATGTGTTCTAACGATTTTTCACTGTTACTAAGTGCATTACTGCCGTGACGGAAATATTTGCAGAAATCTGCACTGAGTTTCCTCGCGTGCTGCGTTTGTGGAGCCAGCAGAAGTTGCTGTAGAGAATAAGCTTACATAACGATGACTACATCACTAGGGCTACGTAGCTTTGCAAAACTAATACAGCAGTGTCGTCTGCAATAGGTTCCTGTCTATTGCTTAACTTAATTTTCGGTAACGACGTGAACATGTGGAAGCATGTTGAAGAAATAATCGAGAAATTACCGTCACTGGGTGGACGACTGAGTTCCTGATGGGGAGGTGAAGTGGGTGGCGGACTATTGTTGAACGTGAAGCCCACGGGAAAGATTTGTACTGCAGGGCCTGGGTTGTTAAGCTCATTAGCTTCTTCTAGTTTATCTTCGTCATCTTCCGCGATCCCTTCTTCGTTCTCCGTGTAATAAAATTCTTCTTCATGGTCACTTAGATCATCGCCTTCTCTCCGAGGTCTGTTTTTGTTTTCCCAGAAATAGACTCGTTACTCCCTTTTTTGACCACATGCTAACGACTTTATTCTTGGAAGGAACTAAACTTACCCAAGATGAGCAGCTCGCACGTGTTCTTCTATAGATGAGCAAGTTGTGGCTACTGTATTGCACCTGGGCCAAGTGCATCGGTAGGTAATGCGCCTCTAAGGGAAGGCAAGCAGAAAATAAAAAAAAAATGAATGATAAGCTAGTAACCGTAACCTTTTCTCCTGATGCATGAGATATCTAAAGCTATCTCTTTCTAAATTTTCTTTTAATAATATATGAAATTAAATAACGAAAACAATCCTTTCGTATCATGCTTAGAACCGCAACTTTAAATCTGAGATATACGATAGCTAATCAGAAAGCAACCTTCTTCCGGGTTGTAAGTAGAGCTCGTTTGTGGTGTAATAAAGCCCGAATTCCGTGGCCTTAGTTAAAGCAGGGTGGGAACCCGGGACTCCGGCCTTCATGTAGCGTATGCTAAAGTCTTTCCTTGAACGTAAAAGAACGTAAAAGCGGGTGTACACTTTCGAAAAGTGTTTGGCCCAGCCCAACATTCCTGTCACGTGTGGTTCTCCTTTTGCAAGGCGAGTTCGTTGAGAACGAGGACACCAACAACAGTACGGTTTTTGCAAGGGTCGTAATTTGCTTTTCGCGAAGGATTTTTGGCAAAACGCCCTTTAGCCTTGGAGAATCCGCAACAAACAAACATCAGCGTTGCTTACCACACACCTCTTTAGCACACACACACAAAAAAGAAAAGAAAAAAAGCTGAAATTGAGAAACCCGACACTTACTTTAACAGAGCGAGAATCATCCCCATCGCTGGATTCGTCCGTGACAATCCCATCATCCGAATGCGATTTCGGAGGCGTGAAGCTTCCCACCCACGAACCGAAATACGAAGTTGGAGCACTTTCGCTCAACGTAGAATAGCCACTGCCATACGAAGACGCTCCGCTGCTGCTCGGCGATGTTTGTCCATACTCCAGGCGACGCGTGGCATGTCCTATATAGTTAAAGAGTTGTTAAAGATGAGAATGAGAGCTTGTTTAGAAGTGATAGGAAAACAGAAAGGGAAAAGCTGGTTGTGAGTTTTTGAAAGCGACACGAGACGGGCAAGTAGCAACACGACCCCGGCGAGAAAGCGGAAATTCGAAATTCTCGCCTTGTGGCCTACTTTTACTCGCATCTTTTTGGCTGATAAACTCCTATTAAGACATTTACAGTTTTCTTTTCACTGGCCCACATCGGGGAGTGTCAGTGTTTTGGCCTCTCGTTTCCCTTTCATTGGCGCTAGCTCTACTACGAGAACGCTTTCACATTAATAAAATGACGGTCAATGCGAAGTATTATGACCTACATAGAAGCTCTTGTGGGACTTGCATATGAAAGTAAACTTAACATTCACCTAGTGCACTACTGCGAAAAAATGAGAACTGCAATCACACGCTTTCCTAATCGTGTAAGTTTTACGACGGTCATTTCCATACCTTCAAACAGTGGGGAATGAGGGCTGCACGAAAGCCTCATTAAAACTAGCGCCGCCGCACACTCGTCCATTACATCGTCCGAATCGTTAATCGGATCCAATTCTCGGGCAGGCATCGAAACGGGCGTGGGTGGTCGTCGTTTCCTTCTGTAGTAAGAAAATAATAATAATAATAATAATAATAATAATAATAATAATAATAATAATAATAATAATAATAATAATAATAATAATAATAATAATAATAATAATAATAATAATAATAATAATAATAATAATAATAATAATAATAATAATAATAAATAAATAAATAAAAAATAATTCAATAACACCAAGAGTCTCGTACGATATAAGTAACCTTCGACTGCAAGGGTGCCCCAACTTTAATTGAAAACACGCAAAAGGAAAGGTACTTGCTAACTTACCCAGTTTGGGGCACGTCGATGCCGGAGGACGAGTTCCGCTTACGTACTTCAGCCGCACTGAACCCTATTTCGGCCACTTTGGCAAAATCCAGATCTTGATCCATTAAACGCAGCGATTTACGGCTCTCGAGTAAGCGCACTTCTTCCAAGCGTTTGGACACTTCTGCTGACTTTAAGATACGCGAATATTGAAAAGAATCCTGTTAGTTTACAATTACGCGGGGTTTTCCTTAACAACACACAAGAGGAAGTGATGCAACTGCTGAGTATTAAAAAGGGGCAGTCCCATGACTTCTCTACGTTAAAAAAAGAAAAAAAGTCGAGGGTAGTACGCATATCGTGACGTTGTTGTATAACACCAGCCGGCTTTGTAGGACCCCATTTATTTCGCCTGCTAAGGACGTTGCCTTACTATTTTTTCTGATTTCAGAGTCGCTTGACCAAAACAACAACAACAACTCAACTGCGTCGCGCATAAAAATGTTTACGCTACGATGCAAAATGGACTTCCAGGTCAGGTAGCTGTTATTGTTTTGCTGCAATACCCGCTTTTATGACTGAAGTCGGAGTAATGGGTATTGCACGTAAGCCAGAACCTGACCTACCATACGGCTGTGTTAAAGGCGTTTGAACAACGTAGGTTTTTATCTATATGGGCGACAGTAGTGCGTTGCTATACGGCCAAGGCCAAATCTTTGTGTGGTGTCATATTTGCTACGGCTTAGGGGTAGTAACCTGCCCTCTAGGCATGTGCTAGGCTAATGAATTGCTCGAGTTGATTTTAGCAGGTGAACGAACTTTGGCTGCGTCACACAGCTGGGAAAAGCATTTTTTGTATCGACACTTGCTGTCGTCTATGGGAAAATGACTCAAGCTCCATAAATTAAGCGACTTTGATACCGAAAACCTGGTTTTTGTGGAAGCAAAAGTTATCTTGGACACGCTCTCTCCTCTCTTATTTCGTTATTCTAATCTTGCAAGATCGTTGAGAAGGGCGAGCGCAGCCAGCATTCATGAAATCTCCTTTCGCTTCCGTGACGTCACCATGGCCACGCAGTAGCTCCGATACCAATTTTCCCTAGCCTTGGAACACAAAATTTCTAAGCCTGCTCAGGTCTTACAGTATACGTACTTTTTCTTTGTTTCTGGAAATCAAGTAAATTGCCTTCAGTTTTGATTTCCGTGTGCCTAGCTTCCAATCTATCTGCGTTAAATTAACACCCACAAAGCTGGAAAGGGAAACTCGAGCGGTCCCGAGTTGTTTGCGCAAGTGCCGGCTTGTAAGAGTGATGCCTGTGACGTCACAATAAAAGACCTTGGCATACGGCAGAAACAAAGACATACCTTTGGCACACCACACACGTCACATAACCTTTTCTCCCTTATGCAGAATGCATAGCTGAGAGAAATGGTGTTTAGGGGGTGAAAAACAGTTTATATACAGCAATTTGAGAATTACGCAAACTTCGATAAAACACGACATACTTTATGTTGCGGTAGGCACAGGTTTATAAGGACGTCGTCAATGTCCGGGAGGTGACGTTTGACAATTCCCGCTATTTCTCTTCCTTGATGAGTGACGTAAACTTTTTGGCCGGGTCGCAAAACCAGACCCGCAACGCCTTGGAAACCGGGGCCCACAATGTCGACATGGGCATATTCGCGTAATTGCCGGTTGTGGTCTAACTTGACCGTATAGCGGGTAATGAAGGGCTGGTTTCCCCACTTGTAGTCTTCTTGGGTTTTGGTCGCTTGGATAACACTGGGATAATAAAGTCCGTCATCAGCCGGGACACATACGCGGGTTCCCACAATGGAACGTTTGGCTAAGCGTTTGCCGGTAGACATGGCTCTTCTCAATCTACTTCTTTCGTTCTAATGCGTGTCGAATTTCGGTCGCAGAAAATGCGTTGTATTTAAGTTCCCAAAGCCGAACTCAATAGTTGGACTGTCCAGAACTGGTAACAATGACGCATTATCTTGTTCTGTGGCCGTTTCACCCACAGGTGGAAACCGAATCACTCACAATCGACGAGGATCACTCAAGTACGTTACTGAAGTTTTAGCAAGATCAGTCGCTCCCGTCACAGGTTCAAACACGAACAGACACAAAGCAAATGAACCGGGGCTTTCGGTAAAATTGATGATTAAAAGCTGGCGAGATAAAACGATTGGGCAGGTTTTACCGGGGAAAGTCCGGGGCTATCGTTGTTGCAGGATCGAAATCGGTGTGCAAATGCGAAATGGGAGAGAAAGAGAGGGCAAGTACGCACAGTGCCGGTACACAAGGATGAATGCAAATAGGCCGGCTTTTGCGAGTCCTATATTCTCTGAGAAACGACCTCAACCGCTATACTACGTCGTAGGGAGTGTGGGTTATGTCGTTGTGTATCTGGGAAGCTTTGGCACTCGGGTACCAAGCCCGGCGTTCACATATCCATATACAAGGCCGTAGAGCATACAACCCCGGCAGGGAAGCAAAAGGAAAAGCCAATGAGATACCCAGACCGAAACTACAGCAGCAGCTCACGTTCGCCCGCTCTCCCCTGCCAAATAAGCAGAAAGTAGGGAAACGGCCAAGTCCTATGGAAACGCCCCCCTCGAACCGGCAACACAACGCAACGCGTTAAGAAGGCCCGGGTCGCTTAACGGTATATATTTATATTTATCGTGACGTATGTATAAATTGTCTGGCTAGGCTGGCGTAAAAGATAGACCCACATACCATAGGCTGGCTTTTTCCTGGAACTAGCACGTTCGGGGAGAAGTAGGCCTATGCTTCTAAAAGGAGAAGTCGCCCGAGACTCCCCAAAAAAAAAAGTGGGAGAGAAAGAGAACTGCGCAGTTAAAGCGCCTTCGGATCTGTTGTCCATGATCGACACTTCGAAATTCGTCTTTCGCTTTGTTCGCTTCGGTCTTGGTGTTCACTACTTTACTTTTCCTCGAGGGAGGAAGCTTGGTTTCCGTAGCTATATTTTGACCCCACTTCTACCTCGCCCTTCCAACCCAGCTGAAATCTGGTCTGGTGATCCTTTGTCCGAGGTCTTAGCAAAACATCTTTTCTTCCACCCCGTTAATGACGCTCACTGGAATGGACCGAGACCCTTACAGCTTAGTTCTCATCTTCGCAATCTCTTAGCATTTTTTTCCGTAATAGCATGCTGTGTTATGTCTTTCTATTGTAATTCGCCAAGAAAGTCTCCTAAACCGGTTGTTTAGCTCTTGATTTATGCTTCGTATGTTCGACTTCACTTAGTGCGCCCTTTTTAACAGCCTTGGGACCGAGTCAACTCGTCTCAAATTCCGAGAGCTTGCCCCGTTGCATTTAGTCTCCCATCAGCTGTTATGTATCAACAATGTCACGTGATAACAGACTAGCACAGACTCGATTCTGACCTACTTTCCCGGGCCTGTCCCTGAATCAAGTTCTATGGCCTCATTGTGTTGCAAGGATAAAGCCCATTTTGCTTAATACATCGAATGCTGACCTTACGTGCGTAACATGTGTAATTATTTAAGCAAAGTAAATAATTCATATTTCTGAAAGAAATACTTCCTTTTTTGGACATGACTAAAAATAGAAGATACTTATTTAGGCTCGCATGTAATAACACTCGCAACGGGAGTTTTGATAGCCAACGGGCTAAATGAAGTGCTATCTTGGCGCTAGGGGGCTAGGAATCCGCCCCCTTACCGTTGTTTGCGGTGTTTTGAAGCGAGTTTGCAAGTTAGACAAAGATTTTCCGGCCACTCGCATGAGACTACACAACTTTGTTGGATCTATATTTTTGTGATTTTAGGTCTCATTAGATTTTCGAGTCAAGGCATGCCCTTTTTCACTGCCAACAATGTTGTGTGTAATACTTTTCTTATATTAGTTTTGCTGTTGTCAGCCGCCGAGAGTAAGCTTTCTTGCACGGAGGAAAGTAACTTGATTAAACAAGACGTGACAAAGTTTGGTAAGTAGGAACAAAACGCCGGACGTAACGCGATTTTCGGTTTTCTAATCAGAACGCGTGCTAACGGTCGCATTTTTCCTCCTTTGTTTTAGATGACAGCTATCTTTGTCGCATGTGCGGGCATCAAGTAGCCACAGATCCACAGAGCTTTGAATTACCTCCCAGTCCTTTTGCGTTAGAAACTTTCAACAAGACCTTCAACTGCCAGAAAACCAAGGAGGCCAAAACGGTTACTATCCAACGGCTGAAAAATCCAGCAAACCTGGTTTTTGACGTCACCGGCGCCCCTCAGTCCGACTGCATTCCTATAGGAAAGGTTAGAACGCATAAAAAAAGAGAAACAGTCCTAAATTAAGCAGATTATTAAGAAACTCATTACCTTTCACTTCTAGTGGGACGCCAGTCAGAGTTGGTATCCTGGCTATAGTTGGAAATCTTGTCTGTGCTCACATTGTGGCAAGTTTGTTGGCTGGGCATTCGAACCTGACGACCGAGTAGAGAAAGAATCTGCCAAGCCTTCTCGTCAGCGTTTTTATCTTCTGATCGTCGATCATCTTCTAAGAGAATCAGGTAAAGTTCGTTGTCAGCTGACGAAGCTTGCTTAACTCGAAAAAAAAAAACTTTTTTTTCCATACTTGTTAGCTGCCCAAGCTGTAACTACGTTCGTCCCAAAGCTTTTCCGGCAGTAAATATCTTCATACACGAATGGCGTTAACAGAAGCACAGAAAGAGTTTTTGCGAGAGTGCGAGGGTCAGTTTTCTGATCGATACAGTGCAACAGATAAGGAGTATATGGAGCTTGTTTCGAAACCTTTGTCAGATCCGCCCATAGTCGAACCATGGCATGGCAAACCTAAAAGAGGAGGCGGTGGTGGAAGAGGCAGGGGAGGACAATCCAATTGGCCACGTGACAATCACCGATCGCAAAACGAATCTGACCATTCCAGACGTTCGTACCATGACCGACGACATGACCACCGGGACAGGCACAGAGACAATAGAGGAGCGGGGCCGTCGTATAATGAACGGCCAAGATATTCGTATCAACCTTATTAAGCCTTTTGTGCATAGTTCAGTGCGTTACCTTTTATCCCTCTAAAGGCAGGTTTTGCAGTGAAGTCTATTGGTATTCTGTATTACATTTTTTGTGTTGGAGTTGGAACTCCCTTCCTATGTTGGTTTAACGGACCCAACTGTATTGTCGAACTTGATAGTAAAAGGGTTGCATATCCTACCAATTCGTTCACTTGTGTCGAATTCGCGGATTACGGCTGTGTCAATGTAGTGGCCAGCACAATATTTGCCTAACTGAAAAGCGAGTGTAGACCTTGCTTCTCTATGTGTCAACACACTAAGGGGGCATTTTGCGAATTTTCAGTATAAAAAGGCTGCAAACTGAGTGGCTCGTCACAACTCGTTTGGCCATCATAAGGGAAATGCTCCCCGCATTCTTGCTGATATTGCTGCCCTTGATGTTCGCAAAGGTTATTTAGTGCACAAATACAACTAACATTGAATATCCTGTGGAAGAAAATATTAATTATTTTGGTGTCTTTTCTAGGATGGTTTACATTCTCAACACATTAGTTCGGACTGGGAAAGCACGCTTAATGATTTCAGTGTTCAGGAGTACGAATTTGACATCGAACCGAGACCGTCTTTAAGCGATTTGAAGACAAACATAACAATATACGAATGCGGGAAGCATAACCTAACAACAGGCAGCCGTGGTGTGTTAACGAGTCCAAATTTTGGGATTTCAGACTATCCGAGCGACTACCATTGTCGGTGGACATTTCAGGTATCGTACTATAGATAATTTTTTCTCGTTGGCAAATTTTAGCTCACGAGAACATACTTACAGGCCATTGAAGAATGCAAATTGTCCGTTAAGTGTGCTTCAATTAATGTTGATTACACAACGGACTGTGTGGATGACTACCTTCAAATTTTTGCGGATGAAGCCAGTGGCTCCAACGAGACTCGGTAAGAATTTTTCCTTATGATGTCATTATGTGTGAGCTTATGTCTTCTTTTTTTTTCGGGTTACGGGGCTTAGGTACTGTGGTGAGTACTTGCCAGAAGAAGCCATAACTGGCAACATCAACGCAACGGCCATCTTCCATTCAAATGACGACCTGTATACTGACATCGGGTTTGCGTGTGTCGTCACGTGCAAGAGTATATAAGTTGAATTTTTTACGAGTGCCATAACTTTAAAAAACGTTTCAAACAGGTCCACCAACGGAACCTACACCTTCGCCAGAATCGCTTTCTTGCAGTAATTGAGCTTCAAGATTCAATCAACGCATACTTTATCTAATCGAGTTTTCCTAGAGTGTGGCGATCAGATGCCGGTGTTTGACAGCCGAATTGTGGGAGGTCTCGAAGCTAAACCAAATGCTTATCCTTGGCTAGCAGGCCTGAAGTACCGGCATGGTAACCGGCCATTTTGCGGAGCTGCTTTAATCAACAACCGATATGTCCTTACGGCAGCTCATTGTCTCGACGAGTAAACCTTATTACTTCAAGAGAACTAATGCGTAAACTGTCCCATGTGTTTTACAGTTACTACTCTGCACACATGTATCAGATTGTGTTGTACGACCATAATTTGCTGAACGTTACCGAATTACCCGAGGGGCCTCCAATTATCGTTAGCATTGAAAAGATTTTTATGCACGAAAACTATGATCCTTTTCGCATGGACAGTGATATAGCGTTATTAAAACTCGTTAGCCCCATTGACTTCAACGAGTTTCCGTTTTTATCGCCCATCTGTTTACCGAACAAAGACATAATGGAAAATTTGACGGGCACCGAGGTCGTGATTGCAGGCTGGGGTGCTACGGCAGAAAGTAAATTCTCGGTTTCCCTACTTCTTTGATCGGTAATCATGCATATGCATACTTAGGTGGGCGGCTATCGAACATTGTACTCGAGACAACTATTAAAGTAATGGACGATCAAGTCTGCAAGCTTCGTTACCCCAACATGATTACGTCGAACATGGTGTGCGCAGGTTTGGACGGAGGAGGAAAAGACACTTGCAAAGTAAGCGATACATTTAATCATTGGTGTATTTAATATCCTGTGGAACCTGAAAAATTATCTGAAATGTATTTTGTTATTAAAGGGTGACTCGGGTGGCCCACTTATGTTAAATTTTAACGAATCCTGGACAATCATCGGAGTGGTGTCATGGGGTATTGGTTGCGGGAGGGTGAAAAGACCTGGGGTTTATACCCGTGTGGCTGGTACGTTCGTACTTTATGTCATTGCATTTGTTTTTCGAAACGATCCACGTTTTTTATTTCTCCTTGTATTTTCAGAATTTTTGCCTTGGATCGAAAAACATACGCAAGATTCCCAGTTCTGCCTGAAATATTCCTCATAGTTCCCCTTTCTTGTCTGATTTCTATCCCAAATGAATTGTGAGGCTAATTTCTCGTGTCGAGAGCGTCGTCCCATCCATGTCATGCAAGGTACTGCCTTGCACCAAATATATTTACTGCGAAGTGTTAAAAACACGGCACAGACTTTTGTATTCCGTGATTTAGTTTCCGCTGCATGCATACCTTGTATTGCCAGGTTACCAAGACCCAACCTTGAAGGGCACTACAGTATTGTTTAGTCAATGCGATGGTAGCAACCGGATTTTACCGAAAAATAAAAAGAAGAGGATCGTTTATCAAAGCCCGTGGGCTCAAGGGTAATCGGGGCTAGTTGTCAAGTCAGTGTCAAAGGGAGAGACTGTTATTTAGACGACCTAGAATACAGTACGGTAGAAGTACTTTCACTTGTAAAAGGCGGTCATTTTTCCGGTTCCGTTATCAGCGAGTCAACGGAGAGTCGTAAGCATATAGACGTGCCTTGGCGCGCAGATATTCGCCAGTCGAGTCGTTGATCATCCTCCGTAACATTGCCGCTACGGCCAAGGACGCTAGAGGACGTTATTAGTCGCCCGTGGTTACCAGTTTACTTGTTTATTTTTGGCAAGTCCCTTTATACCCGGTAAATTCCACACTTCAAGTTACTTCTGGTTACGTTAACTGGGTGAATAACACTCTCCCCACCTTCGTTTCTTCCCCTTTATTCTTATTTAGGGTGTTTGTGTGGGTGCTTGTTTGCTTGACTTCAGAAATACTCTTACAAAAGTGATTCATCATGAGTACAAACCATGTATCCTCTGGTTCTGTTGGCGTTGTTGGGCAAAATGGGATCATTCAACCTCTTCTTACTGGTAATTCGTAAATTTTACCTAAAATAACACGGTTTTAATCATTTTGGCGCGTTTCTTAGATTTGTACCAAATCACCATGGCATACGCATATTGGAAGGCAAACAAGATCCAAGACACGGCAGTATTTGACCTATTTTTCCGCAAGAATCCCTTCCATGGCGAGTTCACTGTATTTGCCGGATTGGAGGAATGTCTGAAATTTTTGAAAAAGTTTACCTACTCCGAAAGCGGTATATAGATCTATTTTTGAGAATTACATGAAGGTATGTAATTCTCAACCATCATGATTGAACCATCTCTTTTCTTCTCTTTGCCTCGTAGACATAGCCTACCTCAAACATGCACTACCGCACTACACAGAACCAGCCTTTTTTGAATTCCTTACAACAGTTAACGCCAATGATGTCAAGCTATATGCCATTCCGGAAGGCTCAATCGTGTTTCCCAGGTAAAGGACGGGAAAATAATTGGCAAACTTAATAAAATTAAATCTGAATTGTGTCGTCCAGAACGGCTTTCTGATTTTTGAAAATAGTTAAACCAGAAGTTCCTAAGAAAACAGAATATTGTAGTTGAAGAAAACAGAAAGGAGTGTTGGAAACAGCAGTTTCTATACGAAAGAAAAGGGAGAAAAAATTATTATTATTGGCATCCTGCTTAAATTTACATTATCTTGCTTTGCCGCAATTGTGTAATCCATAACAGTTCGGTTTCATTCAGCATTAAATGCCAAGTTTGCGATTTGAATTTAATGTATAACTCGTTCTAGCGTTTCGAGTTCGATTAACTCAAGTTTTGCTGTAATCGATAGAAACCAATAAATATGCATGTTATAAGACTATTTAAGGTGACAGAAAGCACGTAAAATTAAAAACAAACTCGAATGGAATTTTGCGAAATATTGTTATATTTAGCAAAGCTCATTTTCCCCTGAAGAATAGCACAAAGTAAATAATAAAATAATATAAAGTACTAGAAATGAATCTAAACGAAAAGAACTAAATACAGTATCACATAAGCTTTGCGACTCGTTAAATTTTTTCATGTTTTTTCGTAATAGTGAGAGAAAACAAATTACGAAACAGTAAAAAGCAGATTTATAAATATATACGATTTTACGTAATTTGTGAAAAATGGTTCATAATCTAACAAATTTTAATTTTTAGGGTTCCCCTTATAAGAGTGGAAGGACCATTGATTGTAGTACAACTTTTGGAAACTACGTTATTAACCCTCGTTAATTATGCCAGGTAACGACAATCATTCCTCCTACGTTTACGTTTTCGTTAAAGCTCGATTTTTCCCTTTTAAACTAGTTTGGTAGCTACGAATGCAGCTAGATATCGTATAGCTGCGGGGAAACATATCAGGTTGCTTGAATTTGGGCTTCGTCGGGCACAAGGCCCTGACGGTGGCTTATCTGCGTCCAAATACGCGTATCTAGGTAAGGATGTGTTCGATTTCCTGATGGTTTCGCTCAAGCTTACGAAAGACCAATAAGATTAAACTATGTATTTTCTTTGGGTGAACTGAAATTTCCTAGATGACTTTACGCATTAACAATTTCCTGTCTTTGTTAAAAGCGAACATCCCAAGTTCCTTGCTTTTCTGTGCACCTTTTCATTAGCATTCATTGACAGGCGGCTTTGACGGCACGAGCAACGTTTTGGCTGGCAAATTGTTTCACATTCCAGTGAAAGGCACGCACGCCCACGCGTTCGTCAGTTCATTTGGTGGCCTGAAAGAAGTGAAAAATAGGGTAAGTGACCCCTAAATCCCCCCATCCCCGTCTTTCATACCGTTTCTTAAATGACCCGCAGACGATCGTTCACCGTGAAACGAATGAAGTGGTCGATTTCCTCGACCTGTGCGTTAGTCGACGTCAAGAGTTGGCGCAGCTACTGAATATTACCGAAGAAGAAGCGTCAGATGGGGAATTGGCGGCTTTTGCGTCGTATGCCATCGCTTTCCCCGATGGTTTCACTGCTCTTATCGACACTTACGAGACCTTAAGGTATGATATCGCACGTTCAGTTAGCGTCTTAAGTGGGTTAATGATTCTTATAGTAACACTTATCGGATCAAACGTATTTTCTACCTTTGAAAAGCATTCCATTGCCATCTAATCATAGGTATGCTCTTGTCCATGCCATGCCACTTTTTGGATGTCGCGCTTCCTTACCTACCTCATTGTCGCCGTCCTTGTTTGATGTATTTTTTGAGTTAACGTAGCGTAACGTTTTGAGTCGTACTGCTACCAATGCCTAATCAGCTCCTCCTTGCTTGGCTTTGGTAGAGTAGTTTTGGCTTCGTCGGTCCAAAATGATCACTTTACCCCTTGGCTTGTATAGCATTGCATATTCTTACCTTAGGTCTGGGTTACTCAATTTCTGCGCCGTGGCCGTGGCGTTGAACGATGTCGGCTACCGTCCGGTTGGCGTGCGACTGGACAGCGGTGACTTGGCGTATTTGTCCAATCGAACCAGAGAAGCATTCCGGAAAGTGGCAGACGCTTATGGGATCCCGTGGTTTTCGCATTTGATGATTGTCGCCTCCAACGATATTAATGAAGAAACGATTTTAAGCTTGAACGACCAAGGTCACCAGATCGATTGTTTCGGCATTGGGACCCATTTAGGTACTTTTCCACACCAGAATCCCAGAAAGTGCCTGGCTTTATATATATATTTTTTTAATAATTTTCTTTAACGTATTATCATTATTATTAATATTTTTTTAGTCACTTGTCAAAGGCAACCGGCCTTAGGATGCGTTTACAAGTTGGTGGAGATCAACGGCGAAGCTAAAATTAAATTGAGCCAAGATTTGGATAAAGTGACCATTCCTGGACACAAGGACGCTTACCGCTTGTATGGCGCTGATGGTAAACGAAACTAAAGAGGAATAATTGATTAAGAGCTCCCCTAACGAAGTTGTATGTCATAGGTCACGCCTTGATAGATCTGCTGCAGAAAACGGGAGAACCTGCACCGGAACCTGGGCAACGAGTATTGTGCCGTCATCCGTTTTTGGAATCTAAGCGAGCATATGTTATTCCCTCGCGTGTAGAACCTTTGCTGAAATTGTTTTGGGATTGTGGGAAAATAGCTGAAGAACTGCCATTGTTAGAAGACTTGAGAGGTCGCTTGCAAACTCACTTACACAGTTTGCGACAAGACCATCGTAGGAACTTGAATCCGACGCCTTACAAGGTTAGTATTTCCTTTTCTTCAAATATAAGACAATTGAAAAGAACGACCCTGAAACTTCTCCGTTTATATCAGGTGAGCGTCAGCGCCAGCCTTTACACGTTTCTCCACGAACTGTGGCTACAAAACGCACCCATTGGTGAACTGTCTTAAAAGTTGGGTTTGTGTATCGTCAATTGGACGGTATTTCGTTTGGTATCGTCTCTTGGGAGTGTACAAGCAGCCGGTATTAATAATTGTTATCACGGTTCCGACCTCCCCACAGATTTATTGTTTTTCTTCGACCGGTTTGTTGTTGGAAAGGCTTCCGTCACAGTTTTTAGTATACGGCCCATAATGGGGAGTAAACAGTATAACGCGAAACGCTCTGCTGTAGAGGAATGTTGTAGTCTGTGTCATTCTTTGGTGTCCGAATCTGCCACGCGAGCTACCATTGCGTTGCTTGCTAGAAAACAGTTATAGTCAAAAGATATCAGAACAAAAATATACTTGAAAAAGAGTTTACATTTATACAAGTAGCTCGTAATCGGCGTGATTCTCGTGTATGTTATTTGTGTTATCTTATTTTTGGAATAATCGTGAGAATAAAAAAAGTATTGATGGGTCAAATAATAATTTATTCCGTAAGAAATGTCCCTGACATGTAAACCGTGTACAGAAAAATCTATAATACATAGCGGTGTCTATAAGGTAATAAAGTCTTGGGCCTGGGGACGTGGGATTCGGGGGGCGGAAGCTAATTGATTGTTGTGTTGAAACGAATCCACTCGGCTAGACCAAGGGCGAGCAAAGACCAATGTGTCCGAACTTGGCGCCGCGTAAAGGGAACGGAGCCGCGCCGAGCGCAGTCGGGTGGCAAGCACTAGCTTGAGCTGTTTCATCCGTGTTCCTGGGGGCCGCGGATGTGTGTTTTAGATCATTGTGCTTCCGAAAAGCTTGAGTTTTATTTCATTATGGCCAACTAATATTTTAAATAAGTGATCTGCTGTGTTGTTTTAAGAAAGGTAAGCTCAAGGTAAAAAATTATTCTGGCACTTCCATCTGGAAAATCCCAAGTTCTTTTTATAATGGATCTAGTTCCTTTAGCTTATTCGATTTCTTAATTACATTTTAGGTTTTCTATAGTATCTATTTTCATCGTGAACAGAAGATCCATTTTCGATTTAAGTATAGAAATGAGTCAAAAGTGAAATTTGAGATGTGATCTCCCTTGGAGCCTTACTGCTCTGTGGTAAATTTGTATCTTCAGTATTGTGTTAACAAGGACCAAATGCTGTACTTACGTTAAGATGTTTATAATATCTTTTCCACAGCTAACAAGGAGTTCACTTCGTGACTTAATGCCTTATTTGGATGTAAATTTATACACGGTTGTGGTGATAGTAATGGCTGTTGTCAAGCAATTCTTTACTTCACGTATTCACTTTTTTTGTGTGTGATAGCGGGAAATTATATTATACTGAGTCGTTAATCCTAAGGTACTGTCGTAAGAAGTTTTCTAAAAAGTTTACTTGTTTGTTTCAGATGCCTGAGCTAATGGCGTACAGTCGAGGCCAACTCTTTGGAAGAGGGGAATACCAACGTCTGGGTGTTAAACTTCAGCCTCCCAGTGGCACAACCAGTGTCAAAGGCATTCGATGGTGCCTTGTGGGACTCACTGCCTGCTTTTTCTGTTTTCTCGTATACATGCCCTTATTATATACCATAAACTTCAACGAAGGTAAGCTTGCATTCATGAAGAATCTAAATTATCTTCTTATGAGCTATCCAGTCATCTTGTATTCTTTTTCCGTAAGCTAATGTGAAACAAGTAAATTCAGATTGTATTAGTTTTTTTATTGAGTACGTAAGACGTGGTTTTCTATCTGTTGCGACGTTAATTCTTTCATCAAAAAATAATTAAGGAAGAATGCTAATCCTGAAACTCGCTACTTCCCTCGCGTCCAATCAAAGTGTGACTGGGACAGAAGTTAATGAGAAAAAGGTATTGGACGGAGAAACCTTAGTTACGCCAGCTGGCATGTTAATGGCTGGGACAAAGTTTGCTCACTTCCATAGGACCACGCCTCGTAAGACAACGACTGTGTCTGTAGGACATACGTAGCTCTAACTTAGGCGGGAACTCCTTTTGGAGTCTCATGGCTGGGATTAGCTACTAACATTGAAAAAGCATGCTGGGGGTATTGGGACTGTTTTGGGTGATTTTTTTGGGTGTATGGAAGTTATGTACCATTTCGGTGCTGGGTTTTTCGTGACAATCTTAGTCATAACTTCGGTATACTTTATGCCGTACTGAGTTCACACTAAGCGACATAACCAGGGTAAATGTACCCTGTAAATCGTCCTCGATCTGAATTCTCTTGTTGGCTATGTGAGTATCGGATGAGAAAACGGGATTTCTGTTGCATTTTCTGCCTTGTAACCAAGTGTGTTGGCCAAAGAAGCCTTTTTTCGTTATTATAATTAGGAATGCGTCTCAACGTCTTTTATCGATTGACCCCTGACACAGCCAAGTTGCCAGTACTTACACTGAAATTGACACCAGTAAGTAACACCTCATTAATAAATGAAAAAATCACCGGAAGGGAACGTAGGGCAGGGCCGTACGCAGGTTTTTGTTCGGAGGGGGGGGGGGGGGGGCCGTGTGCAACTTTTTGGACACTTTGTTAGTCGCCCAAGCTTACCATTATAAAGTTAACATTTCGGAGGGGGGGTTAAACACCTATACCCCTTTGTTTACGGGGGTGCGCGTACAGTAATAATACGATGGTAATAATAATAGAGGCCGTAAAAGTACCCCAGCCTGTGGAGAGGTAAAGTTACACGGCGCATCTGACGTACCCTAGATAAGCCCGACGGTGCAAACTGAGTAATAATTAGTTTGCGACTCAGTTTCTTCTGAAAAAAAATTTCTTGATTTGTTTTTTTGTTACGTTAAGTTGCAATATTCATAACACGTTAGACAAGTTTTATTTTACCCTGAAAACTAAATTTTGAAATTTGAAGATTTATAGATGTAATTCTGTTTAATCGATTTTACCTGTATTGGTGATGTTACAAATTAATGTGCCTAGTTACACATTGGTGAGCAGGCAGTGTTAACGTAATGAAAGTTAACCTCGAATTTACCCACGTTTTTGCCCTTGTACTTTCTGAACTCAGGGTAAATTATATCTGAAGGTATTGCCATCTAGCGGTTTAATAGCGAACTGTATAGTATAATGCGTAAAATCAGAAGCAAAGCATTTAGGCTATAGTATGAACGTTTTATGTGGATATATAATTCAAAGAGGTCGTAGCTCTCGTAACGTTAATGCGTTTTGACTGAAATCAACTCTACCCTAGGCGCAGTACTGTAAAACTCAGTTGGAGGAGTTGACCAGATCTGTTGATGTTTTGTTTGTTTTTCTTTTAGGTTTGTGATTTTTTTCTTACTGCGAGAAGATACTAGATTATATATGATTATATCAGTATTATGTGAAAGGGTGCTGTAAAATAGTGAGACATTATTTTTTTTTTAATCTAGGTGCTAGGTAGCATTACATTAGGCCGGGTAGACTTCTGTAAAATCCTGACCCACGGAGAAGGTTAGCACTCTTAGAAAAGCTGGATAATTCTTTTGATGTTAACATTCGTCTATAAAATTCAGGGCTACTCGCTCGCTGAAATAGTAAGAGAAATACGAAGAACCAACAATTTAAGCTTCCAAGGCGAGATAGCTAGCACACAACAAAATGCTAATATGCACAAGGATAATTTAGAGATGTAAGGAAGTCAGATCAAATTGTTCAGTGACATCTTGTTCGACTGTTAATAGTATAAACCCGATAGGGTAACTTTCGACGGATATTTTAACATGCATTTTTTAATTAAAAATAATCCGCTTTTCTTCTCAATGCACAATATATCGTGTAGATGTATCTTATAATACGAATAAAGTTTAAGTCGTGGTAACTCGATACTTAAAGGTATTAGCATTGTTCAAGTTAAGTCGCTTACTGTGGACAAGGTATGTTTTGTGAAACATGAGGGAATTGTTTGTTTGTGCAGTCACGTGTCTTATATTTCAGTGGTGCCGTGTTTGTGATGACATACGCCGACGACTCGATTTCTGCTTTTGTCTTAATATGGGGCTTGTTTCTTTTTTTGTGCGTGTACAGTACCTGTATTTGATTGGAATGTCAATGCGAGTCGCGATGTCAGTGTGTACGTGCAACCCGAAAACCTGACCGCGTCAATCAGCAACACTCAGTTTTGTGCACATCCCAACCATTCCTTCCCGCTCTTGATAGTGGTATGTTCGGGGGTGGATCGTTTCGAAGCGCGGGCCGCTATTCGGGAAACCTGGGCCTCATTCCAATACGCCCATCTTCTCAATGACTCGACATTCTCCACCTCGTGGAAGAGCAGTAATATGTCATCTCTGGTGAAAGTGGCGTTCTTACTGGGCGAGACGAAGAATTCCACACTGCAAGAAAAGGTCAACGAAGAAAGTGGCTCATACGGCGACCTGATCCAGGAGGGCTTCCTGGACTCGTACATGAATCTCACGTTGAAATCGGTGATGCTCTTAAAATGGGTTGACGCTCACTGCCCTCAAGCCCGGTTTATTATGAAAACAGATGACGACATGTTCGTTAACGTTGACAATTTAGTGCACTTGATCCAGCGCAAAGAGCAAGAAAAGCAGAAAGAAGTTTTGATGGGGTCGTTATTTTGTAATGCTGCACCCATCAATGACAAGCACTCAAAGTGGTATTCCCCTAAATTTATGTTCCAAGGTCGTGTCTACCCTGATTACTTGTCCGGGACTGGTTACGTCTTGTCCAAGGATGTCATTTGGCCGTTATTCCGAGCTGCTCTTGAAGTATGGGGCACTTTTTTCCTTTCTTATTTCTTTTTTTCTGTTGTGGTTATGCTTCAGCTGTTCTTTGTGGCTTCGCAAATTGTGTAACTCGAATATTTTTACTCCTTTTTCGTAGGTTCCGCTCTTTCATTTAGAGGACATTTTCGTGACCGGCATGGTAGCCCAGAAAGTCAATTTTGTCCCAGAGAACATCCCTACTTTTAATTACTTAAAGGTCGATCCTGAACCTTGCACGTACCGAAGTTTGATAACCAGTCATGGTTTAACTGCCGAGGAGCAACGCTCGATATGGGTTCGACTTCAAGATGAGAACTTAGATTGCAGTCATCACAAGTATACACCGAAAGACGCAAAATTGAAGCACTGTCCTAAAAAAAATGGAGGAAAACGCCAAGTTCGAATTTCAGCCGTAAGACGAGGAAATGGATGAATATTTAAAACTCAGTAAGTTTTTTTTAAGACCAGTCTTTTTTTTTAATCTCCATTAGTTTTCTAGGTTTCCAAAAACTTGCACGTGAAGAGGTCAAAGAAGGCATCTATGTTTTATGTGATCATCAAGGTGAATTAGAATGGTACTCCTGTAAATTCTTTCTCAATGAATTAGTTTAAAGAGAGCATTTCCCTTCACTTGTTAACTATCCTGCCTTTTCTAAGTCATGTGATACGAAAAAGTCAGCTGAATTTAGGAGTGTTAAGTTTGAAAACTACATCAGAGCGAAGAATTGAAAAGTATGCACCGTTACAAAATTGTAGTTTCCTTGTGTAACTCCTTGGTACGAATGGGGGAAAGATCAGCCTTGTATTTTAAACGGCAACTATGTCTTACTTTGTCAGAATGTCTGCTGCCAGGTGTGTAAATAATGTATTGGCACTTCTTTGCTTAGATCCAAATTGTAAACCCATCTCTGAATCTCCAATACTGTACAATACACGACGCCTTTTGCTAAAAGTGATTTAAATGTTTGAATTTAAAGCGAGAGAAAATTGTTGCTGCATCGGAAAGGAGTGTCAGATTGTGGTGTTAAGGTCAAGGTTTATAAGACCCTGACGTGACCCACTACAGGTTGCGTTGGCTGGGCTTTTCCGATCTGAGATATCTGTGGTCGTGTAATCATTACGACTGGATGACCTAAAATTCCCGTTCTGTTTCTTCCATTTGTCTTCTTCTAGACATTAAGACCTCTCGGATGGAAATGGGAGAGACAATAAAGTTGATCTGCAGCAATATTGAAAAACGAGCTGTATGCTTCGAGTGAAATGAAAACGCGGGCATTAGCGATTACGGAATTCATATTAATGCACGAAATGCTAAACTGTGCTTTATAGAGGAGAGGCTTGCGACATCTTTTTCATCGTCAAGGTACGTTTTTTTATTGTTGTTTCCGTTTCGGTGATTTTGTCGTCTTTTTAGAAACTTAGTAGACAACAGTGCTAGCTCGGTTCGGCTAGTTATTCTTTAAGTAGAGTCTATCCGTGAGCCATTCCCTATAATCTTCGTCGTTATCAACCGGATGGAAATAAAAATACTACGAGCGAGCTTGGATGTAACAAGTACGAAAAATGTAGACTAAAATCACTTATTATTAAAATTACGTCATAAACATAATATAAAATTATTGCATTAATACAAGGTAGTTAGCCCTTTGCTAATGTAAACCTGGTTTCCTTCCTTATTAAGACTATATTTCTAAAACTATATTTCTAGCTTGTTTGGACTCGTCTATTACGTTCGTCATGTAGCCTATTATGAACACAGCAGCATATTACGGTGGAAACGGAAGCCATTAATGGAAACATGAAAAACAGTACATGTTTATTGCTCATGGCTTTTGTATTGACAATAGCGAGGTCACTTTCTACAAGAGGTGAAAGCATTTTTTAAATAATACTACCGCTTTCTCGATGGACCTCAACTAAATTTGACAAGATCTGACAACGCTGTGGCAAGGACGGGTTGGTTTTTGGCTATATGCTTTTGGGTTTCGCGAATTGGCGGTGGGATTACGTGTAAGCTTGCTGGAGTTATTAGCGCGGTAAAAATACCAAGGGAACATGAAAATTTTATTTTATACGACGGTTTACGTAATTATCCGATGACCGACAAGTGCCAAAAATTCAGCGCACGCTGTCACCTAGAGCAAAGACCAAAGACTAAAGACCAGAGCAAAAGAAGCGAAGCGGTAGGGTGACAGGATAACCTAGGAGAAACGCCCTGAGCTAAGAAGGTGCTTTACCAGGAGAAAAAAAATAATAAATAAAAAAAAATAAAGATATTGCACAGGGAACTTCCTTTTTCGTTGTAGTGGACCTGATATGCACAGTTATCACTCTCGTCTGTTTTGTTCCTCGTATAAATCGACATTCCTTCGAAAGCTTATGGCGATTTTGGAGTTTCCGAGACCCCACTTTCCACCTTTCTCCACTATTACGCTTTTCATTATGTAATAATTCCTGTAACCCATAATCTACATAAAGGTGCCATTTTTTTGTGTCCGATAATAACGTACTACCTTCCATTGACAATTTTTCAACCAATCTTTTTAAGATTTTTTAAATGTCGAATTGTCACCGCAATTGACAGTACTTAGGCAAAACAAGGTCCGTCATTCCGTTCTACTTTGGATATTTGACAGACGCTTGGCCAGGGAGAAAGGAACGTCGTTGACAAGGAAAAGCGCATTTTCACAATATGGCTGTTGGCTTTATAGTGAAAGGCTTTATAGCAGGATTGTGAATAGTATTGACAAGTGAGATAAGTAAAATAGAACCATTAAGTCAATTGTTTTGTTTTCACATTGCGTGGTTTACACATGTTTTCATTGAAAGGTATGGATTTCACCACCATGCTACCAATCCTCTTTCACGCTTGAGAATCCCATAAGGGTTCGTTGAAAAGGTTTGGAAGGTATTTAATAATTTACCTTTTCTATTATAGAAGCTATTTTTAAAAGCAGACAAATATTTCTACTGCGAATTGTACTCATATAGACTAAGATGGTAACAGATGAGTCACGTAACTTTCGATAAAAATGAGACATTTCTTTATGACGATGGGTTCAAACGCAAAGAATCTCGTCTCGGCATTGTACCTCCTCACGGCCGCTTCCTGGGCATGGCCTGTATTTGCCGACAGTAGTCACCTCGCTATATCAAGTAAGTCCAATTTTTCTAACATGTCTTGCTATTCTTGCGATGTTCCCTGAAATCAAGTATAGAAGCCTACGGCTCCCAAATGAAATTTTTGCAAGTGCTACATAACGACTTCTAGGACACACAGTAACAGATTTATAGCATCTTGAATGTCTTTTTCATATGCAACCTTGAAAGACACTATTTCCCGTTCTGCTTCCCAAAGCTCATCTTTCGTTCTCTTCATAAGGTGATTTGTGCGGTAGCGATTACAATGTTCTTTCTGAACTCCATTCATCATCTACATTGTTACCCGTCCGGGTATATCGTAACCAAATTCTACCGTTAGGAGGTCAATATGTCTACATATATAATGAAAAACGTTTCATGACCCTGCCTTTGTTGTCAATGCCCACGCGAGTAATGAACGAGCCTCCTGACCCAAATCGTTCAGTAAATTTGTGAAATTTATGCTAAACCAGAAAACCTTGGGAAGCCTGGTTATTTTTCACGGTTAATTAATTTTTCTCGTTTGCGTTTCTAATTTAGGTTTTGGAGGCAGCATGCAACAGCTGGCTTGCAATGTCACGAACCAAAGGGGAGTTTGTATGTTTGCTTCAGATTGCATAAAAGCTAACGGGACGCACCTCGGAAGTTGCACTGACCGATTTTATCTTGGGAGCTGCTGTCGGCTGGCTTATTCCGATGATGCCGAGCCTGTTAGCAAAAGTTCACCGCACGTGAAGCCACCAAACGAGTTACCGACTGCTCTACATCGTACAGGTGTTAGACAAACCCCTACCGTACCAGGTGTACAGTACGGGCCTTTCCTTGCAAGTAGTGAACCTGAGCTGCCTGGCATCAATGGACTCGGTGAACCTGGTTTAACACCAGTACTAGGTTTACAATATGTGCCTTTCATTGCAAACAGTGAACTTGAGCAGCCCAGCATACATGAAATTGACGTTCCCTATTGGAAAACCCAACTATTTGGATACACATTTTCCTCCTTATGGGAAGCCGGTAGTTTGTCACCTTTGCCAACTCAGCCACCAGTTGTGTTCCCGGCCACGACACTTCCAGGAATACCAGGATTTCCTCCTGTCACAAAAGTCCCTTCATTATGTCCGTCATCCACCATCATCCATCCGTCACCATCGTTGCCCACGACTCACGTGCCTGAATCTACCGTCGGGAGCCCCATAATACCGAGCTCAACTCCCACTCATACAGCTATTACTACAACTTTGGCAACCGCATTTGGTGCAAGCACGGAGTTAAATACGAAGTTGTCATCACCGGCAAAGCCCGAATCAAGCCAATTACCATCTGATCTTTCTAACTCCACTCCCGAAGTAATTACAGTGGTTAATACGGAAAGCTCGCTTGACCTCTGGACAATTGCCGCTACACAACTTCCTGGTTCAGTTGACACGGGTGCCGTGAAACTTGACACTGAGAATGCGAACGTAGAAGTTATTAAGAAACCTCAAGTAGTTCCTGAGATCACGAAAGTTTCACAAACATTGCCATCAGCCGTTTCATCTTCTACTGAGTTGTCGACTACCACTCCCGTTACCGAATTGTCAACGAAGGTATCTATAAGTTCTTCAACGGTTCTGAGCGAGGTTAGTTCGACGAACGCCAACCAACAGATTATTACAACTGAGCCCATAGCAAGCTACCCTACAAAAGACGCAATCACTAATCACAGTAACGTTAGCACCATCGTATTTCCCACGGAACCAGCCACATTAGCACCGCAAGCCCTTCCATCCTTTCCCAGCTACGAAAAAGGTAAGAGTATTTCGATCACATTTGAGCAATATGATTTTTCGCAGTCCGTGTCTTCAACCACGTTCAAGGTTAATGCCTTTCCTCGCGTGCCCCTGAACTTGACTTTCCGGACTGTCTGAGGGGGTTAAACTATTCCTCTTCCGTTGTTTGACATGCGTAAAACCATGAAAGATTTTGCATGCTACGTGGAAAAGACCCTTTGTTGAAATTTAGTGCTGTAACGATTTTGTTTGTGTAGTGTGCGGGCGTCCTGTTTTGCCTAGAGGAAAGATCGTCGGAGGCAATACAGCACAGTTTGGCGAATGGCCTTGGCAGGTAACAATCTTACGTCATTACTCAACAGTTTTCTGACGGGTTGCAACTATTTAAGATTTTTCATTGCGTGTCCGTAGGTCTCTTTACGACATTGGCAATCTTCGGCCTTTTTGCACAAATGCGGAGCAGCTCTTTTGAACGAAAACTGGGCCATCACTGCTGCCCATTGCGTTACAGAGTATGTGATCCAAAAAATGGTTAATGTGAGCTAATTTGGTGTGCTTAATAAAATAGTGTGCAGCCCGAAGATCTCCTGTTACGGCTGGGCGAGTACGATTTGGCCTCAGAGGACGAAGCTTATCCTTATGTGGAGCGAAAAGCTCAAATTGTGGCGTTGCATCCTCAATTTGATCCCTGGACATTTGAGTACGATCTAGCACTGTTGCGTTTCTACGATTCCGTTCCTTACCAACCGAACATTCTGCCCGTTTGTATTCCCACGGCAGATGAGGCTAACGAATCTTTCGTGGGCCGCATGGCCACCGTCACCGGTTGGGGTCGACTTTACGAAAGTAAACACTTTCGGTTTCTATAATTGCATGCTAAACAAATACCTCTAGAAGGACCTTTACCTTCCAAACTCCAGCAAGTCAACGTACCTGTGATTAACAATACCGATTGCGAAGCTATGTACCGAAAATCTGGCTACACGAGGCTTATTCAGAACACTTTTCTTTGCGCTGGTTACGCAGATGGCAAGAAAGATGCTTGCGAAGTGAGCATTTGCATATTTACCCTTCGTGGGGGCTCAGAAAGGTTAACGTATCCTTTTTATTGCACTTTGTAGGGAGACTCCGGTGGTCCCATAGTTCTGTTTAACAAGGATCGATGGGTGTTAGTTGGCGTAATTTCGTGGGGCATTGTTTGTGCCGGAACAAATCAGCCTGGGGTGTACACAAGAATAACGGAATTCCGGGACTGGATTAATCACATAATCGTTTTTTAAAATCAACTATTTATTTTTCATGACGTTACCTCGATTTCTCATGCAGTGTGTAACGATTCACACTGCTTAAAGTTCTTTACTTAGATTATGGCTGGAATAAGTGCATGTTTATTCAGCGCTTGTGATGGATGTTAGTAAGCATATTGTGCCGAAAATGATTTTTAAAACAATAACAATGCATATTTTAAGCAACTGGAGACTTTAGTTTTGTTGTTTTTTGTTTCCTGTAAAATGTTCTTCAACATCTACAGCGCAAATCGCTGGTCTCTGAAAAGTCACTGATAAACATAAAATATAGTAATTTTTATTTTTAAAAATATGGTAATTTCATTACCCATTTATATCTTCGTCTAGGAATCTTGACTTTTAAGCAATACAGTAGAATCCCTCTTGTCCGACAGCCATGGGAATGGAATGCATACCATATAATCTTGAAATACTTATGCAGTAAATTACATTTCCTTTATTGATGTCCTACCTAGACGTACGTCTTTTGAAGTGATACGGTCGGTAAAAAAAAGTGAAACACTATCGTGACGATTAATTGCCGCAAGGAGACAATATTGAACGGTTCGTCAATTAGTTTGTATGTCATTCGTTTTAGGTGAACAATAGGAACATTCCTCGAGGACAACGCGAAGACGGCCCGAATTACTTTGTATATATTTCGGTTGGAATGCCGCTATCTAACCTTGAAGATCTCACGGTAACGGAGTATTCCACGAATATTACGTTGGCGTACGCCATAAGTAATAACGTGTTTTTGGATATCTGACAGGCAATGCGTGATTTTTTTTTACCTTGATAAGATAAAAAATCTCATAACTTATAAGTCTTTTACCTTATTGTTTATATATAAACTACGATAATTGTCTAATTTTTATTACAAGGCCACATTGTCCTATTTCTCCAGATTATAGTACTGTACATTCAGCGTGGATAGTTTCGCAATTTGGAGCATAATCTTTGTCTTTATTTGGGTACATCAACTTCCTCAATGACTCGAAATCCAACTCGTTTTGGAGGAGCAGAACATGTAACGAGTCTTCTCCAGTAAAAGTGGCATCTTTGATGAGTGAAAGGAATTGTAAATAAAGGAACTACAATAAAATGTTACAATAAAAAGTCAGTGAAACAGAACGCGTGCAACAATCTTATTTACTCTTACCGATCTCATATTTACTGGACTGGCATACATGAACCTGAATTGAATTCAGTATATTCTTGGAGTTGCTTGACGGTCAATGTTTGAAAGACTATTATTAAGAAGCAGATGGCGAACTGTTCATATATATCGACCGATTAGTGCGTTATAGTTCAACGCAAAGAGCAGCAGTGAGTAGTTTTCGTGGGGTCGTTATTCTGTAACGCCGTGCCCATCAATGACAAGCTCTCAAAGTGGTATTCCCCTAAATTTATACCCCAAGGTCGTGTCTATCTTGATTTTTTGTCGGGGACTTGTTACATCTTATCCAAGGATGTCGTTTGGCCGTTATTCTGAGTTGCTCTCGAGGTATTAGGCGCTTTTTCCTCTCTCATTTTTCCTCTTTTTTTTCGGTTATGCTTTAGCTGTTCTCTGTGACTTCGCAACTTCTGAAACTGAAATATTTTTCACTCCTTTCCTTAGGTTCCCCTTCGAGGACATTTCCATGACCGGAATGGAAACCAGAAGAGTACATTTTATTCTCAAAACCATCCCTAGTTTTAATATTGAAAAGTAGGTCCCACTCATCGCACGTACCGAAGTTTGATTACCTGTAATTGGTTTTACTTCTGAAGAGCAACGATCTTTTTTTGTTCAAGTCCATAGTGATAGGTAACTGTTAAGTTAGTTCAAATGAAATGCCACCAAGAGATGGAAAGCTAAAGCAACGCTAGAAGCTATAAGAGAAACGAAAGAAAACGCAAAATTTGAATTTCCGCCGTACAGCGAAAAAATTGCTGAATATATCACTGCATTCGTGTAAGGACGCTAACTTCCAAATTTTTGCAATAATTCTGCCTTGCCTGAGTTTAACCATACGAAACATGCGATGAGCTAGCCCTTGAGTTGTGAACATTTTTCTTAAAAAACACAAATGGCGAAAAATAGTTTTTATTTATTTATTTATTTATTTTTTGAATTTATTGTGAAATAGTGTTTTTTATGCAGTCTCCATAAGATTTGTGACTGAGAACGTTAGCCTTCTGGTTTAAGCAGAATGCTGGTCAAACGTGACCATAAAGTGTGCAAATACTATACGGACATTCTTGCTTAGTTCCGAATTCTAAACTCAACCTAAAATCTCCTGAATACAATACACGACACCTTTTTGCTAAAAGGTTTTCAAATGCTTAATAAAAGAGATTGAAAGCTGTTGCTATGCCGGTAAGGTGGGTCAGATTGGGGCGTTAAGGTCAAGGGTCGGTCAACCTGTTTTTAGGACGTTCACCTGATTCACTACAAGCTGCACTGGACGGGCTTTCCCGAAGGGAGCTATTTGCGGTCGTGTGGTAATTGGGAGGGGACGACCCATGGCCTCGTTTCCGTTTCTTTCGGCATTTTTTCGCTTCCTGACACTTCGACCTCCCGGGCTAAATGTGTAGCTTTAAAGCAAAGCTGGAGATTACGAGTTTCTGGATAACATAAGCCGACATTTTTCTTTTCATACTAAACGAAGATGCTGCTGGAAATATGAGATTACGAAGACGAAATTTAGAATGAAGTTTGACTTAATGCGTAATAATGTGTAGTGTTTTTCCCCTAAAGGGGGGATGCCAGCTTTTTCGCAACGAGATAAGCAGTCCCCGTTATGAGACCCATATTCTATATTCACGCTTTGTAAAACAGGGAAGTGGTGTTTGTAGTTTTTTTTTTTTGTATTTTCGGGCCAGGAAGTGTATACATGTCTTGCATTCCAGGACGGGTGAGATGTTGTACGACATGGCGAAGCTAACATGAAAAGTTTATCGTTCTGTGGCTTATCCCGTTACAGATCCAGGAACTGCCAATCCACGGTGCTGAGTGAATCCTAAACGTATTTGAATCTCCCTTAGTAGCAAAACTGACTACTTCAACAGCTTTAAACGGGGAATTTAGACAAGGGGCACGAAGCTTCAGGTATACGCACGCTTTAAGGTGTAGCTATTCGGAAAAAGCGCTTCATAGGGCGGGAAAAGCTTCTGACTCATCTTTAGCATCCCTCAAGAAATATCTTTTCACTTCCGTAACCATTTCAGAGCGGCGTCGTTGTTCCTGCATTGGTTGGGTTTTCTTTTTGTAACGAGTAGGCGACATTTACCTATACTGGACTTCCACCTTCCCTGTCAGGGGGGCGAAGAGAAGGCAGTGAAGCATAATAAGAAGCCAGTATTTTTCCTCTCCTCTCGAGAGCCGCTTTTCTGGTGGTTTTACCTGCCTTGGTAGGATTGGCTTGATTTTCACCAGAGTGTTGGGTACGGCCTTCCGCACTTCCCTCCGTCCAACTCGCGCGTTGGCATACCACAGGCATTTCCAACAACCTGTAGCATGTTATAACAGCTCAAGAACCAGAGACAGGTAAGCTAAAGGTAGTCGTACGACGACCTCCAAGCCAGGTGGTTCGTCTTTCGGTGAAAAGACTTCTTTACCCTTTCTTACATCTCTACGAATTGGGTATTGTGAAGAGTATGGTCTAACATACGGAGTTTTCCTGAGCCCTTGTACACAATCCCTCTCCTGCCACTTTCATCATCGCTCAAGTTGGTTCAGGGTGTAATTGTTGTAACCCTCCTACGCACGTGCAGAAGTAGCCTTTTTTGTGTGATCAGAAAACCTTGGATCGCATTCCTATCGCCAAATTTCGCAATTCCTCGGATTCATCTTCTTTTAAGTGTTTTAATTTTTATCGCAAAGGTGACTGAACTCGGACCAGCAACACTTGGCTCTGTCATCCGGTCACCGAGTTTTAAGTTTGGGCTGTTAAATAGTCTAAACTTGCCATTTCTAATTGAACGGAACTGGAAAACGACAATTTCACAGGTAATTTTGGCTGGAGTGTCTTATGGGTTTAAGTGAAAGGATTACATAATTGCGTTTTGTACTGTTTGGGGAGATTTAAATAGAATAGCTTTCAAATTATGTATGTATCCTTGTTCTCGTTAGGAGAAAAAGGATTCCTCTAGAGTATCCTTGCTAAGAGGTCTTTCACGCATGAGGCTTCCGAGAGGGTTTGTTGAACAGGTTTGAAAGCAAATACAGACTACAATACGATTATCTCACTGCTTGCATTCTGAAGGCCATGCGTTTTGAAAGCAGCAATGCATTTCCTATTGCGAATTATGCTCATTCAGGCCGACAGGGTTATTTAGCCATTGTATTTTGCATACACACACTCTCAAAAAGGACGCGTCCTACATTTCCCCTAAGTTCAGCTAGATACGATTTGGACTCTCGTGAGTTCATTGAACCGGTCAATTAAGCTCGGAATTTCTTTCAACTCTAGCAAGTAAAAATACTAAAATCTTCCATAAGCTTGAGCAATTGCCCAGCCGAGACAGACCTTGGAGATGCAACAACACTTTTGAACAGACGCGGTGGACGTCTACTGGAACAAAAACCATCTTCAAGTTCAATACCCGGTCACGCTAAAACAGTGCTGCGTCGCCCGTAACTTTTAATCTATTATAAAAAGGGACAACCAGCCGTGTTAACAAAAGAATGCGACTAGTTGTCCAGGTTAGGGAATTAAAAGCATAGACACGAATAGCACCCAGGTACGCTGGAGATGAAGATACTAGAATGGTTTTCCTACTTGAATGTATGTCAGCGTAGTGCCGTTAGAATCCGGTCCATCTTGGATTGGCCAGCAGCGATTAGCAGGTTTTTTCTTTCCTTTTCACCGTGGAAGAGCCTTTGCCTTGACCTTCCTTTCTTTTGATACACAAACTGGTTTGTTTGACTAAATTAACTTAAATGCCTTTCTCTTGTGATTTTTGTCTTCCAGGCGGAAAAGTAGGTAGAAACGAAAAAAGAAAAAAGTCTGAAACGTTTCGTCTTGTCGACGATGAGTTCACCCTCAAGGAAGTTTACTGCCACGGCGTTCTGCCTCCTCCTCACGGCCGCTTCTTGGGCATCGCCAGTATTCACCGGCAGTAATCATCTCGTTGCTCCAAGTAAGTCCAATTTTATCCACATGACTTGCTTTTACTGCCGCCCAGTTACTCCCGAAAGCAAAAGTGTACTGCTCCGAGTCGAAGCTGAAACTGTTGCAAATTGACAGTTAATACCAGAACGCCATTAGAATAGGTTTAGAACGACGTGGATGTCGTATCAGTCCGTGAATCCTTCTCATAAAAACTCATTCCCTTTCAGCTCTGCCAAGCTTGCTTCTCTACTTTGGGCTTATCAGAATACCTTTTTGCCGACTGTCACGTTTAGCTTAGCTTGGCATTTTCTTGTGTCGTAAAAAATCTGTTCGCCCTCAAGTCTGGACACTTACGACTATTTTAGACATTGAACCCCAAATCTTCGGATATATAAAGAATTTATGCAGCCCTATTGTATACATACGAAAGAGGCACAAAAAATTTAGAATTTCGGATTCCTTGGGCTGGTTTTGAGAACCGGAAGAAAATGGTGCCAAGAACTAGTCCCGTTAGGTTCTCTCGTGACGTCAGCCGTGTACCGAAAGCCAGGGACGGCCAAACGTGTTCAGCAAGAGGACTTTACTGGCTAGAAAAAGTTACCCTAGAAAAAGGCGACTGGACACAACACTATGTATAGGTCGACTTTGAGAATACCAGAATGGTTTACTAGAAAGGATTTTCTTCTAGTCCCTTTTTTGTTTCTTTCTCCAGTTAAATTGAGAATGACGTAAGCAAAATTGACCGTTGGCAGGGGTATTTTGGGTAGGTGCAGGATTGGGAAATAATGTGTTTTTCTTTTTCCGCTTCGTAGTAAGAGCTTTCTCTTGTGCTTGTCAGAAATGTACGTCGCAGAAAACGGAAAAAGACAGGTCGACCTGGTTTCCTTTTAAGGAATTAAAAAGGGAGTGCACCGTAGCGGTAGTGGTGCTTTCGTAGCATGGTGCTGATATGCCCCTATCGTAGCCCATACGGAGGGATGTCCAAGGCCAAAAAAAAGGCGCCCGTTAGGAGGTTAATGTGGCTACACATTCAAGAAAAAAGTTCCGAGACCTTGCCTTTCTCGTCAACACCCACGCGAATACCTAAAGAACCTCCTAACCCAGATCTATCACTAAATTTATGCTAAATCATGGAACCTTGCTACGCGACTGTTTTTCACCGTTAATTACACAACGTTTTTTTTTCTCGTTTGTGCTTGACACGCAGGTTTCGGACGCAACATACGACAACTGCCATGCTTAGACAAAGTCACCAACCAAAGGGGAGTGTGTATGTTTGCCTGGGATTGCATGAAAGCTAACGGGACGCATCTTGGAACCTGCATTGACCGATTTTATTTCGGAAGCTGCTGTCAGCTGGCGAACTCGGAGGTCGACGAGCCTGTTAGTACAAGTTCGCCTCACGTGAAACCTCAGAACCACTTACCAACTGCGCCATCATCTACCAGTGTTCCTCAGACGTCTTCTGGGCCAGGCTTACAGTATGGACCCGTTTTCGGCAATACTGAACTTGAGCAGCCCAGTATCAATGGACTTGACGTGCCTCATTTGACAACACTACCCGTTGGAACCACTTTATCTTCCTTATTGGGAATCAGCAGTTTGCCACCGGTGCCAACTGAGTCGTCCACTGGAATACCTTCCTCGACATTGTCCCAAATACCAGAGCTTCCTTCTACCACACATTTACCGTCATCACCGTCGTCGTCAGCGTCACCAGAAACAAGCGTCGGAAGCACCACAACACTGGGTTCAACCACTACGACCGTACCTTCTTCAGAGTTACCCACGCTTCCCGTCGTGGCCGTAACCCCGCCAGCCGAGCACGTGTCTGAGACTCCCTCCACTTCACACACGTTTTCTCCTCCGACGTCAGGAACTGCGCCACAAGGTATGCCTACCACAGTTCAACCACCTACAGAAGTAACCGAACAAGCAACCAGTAGCGTAGGCCTATTAGGCACAGGGTTACCTTTAACGCAAAGTAGTATCACTGCACAAGTAGTTTCCGTAACCGCACCTACCGGTTTGACCCCACAAGAAGAGACCACGATTTACATCGAAATTGATACTCTGGCTCCCGAAGTTGCTGCGAGCCCAGAATTGACCACCGAGTCTCCTCCCGCAGCCCCTGCAAGCAGCGAGTCTTCCGTTGATGCCCTTCCTGATGTTGATCCCGAGGTTACTACGGTAGACGATACCGAAAACCCACTTGACCTCGAAGGTATTGCCGCAACGGAATTTTCAACTTCAGTTGACGCCGGTGCCGTAGTACCAGACACGGAGGACACTAGCGTAGAAATTAGTACAGAACAACCTCAAGTAGCTCCCGAGGTCCCTGAAGTCCAAACCGTACCCCAAACATCGACATCGGCCATCTCATCATCTACAGAGTCGTCGACTACCGCATCAACTTCAACTACGCCTACTTCTACTATTAGCACTACCGAGTTTGCAACTTCAACCCCTTCTACGACCTTCAGCGAAGTGAGCTCGACCACGTTGGGTGAAGTCAGTTCGACAAGCAGCGCTACGACGGTTAGCGAAGCTGTCTTGACAAGTAGTGAAACTAGCACCGAGGCTGTAGTGAGTTTCCCCGTCACCGACACAACCATTAACATCGTTAATAGTAGTACTAGCATCGTGTTTCCCACGGAACCTGTCACTCTTGCACCAGTCCTTCCCGCCTTCCCCGACTACAAAAAAGGTAACAGTATTTCGACAAACTTTGAGAATTCTGATTTTGACGGTCGCTTTAACCATGTTCAAGGTTGATGACCTTCGCATGTCCTTGAACTTGACTTGCCAGGTTGTTAAGCAGGGAGGGTTAAACCACTTTAGTTTATTCCTCTTGTGTTCTTTGACGTGAGAAAAAGCATGAAAGACGTTGCATATTTCGCGAAAAGCTCCTTTGTTGAAGTTTTGTGTTGTAACGATTTTGTTTGTGTAGTGTGCGGGCGTCCCGTTTTGCCTAGAGGAAGGATCGTCGGAGGTAGTACGACACAATTTGGCGAATGGCCTTGGCAGGTAACAAATGTCTCACCATTATTCAATGTTTTACAGAGAGATAGCAAAAACTTCAGGTTTTCCTTTGTGTATCCGCAGATCTCTTTGCGTCAGTGGCGGTCTTCGACTTTCTTACATAAGTGCGGAGCAGCGCTGTTGAACGAGAACTGGGCTATTACTGCGGCTCACTGCGTTGAAAAGTAAATGATAAAAAAATTATTAGCGTGAACTAATTTGTATGCTTAATTAAATAGTGTACAGCCCGAAGATCTCCTGTTACGGCTGGGCGAGTACGATTTAGCCTCAGAAGACGAAGCTTATCCTTATGTGGAGCGAAAAGTACAAATTGTGGCGTCACATCCTCAATTTGATGCCCGGACATTCGAGTACGATCTAGCCTTGTTGCGTTTCTACGATCCGGTTCCTTACCAACCGAATATTATTCCCATTTGCATTCCCACGGAAGAAGAATCGAACGAGAATTTCGTCGGCCGCGTGGCCACAGTCACGGGATGGGGTCGGCTTTATGAAGGTAAACACATTCAGTTTCGGTAATGGAATGCTAAACCAATACTTTCAGACGGGCCTTTACCTTCCAAACTCCAGCAAGTCAACGTACCTGTGATTAACAATACCGATTGCGAAGGCATGTACCGGAAAGCAGGCTACGTGGAACATATCCCGAGCATTTTCATCTGCGCGGGCTACGCAGATGGCAAGAAAGATTCTTGCGAAGTAAATATTTACGTTTTTAACCCTCAAAAGTTCGCAAGGGTAATGTATTGTTTTTGCTTGCAGGGAGACTCCGGCGGTCCCATGGTTTTGCATAACAAAGATCGCTGGGTGTTAGGCGGAGTCATTTCGTGGGGAATTGGTTGTGCCGAAACAAATCAACCTGGAGTGTACACAAGAATAACAGAATTCCGGGACTGGATTAATCAGATTATAGTTTTTTAAAAGGCAAAAACTTTTTAAAACAAACTCTTTAAATAACTAAAAAATCTTCAACCCCAGTGATCGAACTTGGGACTGCCCTTGGTTTCGGAAGTGACAGTTTTATTTCTTCGACTTTTGTTTTTATTATCCTTGCAGCCAGTGTGAATAAGGGGGAGCTGCGTTAAGAATACCTTCCCGTGGTGTCAACTTGGCTTTTGATAAGGTGTAAAGACTCAACCGGCCTCAAATTGTTTATTTAATTTATTGTAGGAGTAAGTGCAAGTTGTTCCAGCCTTGTGTATAGGTATGAGTGAGACTGTTGTTACTGGTGTGAAAATGATTTTTGACTAATAATAATGTACATTTTAAATATCCCGAAGATTTTACATTTTGTTCGGTCAAAAGTATCTTCTTGCTAATGAGGAACTATTAAAGCGTTTTTTTTTTAAAAAAAAAATATGTGGTATTGCTCTGCCGCTGCCGACGACCAGAGCTGCAACAAATGTGTTTGTTCTTCGCGCTCGTGATACACGAGTGGAGTTGGATTTTTTCGAGTTCGAGCGAAAAGCATTGAGCAAGTTAAAAGTCAAGTTCTAAACGACATATGGTGAAAGGAAACAAGCGTCGAAATAATTAAACAAATTTAAAAAAAAAACACGAAAAATAAACGCAAGATTGAGCATTTAATCTGTTTGACTACTCGACGATGGCCATTGTAACAGAATTTTTGTTTGAAAGCTATTTTCTGTGAAAAACTATATTTACTTTAACAAAAGCACAATAGCGAGTAAGAGAGCGCTTACAAAAAAAAAAAGGAAAGCGTGTGGGAACACAGAGCTAAGCCCAGCGCGCTCGAATTTTCAAAATTGTCTAGTGCAATTATTAATTTAATTTTATTGCGTTTGTAACAGCAAAATTACCATTGTATACTTTCAATAATAGGAAAATTACTACAAATTTCTTTCAAGATTGGATAATAAAGGAAAAGAGCACGAGCGCAAATGTCTACAAGCGCGATCTTTGCCCGAGAAAAGATCACAGAGCCGAGTGCCATTGCAAGCTCAATGACAAACGCAGTAATTTTTTGTGAGATTACACACAGCCAAGGCCGGATTTGCCGTAACGATAACCTAGGTCATGGGCTAGGGCGCAACAGACAGGGGGCGCAAAAACGAAGAAGTGCCATTTCATAATTTGTAAATATTTCAGTATTATTCAGTACTGTACAAAAGCTTTTCCTTAAGTTACACCTAAATACGTTAAATACGGAGCGGTACATTTACGATGTGAAAATGTTTTGTACTTTGTATGCCGATGCTGTTTAACTGCAATTCGATTAATCAAATTATTTTCGAAATCGGACTTTTTAAATCATTTGCAGCTATTCCTTTGCGTTTCCCATCGGAGTACAAAGGATTAAAAAAACTATTACGAAAATAACTCGATTAATCGAATTGCAGTTCCTAAATGTTCGAATTTTAGTTCGATTATCTAAACTCCACAGAAAATTTTCTGATTTTAGAAAAGAAAAACAGGTCTTTTACATATGGGCGTAACAGGGCGTTTGCCAAATTCACCAGTCATACCTACTGGGAATATATAAACTACAAATCCGCCATCTTCCGCAATGCCTCTTACTATTCACGTAAGTTTCTGTATTGAAAAATGTTGGCTTTGACGGGATGTTTGACTGAAAACGATCATCAGATGTAGTCAATATACATAGCATATACATGTCCGTAAATCAAAATGGCTCAAATAGTCCTCAAGTGTTCTAAGATGTTCTAAGTCCTTAAGTCTTTAAATGATGTCAAGATTAGTAATCTTCGTAACATGATTTCCTAAGCCATGGACAAGTTAACTTAATATGTGGCATATACTTTTACTTGAGAATAACTAATATATAAGACGTAAAGGTGTAATCTCTTGTTAATCCGTGTAAGTCTGAGTATTGCATGATTAAATGTTATTAAAGTTAATTGCTAAGTAAGTCACTGCCTACCTTATTAATCTTAGTTCGCATGGTTGTGTACGCGAAGAGAATTGTTAACATATCCCTCATACCCTAATTTTTTTATTTTAGAATGGTGAGCATTGGCGAAAACGAAATGTCTAATAAAATTTTATGTCAAACCACTCCAAAAAGCAAAACAAAACCAAGAACTACAAAAACAAAACAAAACAAATTCCCCTCCCCGACCCGAAATCCTGACTGCGGTCAGAATTCAACCGCCGTGTTAGCGTTTCACCTTTGGCTTTTGCAATCCATACGAGATTAATTAATGCAACACATACGAGAAAATCAATGCAATGTATACAAGATAACGAAATTATTCCTAACTGATCCTTTTAAAACTTTGGAAACTTAGAATTTAATAATCTGCTTTAATAATTGACTAATATGGAAGTATTCACAATCCTCGACTAACATGTAAGAAAAAACGACAAGAATTTTCGAACTTTTACTAACTCCTACCCAATTAGGCATTTTGTATGAACTTATTTTAGGGATTTATGGAATTTATGCGCGGAATTTCTTACGATCTTATTAAACTGTGCCTTCCCTTATCGTGTGTTCATTTTCCATGACTGGAGGAGCGGCACAACTTTTCTGTTAAAATGTTTCGTACAATTTTCACATATAGTTTTAAATCAGAAAAAAATAAAAGTATTTGCTGAACCATTTTCATACGTCCCTACGAGATTTCAAGGCTCAGCTTACACGAAACTCGCTTTGCGTGAACATTGAGAACAGATTCCTCGCGTTAAACACAACCTCCAATTGGTCCGCTGGCGATAGCAGCGCTGTTACATGCATGTGGCAGCGTTTCGCCTTTTGATTGCTTTCACCGGATTGTGTCAAAATAGAAGCAAGTGTTTAAACTTATTTTAAGCCAAAAATGAACCGAAAACGACGTGAACACGATAATTTTGGTGAGTATACTTGACATTTAATGATTATAAAACTGCTGTTAGACTCTTAGTGTCTAGAAAATCAAGCTTAAAATTCGGTAGCTTACAAGATAACTGCGATAAGTTGAAACATTTCCGATCAAAGAATCTTGAAGTTTGCAACTGTTACAGGAGGAGGAAGAAAAAGACGGCATGGAGCGATTACTGAGCAAACAGAGATTGAAGATCGGTTTGAGACCTTGATAGTTCGAGTGGGAGAAAAAGTGAGCAACTTTCGGGTTACTCCTAGAAGTTTATATAACAAAAATACCATTTTTCCTTAGAGTACTTCCTCCCTTGAAAGTAATCTCGAAGGCCTAGTTAGCGTGCTGGAAGCTGATTTGAACACTTACAAAGCCAAGATTCTCCGTATCTTATCCGAATGCGCCGTCAAGATGCCCGAGAAATGTTCCATTTACAGCACTTTAGTTGGTTTACTAAACGCCAAGAACTACAACTTTGGAGGAGAAGTATAATCTAATTTAACGACGCAACTTCCAACGTTACAGTAAATGTATCTTCTGTTTAGTTTGTTGAACTCTGCGTTAGGAATCTTAAGGACACTCTGAAGAGCGGCAAATGGGAAGAAGCCCGGTTTATCGTCCGTTTTCTGTCAGATCTAGTGAATTGCCACGTAGTGTCTACCTCTTCGCTCCTCCATATGTATGACAGCTTCGTTGATGCAGCGCTGGAGCCCAATGTCCCTCAAGTAATCCAACTTAGTTAAGTCACTTTCCTTCCTGAAGTTACCGAAACCATTTTCTGTAAGGTACGAAGAGACTGGTACATGTATTCCATTCTCTCGGCTTTGCCATGGATTGGTCGAGAACTCTATGAGAAAAAGGAACATGAATTAGATCGCTTGCTGAAAGCAATCGAAACATTCCTGTCCAAGCGAAGCAAAATCCATGTGGCAGCACTTCGAGTTTGGAGCAGTTTATCACCTCACCCACAAGAAGAAGTAAGAAAAAGCATTTCCTTTCAAGTTTTTTTGGGGCAATATCTTACAATCTTTTCTACCTTAAAGTACCTAGACTGCCTCTGGGCTCAGATCCGCAAACTAAAAGCTGATGGTTGGCAAGAACGTCATATCCAAAGGCCGTACTTGGCTTTCGACAGCATCTTATCCGAGGCTTTGCAGCATAATATTCCTAATATTGTGCCCCCTCCGCACCAAGACGATGTCACATACCCTCAACCGACAGTAGTCTTCAGAATGTTTGACTATACCGACTGTCCTGAAGTAAGTCACACTACTATTGGCGTTTTCTTTACTTCGTTTTGTATTTTTCATTAGTCTGGACCGGTTTTACCCGGTACCCATTCCGTTGAACGCCATTTGATTGAAGAACATTTGCATCAAATCATTGAACGACATCACGAAGAACGTAAAGAATTGTGAGTAATTTAACAACTTACTTTCATAAACTAAATGGGTTCGAAATTTCTTAGAGCCACTCAGCTACTGGCTTTCCCTCAGCGTAACAAAATTCCGATCGAGTACATGATCGTCGAGGTTATGTTTGGAGAACTATTCAATATGCCTAACCCCAGGTATCTTGAAGTGTGCTATGGCTCGACTTTGATCGAATTATGTAAGCTTCAGCCGTCCACGATGCCCCAAGTATGAATACGCTTTTCCTGTCAAGGAAGACTGGTTATGTAATTATCTTTGTTAAATTAGGTACTCGCCCAAGCTACAGAACTATTGTATGAAAGGATTGATAGCATGAATGTGGCTGCATTCGATCGGTAAACTTTCCGTAAGTCAACAGAAGGAAGGCTTACATTTCTCATTAGGTTGGTTAACTGGTTCGCTTACCATTTGAGTAACTTCCAGTATCGCTGGAGCTGGGACGACTGGGCAGGATGTTTGATGGAAGACAGAAACCACCCCAAACCGAGATTTGTCGCTGAAGTGCTTGCTAAGTGCTTGAGGTAAATTTTGTCAAACTAAAAATCTCCTCATTCGTGAACTTAGCGTACTAACGTACTCTGTGTTCAATCAAATTGTGTTTTTCAGATTGTCGTATCACTCTCGTGTTTGTGAAATGGTATCAGAAGGTTTTGCACCGCTATTACCACCGAAACCTGCCCACGTTTATAAATTCGAACCGGGCGTGGGTAAGTTAACATACGTGGTTCACTAATTCTGACTTTTTATGCATTTATTTGATATTTATTTTTAATATTAGTATACCCCCCTTTGTTTTGGGTATTTACTAATATGTCGTTTTTAACGCCACAGCGGATAAAGAAGGCATGGCAGTATCCAACCGTGTCGAGGAAGCTATTCGTCGCAAATGCACGCCCGAAGAAGTCTTGCGAATTTTACAAGATTTACCTATTCCTGGTCAAGACGAGGAAAACGACTCGATCTGTTCGCCTTACAAGATTGACGTTTTTGTCCAAACGTTGCTTCACATGGGCCATAAAACTTTCACGCATGCCTTCGCTGCTTTAGCCAAATTTTACCCAGTATTTAAGGTAAGCGCCAAACACGTTCATGAATTTTTGATTAATGTAAAAAAAATCCCTTGTGTAAATACAGGCATTGGGAGAATCCGAAGAGGCACAAATATGTATTCTAAAATCAACCTATGAGGTTTGGAGCCAACACCCTCAAGTAAATTCTTTTGAAGTCATTGATTTTAACATTTCTAGTATTTGTCTCCTAGTTCTTATGCGTTTTAGTTGACAAAATGTTGAAGACGCAAATAGTGGAGTGCTCTGCAGTGGCCAATTGGCTCTTCTCCAAAGAAATGTCGGGTGAATTTACTAAGTAAGTATTCTGTAGTTCAGATGTTCAAGGTTTGAAATGTTTATATTCAATTAGGACTTATGTTTGGGAACTCTTGCATTTAACGATTCGTAAAATGAACAAGCACGTAATTCGCTTAGAAACAGAGCTAAAACAAGCCCGGGATAAATTACGTGCGGCTCAGAGCGAGAGCGAGCAAAGCGAAGGTGAAGGCGATGACATGGATAGTAACGGCCCAAGTAAAAAGAAACGAGTAAAGATCACAACGTCGGACCCACCTACCGAAGAAATGGTCGAACGCATGGAAGAGAAGCTGGAAGCAGCTCAATCTGACCAGAAGAATTTGTTTCTCATTATTTTTCAGGTATTGTCGTCACTTTCCTGTTTCATGGGTTAAAATTAACGATTTTGCTTTTGTAGCGTTTCATCATGATTTTATCCGAGCATCTCGTTCGTTGTGATACGGACGGCGTGGATTTTAGCACTTACTGGTACCGTTGGACCGTCGGTCGTCTTCAGCAGGTCTTCATGGCGGTAAGTTCAGGAAATGCTACAGTTAATTAATTAAAGAAAAGTAAGTAAAGCACAAACTGTAAAAAAATCTTGAATCGAAAGAAATTTGATTAACATTAATTGTAACAAATAGCTGTATTCTTTAATTTCTATTTTCCTTCTTTTCACTTGTCGGCCCTCACTTCGTATTAAGAGTAAAACCTCGGTATATCGGACACCCAAAGGGACGAATTGGTCCGTTATGTTCGATTGTCCGTAATAACTAGTAATGTCTTCAGTGCTTTTCTTTTATACCGAGGTTTTACTGTATTAGTAATTAAAAAATATAGTCGTATGAGGTTGGAAAAGCTAAATAAGAAACCTACTTATCGTATTTTTCGAATTTTACAGCATAACGAGCAAGTGGAGAAGTACAGCAGCACGTTGGAGACGTTGCTTTTCACCCATGATTTGGATAACAATATTCTAGACACCTTTCGACAGTTTCAAGCCCTCAGAGCCTAAAGATTTTCTATTCAATGTTGGGCAATTAATAAATTCCCATTTCGGCCACAGTAAAAATGTCCTTTATTTGAAAACTTCATAAAATGTATGCAACCTTTAACCTCTTAAGCAAAAGCATAATGGTCCCCTTTATAACAAATCATAAAATCTTCAGCTACAACGTTTTTGATATTTTCCTTTTTCCTGTTCGGATGGACTACGTCGGCAGCAGCTTCGGAATATTTTTGTTTTAAATTTTTCCCCTGTTAGTTCAGGCTTTGTGCTTCTGGATGATAGTCAGCACGTCATCCACATCGTCCTTGGAACCCAAGAAGATCGGGCTACGCTGGTGAATGCTCTCGGGCTGAATGTCTAAAATGGGTATGTGACCGTTGGAAGCTGAGCCTCCGGCTTGTTCCATTATGTACGCCATAGGGTTGCACTCGTATAGCAAGCGAAGCTGAGGAATAGACGGGTTTTAATGAATGCATATAGGTTTACAGTGTTTGTTTACTTACTTTGCCCTTGGGTGCGTCCTTTGTTGCAGGGTACATAAAAATGCCTCCGTACTTCAACGTACGGTGAACGTCCGCAACCATCGAACCCACGTAACGTGATCCATATGGCTTAGCTGCCTATATTACAATACGATGTACTTATAGTAAGTTTGAAGGATTCCTCTTACGTTTTTCTTGGAATCCACATATTCTTTGACAGCATCATCCCAACTGTTGGTGTATCCTTCGTTGATACTATAGATCTTCCCCCGTGGCTTGACACGCATATCAGGATCGGTTAAAACAAATTCACCAATCGACTGTGAACAAGCTGATTTAGTTTATCTCTTAGTATCATGGAAAGATATGCTTACGGGATCTAATAGAAAACCATTGACGCCGTTGCCAGTAGAAAGGACCATCATTGTTGCGCTGCCATACAATGCATAACCAGCTGCAACAAGCTCCCTACCAGGTTTCAGGGCGTCTCTCTCCGATGGTGCTCCTTCAGAAGTTTTGCTAGGAGAAAATCAAGGATTATGAATACGTTTCGACGGTTACAGACGCTGCTTACCGGTAAATGGCAAAAATGGATCCAATGGACACCAAGCAATCAATATTGGAGGATCCATCCAAAGGATCGAAGCACACAATGTATTTGCCTTGTTTCTCGATTTCGACCTCGATAACATGGTCATCTTCCTCAGAGACCAAAAGACAAGTCGTGTAGGATGAACGTAGAAGATTAATGAAGAGTTCATTGGCTAGGACATCCAACTTCTTTACTTCTTCGCCCTGAACATTGACCTGGCCTGCGATGCCGTACCTAGGGGATTAACGAAAAGAGGGTACGTTATCACCACTTTTACGCGCAGTTACTGATACACCGCAGTGATAGTTACAGTTTGGCGATGCCGGCTTTACGAACAGCTGAACTGAGGGCTTTGACGGCGGACTGGATACTGTTCAGCAAAAGGGTCAAATCGCCCGTAGCGTTAGCAACTTTTCTTTGTTCGGCCAGAACAAAACGTGTCAAAGTCATACAATTTGTGTCAATAGCTTGTCCGGACGACATCGTGACTGCAAGAGAGAAGAAAAGCGTGCGTTACTTTAAGGTAATTTTGCTTTAAACCATGACGAATACGTGATTGTACTTGTTTTCTCGTTCAGTTAATTCCGTCTTTGTTGACGGTTCATTTATTTTACAAAACGCTATGCTGTGAACTTCACAGTACTTAGATTTAAAATTATAAGAGTAGATGGTAGATTTTAGGATGGGTAAGTTAAGACGTTGGGATTCACTTACTGTTTAGTTACTGAACACTAAAAATAGATGAGATGAAGAGAGTAGAGTAGGAACTACAAGAAAGGATTCTCAAAGACTGACTATTATTTGGCCTACGTGAACACATAAGAATAGTACCTGTTTTTCCTGTGGCTGCGTGCTGCGTTTTTTAAAAAAGTTGTTTGTGGGACTTGGCATCAAATACGTACCTTGTTGTGATAAACAAGGGAGGGAAAGCAACAAGTTGAACGCCCAGTCTGAAGGTCAAGCCGATTGTACTAGAGAACCCGGTTTTTCATTGGGCTAAAGTCAGGGCGAGCCTCCGTGAGTTTATGACTTGAATATCCAACAAAATGGCCTTTTCCCCCTTATCGCACGTAAACCCATAGAGCACGAGACCTTCAAACATACGGAAGAATCTGTCATTATTAACATCTTAGCGACATCATGTTCGCATTTCATTTACCCATAAGTAAGTAACGCGGTGTGAACGGGACTTAAAGAGTAGCTGAGGTGAACAGGAAAATGGAAGTTCTTGTAAGTAATATACGCGAAGATCACTTTGTAAGATACAAGGAGAATTGCTTTTAATGTGTTCGGATTGCTAGTAAAACATTGCTAGTAAAACAGTATCGTAAACTCCCAAGTTAGGCAAAAATTCCTCGCGTGTTCTCGCAACATGTTGCAACCTTGGCCGAATAAAACGAAACCAAGAGACAGTCTGCGGTTTGAACGCAGTCAGTTGCGTATGTAAGAGTTGGAACTTGAAAATTGGTTGCAAATTTCCAAGAGTAGTTAAAGTACACATGAATTTTCTACAACGAACCCTTGTGTAGCAGTTTTTGGCAATTGTGGAGCATTTGGCTATCTTTGAATCTAAAAGTTCCGGGAATGAAAAGTGCGACGGTAAATGCATCAGATTCGACGAGCTTTTCATTTTACAAATCAGCTTCTATTTAAATTACTCTAAAATAGTTTACATGTGTGATAACAGTAAAAAAATAAATAAAAAAGCGAAGAAAAGTGAAACCTACTCGGAAGGGTTACGGAAGTCCAGTTGAGTCGCGGATAAGCGAGGCCAGGTAGCGCGTATGCCGAAACCAAGTAACTCGGCAGAGCGCCTATTTTAAGTCGAGACGTGTCGTATATGGGATTATTAATTAGTTACATTTACATCATAATTCTTTCTTTTAATTGTTAATTAACTTTTTAAGCTTTTATTAACTACGAATACCAAGAAACTTGAAACCAGATTTTCAGCTTCTATATTGACGCATGCCTATGGGTTCCTTTGATGGAACAATATTGCTATGGAAGTAGATTTAGCGAGACGCTGTATCAGTATCAATGTTCCAGATAAGCGGCGGTTCACGTGAATTGAGAGTTTGGCCTTTGCCTTGTAAACGATTGCTAAATAGATGTAGTTTCTAAGGTCTTAATAGATTGCTCCCTAGTTTTGGTATGCCTACTCATCGTTGAATGTTTGTCCTTATGAAGTTGGTTAAGCGCAACGTGTACTCAAACAAAAGAACGCAGAAGTTGGGAGGGGGAGTGGTTGACCACGAAGTGATTGCGTGTCTTTTTATCGTTTTCCCCGCAAATGCTACTATGCGCTTAAAAGCTTCAATGCTTCCTATGAACTTGGGAACACATGGGAAACGTAATGTCACCATCATTGGTTCTTTTTTGACAGGAAGTTCAAGTAAAAGTAGTATTTTCCACGAAGAGAAAACAGTCTCATTTCCTTTCAAAAGGGAAATTCTTAAAGATCGGTTTGGCCCAAAAATTACATTCGCGTGAAGAAACGCGAAGAAGCAATCACAGTAACCCTTGCATTACGTTAGGCTAGGCAATCATCAGGTTCTGAGGGGTTTCGTCGTAACGAACTGCACCGTAGCAACCCAATCGCGTTCTGATGAAAGATCGCAATATGAGGGGTAATAAAACACACAATTTCGCTGCAAGTCATCATTCTCTGAACAGTCGTCGCAGATCTGCCAAGGGAGCCGCACTGGTCACGTAACTCCCAGGAAGCTATAGTGTATTGTTTGACATTGTTGTGAGATGGGCCAAATCGTAAGTTCTGTCTCGAACTATTGGTGGAGTAGTTCGGTTCCGGCAAATGAGACGCCGGATGCTGTGGGACTTCTGCCTAGCGAAAAGGCAGCAATTCGCGATACGTGGGCAATGGTACAACAGGATGCTAAAGGAGCCGGAATACGTTTATTTTTTGAGTAAGTTTTTTTAGTTACCTAGAATTCTCTAGCGCATGTCTCGCGTTCAGTCTTTACGATTCTTTTTGAATTCATAACCTTATTTGGATAACTTCGAAAAGTGCTAACATTTTTATGTAATCCGTAGGCTCTTCGAAGCTCATCCTGAATATCAACTTTTCTTCGAAGGATTTGCGAACGTTCCTTGTGATGAGTTGCCCAAAAACAGAGCATTCCAAGCCCATGCGAAAAGTGTACTTTTTGCCGTGAATTCCTTGGTAGATTCCCTGGAAGATCTGGAATGTCTAACTGGGCTTTTAGAAAAGATTGGCACAAGCCATGGAAAACGTGGAAGTGAGCTGGAACACTTCGAGGTACAAGGGAGAGCATATTATAAGGAAAATATTAATGAAAACGTAATAATTCCAGGAACTGGCGAAAGTATTCATTGTCTTCCTGGAGAAAGAACTAGGCAAAAGGTTGAGCGCTCGTGCCGAACAAGCATGGATCAAAGCATTTACGGTGATCAATTCTGTCATCAACACGAAATTGAAGGAAAGTTAGTGACTATCAATGCATATTTTATGCATTCTGACGACAATCAAGTCTTTTATGAATACTACACATAACTGGATTAATGGGCAGAAATACACTTGTTAAGAATTGTATGAAACATGTATTAGTCTTGAAGGCGGTTGAAAAGAATTGAACCTTCGAAACCCAAGAAAAATGTCTCGAGTGTGATGATTCTACACAGGGGTAAATTTCATTCGAACTATTCTGAACATGAGTTGAGACTCGATCAGACTAAATGGTTTCCAAACTTGCTCAGAATGCTTACCGCGCAATATTTCAACATAATGCGTTTTCTGATGCTTTATTTTCCAGTGCTATGTTCTAAAAATCGTACGTCCAACTGCTTCTGTCATGAAACGAAGGTTGTGTTCTACTGTCATGCTGAGTTAAAAATTAAAGGAAATAAAGATGGTATATTGTTTTCAATCATGTATTGATGGCGGCTTTACAAGACCGAAAACTTCACTTCAGTTCCTTGACTTGGAGACCTGGAAATACACAACATAATTAACAATACGAGTCGGACGTGTCAGAGATGAATATCTTACCAGGGGGCAACGACTGTTTCAATTTCTCAGCCTTCTCCTTGTCGGTGATGACCAAGGTGTAGAGATACCTGGAGCAGCGTACTTTAAATTTGGTGTTCTCGGCGTTCTTCTTTATCTTGACAGACTTGGCATCCTTCCTCCTTGCCTTCAGGAGGAAGTCTTTAATTTCCATTATCTGCTTCGGCTACAATACATATTCAGAGTTAGTCAAAAATGGCACGCTCGTTGTTTTGGGTGCAACATACCATAGTTGTGGTTGTCGGTGGTGCCCGTACGCGAGAGGCTCACAACCTGCAAAAAAGTAGCAAAATATGTTCAAACTGATATCACATAGCCGATTTATTTGAAAGTAATTAAAAGAACACCAAGGATGGTAAGGATAAATTAAGATTTCTTGCCGACACTTCACATACCTTGCGACCGAAAATGTCAACAAAAAGGGAAAGAAGGAATAGGTACAAGTAGTAGCTACCCTCTGAGTTAGTTCTGAACTTTGGTAATAGTGGCGCTGTCATCATATTTAGCTTCGCAAGCGGGACACTGGGAATAATATTGCTACCATAGCAACGATAAACACAACATAAACTGGTCCATGTGAATATGCGATGTGATAAAATATTTCACTGCGGTGTCATTTAGATTTTAGCCGTCTAGTCGTAACATCTAGTCAAAATGGTAAAGTAAAATGCAGTGTTCTTTAAAAAGTTTTCCCGTATTTTACCAAGCTATTTTCCCCTTTATAACGTAAAGAACGGATCAGAAAACTAATCTGCCAGTTATAATATTTACTTGTAAAGAAACGTAAAAATACTTCTTCACTTTGTTGGTAGGAAATAAAAGGTATGACAACAAGTAACTTTGAAACTTAATTCCAGAGTTGCGCGGACTTGCACTTGTCCCGGACTTAAGTCCGGATGAAGCCTATTTTTTTAACGAATCTCGGAGTTGATAAATTCCGCCAAGCCTTATTTTCTAGTGAGTTGAGCTTGCACTTAGAGTTAAAAGCCAGCTGTTAGAGATGGAACTAAAAGGGAGTTGAATCCGACGCTTAGAAATTTGTGATTTTGTAGAAAGGTGAAAATCTTCATGGAAAATTTTTTTTGGAAGTAACAGTTTCATGAGAGTAAAACTCTGGAAATTACGTTGCCACTATGGTTATATTGCAGTAATATTTTTTAGAAAATGAGTAAAAGTATGAGGCACTCATAAGGAATATAGAGAAAAGAGCCAGATAAGTACATGAACCGCTCAACCATCAGCTTCGTATAAAGTCAGTAATACTTGTCTAATAAAGCAATGAACACGAAATCTTGTGTAACATGGAACCACTCGTTTAAAAGGATTTTACCCTCGAAAAAACTATTGTACTCAAAGGTAATGGGAACTTGCTCAAATCATTTGGCAGGACTTTGAACTTGAGTGAGAGGAAGCATATGGGCTTCAACGTGGAACTGGACTTGTTCATGCCGCAAAAATTTTATCTCGGTATTTGATGTCCTATTCCATTTATTATGACAAAAGAGCTTGGACTTTTTTGAAACTTTTTTTTTACTTAAGCACAAGCCTAATTGTTTCTCTAATTTGGAAGTCATTTCTAATTGTTTCCTTCAGATTAAGGTAAAAATAAAAGAGGAAACAAAATATACACTCTTTCTCTGAAAATTTTGATACACGGAACTTATAGTAAGAATTAGTTATTAAAGACGTAAGTGTAAAAAAAGCTATTTAATGGGAATTATTTTTTGCTAGATTTTGTCGCGAGCGAAACCAGCTGGAAAAGGCTTTACGTCATTTGCTGTAAATGGCCAAGGAGCGCTTGCAGGTCATATTTCAGCACAGCAAGTGCCGAAACTGAATGATTGCCTTAAAAACAGGGATTTCACGGGTGGTATGACACTGTTGGAGGTAAATTATGTCGAAACGTCTCCGGATAAGATTTATTTTACTGTATATTTGCATTATCTTATGCAGTTCGAACGAAGCAGTGGTAGCGGATCGCTAAATTCCGATTTGTGGCTCGCCTATTGCGCTTTCCATTTAGGAGACTATAAGCGAGCATTGTTGGAGTACGAAGGCTTGGTGAGCAAGTTAAAAGATTCTGACTTGCAACTGTATGTTAACATCGCTTGCTGTTATTTTTACCTTGGAATGTATACTGAGTCCCAGCAAGTAAACAGATTCTGAACTTAGTTTTATTTGGGGGTTTTATGGATATTAATTAATTTTTTAATGAAGTCTCTGAATAAGGCTCCAAAGAGCCAATTGAAAGTTCGATTATCGTTCCATTTGTCGCACAAATTCGGGGATGAGAACCAGTTAATGGAGTACCATCAGCAGTTGCAGGATATTACCGAAGATCAGCTGTCTTTGGCTTCGATTCATTACCTGCGAGCGCATTACCAGGAAGCTATTGACATTTACAAACGCCTGCTTTTGGAAAATAGGTATTTTTCTTTTTCATGTTGTTACCGTATATGATTTTTAATATTCATAATAGTAGGAAGGTGTCTTCAGTTTTAATATTTCTTTTTAGAGATTATCTCGCTTTAAACGTGTATGTCGCATTGTGTTACTACAAACTGGATTATTATGACGTTTCTCAAGACGTACTTCAAATGTACTTGCAGCATTTCCCAGACTCTGTCATTGCTGTCAACCTCAAAGCTTGCAATCACTTCCGTTTGTTTAATGGCAAAGCTGCTGAGAACGAACTCCGTCCCCTAATAGTAATTCGTGGGTTTTGACTTCATTTTTCATAGATAACACACCATTGTATATATATGTTAAAAAGTGTTTCATTATCTTTACATTATTTTTGTGTTATTTCTACATTTATCAACTCTTATTTACTTACATGTGTTTTCTCCTCAAGGATTCGCCGTCTGGCCCTTCTTTGTTTGGGGGCGATCTTGTTAAGCACAACTTGGTAGTATTTCGTGGCGGAGAAGGAGCTCTTCAAGTGTTACCCCCATTAGTCGATGTTGTTCCTGAAGCTCGATTGAATTTGGTTATATATTACTTGCGTCATGTAAAATTGCAATGCTTACAATTAGCTTTCGACTGTTTTAAGTTACTTTTGTTGTAGGATCAATTGACTGAAGCTTATCGACTGATCAAGGAATTAGAACCCACTGTTCCGCAGGAGTATATTCTAAAAGGCATAGTTAATGCGGCTCTTGGTCAAGAAACTGGATCTGTAAGTTCTTTAAACTTCATAAACGTAATTCTAATCCATCAAATGTACGTTTTGTGTATTACGGTGTAGCGAGATCTGTTGGCAGTTGCGCAACAGTATTTCCAACTAGTCGGCGGAAGCGCTTCAGAGTGTGATACCATTCCCGGTCGTCAGTGTATGGCGTCTTGCTTTTTCTTGATGAAACAATTTGATGATGTGTTACTATACCTGAGCTCCATACGTTCGTTTTTCGCTACTGATGATACCTTAAACTTTAACCTCGGTCAGGTGAGTTCTGTTCTCTTTAACGTTGGATTGCAGCATAATAAATGAGATTTCAGATGCATATTTTGGGTCATTTCAGGCCAAGGCTGCTGTAGGGAATTTTAAGGAAGCGGAGGAAATTTTACTACTTATACAAAGCGAAAAGCTACGGAGCGATTTTGCCTATTTTACTTGTTTGGCTCGATGCTGTAAGTGATGTGTTTTTACAGTTAATTTTGTATGTTGTTGTCGTGTCGTATTTTATTTGTGTTTTAATTGTAAATTGGATGAGATCTTATTTAGCGATTTTTCTTTTCTAATTAATATTTTTTCTTTCCTTAGATATTATGAACAGGAAAGCGAAGTTAGCGTGGGACATTTACGCAAGATTGGAAACTTCGTCTGAATCCTTTCATTTGCTGCACATTATTGCAAATGACTGTTACCGTACTGGGCAATTTGTCGTTGCTGCGAGAGCTTTTGATAATCTCGAAAGGTTAGACGGAACAAATCCCGAATTTTGGAAAGGGAAGCAAGGAGCTTGTGTCGGAGCATTCCAGATGGTAATTGCTGGAAGAGAACCCAAGTAAAAAATAAGAAGCAATTACCTTAACACTGTTAATTAATACTTCTCAACGCAGGGAGTCACTGATAGAAATCGTGCAACTTTTGCGAGGCGTGCCGGATCAGCAGAGTGAACAAATTCTACGCATTATCAAGAACTGGGCGCGAGAAAATCGCCTTAATATTTAACTTCTCCGTGTCCCTAAAACCTTTCAAAAATAACGGTTATATTGTGGAACTTTCTTATTTTTTTTTCCACAGGTCATGTTTAACGCATCCAACAGCATATATAAAAAGTAGAAAAGCAATTAAGAAAGGGGTGACTCAGCATTCTAGTTTTTTTCTTTTTTGGGGGGTGTGGGGGGTAGTACCGCTCTTTCAGCCATAGAGTAAACTTGCGTGACATATTAAGTACAAAAACAAAAGGTGAAGGTCAGTGGTAATTCCGTCCAAATTCAATCCATACATTTTTTTTTTATCGTTTGCTCGTTATGACGCGATGAACGTACACAATTTGTGAAAGAACTGTTCGTAATGGAAGTAATGTAGATATGAAACATAGTAAAGTCAAAACTCCTTATTCCTGTATTCGCGTACACAATTTCTGAGGAAGACTTCCTATTCACAAATCTCAACAAAATTCGTTCGGTATCATACCTATTTTGGTAGCAACTAATACTAACATTACCGTTATTTGGCATAGTAAACTACTCCTTTGGCGAAGTGTAACTTTTTTCCTTAATGTGTGGTTTCTTTGAGCAGAGCATTTGGAGCAAGTTGTTTAAGTTCAGCAGTTCGGAACTTACAAGCATAAGCGTCTTAGTTGTCTTAAACGTTGATTGGTCACGCGCAAACTGTTATTTGACTAAACTGACTAAGACACCCTTGTTATGTAAATGAAGCTTTAAAAGAACGAGAAAACTGAGGAAAACTGCTTCTAACTGGGAGTGACAATCAGTGGCGCCGTGCACTTCAAAGATTTGGGGGGCGGGGCGATTTTGCATTTCTCTTAATAAAAGAGTTAATGAGTTATAAATGAGTTTTAAATTATACCTTTTTTTTCAGGATGGCAAAAATTTTGGGGGGGCCCGAGCCCCCCCGGCCCCTATGGCACGACGCCTCTGGTGACAATGACGTTTCGATAAGTTTTAATAAAACATACGTTTATATCGTAAGTAGTAGTGGAAGAAATGCTTGGTTTAATCAAAATGACAAAAATAAGCTAATATGTGAAATTTCGGATGAATTCGATATTATTTTGTAAAACTTGTTCCATTTTTGGAGCGAAGTTTGATTTTTAGAAAAAAAAGCTGATGAAGCAGTTATTGAAATCAGTTAAGAAAAGCTTTAAAAGTCGGTAAAACAGGAACAATCGGCCTTATACTTAAGTGGACACATCAGCTTAATAATAATTTAGTTTCCCGTTGCTAATCTAAAAGTAATACCATTAATTCAAAAAAGGTATCGCGTCATTAAAAAACGCATTTTGCATTTTTAAAGTAATTCAAATTCTTTGTAGTGTACCGTAATGTGATTGGTTTTCTCCGTGCGTGGCATGGTCGGAGCTTTTTACTTTAATAATTAAGGTTTTTGACTTGAACGAATTTTTACATTAGGCATGAAAACATTTAGTTTATTTAATAGTTCTTTGAAAATTTTCCAGAATATCTCTCACTTGATTAAGAAATAGAAATATTAGTGCTCGTACCCCGTGACTTGCCAGTCATTGTTGAACCGAAGCTAAAAGAGTTGGAGTCCAGTCTGGAAAAATCCACTTCAACCGGTTTCTAAACGCTTTTTTAGGTCATTGTCCTGTTTCTTTTTTTTTTTTTTTTTTTTAGTCAGCTATAGGCACGGTCATTTTACACATTAAAATAAAAACGAAGTAAAACTTCACTATAAAAGGGGAAACTCGGCAACACATCCTCGCCAGAAGCTCTTAAGGTCTTGAAAATTGCACATCCCCTAGTAAATTGCAAGTCCCAAGTAAAAGCCGCGAAAGTGAGTACAGTTGTCGCATAACTAGTTAAGAAATAATTAGGGCTTTAGAAATAATAGATAGAAATACTGATATCTTACTAAAAACGAAAAAACTTCCCACAAAATATTTTCGTTTAATTATTTAGAATATGAAGATCCTCTCTACAATAGTCATCGTGTCAGTTGCAGTTTGCGCGTCGACAGTATTTTCGGCCAATTCTGAGGTTACTGGTAAGTTTGGTTAGCCGAAACGAGATTAATGAAGTTATTGTATCAATTCTACATTCGCTTTTAGGAGCTGCTGAGAATTTTGAAAATATGATCAGAAGGTTTCTACTTAAGAATTGTTTAGTTATATCAAAATTAAGGAAAAGTTTGGTTGCATACGCAATGTGAGATTGCTGTATTAGTCTATACAAATACTTTGAATTGTTGAAGAATGATGTAATAAAGTAGTGTTTCATTTAATCTTGTACCGTCTGCTACAGCTTGCGGTGTTCCTCTTACGCGAGTGAAGAGAGTTATCGGTGGAAGTGAAGCTCAGATTGGCGAATTTCCTTGGCAGGTACTTTAGAGTCCCGAAACAGTAGACGTCTTTCTGATCACTACACTCTATAGGTTTCATTGGGCCTGTCGCAAAACTCCGTCTTTTCGTCTCGATGTGGCGCAGTGCTTCTGAACCAAAACTGGGCTCTAACATCTCAGCATTGCCTTCAAAAGTATAAAATTTTACTCAGTTTCAAAGTAATATTCTTGAGTTATAAACAGTGTGACTGTGGATGATTTGGTGTTGCGTTTCGGAGAGAATGATCTGGCGACGGAGAAAGAAGCTTATTCGTACAAAGAACGAAAGATCGGACGTGTAGTCAGTCATCCTCGTAACGAAAACAGTCTTGAAAACGATTTGGTTTTGCTGCAGTTTTCGGAACCCATTACCTTCCAAGCAAACATCCTACCTATCTGCCTTCCCCAAGCTAACGAAGATTTCGAAGGCGAGTTGGCGACTGTTGCTGGCTGGGGTCGAACTTCTGAAAGTACTTCATGTAGTTTTAAATCGAGTTTCCGTAACAAAATTTTTTATAGACGGGACAGTGTCTGCTAAACTACTAAAAGCGCAAGTGCCTGTTCTTAGTAACAAGGATTGTGAGGCTATGTTCAAAACCGGAGGACGTGATGTGAAGGTTCCGAAAATCTTCGTCTGCGCTGGACGCGCTGATGGTCAGCAAGACGCTTGCTTAGTAAGATTACCTTTTGTTAATAGTTGCTTGCCAGTAACTCCAAAACTAATATTTAATTTCTTAGGGTGACACTGGAAGCCCTTTGGTTGTTCGCAAAAGCGGACGCTGGGTTGTGATTGGTACCGTCGCATGGGGCATTGGTTGTGGCCGACCAAATAGTCCTGGAGTGTATACAAGGGTAACGGAATACCTTGACTGGATTAACGAAGTTATTGCTTAAACCGAAAACAACTCAAATGATTTTGAAGCCATCTAAGCATGCATTATAGTATTTACGTAGAGCCCTTGCTGTAATACGCCTTCTTCCTGTTTAATAATAATAACATCTTAAGCATATACGATTCTACGAGATGACAGTTCTTAAACGGTAATTATACACATTATTTGTTACAAGCGTACGATCGATAGTTTTGCATGAAAAAATTTTCTCTTGCGTTTTCTGTATTAGTGAAATTGATTTGTACGAACTAAGGTTTCATGAGTTGTTTCGTTACATGAATACAAATCGTACAACACGATGGGATGGAAAATCTTGTATTTAGGGTAAAAGCACGGCCAAAGACAAAAAATAAAGAAGAAAAACACTTAAGCCTACAACAACCATTTTTCTTTTAATTCTACATATAGTCCAGTCCATTTCTTAGATTCCGCACTTTTTATCGCTAAATAAAGGAAACCTAAACTTTTTAAAAGCGACATCACCATACCTTTATAACATATACAGTATGGTAACATTACACTCCCTCTTTACTCCTTAGCTTGTAACTTTTTTATGTGTTTACGTTAAACCAATGTATGTTCACACTTTCATGTCAGGTGTCCCAAACCCCAGCTAAAGCTTGGTCAAAGAGAAGCTGGTGAAATTATTATTATATGGGTTTAAAGAAGAGGGCAACGGGAAGGGAGGAATACATTTAAATATAAAAACGCAAGAAATCTGAAGTGGATGAGGCGACTTTCATACAAGGGACTAAAGCAAAAAAAGATGCACCAGTCAACCATCTTTCCTTTTTTTAGCTTTTCGAACTTATCTAGTTTATCGTTACCAAGATCGTAAATCTTTTATTTATCTTAAAAAACGGTAAAGGAAAAAACTGGTATGTGCGACTGAAAAAAAAGGGTGACAAACATCGACGCAGCATTTTTACTTAAAGCTGCCGGTCAACGTTCACGGGTGGATTACTTAAAAAAAGGGAGCTAAAATGGCCAAGTTACACAACCCCCAAGAAGGAAAAGGGAAAAGGATAGTAACAAAGTATTGGTATTACTCAAAGAAAAGTTCTCATGGCAGTGAATGAACACCGAGGAAGCCGTCAAAAGGATGTCATCAGCTGCTGTCACTTGACTAAAAAATGTTTTCCAATACCAGCCCAAAAGACACGAATGTAAAAGATCCGGTTCTAAGTGGTTTCTTCTGTAGTAATAGGTTCGACTGCTCCTCTTGTAAATTTTCCTTCCACGCCAATTTAGCTTTGTTGCTCTATTTAATTGTTACATTGTGTTTATTTCTTTTTCAACGTGAAGAAGCCTCTCTTCTTAGGCTCGTCTTTTGATGCAGGAGGCGCTGGAAGTGTCTGTGCCCTACAAACGCCGAAGAAAAAAATAAATCTTAATAATAAATAGCAACATTTACACAGTTATACTCTACCTTGCTGGACCAGCTCCTTCCTCCAAGCTGTTCAACGCCGCTTGGATCCTGGCAACCCATGTGTTCATTTCTTCATCATCTTTAGCCTGGAACAAGTATTCGCCACCTTGGGCCAACTTCAAACGGAATACGTGCTTCTTCTTTGTGTAATCAGCGGCAACTTCCACGGTAGCATTCACAAGCGTTAACGGCGCTTCGTTGCGATGTGTGACGTCAGGTGTGGCTCTTGCTGTCTTGGAATCCTTATAGAAGCTTAGTACTGCACCAGGACGCAATACAGAATACAATTTCTCCCAAGACCTGCGTAAAATTTACAATTATTAAAATTTGCTTTAATTTACAACACTGATCGTTTTTGACGTTTAATCACACTATCTTTTACTATTGCTATTAAGATAAGGTTTCGAGTTATAAAAAAGTACCTGTTGGTGGCTTTCTTAGTGGTTGATTCCCATTCGTGCTTCCTCTGGAGGAATCCTTCCACACTGTCATCCAAGCCAGCCTCGGATCCTTGGCGTTCTAGAAATAGAACACGTTACAGATTACGCACTGGTTTGCTACAGAACACATTCAAAGGGTGAAAAAGCGAATTCGAGTCGGAACCACCACCTGCGTTGTGCCCATCGGAAGTGTATAAGGGGGCGGAGTGCGAGGTAAAATACGGATTCTACCAAAAAACTACCTGAATCTGCACGTGACAAATTGCCTTCGTCGTCAGAATGGTAACCGACAGCCGGGGAGGCTTCGGGGTTCTTATTTTTCTTCCAACGGAAGGAACGGAAAGGCGACTTGGAGCGTGAACGTGCCGCTCTCTTACCGCCCGTGGACGAAGCCGTCACTGGGCGGGGCGTGCTAACGGGCGTACCTCCAGACACTTGACGAACCCAATAAAAAGTTGGACGATCACACAACAAGCAAAAAGATTATGGCCGCAAGCGAGGCCCAGCAGGACAACACGAAAAAGAAGAAAAATGAGGAATTTTAGACAACACAAAATTACGACAGGCGCGAGACGAGCAGACACAAATTAACAAAATTTTTCGAAACGGTTACAAAACTAAAAGAGGAGTTCAAACTACCTGCCCCTTGTCGCAAAGTCGCTGGACTGCTGGGCGAAACCGGGGAAGAAGTAGCAGAGGATACTTTCGTAGCCTCCACTAAACAGTGTTCCAATTTGTTGGAAACCATGCAGATGCAACAATCGGAATAACAAAGAGAAAAGAAACATAAAGAACATAAGCATGCGTAACGAAATTCTTACCTTTCAGTCACGTAACCCACACATTGCCCGTTTTTAGAGTATTTTGCATGAAAAAAGGGGAAAAAAAAGACACAAAATGCAAATGGAATATACCTTCAGTAGGTTGTTTGGAAGGCGTGGTCATGCGAGGAGAGCCACGGCCTTTGGATATCTGCGACGCTGAGAATCGCGAAGGCAGGAGAAAGGAAGGCAGAAGGAGACAAAATTCAAAAGATTCCGAGTTAATCATGCGTCGTTTCAATTTCAACCTCACAACATGCCCATCTCAGTTAGTATCCTCCCGTACTAATTATCAAAGTACCCTGACTCACTCAATGTAAAACAGGAGGAAACTGGAGTTTGTTCAGACTTCCTCAGAAATTAGTACGCCACTGCACCACTCTTTGTACAACACTTTCGACCTAAGTAGGACAAAAATATACGCGTAACTTACCTTCTTGACTTTCCGAAGTGGTGGGGTCGCGTTCAGCACTCGATGAATGCGGTTCTGATTGCGGCGACATGTCACCATCCATCCTACGATACAAACAAATAAAATTGTATTATTTTTGAAATTTTAGCCATAAAAGTCGAATCTAAAATTTTACTGTACAGCTTACAATAAATCTGCTAGTCCAGTTAATACGGAGTTTTCTCCAGTTCCTTGCCCTTTTAGACATAACTCACTTTTTTTCGGGCTTAACTTTCAAATATTCTAATTTATTCTATACTCTGTGAAATAGCCGTAGCTTTTTTCCTACTTTTTAAGCTAGTTTTCATGAATTCCTACGCGTATTATGTTGAATACATCCTGTTCATTTTGTATTTGCATATTATTTGTCACCTAGAAAGTCCGAAAAGTAAATACGTGGAAAAAAAGATATAAAAATACATGTTTGGATCATAATGCTAATCTATGCATAGGCCATTTACAACTTACTGATCTGTGACAGGTTCTTCTGGTGTAGCTTGCATCTGAGCTTGGGCTTCGGCCAAAGCGGCAGCTTCCTCTTCTTGTCGCCTTCTTTCTTCTTCTTCTTCACTACGCCGTTTCATTTCCTTCAACTCGTACTACAGAAATCGAAAAAACAACAACAATGAGTTATCCAAGCTCATCAACGACCAAGCAATCAAGCATGTTTGGAAAAACGACGGCTCAGGCCAAGGAAAAATGGCAAACCATCCGTCATTAAATGTCAATTTCGATTTGTCATCTCTGATGCGAAGCCAAAGCAGCAACAACATTCGGCAAAAAGACAATTTCATCACGTCGTAACAACGCCAAGCTCATCATGTCCAAGCCTCACTTGCTTCAGTGTTTACCTTCACCTTGACTACATCCCAAGGAAAACAAGTCGAAGACGTGCCTGACGAAGGACTTGTTGAAGGCTCAGATTCATAAATAGGGGGTAAAGTAGGGGAAAGGGGCATTTCAATCAACGAACTACGTTTGTAACCCTGATGGGCTAACGCTTGGCTGGACACCGCGTTCTGGAAGCGTAACCAATGACGACACGCTTCCAGTTGAAATTCGGGTGAAGAACAGGCTGACGTGGGCGACAGGGGCAAAGGTGATGCTGATCTCGACGAAGAAGGGGAAGATGAATGAGAATCGGAGGAGACGTTAGGTGAGGAAAGGGACTTGGGTGTCACAGAGAGTCCTTCCATTGACGCACCTGCTGTCAAGTATCTACCTTCGCTACCGGCATGCAATTGTCGTAGCTCAAACTAAAAATATCCCCAAAATCCAAAGCCATCATGCAGGTTACAAACATTAGAACAAAACAGAGGCGTACAAAATTTTTCATGAAAAATAAACAATAAACGTATTGTTATTAAAAAGAAACGGTTAGAAAGAAGTTCTTGGGGCATGGTCACACACGCGAGTGCGTTACCTCTGACGTCATTGCGTAATGGTCTTCGTCAGAGCCCAATAAGTGCTTCTCTTGCTCTCGCAATTCCAACTGAAGAGCGAAAAGTGCGTCAAGTATACAGAACAGTACATTTAAAGAAATTCAAAAAAGGAAACGTCAAGCCCAAAGAAAAAAGAATTAATTTTTTCCCAAGGAAAAGCAAAAACAAAATCTTCCTGATACGGCCCCGACTACGATACTACATCCCGCCCAAGGAAAAGCGAAAATGTCTCAATGCAAAAAATACTACTAAAGGAAAATTCCTTCTTGTCCACAAAGAAGTAAAATCGTAGACGGCAAACAGGAAAACATTTTATCTTACCGTTGTGAGACGTTCCAATGCTGCAAAACGTTCTTCCTGGGCAGCAGCAGATTTCTCAAAGGCTTCGTGCTTCTTAATGAGATTTTCGACTTCGTCAATTGTGTGCTAAACAATAACGAAAAATCCATATTAATAAAAATTGCTTAACATTTTTATAGTATTTTCGACTTCTTTTTATTTCAAGAAAAGACGGTACTAATAACAACAATTATTAAGTCTTGATCCGTAGTTTTCAAGAACTTAAAAAGTACTTACTCCTAATTCTTGTGACAACAAATATGGTTCTTGTGCAATTAACCACGCTTCCGCGACAGCAGCATCGCGGGCAAATTGGTAGACTTCCAAAATAAGCTGCAAGTGCTCCCAACGCTCTTCCCATCGGTGCAACATCGAATTGCGTTGATTGGTGAGGGCCACCAATTTTTCTTTAATTTCGGCGGAGGCGTAATGACTGCGCGACAAAAGTTCTTTTCCTAAGGCAATGCAAGCTGAGAAGTTCTCGCCCCGGGCGTCAATTTCGGCCTTTAAGCTTTGATGGTTGTTCATCAACAATTCCACACCACTGACATCCCTGGACAAACGCAAAAAAAAAAACGTATTAATTACACATTCCTTAGTACCCATACAAACACCAATGTAAAATGCTACAAACAAATATATATCAAACGTAAAACCCACAAAAAATTCAATTAAACGGTAAACTCTCGCTATACCGAACCATTATTAGAAACGTTAGCCAATACGAGACAAGTCCATGGAGCCTAACAATACAATATCCGTAAAACGCCTGTAATCAACTAAACTACTGGTATAACGAACTAGGAAAGCTCGTATTTACCGGACCGAAACTTTCATTCATACGGGAATGCCAAACTTCGGGTAAACAAAACTACAAAACTTCGGATATGTGGAGCAAAAAAACTTTGAAAAAAAATCAAACCAAAATACTTCGAATATATCGAGCTTGAAAAACTCGTATATACCAGACTACAACGGTTTCATACAGATCGGACCGACAACCTTCGAATATACCGAATTAGGAAAATTCGCATGCAACGGATTATAACGCTTTCATACACAACAGAGGACAAAACTTAGGATATAGCGAACGGATACCGAACTTCAGATATACTGGACTGCAAAGATTTCGCATATATCGGAGCTGCGAAGCTTCGCATGTACCCAGTTTAGAAAATTCGGATGTACTGGACTACAAAATTTCAAAGGTTTCTACATTGGTGCGCTTCAATCTGAAGTTAGTTATAGCGAGATTTTGCTGCATTCGCATGGAACTCGCACGCTTTATAAATCAACGCACATCGAAAATTACTAGGTATCTTTCTAGCGGAAGAAGAGAAGAAAATAGGAGAAAATGAAAGTAAATGTGATGACAAACCTTGGCTTCTCGGACGTGTTCATCTGTCGGATGAGGTCGTCCATCCAAAGGAGCAGTGTGCGTACCATGGCGAAGAACCGGAACAAATCTCCGGTATCGGTGAGTTTGTTCTTCCTTTCGTCGCACAAGCCTTGGAGGGCCAACCACGCCTGCACCACCTCGGCTTCTCGCCCAGTAATTTCCCTGGCTTTGTCACCCGCGTACGCTGCTCCCAAACGTGCAGCATCTTCCTGCACTTGTTGCACCTGACTCTGCAAGGTGGCTAAATCTTGCAAGAAATTGGCGTGTTTGCGCTGCAAAGCCGAGACGGACCCAGCATCGCGTCCCAGCTCGTCCGACATGGCGTGTTGTTTTTCCACAATGCGTCCCAAAACATCCTTACAATCATGGAAGAACTTGTGCAATTCGCGCGACGCGGCCAACATCTGCGTCCGGGTGTCGATTAACTCCAACAAATCAGCCCAGGCCTCATTCAAATCATCCTTCCATTCTGCCATCACGGCTGCGTCACCGTGACGCGCAGCCATCAAAGTATCTGCCATCTCGTTAACTGCAGCCACGCGCTCGGTACCGATCGTTTCCGTGTCTCGGGCAAATTCCTTGAACCTTTCCCACAAGAGGGTCACGTGATCGTAATCTTGACCTAACTCGTGCGAACCAGCCACCAATTCGCGGTCAGCGATCCATTGTCGCAAGTCATCCACTTCGCGAGACAACATAAACAGTTGCAACGCTTCTTCCAAACGGGCTCGGCGTTCGCCAGCGAGGTCTTTCAAACCTGCGTACAATTTGTCGATCTGCGATTGGCGAACAGCGATCTGTTCAGCTTCGGGGTGACCTTCGGCCAAAAGCTGTTTAGCGGTCTCGCCCAACTGACGGATGGTGGCAGCATAGTCGTCGACAGCATTTTCTAGCGAACTGTGCTTTTTCATCAAGTTTTGCGTGGATATTTCATCCTTGCCGCGGTCTTCGACCATCATGTACAATTCTTGCTCGCTCATCCAGCTCTCGGCCTCGGCAGCGTCGAACAAGTACTGTTGGGCGCGTTCAGACACGAGCAGTTTGGCGCGACGGGCGTCGACAGCGTCTTTCAAAGCTTGCCAGTGATCCAAAAGCTCTTCAATGCAACGTTCAAATTCTTCAGCATCGGCATGGTCTTCGCTAATCAGTTTCTGACCATTGTTGCACACAGCGTGGATACGTTGTTCATGGTTGTCGATCTCCGTACGCAAGGATTGGTTTTTCTTCTTGAGGACATGAACTGCGAATAAGGAAGAGCCATATTCCGTGGAAGTGGCAAGTGGCATCTTTTCGGCAATCCACAATTTTTCGTCTTCGACGTCACGACGGAACTGGAAGGCTTCTTTCTTCTTTTCCAATTCACGTTTACGTTCCAATAAGGGTGCGTTGAGTTGTTGGAAGCGTTCTTCCACGCGGGCTTTCTTTTCCATAATTTCGGGGACAGTTTCGGGCGCCATGCGTTCCAAGTACTCAGCCTGGCTTTCTAGTTCCGAGACTTGTTGGGCGCGGACGGCCATTTGGGTTTCCATCATCTGTTGTTTCTGCATAAGGATGTTGACGGAGGCCAAATCCATGCCGGTGTCACCCAAAACGATTTGCTTCTCGAGTTCGGAGACCCAGGAATCGATATCGTCGCAGCTCTGCTCGTACAAAACTTGGCGGTTGGCGTCGAACAAGCGTTCACCCTTTTCTTTGCTGGTTTGTTCCAAGTCGTTGAATTGTTCCACGAGCTCTTTGACGCGGGGTACGATGACTTCGGCCATTTCGGGCTTTTCTTTCAGCAAGTCTTCGCTGGCTTGCTGGATGCGGTACAAACGATCTTTGTTGGCCGCAATTTCGGCCTCAAAGGCTTGGTGACGCGTCCATTTCGAGTGGACCGTCTTAGCCGAGCGGTAGGTTTCGTCTTGGGCGGTGATATGCTTCTCTTGGATCCATTCGGAGAGTTCTTCGCAGTCTTGCAAGAATTGTTGCAAAGTAAGGGAGTCACGTAGTTTTTCCATGAGTAATAATGCACGTTGACGGTTGGCTTCACGGCGTTCACGGACGCTGTCCACCTTTTTGCCGACCTTGTCGGAGGCGAAATGGTTTTCGTCTTGCAGACGTTCGCCAAACTGGATGACGGCATTGATCTTGTCGTCATTGGCTTCCATGGTAGTGAGGAAGGCTTCATGACGCTTGAGGAGGCTTTCGGCTTGCTCCAAACTGGTGGGCATGTCTTCTTTGGAAAGGATGTGTTCCTGTTGAGCCAAGAGGACTTCAGCCTGTTTGGCGTCGCGCAAGAACATTTGCAAGTTCAGCGATTGCGACAACAACTGTTGACGGTTCTCCCACATTTGGTGCAATTCTTCCCAGCCGTCGCGCAAAGCCTTGAGACGCTCGCGCAAGAACATGTACTGTGGATCGTCCGACGTGGTCTCTTCCTGTAAACGAAAAAAAAAGTAAGTAAATAAACCAACTGTAATATGCTATTTACAAAATTAAATGAATTAAAAATATCGACAGAAATATTAAACACAAACATAAAAAGAACATATAAAAGCTGAACGTACAGCAGTGACTTTCTCGCCGTAATCCATCATACGAGCATAGTCTTCAGTGTAATTATCAATTTCTTCACGGATGCCCTGGTGTTGGTTCAACAACTTCTCAGCTTCGGCCAACGAAGAGGGCGTGTCCTCGGAAGCGACATCGGTTTGGGTTTTGGTAAGCCAGGACTGGAAATGATCCAAATCGCGCAAGAAACGGTGCAAGTCTCCAGCTTCTTCCAGCTTGGCGTCACGCTCTTTCAACTGTTACACACAAAATTATGAAATAATTAGAAATATTAGACTAACAATACACAAAATGTCTATATGTAAATACATAATATCAAAAACTTCAAAACAAAATGAAAAATATAAATTAAGACAGTAAAACTTCTTTTAGTGACCCAAACATGTTGAAAATTAATAAATATTTAAAAAACGGTAGAGAATTTACCATCTGAGTCAACTGATCCCAAACAGCACGGATCGAACTGATGCGTTCGCGGATCAATTCGGCTTCTTCGGGGTGTTCGGCCTCGATTTTGCCAGCTTCCATCTCCAAAGCGTTGAGCTTGGCTTGTATGGCAGCGAGATCGCGTTCCATGCCGTACAAGCGACGTTGCAAGGTCATGATACCGGTCAAGTCCATCTCCAAAGCGTCAGTGGATTGCAAAATACGCATCTTGTCTTCGATCCAGAGTACGGTTTCGCGGCATTCAATGTGGAAGGTCTGGACGCCATGAGCTGAGCCCAATTCTTCACGTTTAGCTTCAGCCTGGTCACGCAATTGCGCCCAGCGCGCGTTGAGTTGATTCTGGCGGATGACGATGTCATCCGAGTTGGGATGCTCGACATGGAGCAACTGGCGGGCCAATTGGTTGACCACAGCCACGCGGGAAGCATTTGCGTTCATCTCGCGGTCGAAACCATCGTAACGATGTTTCATCACTTCCACGTCTTCGATGTCCTTAGCTGGTACCATTGTCTCCAACATGCGCTCCTAAAACAAACACAAAATGTAAGTCGCACAAAACCAAAAGAAAACATTAAAAGGAAATTCTTAAAAGAGGTAAAAGAGTTAAACAAAAATAAACTGATTATGAAAGTAAGAATTCGACGAGACAAATAAGAAATAAAATTAAAAGTAACTGCAAACGTTAAAAATGAAATTCTTTAAAAACAATGAAAGTGAGCATTTTTTAAATAGAATAGTACCTAACAAAGATTGGTTTTACAAAAATAAAAAAGCAAAAATGAATACACAAAGAAATTTAATAAATTAGTAACAAGCAAACCTAACATTCCCGAAAATCAATAATAAACAAAATCACAAAAAATTAGCGAAAGTAAACCAAAGTAGTCGAATATGCGTAAAACAGTGACATTAGGAATATGTGAACACTTAAAAATCTAGGAGATAAAAAATGAGATGGATTTAATTTTAAAAATACGCGCTGCAAGGTTATAACTACCTTCTCGCCGATCCATTGTTCAACGCCATCAGCTTCGGAGAAGAGCTTGTACAAAGAAAGGGCGTCTAACAAGCGTTGTTTACGCAATTTGGCCAAGTCCAAAAGTTCTTTGTAACGACGATCGATGGAAGCCAAGCGTTCGGTGACTTCGGGAGCCACACGATCTTGCTCGCCCAATTCGCCGGCTTGTTCTTTAAGTGCGTCAATGGTCGAAGCGTATGATTTGAGTTCTTCGGTGACATCTTTGTGTTTCTTCAGTAAAGACTGAACATTTGCCTCATCCCGCCCAACATCTTCGCTGGAAACCAGGCGCAAAACATCCAACATCCATGTGTCAACATCATCAGCGTCGGTAAAGAACTGCATACAGAAAAATGTATTAAAAATCATTTAACACGGCTTTTTTAATTTCATTTAATTATTTTAATACCTGATGGTAATCAACCGCTTCTTCCAAGCGTTTGCGACGGTATGCAGCCAAGCTGCAGAGATGGTTCCACATGTCGACCATTTCGGATAAGCGAGCTTGGATTTGATCCGAGCCGAAGTGACCCTGGCCGACCAAATCTTCACCCGCGCCCAATACAGACTTCAAAGCAGGTTCGTGGGAAGAAATGTCTTCTTCGAGGGCTTTGTGTTTGGACAAGAGAAGATGGATGGTGGTTAAATCATGACCGATGTCTCCCGTAGAGAGAATGTGTTCCTTTTCTTTGATCCAGTTCTCTTCGTCAGCAACGTCCCAGTAGAATTGCCATAAACGGCGAGATTCTTCCAAGCGGGCGCGGCGTTCTACAGCCAATTTGACCAGCTCGGCGTACGCGTCCTGTTACAAATAGAAGTCATAAAATATGAGGTACAGTTTCCCGGAAAAGTCGCTAAACCCAGAAGACAGCCGTACCTCAAGCTGTTGAACGCGATCAATGATCAGAGCTGGGTCACAAGGACGGAAACCTTCAGCTTCAGGTTCCAAGAATCGCTGCGAATGCTGGACGACCATTTTCACACGTTCGCCCAGTACGTTGATATCCGCTTCGAGAAGAGCGTGTTTCTGCAGCAGGTCTTCAACACCCATCAAATGTTTGCCGTAATCTTCAGAGAGCAAACGGACTTTGAGGTCTTCCATCGAATCCAAGATGTAAATCATTTCTTGGAAGTTTTGCTGTAATTGCAACGATAACTCCAAACGCATGCGACGAGCGCGGAGCAACTCCAACAAGTATTGCCACAAGCGCAAAACATTGTCCTTCCTGCAGTTAACACAAAAATTAGATAATTCTGATATTTCACAATTTAAAATAAACATGCATAAATTTAAGAAATTTTACCAAAATGTGAAAATAGAAAATACGAACATAGAAGTGTAAGAGAACACGGAAATTTCTACTTCTGCTACAAAAAGTGCAGAATACACCAAAATTAAAAGTAAAGTACAAAATTGCTCTAGCGGCCGTAACCAAAGAAAGTAACGTTCCTCCTTGTTAAAGTTAACTTATGTTTGTAATCATTTCCACGAGTTCGTCAAAAAACATTGAAATTTATTAGCAAGTAGGTATTTTAACTGGAAAAACTAATTCTAACAAAAAATTACTGGAAGGGAACTTATTTAAAGTAAAATCCACAGGAGATTATCCGAAACTTATCCTAATACTCATAGGGAAACATTCACTAATGATAAAATAAATACAAATTGCAAAGAATAATCGATTAGGGCAAGAAAAAAACATTTTTTTTAAAGGATATACCTGGCATTTATGCGATCAATGTCGTGATAGTTTTCAGCTTCCAATTCGAGGGCTACAGCTACCACAGCTTGGACACGTTCTTCGTAGGCCAAGATATCGGTCTCGATAGCTTCGTGTTTCTTAGCGGCTGCTTCCACTGCTGCCAAGTCAGAGCCGAAATTGTCCTAATTCAATAAAAGAAAAAGAAAACTAACGTGCGATTCTTGAAGAAATGCTCATTTTTACTTGTGAAACTAAACGCTGGTTCTCGGAGAGCCAGGTTTCTCGCATGCCGGCTTTACGGTCGAAGCGAGCGGCTAATTGTTCCAGTTTTTCTTGTCGGATAAGTTCTTCACGCAATGCCAATTCCCTATTTTTAACATACAAAAAAGGACCCATTTAAATCATTACTCAGTGCGACAATGTGCTTTGCCGTTCTACCTTTCGTGTTCGGCCTTTTCGAGGCGTTCCCAAGCCTTATTGATATCAGAAATCATCTTGCCTTCTTTAGGGAAATAGGGTTTTTGGTTATTCGCCCGCATTTTTGATTGTAAGGTGAAAAGAAGGACTTCCAAGTTGCCTTTTTCGACAAACTTGGGCGGTTTTTCCACCGTGCGGTACGCGTTGAACTGCAAGAGCTGCTGTTGCACGCCTGCCAAACTATTGACCCAACGTCGCTCACCCAAGGCTTCGACCGTGGCTTGAATCCAAGCCAGCAAGTCCGAGGTCAGGGTCTCATATTCGCGGATCAGGCGATCGTTTTCCATGGCGATACCCACGACTTTACCGATACGCTTGCCTTGCACGGTTTCTTGTTTCATCTTCGAGAAATAATGGTAAAAGGTGACCACGTAGGTGATGATGGATTTCTCATCCGGTTGGTCCACAAAAATGTCTAAAAAGGGAAACACAATCATTACTAATGCCCTTTCTTCTTCAACTGCGTCTTTTTTTCCTTTAAAGTTTTCGGTACTTTACCTTCAGCGTCAAGAAGTTTGGTCAGACCTAATTTTTGTTCGGCAATATTAAAGGCGTTGTTAAGATTAAAAATGGCATTGGCTTTGGAAAGTTTCTCGTATTGAACCAAGTCAGGTCGGTGCTTGTGAATAATGGCATTGAAGGCCAAACCGTCTCGCCAAGAAGTTGTGAAATTACGAATATTCACGTTATGATAACCAGCAGTTTTCATCTGGCACCACAACAACAGCGCATCTTTAGCAGATCTGGTTTCTTGGTTGTCACTTTCCTCAATAGTAATGTCTTGAATCTGTCAAATACGACAAAAATTCGTAAGCATCATGTTAATAGCGTGACAAATATTACTTTACACAATTACACAGTCAACATTACATAAAAGAAATATTCAATTCTACGAAAATCAAACATTTTTAATATAAAACTGCATCTTGATATTATGAAGGTTAGGTATTATTGTTACCTGGAAGCGAAGAATGATGGTCCAAATAAGACCTAATGTTAATCTGGGGTTGCCGTCAACAATATCGTGGGAGCCCATGTTTTCCAAATGGACTCGTTGGTCTCGCAAGAATTGCAAGGCTTTGTCGACATTTTCCAGACAATGAATCCTCATTTTGCCTTTGGTTGGCCTCGGCAATCGCTCACCACTTAAAATTTCTAGCAACTTTAAGAGTAATTTGCCATCTCGCATGTCCACGTATAAGTCGGCAATGCGCGAGTTCACTCGCAGCAAATGCGAATTCACCCATTTTTGGAACGTTTTCTTCTGCACGGATTCACGTTCATCTACAAAAAGTGCAGCAGAACAAATCGATTAACACCAAAACAAACAATCGCATCCGTTCGAGCAGTAAACAATCTAATCAGAGTTCCTGCCAAGCGAATACCACAACTCCGGCTTCCTTGATGTCGCCCTATCAAACCGTGTACAACTCAAGCCAGTCGTATTTAAATCTCACTTCCTAGCACAAATTTCGATTCAGACCTTAATTCTACTTCGCACAAATGCCTAACCTCCTCGATTGACGCTGCACTGGCATTAACTCTATCTGTTGAGTTACCGTTTACAATTTTACGGATGAAGCGCATATACCGCAATGCGCTTAATTATGAAATTTCAAATATTTCACATTTTTATACTTCATATTATCAATAATAATCCGAGAAATAAGTGAAGTTTCATGAAAGCCTTTTTACGAACGTACTATTCTGATACACTGTTTCCGGTGGTAAACTGTATGTAAACAGCCTTGTTTTACGAAGGGGATATGTTCCAGGAAACCCAACAATAGGACTTGCGATAGAACCTCACAGTAGCATTGGTGGCACGGAAACATGCGATGTTACGTGGAACCATACATATTCTTGTAGTCTGCACTTTAGGTAATAATGAAACCCAAGACATGAACAGGCCTGGCCAGCATACAATCGATAAAACCTGAAGGTTAGCTGTCCCAAGGTTTCTAGACATAACTGAAACCATCAAAAACGATGAAAGTCCATAAGCACTACATACCTACAAATCAATCCCGATGTCTCACTTCATTAAAAAAAAGAAAGTAAAATCTCATCTCGTTATGACACACTCCCTCGGAAGAGAAAAACTACTCGGTATCTTGAAATTCGTTACATCAAATACATTTTTTGAGTATCTGCATAGTACGGGGCCTATCAGCCCGTCTACTACAGTCGACAGTTCGTTACAAAAAAGGTTCATTTTTAACGAGATTTCGCTTTATAGACTAAGAACCCTCTAAAGTTAGTGTGCTATCACTAGGCAACAAAAAAATCTTGACAAATGCCACAATCGAATAAGACAGATTTCGTAAAGCCTGCTAAGCATAGTGAAGAACAAAAAGGACTAGAAAAGATGGAAAAATACACAAAACTCAATTTAATTAAGTAAAACTGTAGAGAGTACGTGACTAGTCCCTAGAATCTATTCTACATAGTAAAATTCCACTAAAGTGAAACTACTGGGAGTTGGAAAACAATTCGGCTTATTGGAACCCGTTTAATTACATAAGTTCAGGACCAGGCAACCCGTAGGAATTTAGGCTAAGCATGAAATAACATGGAGTTCCAAAAACTGAATGGTACTTCAACGGCACCATCAGTTCAGTATGAAATAAAACGGGTTATGAAATTATGCAACATCCAATTAAGTAGTTTCACTGTATGTCCGAAATTCCTTTATCAGACGATTTTTCTGGCCAATTACATAAGAATACCTTTTCATGTCCTTAATAGTACTCTGTCGTTTACTATAACCCCGAGTTCTTAATAGGGAAATTTTATTTTAATAAGAATTCCTAAGATGAAAATTTCGGTATTTTCCCATAAAAGCTGATACTGCAGACATACTAAGTCATATATAGCTTGTCTCATTTTTTATTAATTATCATGCAGTGCGAAAACTTTTTCGTGCTGCACATGAAAGTCTAGGACAACAGACGCGAACACATTAGTACGACTTTGCTCTTTTTACGAAAAGACTTCAGTATAACGTTTAAATGCTGTACATTTTAGGGAAGATTCGTGAATACTGAATTCTACTATAAAATCCCCAGAACCTTCAGAATCAGAAAAGAGTTGGGTACGTCTGAAATTCGTTTATGTTAGGGTCTTTGCATATTTGCTTAAGTCTGCATCTTCCAGCCCGTCTACTATAGTTAACCGTTCGTTACAAGGGTTTGCCATAACTAGATTTTAATGTAGTTCAAATACGCTAGTAAGTTGCCCTTTTTTCGCTTACTAACTTCGCTAGTCTGAAAAATGCAGAAAGGTGTTCGTGTAAATCAGCAGGGAAATTAAAAAACTATCGGATCACGCTTCACGAACGAAGGATCTCATTCTCTAGGAAGCTCATCCTACCGCCCCTTGCCTTAAATATGTTGCAGCGGTTTGTGCATGTGTATTTGCTGCATGTACACGTTCTCTTACAGTTAAGAAATTAGCTCAAACCTCGTAATTCGCGAACCACCGATTCCATGTAACTATCCACGGAATGTTGGCTCGTGTGGCTCGATAAGGTTCTCCGGACTCTGATCGGCACTGCGGCTAATTCCTCATAATTTTCTTCCGTTCGTGAATTCACATGGATCGTTCTCATCTCCGTTACTTTTCCACCATTGAAAACCTCCGAATTCCACTGAGTTTCTCGCTGTTGTACTTGCTGTTCTTCTTCCATGATAGAAAAAGGTTCCATGATCGAAACTTGACTAAAAACGTTCGATTGTCGATTATCCCAGGTCGCTAACGAAAAACTTGCTCTGTGGTTTCTTTCAGTCTCTTCTCCCGTATACTCTCTAACCCCACTTAGCCGATTACCCCGAACCAGCACGATTTCATCCTGATTTGACACTTGATGACCATATAAATTTTCCGCTCCCCGCTGTTGTAACTCTTGCGGCGCGTCCGCGTAATCCGGGAAGGGATTGGTCGGACTGACCGTTACGGAGCTGTTGGTCGACTGCAAAATCTCGATCGAGTATTCGCTGGAATCCTCAATCTCGGAGAAATCGGTCCTCGCGGGCCGCAATTGAGGTAATTCTTCCTCTTCGTACGAATAATAACGCAACAGCTTCGGTGGCACAGCCACGGGCGTGGTCGGTGCTAGGCTGGGCGATTCCTTGCGCTGAAAAGAGAACCACGACCGGCGTTTGGTAGGTGTATCCAACGGTGAAACCGGTGGTGAGCTACTATCCACCGTAGAGTTACTTCTCCTGGACGCAAACCAACTCCTCCTCTTCTCAGGTAAACTCGTTTCTTTCACCCGGACGCGCAAAACTGGCGGGGCTTCGTTGGCAACACTTGGTGTCGAGCTTTCATTCACGTCCATGGCCTAATGCGATTTTTCTACCGACTCAACCGTTGACGGTTTGTCAAACGACTAATGGGTCTCGAATGCATTTTCAACGACACCATCACCACTAAACCTGGTAGACACCGCAAAATCCGCTGCACAGAGATTAAGAATACCCAAACCACTTCCGCAGAGTTTACGTCGCCTCGCTTGCCTTGTGCTTGGAATTTCTCGCACTTGAAAATTTTAGTATAATTTTTCCTAATAGTAATTTCTAAAAGAGCACCCCGTCCCCCAAAAAATCTATCAGCTTTGGAACTAGAACGCTTCACTAAACATGTGTATTCGGGTTCACTGCTGCCCAGTCAGGCGCTCAGCGTGATAACGCATGTAATTAGTTCAGGTAATTTAAGAGTCTGCACGTCTTAACGGACGACCTTAACTATATTACAAAAATGTCTTGAGCCGGGTTCTTAAACTGTGAACTCGGGTGTCCTTTCGAGTTTCTTTATCTCCTCCTACCCATTTCGTCCCTTTTATCAGCTTTTCAAGACCAGGGCAAAGGAAAACATTGATTAGGCTTTGAACGGTCTTATCGCGTGTGCATTTCAAAGGGTTCTTATTTACGATTATACTAGCCTCTCTCAACAGATGATGCTAACGTACCGAAGCTTGCAGGGTGAGATTGCTACTGATTACAGACAAGGGCTCCGGCATTGTGGACCCGCAAAACTTGGCATAGCTAGGAGTACAACAAGACAAAAGGCGGTGATGGATGCGTACCTGCCAATGCTTTAATGCGAGATCGCTCGAAGAGTCGCGAAGAAGAATTTCCTCCATCGTATTCGTAATCTTCAATGATTTCTTGTTGAGTGGCTGGATCCCACCGCAAACCCACGCTGATGTCCGTCGTCATGGTCTAAAAATAGGCCAATTTTCTTCTTTCCTCAAAAAAAGCAAGAAATAACAATTCGGCTGCTCCGTCAACAGCTGCCCCTCCTAAAACAAGACACAGAACTTTGAAGAATTTGCTTACAAGAATTATCAAGGAAGTCTTTTAAGGTTTTTTATGCAAGGAATGTGAAAGAAATTAGTCCCCAAAAGCCTTAAAATAAGCAGAACTTAGCCTTAAAAATTACCCAGAAAACGTCACGAAAGAAACTCCAATATAACGATACTATAGGCTACATTACAACTAGGAAAAAAAAGGTAGTGGATAAAGTGGAATACAGAAGAAGAAAAGCTAACAACGATAATGTGGTAATGTGTTTCTATGGCGACTCAGTACGTCTAGAAAATCCAATAACTAGCTAGTTCAGAATAGGACTTAAAAATCCAGATTTTCAAATACAAAATAATCGCACTGCTTAACAGTAGGCACTTCGACACAATTCTCGTTCATGACAGCTACACTAAAATCCTTTCACATGTTAAATTTTCAAAGCAATTTCAAACACAAAAGACGTACGAATTGCTAAGCATTACACTTACAACTGAAATTTTTCGCTTCATGTGTATTTTATAAATTTTGCTATTTTTTACAAAAGAAAAGCGTATTTCAGTTAACAACGACTTCCAAGATTTTCGAAGAATGGGAGACAAACTTCATCGCTAATAAAGCTATTATTTAGTATACAAAAAGGTTATTTTCTCGAAATAATACTGCGGTAGAGAACAATGAATACAGTTAACTAATATTTTTTTCTCCTCCGGGGAATCACACGCTACTACCGTGTCATTCTGAGAAGGTACTCTGCCGTCACGTTATTTTAATGAAAGTATTCACTCGTTCAAACAAGCTGGAACGTACTGGCGCTTACGTAAGAATAAAATCTACGGCAGAGATAACATAGGCGCGGCTGCAGTTCAATAACAACCTGGCGACAGTGGGCGTGTGGATTGGCACGTGACCAGTACTGGTCCCGCAAACAATGTCATTTTACTAAACTGCTTCGAGTTGCGCGGCTACAGGATTGTCTTTTTTTTTTATTCTTACATAATCACACGTCTTTTAAGCCTATTCATACTTACAACCTGATAGTCAAAATTTAAACTCGTTTTCTGTGTCACGATGCTCACTTGTCTTGAAAAATAATAATAGTGCAAAACTAGAATTTTCACAAGTTTTCCAATAATTGCCAACACTACAAGAGATAATATATCAAATTTCTAAATCTACACTCCCCTTCCACCGATATTCTACCTTTTGGCTATTATCATTCCTATTCATTAAAATAATCCAGAACCAAATTAAGGCCCCAGTATACACAAACACCTTATCGGAGAATAACACGGGAATTTTCAGATATCATGCTAGAAAAATTGTTGAAAAAAATCAAATAAACTCTTGTGACACTAATATTGGGGTTGTTGATATCTTATGCACAGTTTGAGTTGTTGTTTTTTTTTAAATATTAAATTTGTAAAGGTTGAATTTTGCTACTTCTTTACTACACGGACAAACGAAAACCAGACAAACTGATGCACTAGGTCCGATTTTTTTACATTTTAAGGTATAAAGAGAATCAAAATCGGTAAGGTACTTTTTGTAACATTGTGTTTGAAAATTTAAAGTTTTGTATGACAATATTGGAACGCGCCTCTATCCAGAGTTTCTATTTGATTTTATTCAACTTTTGCTATTAGTTACAATAAAAGATCTACCCTTCCCGAAGGAAACGATGTCTCTGTCTTTTAAAAATACTGAAAGTTGTGTATACCGGGGCATTAACTCTTTTGTCAGAAATTTTATCGATTTATGAATTTATTTCTATTTTAGCATGAGAAATCTGCCTGGCTCAACTTTGCAACCAAATGTGGAAATGCTCCTATCTTTTTTTATAGAAAACCTTTCTTTTTCCATATTTTATCGAATTATGGGGGTATTTCTACTTACGTAATGGATATCTCTCTTGTTCAATATCGGATCAAGAATGGGTAAATCCTGCCTTTTCTAGGCAAACTTCCCTTTTCCAATACTACATCAGTTTATGGAGGTATTTCTTGTCTTGGAATTAAAAACAGGTATGGAGTTAACGCGCGTGTTTAGAACGGAACGCTCACGTAAGTCGAGGACCGCACTTATTTTTTTCTGCTGTTTTCCTTAATAAGATGAGGATAAACAGCGCTTCCTCTTTCTGAACGTCCATAACGAAAGTGAGCTTAACCTAAAAACGCGAAGCACTACAAACTCTTTCAGACTGCCAGTGATTACTTCAAAAATATTTTTCACAAAACTTTTTCTAGTCTCACTGATCCTAAGCTCTTGATTTAACTTATTCAAATAACCTCTTTACAAAATTGCACCTAAATAAAGCTGGATAAGGCAACTTCCTACGCATTTCAACACCATTAGACCTTTCTCTTTTTACGATATTTAAATTTGTTAACATTCACGTTCTCGCTGCTATTACCTTACATCGCTATAGGGGTTTTAACGTCCAAAACAACAAAAATACAAGTTTTCTCAAAAAGTAACCTAGGCGTTCCACCTGTAAAATATGCAAAAATTGCCTCAATCGCTTTAGGCGCCGCCCAGCACCTCTTCAAATTTTACTGGGAATGACTTGTCCCTTCTCTGCCATGGGAAGCCATTTGGAACCTGAAGCTAGCGAAGTGGAGATGTGCTTGGCATTGGTTAAAACAGAAAAACTACAAAGTAAAATGATTATGCCAGTCGTGCCCGAGGTTCCGAAGCCAAAAACCATGACTCAGAGCCAAGTCGAACCGGCAACTGGAGTCGTCAGCAAGATAACTAACATGCTACTCACGCACAAAAACGCAATCGCTTCGAAGAATATTACAAAACTACAACCTACACAACCTTTTTGACTCCAAACAAATCAAATATACATCAAACTACTGTCAAAATATACATTAAACATACAAGTCATACTTACATACACAAACTAAAAATATTCGCTACTTACTCAATCATTAATTTAAAATAAACAAATCCAATGAATTCCTTACGGGAAACTTTTAAAATAACTTCTCAGATTCTTAAATTGTGAGCTTATGCTATCGTTAGTAACTCTAATTCTATAACTGCATCACATCACTCATCGTGCTAACACATTTTTTTTTCTCTTCCAGTAGGCAAAACACTTCATCAATAGAGAATAAATGGAAACATAAAACAATACAAGAGAAGCCGCAGGGAATCTAATACACATCGACATGAAAAGGGGGAATAGAAGCGTGAATGCAACAAAGAAATTTTCACCCTACCTTTCGTCTAGTTTGTAGTTCACGCTAGATGCCGTCAGGTCCACTAGGATTACACAAATTAGCTGCTCTTATAATACCAAAGTTCCGGTCGTCCTCTCTCCCACCTATAGAACAAACGGAAGCGGGGGTAGGAAGGGGGTAAGAAAAAGGAAAAACGTTAGTTATGGCCCCTCAATCCTTTCGGTTTTACTCCAAATCCCGAAATTGTTCAACTGGGTTTCCATAGCTTGAGGGCAAAAGGAGTTGTGGAAGAGGGAGGGCGCCAAAACAAGAAATGGCAGGCAACGTCGGGCGTCGTTGGCGTCGGTCGACCCTAGCCAATCGATATGTTTTCCCTCACGAACTACCACGTTCATATTCGTAAAGCGTCCCACCCCACCCTCTGGTAAGCCCAGCCCCCTGAAAAAGCGTTTCGAACAAAAGCATGACGTCACCTTGACCTCCTGCACTTTGATACACAAACACTCGCCTAGAACTAGCCCTATTAAATTTCCTTATTTTCCCTTCAGCACATAGAAAGCACAGCAAACAAAATTGGAAATTTAATCGTTTTATCTTGCCAGGTCTTTTCAAGGGAGAAAAAGTTCGCCGCCTTGCGCAGAAATTACGTCCCAAACATTCAGATCAATGACAGCGTTGTGTTTAGAACGAAACTATTTGAAACTTTAAAAACACAAATACGTAAAAGACAAAAAGAAAATAAACGTACTATGGATGCGATTCACCCCGCTGACCTTATTACTCGAATAGTCCGACAGATCTCTTGTAAGAAAAAAATTATTCATTTAACTAACGGGCTTTGAATCAATTTAAAAGACAGCATGCCATAATTTTTATTTTATTATGATTTCCATGTTAATTCTATTGAATTAAATACCACTTTTGAGTCTTTCATGTTAAATTCGAGTTTAACTTTATAAGTTTATTAACTTTAAAGCATTATTTCATTGCTAATTCTCTTAAAGCCATCCAACGAAAACGAACATTTATTTAAATAAAGACTTTCAAACTTGACTTAACATGAAAACTTGTAAGTGTTATTGCAATATTAACGTAACTTCTTATAACTACAGTGGAATCTTGTTACAACGTACATGAAGGGGTCGGAAAATGTGTCCGTTATAGCCGATTGTGCATAACAGCCAGTATTATAAAAGCTTTTCATTTCGCCGAAATATGTGGACTTGAACCCGAAGTCCGATTTCAATTATAACCGGTGTGCACAACAGCGGAATTTTATTGTCTATCTGATTTCAATTCCTAATTGTCAATTCAATTTCATTTGTTCTTTTAGGCGAATTGTTTCACTGTCGTGTTTCTTACGCTGAATTAATATTCATGTACGGTAAGATAAGAACGTATTTTTTCACGATTTTTTATCAATCAGGCAAAAATAGTGAGGACGGCTTGTCTACATTGTATTAGAGAAAGTAGGCCAGTGCTTTGAGTCTTCAAACCGCTTCGAATCCGCAAAAAGTCGGATCTCGCAACTCGTGAAAGGTAGTGTATAGAGAAGATGCTTATCTGTGACGTCATTTGCGAAAAGAGACGCTTGTACTGTACAGAATCCCACGTGGGAAGTGTAAAAAGCCGGCACCAATTGGTTCAATTAGACGAGTGGGCGACGAAGATTCCAGCTCCGGAGAGGAAATGACCCCCGTTTGCGTTAAACCTCTTTCATTTAATTTATTGAACCGGTTTGGATGTCTTTGCTCATTGAGACCTACCAAAAAAGCATAAACCCCCCGAACTTGGGTTGCCCTGAAGGGACGAGACAGCGAGTTTTTGCAATCTGCAATGCGTTCAATAGCACCAACTCCGTGGCATAGGTTTCCAACAACCCTTCTTCCCCGCAAGACAAAACTGCAACTAGCAAACTTTCCAATTGCGAGGCCAGTAGATTTTAATGGCAAGTATGATCAGCCAAGCTTAGCGTACTTTTTCGAGTCCTCCCGAAACTATAAACTTGTAGGTTGAAGAGATACTTTCAACTGAACTTTTCAAGGTGAAATGCTAGTAGTTGCTGTACATAACGCCACCCCGTTTTCCAATGTAAAAATAATGGTATGTCTTGGTACATATGTGGAAGGCGAACGGATGCATGGAAGAGAAGAAGGAATAAATAGAAAGGAAAAAGACCAAGAAAACTTCCCTTCCTTTTGCCAAAGGCCCCCCAAAATAGACAAGACCCACACACTACGTGTAGATGTAGGTAAGGATGAGATCCCAACATGGGAGAATAAGGAAACCGCCACCAAAGAATTTCGGAATCCCTGATGCTAAGCCGGGTAAAATTAATCGAAGTTGCCATACCAAGTTTCTTAATAGGGATACTTAGGATGAGAAAGACGAACAGTTTGCATACACGCAATACCTGAAGGTGTGAAGTGTCAATTGTATTGTACACATCTGGCACTTGCCTAAGCCCAGATTTCCTAACCTAACGCGTTCGGCTTGAGAATCTCAAAAACACGGATGCGGGATTAAAGAATCTCTGGGAAGATTTCCTGGGTAGGTACGCCAAAGCCGAAAGGAGCTTTTTGGAGGATAATTGTGACAAGGTGATAAGATTGGGTTTTAAAGAATAAAGAAAAAATGCCCAAAAGTGCCATTTAAGTCAAATAGGCTTGTTAGGGGAGAGGAACGCCCTACGACGGCGCTGACGCCCTGGGTTTTGGGAGGGAGACCAGTGTGTGTCCGGCATTTGGAGAATAACAATAGAAAAAATACCTTTTTACGGTGTATCCAATTTCTGCGGATGTAGAATTATTCCTTATGTATGGCTAACAACAAAATTTTCCACTCACAGACTCGTTTGCAAGAGGCTGAAGGCCTCAAAATTAACGCTGAGGAAAGGACATCCACCCGAGCCAGCGCCCATTCACTTCAACTGCATTATGGAGACGTTCCTACCCAAAACAAGAGCAGTTCCAAGCCGACGCCCCTGACATCTAGGGACATATGCGGCGTAGCGATAGAGCTACAATACAGGCAAGCCTAGCTCTGTCCATAATCATCATTGGCTGGGCATAGTTTTACGTCACAGCGATCCCTGCCACGCCCCGCCCCCTTGAATTGATCGTCAAAATGTTAAAAGGTGATAAAGATAATGAAATGGAATTAAATTGGTAGTCTTCTTAGGAATAATAATAACACTAACATAAATTTTTCTTTATTATATATTTTTCTATCGTCATGGATTAAATAAATAGTTTTTATTAGTCCCATTCTTGCCGGGTTAAGGTTCAACTCTGCTAAACACTTCTAAACACTTGCTCTTGTCATACCTTGATGTCTTCAGTTTTATTGAATTGAAAAGCTATAAGATGGTTTAGATCATTTCAAGCTCTATATTCAATTGAATGAAAACTATCTGCATGGCTATAAAGAAGCATGGTGTCGTGACGTCATAGCTTAGCCGGTTAAGAGCTATCCTTGTATACGGAGGCTAGATAGATACCGGTAGTGAATGTTTGATACACAGATAAAATCCCTTCGCAGAGATCTTCGTATACGTCAAATTATTTTATCACATCTTCATGTTTGCTTTTTAACACTAAATACATTATAAAAGTTAATCTTTCTTCTGCGTCAAATTTCAGAAAAGATTATTCTGAACCCATAAAACACAGAGGTATACAGAGAGAGCACTGACCCTCTTCCGTATGGAACTTCTGTGTTCACTTTTGAAACCCTCAGACGGTCCCAAGAGAGGAAAGGGGTGGGCGAAAACAGCTAGACCAACGCCTTTGTCCATGAAACCCATTCTGAGTTGTCCATGCCCCGTGTGAGCTGCTTTCAGCTCATTTTTACAGCCAATCAGAGCACGAGTTCCACTTTCGGACGTGGGTTCCACTTTTAACTCGTCCTTTTCAGTCTATTTTTCAATGCAGCCTTTTAACTGGGGTTGCTCTCTCTGTATCCCTCTGTGGCATAATAGGGCGCTACGCTAGTAAGGGATTTTTCCCTTTCATCGACTTGTGTACAATTTATCCAGTCATCCTCATAACACAGCAAGTTTACAGAACTTTTGGTGGTGTTGAAATAGCGAACAATGGTAAATTCATCTAAAAAATGGTTTAACACACAAAACTTATTATTGCTCTCGTATTTAGGGTCAAAATCAATCTGGGGCGGGTGGAGCCGGCGGTGAAAAGAAAGATGACAAGGACCGTAAGAAGAAATACGAGCCGCCGATTCCAACCCGTGTTGGCAAAAAGCGCAAGAAGACCAAAGGTCCTGATACGGCCACCAAGTTACCTTCCGTTACTCCTCACACACGTTGCCGTCTCAAGCTCTTGAAACTCGAGCGGATAAAAGACTACTTGCTAATGGAAGAGGAGTTCATCCGCAACCAAGAACGGTTGAAGCCCCAAGAAGAAAGAAACGAAGAAGAACGCTCTAAAGTCGATGACTTGAGAGGTACCCCGATGTCTGTTGGCACCTTGGAAGAAATTATCGACGATACCCACGCCATCGTTTCTACTTCAGTCGGTTCCGAACACTACGTCTCCATTTTGTCCTTTGTAGATAAAGATCAGCTCGAACCTGGCTGCTCCGTCCTTTTGAACCACAAAGTCCATGCAATTGTAGGCGTGCTGGGCGATGACACCGATCCTATGGTGACAGTCATGAAGCTGGAGAAAGCTCCTCAAGAAACTTACGCTGACATCGGTGGTTTGGACACCCAAATCCAAGAAATCAAAGAATCCGTCGAGTTGCCTCTTACTCATCCTGAATATTACGAAGAAATGGGCATCAAACCGCCCAAAGGTGTTATTTTATACGGTCCTCCCGGTACCGGCAAGACTTTGTTGGCTAAAGCCGTTGCCAATCAAACCTCAGCTACTTTCTTACGTGTCGTTGGCTCTGAATTGATTCAGAAATACCTTGTAAGCCTTTTCTTTTTTCGTATAGTACACTTTAGAACTTTAGTTATGTAAAATGATTAAATTGTTTTATTTATGAGTTATTTATAATTATTTTATACATTTTCTAATTTTTTCATATTTGCATTATGCATTTCTTTTATTGCTCTCTTTGCGTATTCCTATTCTGTGAAGTAGTTTTTTTTATTTTGTAGTCTATATTTTTTATTCCATTTTTATTTGTTTTAAATAAAATTGTTTTTTAAGTTGAACCACATCGAATTTTATATTCTGATTCATAGATTATTATTTGATTTTGTATTTTATTAGAGTTTTTTATTATTCCTTCGTAGGGTGACGGTCCTAAGCTGGTACGAGAGCTGTTTCGAGTGGCAGAGGAGCACGCACCTTCTATTGTGTTCATTGACGAGATCGATGCCGTAGGCACGAAACGTTACGACTCGAATTCAGGCGGCGAGCGAGAAATTCAGAGAACCATGTTAGAGTTGTTGAATCAGTTGGATGGTTTTGATTCGCGTGGCGACGTCAAAGTCATTATGGCCACCAACCGCATTGAAACCTTAGACCCCGCTTTGATTCGACCAGGACGTATTGACCGTAAAATCGAATTCCCCTTACCTGACGAGAAAACAAAGCGCCGCATCTTCCTAATCCATACCAGCCGCATGACCTTGGCTGACGATGTCAATCTGGATGATCTCATCATGGCTAAAGATGACTTATCGGGAGCTGACATTAAAGTAATTGCACATTACGATAGACTTGAACCTGTTGAAACCTACGACATAATTCTCAGAGCCTCTTCACACTAGAAAATTACAATAGCTCATAAAAAAAAGTAAAATACTGTACCAAATTCAAGTGCAACAGTTTCCGCTATCTTGTGAGGGAAAAAAAGAGAGGCTTACTGAGTTATGTCATAAGGTGTGAATACATTTGGAGCGAAATTGGTCTGAAACTCTGAAATTACGTTGAAAAATTGTTGGTAGTTGGACTTTTTAAGTCTTCTTGTTTAAAACGCACATGTACAACTTGGAATACTGACCATTCACTGACTTTTTGGCTACAGGCTATCTGCACCGAGGCTGGTTTGATGGCACTACGCGAGCGTCGAATGAAGGTGACCAACGACGATTTCAAGAAGTCTAAAGAAAACGTCCTGTATCGCAAGAAAGAAGGCACACCAGAAGGACTTTACTTGTAAAAGTTGGCAGTAACGTAATGCCTGTTTGTTCCCCCTCTACATTTCGGTAAAATACAATCTTGGATTCTCAGACCAGAATTAGTCATTTTTTCCTACTCTATTTCCGTTATGGTCACGTATCAGGCGTTACGTGTAAGTAGTCGGCCAAGACGCATAGGCAATAACTAATGAAAGTGAAAGCAACCCCGGGTAAGGCCTTTATTCGTCTCTCATGGGCATCTACAAATACACAAGAAAACAAGAAATAATACGAAGCCATTTTTGGGTAACACATTTATTCCACAATAGGTGTTACATTTGCAAAACTCTCTAAATCACCCCCCCCCCAAAAAAACAACCAGTAAACCTTTGAAGTAAAAGAATTTAACAAAATATGGCTCAACAATTCGTAAATCACCTAATTTCATATGCGTGGTCCCCCAAAATTGTGAAATTAAACTATAGCGGATCCCGGAAAGGCACTCATTTACCTGTGCTTGTGCTCGTGGTATCTGCCGTTACTTCCCAGCCAAGTGTGCGAGCAATTGCATCTTTCCAACGCCCGTAGCGAACATCACGTTCTAGAAGATGGCATTTAAAAAAATCGTAACAGCAAATAAAAACTAATTCATCCTATGGTCGATGAATTCATACCTCGCTCGCTAATTTGGGGCGAAAACTTATCCACCGCTAGATCTTCCGTCGTATTCGTTTGAGGTATGTTCCAGACTCCTAACGCCCTTCCTGCGGCAATAGCCACGCCTAGTGAGGTAGTTTCCATCATACATGGACGGACTAAAAAAAACACATAATAAATATCGAAATAATTAACAACATTCTAAAATATTTCTATACGACGTGTGGTTTACTTATCGGAATTCCAAGAATGTCCGCTTGAAGCTGCATGAGAAGATCATTGCTTGGCATTCCACCATCGACTTTCAGGCTATTCAACGTAACACCTGTGTCTTGTCTCATGGCTTCTATCAAGTCTTTGGTCTGGAAACACACGGCTTCCAAAGCTGCCCGCGCAATATGGGCTCTGGTAGTAAACTGGGTTAGTCCACAAAGCACACTAGCGATAGAAAATTATAACGGTAAGCTAAAATAGGTACTGGAGTTAATGTATTACCCTCTGGCATCCATACGCCAATGTGGCGCATATAGACCGGAGAAAGCAGGTACGAAGTACACACCGCCAGTATCACTCACAGATGCTGCCAAGGATTCAATCTGCTTGACGTTATCTAGTAATTGCAAATTATCCCTGAGCCAACGGGCAACGCCTCCGGCAACCGCTACGCTACCTTCCAATGCATAACAAGGAGGTTCGCCTTCCCATTGGTATGCAACGGTCGTTAGCAAGCCGTGTTGTGAGAAAACGGCCTACAGAGAAAGTACACGAAAATCAAATTCGTTAAAAAACGAAGCAAGTGATTACATAAATCTTTTAACACTATGTTACTCACTTTACATTTTGGTACTGTGACAATAGCTTTAAATTACTTATTAAAGTTAATTCGCGCGACCTAATCGAAAATAAAATCTTTTTTGAGAAAATATTTTTATAAAGAAAAATAAACAAATTCAACGTTTTCTTAGTGGCGAGATCGTAACGTAAGCTCGGGCAAATAAGAAGAGCAGAGTTAAAATGAAAAGTTAGACTTGACAAGATGCTAAGTTGGGTAAAGTTACACATAACCTCAACATTGAACAAATCGCTTCAAGTCATTTTTTTTACTATTATTTCAATGTACCTCAGTGCCCGTATTGTAAAGCAGAAAACAGCCAGTTCCATACGTATTTTTGGCATGTCCTGGGCTGAGACACAACTGGCCAACCAACGCAGCTTGCTGATCCCCTAAGCACTACAGAAAAAGATCGGTGTTTTTAAGGGGTAATTAATACTATACATATATATATGTATATATATCTTACTCCAGATATGGGCACTCCTTTAAGAGATCCTTTGCTTACGTGGCAGTAGATTTCAGACGAACTTTTGATTGCAGGTAACAGCGTGGGAGAAATTTGGAAAAAACTGTAACGGAAAATGTTTTCATGTCCGTTGCGCACGGTAAGGCAATGTTACTTGCAAAGTTCCGGATCCCACTGCAAGGTGTGAACATTCATAAGCATGGTGCGGGACGCGTTGGTGACGTCGGTCATATGCATGCCTCCGTAAACGCCCCCACTGAGGTTCCATATCAGCCACGAGTCTACAGTACCAAAGCACGCCGTTTTTTTGGCAACGGCGTCTTGCACTGGGGCGATATTATCGAGAAGCCATCGCATTTTAAACGCCGAAAAATACGTGCTCATGGGCAACCCAGTCTTTTCTTTCAAAATATCCTTGTTTTTATTAGGGATTTTTGACAGGTACGCATCCACGGTTTCTTTGGTCCTGCTGTCCAGCCAGACTAACGAGATAAACGTTATTTTGGATTAAAGAAGGTTCAGCTCAAGGTTCAGTTATGTGTACCGATGGCATTGTGTAAAGGTGCGCCGGTTTGCTTGTCCCAGGCGACTGTTGTTTCGCGTTGGTTGGTAATGCCCACTGCTACTATGTCGCTTGGATCGATATCCAAGGCAATCAGGTTTTGAACAGTTTGCTCGATGCATTTTTCCACGCTGGAAAGCAGTTCTAAGGGGTCTTGCTCTACCCAGCCTTCTTGAGGGAGTAATTGCTTCACTTCTTCCTGATGATATGTCAGCAGCTCTGCAGTTTTAGCCGCGAACACCTATAAAAGCAAATACTTTTTGGTTTATTTTTCGTGAGAAAGTATTTTCTTACCAAAAAACGACTAGAACTTGTTCCTTGATCGATTGCACCAATGAGAGGTCCATGCTTGCCTTTGCTGGCCGACATATTTTGAAACGATTTTTTCTGCGAGTTCCGTAGACACGGTGCAAGTCAACGATTCAAATGTTTACGACAAGGTTTCCATCCTTTGTACCGTTGGATACACGATATGGTGAACACACCCTTGGCCTTGGGCGGGAAGCTGATATAACTCGATGTGAACCTGATAAATATGCGTACAAACGCTCTAAATTTACAAGCAAAGGCCCGTTTAGGATGGGTTATGGTTAGAGATTAACGAGAGATGATATCGCACTCAAGTGGATCACGTTACCTTGTTTACTCGTCTTTACTACTGGACCAGGAGAGACCGAACTCCGTGAATGATAAGCAATTAATGACCGAAATTAGTGTAGACACTTAGATACCCCCTTCACGTTGCCATGCTTCTTTATTTAATAGCCAGAGGGTGTTTGGCAGGAAATCGAAGGAACCGACAGGCGATCTGCGATGGCGCGCGTTCTGTAGAAAGAAAAAATCTTCCGTTTTTATAGCTATAAAAATTCAATTCGCCTGCAATTTGATAACGTATTTAAATGTAAATTAAATATTTAATGTGTTTACTATTATGGCAAGGAAAACTCAAGCGTAAAAAATTAAAAGACGAATGGTGAACGGTCGAAACTGAGGAATTCCAATCGAATAAAAAACATATATCTTAAATGTTTCACAATATAATTTAATTCTATCATAATTATTGAGAAAAAAGTGTTTGCGATGTTCAATTTTTCGTAGCTTGACTTCGCTAATTATTGTTTCACGAAAGCGATAGTTTGCGAAGAGGCTGCAGTAATTTTTCGTAGCGTAGTCACAAAGCGCCACACTGGTGACACCAGCAGCCAGTTGAAGTGAAGTAAACAAATCGGCGTGAGTGATCTGCGTCTTCTGTGCCTCCATTTGTAGCCCACGTTATCGGAGAAAAAGAACAATGAGTGACAATGAAAGTGATGGAGAAGATTACAAGAGTGGTTTTGTCGCAAGTCGGGACGCGCTTTTGTTTGTTATCGACGCGTCAGAGCCCATGTTCCGACAACCGGACAATGGCCATAAAAGTCCCTTTGCTTTAGCCTTAGAAGTACTTCACATAGACTAAATTTTGCACTCTAAAAAGTGTCGTTTTTTGGCTCACTTAGGCTGCTCATGGCTTTATAGCCAAGAAAATCATTGAATCCGACCGTGACATGATTGGGGTACTTTTGTACGGAACGGAAGACAAGAAAGCCCCCGAAGATACAACAACCTTCGAGAACGTGTACTCGCTAGTAGACTTGCAGCCTCCTGAAATTGAAAATATTAAATTGCTTGAAGAACTTTGCGCTGGTACATTTACCCCACCGAATCAATTATTTTACGTACAAAAAATTGGGAAATATTGGGAAAAAAAATATTGTAGATGAATGAATTATTCATAGGTTCTGAAGACGTGGAGATTAGACCCACCGACCCGCCATCGTATTCTTTGGCAGAAGTTTTATGGCAGTGCAGCGACATATTCAACAAAAAATGCAAAGCCACATACCAGAAGCGTATTTTCCTCTTCACATGCGAAGACAATCCGCACCAAGACTCACCAGACCTGAAAAAGCAAGCGAGATTACGCGCTAATGATTTGCATGATAGTGGAGTCCAACTCTCATTGTTTCCGCTTGGCCGCAGATTCAATATCCATCACTTTTATCAAGTAATGGTGTAAAATAACTAATGAAAATTCACGTCTGAATCTTTTACGTCAACATTCTTCGTCTTGTTTCAGCTGTTAATGGAGGAAATTTATGGCGAATATGCTGAAAAGCCCCATCTTACGAGAACAATCGAGGATCTGTTACTCTCCGTACGTCGCAAGGCCAGCAAAAGGCGCGCTATTTCTCGACTCAAATTTTCTCTGGGGCCCGGAGTTCAATTAGCTGTTGGACTTTATAACCTAGTCGGGTACATTCGAGTTTTGTCACGATATTATGAAATTTTAATATACCATTATTAACATAGGGAAGCTACCCCGCCCAAAAAAGTTGACTTGGATAAGCGCACCAATGAGCCGTTGTTAGTGATGAACAAGAAGTACAATGCCGTAAAAACGTACACATCTTTAGTTGTTGCAATTTTTAGCATTATATTCACAGGAAACGGCAGAAATTTTGTTAAAGACGGAGATAAATAAGATTCAGACTTACGGTGGAGAGCGTATTTCATTAACGGATGAAGAGCGGAAGGGTTTAAGTCAGTTGGCCCAGCCGGGAATTGAACTCCTTGGATTCAAGCCCCTGGATCGCGTTAAGGGTCATTATCATGTCCGGCCTGCATCATTTATTTACCCTGATGAAAACGCCATTAGAGGTCAGAAACACAACGAAGACGTCAAAAGTAGTTAAGTAAATAAACATTAAAAAAAATTGCGTTCCAGGTAGTCGCAGTTTGTTTAAAGCCTTGCTTGTGAAATGTATTCAGAGAAAAGTGTGCATGCTTTGCCGGATGGTTCCTGGGATCAACAAACCTCCGTATATTGTCGCCTTGCTGCCACAGGAAGAAGTTAGTAACGAACAGGGTGAAATGGAGCTGCCTTCTGGATTCCACGTCGTTTATATGCCCTATGCAGGTTAAGTTTTGCTGCACAATTAACGCTTATGGATACCAACGTGAAATTGAAGAATTAACGAAGAAAACTCATTTACAGAAGATTTCCGTACCTTGAATTACACCGAATTACTGTCGGGCACCGATCTCACCGATGAAAGCGGCACCCCTGTCAAAGACGTGTTTAGAGCCAGTAGAGAGCAGATTGACATCGCAAAAGTTGTCGTCAAGAAACTGTGTCCTTCCAAGCCTTATCATCCTAGTGATTTTGAGAACCCGGTTCTTCAGACGCTTTACCGCAGTATTGAAGCGTTAGCTTTGGAACGAGAGCAACCAGAAGACATTGAAGATACAACAAGTATAATACTTTCACATTATTAAAAGTATTTATTACACGACATTATTTTAATTAGTGCCTCAGTATGACAAAATGCAAAAGCGACTGGGTTCTTTGGCCGAAGAGTTTTTGAATATGGTTTACCCGAAAGGTTATGAGCCGGAGGCCAAACTTTTCCCACGCGTGAAGAAAGAGAAAATCAAGAACGAAACAGCGGAAAATGTCGACGTGGAATCGGCAGCTCGAGCTGGCCAGGTATACTAAAATCTTTAACACGTTTATTGTGGTGCTATGCCGGATGACTATCGGAGTTGGACATATTGATTTACCGAAGTAAATGCAGCGACCAAAGCAAACGTAGGAGTATTCCAAGAACTCTTAACTTTAAGGATGCTATCGATATCAGTAAAATTCAAACATCGCTTATGGAACAGTAAAGAGACTTTCCTCGACAGACAAAATTATATTTGTAGTATTTGTACAAAGGTTGAGCTACACACTGTGCTGCTACGGAGCGCGCTAATGAGTGCATTAAAATTTTAGAGATTATAAGCGCAGTTGACCGTTTATTTTATTTTTTATTTATTTTTTTTTTTTTTGTCAAGCGCAGATGCTAGAGCTGTAGGTCTCTCTCCCAATATGACTGCGTTGACAAAGTTTGCCTTGATAAGAAAAGAGTACGCTCGCGATGTTTTCTTTTTATCGTCTACCGTCATTTTTCATTTTTTTTAATGCGTTCCTATCATTGAACGTGCACTGGTAACTTTGCTGTAATAAACGCAATAAAAGCAAAGCAGTAATTGCAGTAGACGATTTGAAAATTCGAGCGCGAGCACGCTCGTTGCAGCTCTGCCTTCAAGCAGAAAGCCAAGTTACCGAGCGCAAAAATAATAGTAAAATCGAGCATAAAAGTGGAGGTATCTTCAAAGGGTAAAATTTAACCGGGTAAGGGTTACAGACACGTAGGAAACAAAAATGTTAAATTTTCAAATTGAGTACTCATTGCTGTTGTTGTACAGTTGAACAAGTTAACCGTAGATGTGCTGAAGCATTTTTGCAAAGAAAACGGCATTACGGTGAACAAGAAGAAGAAGGCCGAAATGATTCAAGACATCAAGTCGCACTTTGGTTTGGACTGAATAACGAAGACAAGCTGGTCTTGCGTGTACAAAGACTGTATTGTGTGGATTGTATGCGCCACCGAGAGAATAAACAAATATGCATTCCAAAACGATCATAAAGCACTTCTCTGTGATAACTTTGTTTCTTCTATATGTTGAGATACAAGATGCAGTGTCATTCCCGCCAACTTGCTTGTCTCGAAAGCTACAGTAGGATATTTACACAAATTTAAACAGCGAGCCGAACAGGCACGCAGGAGGAACTTATAAATCATGGCCGAGTCTTTCGATTTCGCTAACGAAGAAATCCATGTCGTCTTTAGTAACGCCCGAGCTTTGGACTACCAAGCGGAAAAAGTTGGGCAGGGTACGCAGAGGCTGGTACGTGACCATCATAGAACCGCATTTAATCATACGCTCCTTGATTTTGGGGGCAATCTAAAACATAACAAATGTTGATTTCATTACACCTGCTTCAGGCTGTTCCGTGTAGACTTTATCTTACTGTGTGTAATTTTTGTTGGAAATCGGCATCCTGTTCGTGACCTCGTAGGCTGGGAGGCACGTACCAGAAACAAACATTGGTGCATTGTGGCTTTTCCAGGATCAGTGTGAAACCTTCTTTCTGACGAATGACGTCTGTAAAATACTCTGAGCTTTCAAACACCGAGTCAATGTGTTTTTCCAATCCGGTTGTTCCCTATAAGAGAAATACTCGTTAGCCTTTTGCGTTTTTTTTCTGTTTTTGAGAGTTTTACCTTGGCTTGCCACATCAACCAGAATTTGAACACGTCACCTCTTCGGCCACATTGCAAATACTTATCACCAGTATCCCAAAGCGGGGAGTAGAATTTGTCTTGTTGAAAGAGATATGTGGCTGCAGCGCCGTTTGCGCGTTGAAGAATGTTAGGATCCTTGGTAAGAAACACGGAGCATTGTTGAGGAGCTGCCAGGAGCTTATGGGGATTCCAGGTAACCGAATCAGCGCGCTCAATGCCCTGCAAAAGATGACGATATTTGCTGGACATCAAGGCACCGCCACCCCATGCAGCATCGACGTGGAGCCACATATTGTATTTCTCGCAGATATCTGCAATCTCCGGCAAAGGATCAAATGCTCCCAGGACAGTGGTTCCTATTGGTCACGCACCAATTAGTATTCTGCAGCCCGGGAGGTCGTTTTTGAGACTTCAATTGCAAATGAGGGTCACGTTACCTGCTACGGCGCACACCATGAACGGTAAAGCCCCTTCTGCCATAGCTTGTTGGACTTTTTCTTCGAGTACTTTGGGATCCATGCGGCCACGTGAATCGACTTTGATAAGATAGAGGTTGTCAGATCCAATTCCCATCAAACAGGCGGATTTCTTAACCGAGTAGTGGGCATCTTCGGACGTAAACAACACCAGACGTGGCAAGCCAAAGAGACCCCTTTCCTAATGAACCCGAACGGAATCGTCAATTAGCTTCCTGTTAAAATTTCCAGATATTTTCGATAGTTGTTTTTTGTGTGATGGGTCGGCAGGGGACTGTCAGGTTTGGACTCCAGTTCACACGTGGCAGTCATGACACTGACCGCGTTTTCACTAGGGTCTTAACCAAGGTTAGGAAGACTAACTTAGGGTAAATGGCGCTTTTACCCCGACCAAGGTTAGCCTATACTGCTGAGAATGACCACTTGTGCCAGATGGTAACGTGGCTCTACTAAGCATCGTTTCGACTCCCATAGAAATATAATTTCGGTGCGTAAAACCGAAGTTATTTTGTATGTTATGGCAAAATTTTTACTTCCGTACCTTAATGTCTGGCATAAACTTGTGTCTGGCACATTGAATGCCGTAAGTGTTGGCCATAGAGCCACCAGGACAGAAGACACCATCGCCTTCTCCATTAGGGTAGCCAACAATGCGACGCATTTCGCGTAGCAAGCTAAGTTCCATCAAAGTGAAGACGGGGGCGACTTCGTAGGTGTAAACGCTGGGATTCAGGGCGTCGGTGACCCATTGAGCTGCCAAACCGAACGGATCGACACTGAATAGCAAAATTCAATGAGTAATTTCAGATTCAAATTTTTTGCTATTGACAGTCATTCATAATTCTACGCTATGAGCCAAGGACTATGAGGACAAAATGACTCGGCGAAAAGAGTTTGGCTGACGTGACCTACCGGGACACGTTTTGGCCAATACTAAATGAATTGGGAATAATTTAGTGTCTGGTCCGACATGGGAAAACGCTTCGATTGGATGCCGATAAGACTATAGAATTGCGGTCGCAACGCTTTCGTTTTGGTATGCTACCCTGGCAACCAAGACGTATTCTTTCAGAGCCGTATTACATTAATGTTTGAGATTATGAAATAACAATTTATCTTTTTCTTCCTTATTGTGCATATTTTAAGAGACATTTAATTGACGGGGTATTGATGTTTTACCTGGAAAATAGTTGGTTTATAAAGCGAGGATGGCCGGTTTTAACACTGTAGTGAATGACTTTCTTGACCGTATCGATTAATTCTTCTTCGTTTTGGGGAGTTTCAGAGAGAGTGAAATTGACAAGGGTTTGTAATTCTTCGGGGGCGCGCCATTCCACGACTTTGCTCTTTTCGCGGTCGGTCCCGTCAAATACAGCGTCATTGAGAACGATTTCAAAGACTTGACGCAAAAATCCTTCGTGGGATGCCCTGTTCGGATGAGAAGCAAACCAATCCTGGGACAAGCCACTGAGCTCTTGTTGTTTTTGCTTCATCGTTTTCAAAATGCAATCCACTTCGGGTTGACCGCTACGCGTATCGGCGTGTACCGCGAAAGTTTGGTTGTTGTCTTTGCCGGGCATTTTTGCAAAAAAACTTGCACCGCAGAAAGAAACAATGTGAACTCGTGTAGTAGAAGCGGACTATGTAAACTTGTGAGTAAGCAAACCGTACGGCAATACAAAGCGCTGTGTAGTTAGGTTGAACTCACACCACCTACGAAATATATATAAATGATCTAAAATTAGTCCGGGGTAGGCATTGGGAATCTTAACACTGACAAGTGCCAAATATTGCGCCAACCAATAAGGGACAGCGAAAATGGTAAAAACCGTGAATAACTTTGCATGGAGTTTAAAGACAGAGTTCGCTAGTATACTGTTTCTCCATTTATAAAAGCGGCTAAAACAATTTGTTGTGGTTCACAGAAACAGTTTTCGAAAGTTGTCAAGAAAACGTATTGAAAAATATTATTCGCGTTATTCGCTTTTTACTATGTGGTTGCTTTTGTATAAAATTTTGCACATAAATTTCGTGCTCTTTTAAAATAACCTTTTTAGGGAATAAGTATATTTACCTAGGTTAACTTTAATACTTGCTGAACAACGATTGGCGGACAGGTGAATGGTCACCTACACTTGTCCGGAGAGCTTATTGATCTGAAGATCGAAGGGAACTGTCTGAACATGAATGCAGCGGTCCATTTTATAGTGGTCGACGCAGGGAAGGTTAATACTTCCAAATTTTTAAGACTACATAGGACAGAACAGTCCATGGGGAGGACGGAAGGGAAATTTGGAAGTACGGGAGGCTGGGCGGAGGAGAAGAGAAGGTGTTCCGGGGAAGTACTCCGGGGTCTGAGTTTGAAACTCTTTTTCTCCTTTACAAATCTTTCGTTGTATTCAACAAGTCATTCTATCTTGAAACGGACAATACACTCACCTAAGGACGCTAAAATGGCGCTAGAACCACTTTTCGTTTTGCTGCACTATTCAAGGCCGCTCAATATTCAGAATTCGGTGTTTTTTTTCGGACATGGTCGTGTAAGGGCGGAACTCAAGTTCCTACTATTTCTTGTACACAAGTTTTAATGTTCCATCCCAAAAGGACGTCATGTGCTCTTTAAGAGGAAAGAGTCTTCAAGGAATCAAACGCTAGGGTTAAACCCAACATTATGTAAGCAACCGGTAGGGAAACCCGACATCTCGGTGCATCCCAGCTGGCCGAACCAAGGAAATTGCGGATATTACAGATTTCCCATTTCCTAATTTAAACACTGATGGACTAAAACGGTTCTTGACATCTGTACTTCTCAGAATTGGGTGCCGAAAAGCAATATTTGTGAAAAGGCTTATTATGTGGATTGCTTAACGCTGCGTTTTACGTTACAATTATCTTTTCCCTTTCGTTACTCCCTCAGGGTAAAATGCTTGGAAAAGTTAACCTAGATTCTTTTTTTAGTGTAGATTTAAAGTTCGTCAAGGTCCAACACGCTTGTTACACTTGCTGCTTTTGGATAGCCGGTATTTTCTGGTACCATGAGGCTCAAAGACGCCCATTATGTCGCCGTTTTTGCATAAATAAAAGTTTTTGAGAAATCTGGTAAAAATTTGCCAGCCTAGTAGGAAACGTTTTAGAGCGATTACTTTGCTGTGGACTTCTTTCAAAACAATAACCTCGTGCAAGACGCAGCAAAAGTACACAGTGCTTAAAAATAAGTGAGAGTTTGAGTTGTTGTCATGTTAAGCGTGTTATCAAGAAGCAAATGGGAATGTCCTCTACAGTTTGCACGATGTTTCCTTGAGAAATTTGGGTCAAATACTGCAGGTAAATTAGATTGAGGTGCTTGTCGCTTAGGATGTCTACACCTGCATGGTTTGCATTGCTCTCGGGAATGGGCTTTCAAGGTGAGAATGTTGCTAAGAAAAGAAATCTTGTAGGTATAACGCGTGGCTACCGCAGACGTAATGGGCGTGATGTAATCAATTCAGAGGCTGCTTCTGTCATGAATCAGGAAGATGGATTCTTTGACGAAGCAGGAGACTTGGATTTAGATGCTATGAAACAGATTGATAGTCAGCGAAAAAAGTAAACAAACATTTTTAACTTAAGTTAATCTAAAAATATACCTTGTATGAAAATTAAATTAAAAGAAATACAACGAAGCGAAAATCATAAGTAACTGTCGAAATAGTTGAAAAATTTTTTTTTTGGTTGTTGTTTAGGGAAAAGAAGGAAGCCAAGGCGAGCGTGAAACGCCATATTATCAAGCAAAAGTACTTTAAAGAACCACCAAATCCTAACTTGATGACATGGGCCGAGAAGGAGTACTTGAAATATTTGCATAAATCAGAGCCTGAAAAGTGGAGCTTTGCAGCTCTAGCCGAAAATTTTGATACAACCCCAGAGGCCGTGAAGGTAGCGTCTCTTGTAGATAAATTATTATTTAGTAACTTGTCGATTTTACGCTAATATCAGCAATGAAAAGTATTTTTATAAAAATTAGTAAAGAATTGAATGTTAAATAGGTTTGAAACTACGTTACGTATTTTAAACTTCCAACTGGTTTCCTTTGTTACATAATTTTGCGTTTTCTTTACGGGTTAAAGTTTTTGTATCTTTCCAGAAAATTATTCGTGCAAATTGGACTCCAAATAGCCCGAAAGATATTACGAAACATGATGCAGCTGTTGCAAGACGGAGACAAGCATTGGGACTACCAGCAGGAACAGGAACTGGAAGTACTTCATTTGCTGCTGCGTTGATACCCGCTGGAACAGCCGACATTGACCAACCTGCCCTAGCCTGTGGCGAATTCAGTGTCTTAGTACAAAAAAGTACTAATTCGAAACAAACGAACAGTCAGACAGACAGTCGATACTCCAAGCGGGGTAAATGTAATGACCCTGATACTCTTACTCCTACACCGTCCGAGGTCCTGCTGAGGAAGGAACGCGTTTCCAGCGGGCAAGATCCGGAGAAGGATAATTTTCTAATTGCACCAATACAGAACCGGCGACGCCTTACCTTACCAGTATACATGAAAAAGCTCGAAAAGGGGGCAAGCCCCAAGTCCGAGACGGAAGAGAATCCTAGGAAGCCTAACCAGTTAACTAGCGAACCGGGAGTATTGAGAGACGATTTGACGCTCCGCGTTTGGAAAGAAAAGCAAGAGGAACTAAAACACTACATGCAAGGTAGAGGGAGGAGCGATACTAGTAATGCGGAAATAAGAAGGTTCAAGGAGGAAGTGGTGAGCGAGGATCAGGATCTTTGGAATGAGTTTTTCCAGCGCGGACGCATTGGTCGTGAAAAAGTGTATAAAAACTTGTCAGATAAGCCTGTAAAATAGTAGAAAAATGGACGCTGAATAATTCACCTAGCCAAGACATTTAATTACCTTGTTTCTCATTGAAGGAATTCTATTTATATTATTTTATTTATTTAAAATTTTCGGACAATTTACTACGTCATGATTTTCTCTTACCGCGAAGATTTACTATTAGAAAATGTCGGTTACATATGAACCGGTATTGCGAATCGATGATCCTCAATATTCGTATATATACCGCGAAGATTTACTATTAGAAAATGTCGGTTACATATGAACCGGTATTGCGAATCGATGATCCTCAGTATTCGTATATATGGGGCTTTACCTACATATAAAGCTTTACTAACGTGATGAACAATTTTTATTTTTCTCTCACATATCGGACACAGGAAGTTCAAAGATAAGTATAATTTAGGGCTTTAAATGCAGTTTCAACGGACTTTGGCTTAGTTAGTGGAGGATTAGGAACTTTATGTGAATAAATTTTATTTTAATTAAATAAATATTTTTTTAAAAAAATCTATAAAAGTGATCAAAATAAGCAAGACCTGGGTACATAGAGCTTGAATACAGTGTAACCCGCAATAAACATCGGTATAAACGGACTATCGGTATATCAGAGACGCCAATTAAGATAAATAAGCGTACTGCTATAATTGTATTTTGCTAGTCAATAACATAATAATAATTTATTCGCAAAGTATTCCGTAATTACACGCTGTTTAACGTTCATCTGAGATTTATAGTCTAGTTCTAGAAGACGTACGAGTTATAGCTAATCATTCATGATATTCTCCTTTTCTTTTTTATTTTGTGAAATAACCGATTGTACCACACGAACTACTTTGCGATGAAATTTTGGATTTGATCTGTTGCAGTAAAGATAATACTTCCACGCGTTGGCGATTGTTAATGTTTTCCTCTGTTGCTCCAACTTTACTTCACAGTTGTCAGCGCTGTACTGAACATTGCCATCGAGAAGTCAAAGGTGAGAAGTTGTGAAAGCTGGTTACATCAAAGTTATGAAAACTTGTGATAATTCTTTCATGGGAAATTGCCTGCTCCCACTTTCAAGCATTAGATATTATTTTCAGTCCAGGTTATCGCTATATTCGGACTTATTAACCAATGCAAAATACCCCACGGGGCTTCATAATTACACCGGTTAAGGCGAATTTTCGTTTCAAGCGATGTCGGTAAAACTAAACATCGTTCTCAATTGATTAAATGAGAAAAAAAAACAGACCGTAAATTTCATATCGGTATAAGCGGGTTATCGCTAAAACAGATATCGTTATACGTGGTTTCACTTTATTAATGCTATGTAACTTCAAATATTGAAAAAGGCAAAGCACCAAGTTAAACTTTGTTTTGTTAAAAAAAAAAAAAAGACTGAGTGTCATGCGTTATATGGGGAAAGCTTCCCGTATGGTTAATGAAATTCATGTACGCGATACCATGTCTCGCGTAAAAAGGAACAAGTTACAGATTGCCCCTGCGTTACCAGACATAGCATGAATCGAAACCGCGTAAATAGAGGGCGTGGGTATCCTATACTTACACAGTTTAAACTGCGCGCTTGTAGCATTGAAAATGAAAAGCAGCGCCTGCGGATTATTTCCGGGTTAGAGAGCGGTTCGGCGTCCTTTTTGTGAAGCGGCAGCAATGGAGTCGGACGTGCTGCGCGAGTTCGACGAATTTGGCATTGTTTTGAACAAAAATTTAGCATCCAAATGTAAGTATACGCTACCGTCGCCGTTCCGCACATTTAGTCACGTACTCATGAAAATTTTGTCTCTGTTTATTGACTGTTGCCAGTGTTGTCATAACGTTAAACAAGCATATCGAAGGTTTCCCGCCCTTTTAGTCTTACCTAATGGCTTTGTTCATATAGCGTGACCTCGTGGTCTTTCTATTCTTACTCTTTGTTCACGTTTTCGAGTATACAATTCCACGAGTCAAACCCGGTTAACCTTGATTTTTTGGCTCTTGGGAATGAAAGAATGTTTGCAATACGCACCAACATTTCAATTGAGATAAAATCTTGTTTCCTCCTTTTTTATACAGGTAGTACGCTTTGCCAACGTTACAACTTAAACGCTGAAGCCTTTGTCGAACACTGGCTCGCTTTTTCTACCAGTCGTTTGAAAAACGAAAACCCCAGTGAAACCGGCTTGGATCTTCTAGAGAAAGATGTTTTGAACAAAATCTGTTCTGTGCCTGCCAACAAAAATAGCCAAGCTGATACCTCCATCGTCAGCAACTCTTCATTCCACGAGTAATAATTCTATTATCTTTTTTTTGCACTTTGTATGCAACCAAGTTCGGCCGAAACCAGTTCCGAGAAACTCTAAATGCTAATTTTGAATTTGTTTTTAGCATCGAAGCCCACGAAGACCACCTGTTGGATTCATACGTCTCCACACCGAAGCGCGTAAGTTTGGCCTTCTTTGTTTTCCACAAACTATAGGGTCAAGGGTTAGCAAGGAAAGTCTTCACTACTCCCCTCCGTCCATCCAATAAATAAGCATTCGCGTGTGAACTTAAACATTCTTAAAATATAAATTCTAAATGTCAGATTAATATAATATGAATATTGAATTTCTAGATTTGCATGCATAAAATTTCAAAATTCATTTTTATTTTAAAACTGAGGCATTTCAAGGATAGGGTATGGGGTTTAAATTATTGTTTACGAAATTGTAACGATTTTGCGCTACGTCTCATATTTTTCTATTTCCCCGAGAGCAAAAATAACGGTTCTCTGGTTTGTTGAGTCAGGGTTGTATTGTATTGCTCTGCAGTGCGTAACCGTCGACAATTGAAGGCACTCCATACCCTCCCGTTGCCAACCTGGGTGTATTCGTGCTTACAAATCCTGTACTAGTTGAAGTAGGGAGACTTTCAAAATTTTTTAGGCGACACTTTAGCCCAGCGTTCTAGTTATATCTTTGGCATTAAAGCTTGCCTTAGCCTTTGGCTAACCTCCTTGCGAGAATTATAAGGAGGTGATAGAATACGCACTACAAAGGGGGGTGGGGTAGGTAGATGGGGGAGAACATAAAGATATCGAAGTCTTTTTACTTGTCTTGATCCCAGGTAATTCTTCCTCCCCTCCTCTTCTCCCGTTCCCCATCACCAACTATAGTGATAGGGGAGCTGTATAGGTATTCTCCTTCCAACAGGTATACAATCCCGACCAGGGAGGTTGGGCTGGCCGGAGAAAGATTTTCAAAAGTTGTGAGAGGAGAGGAAGTGTAGTGGGGTTGGTAGGTAAAGCCATCATTTCAAAAAAGGTAAAAACAAGGAGGGGTCTGGGTGGTGCGGTGGGGGTTAAAGGTACCGAGTTTGGGGGGAGGGAGTCTTTCTTTTTCGTTAGGCTTGAGCACTTCTTGCGTGTCCGCCGCTAGTTAGTCCTCCCAGCGCTGTTGGCGACAAGTCATCTTCGCGTGAAGATGCAAAGTTTTCGGTTTTCAACTTCACAAAAAGACTCGAGTTACGCAAGTTTGGACTTGGTGTTAGTGCTGCCTGTTACCCTTTTTTTAAGTCAAAGTAAGTGAAGTTGCGGTTGTACTAAAAAGAACGCTTTCTTTTTTCATTGTTAGTTCGCGCCAAGAAGCTTAGCGCTGCCGGGACCTTCTTTTGTCTGGTAGAGAAAGAGCAAAGCGAGCCCAACCCTTGGGAGGTATGAGTGTCTTGCGTCCCCCTCTTCCCGCCAAAGCCCTTTGTTCTGTTGCCGTTTTTCACCTACCTTATGTTGGGTAAACCTTGAGGGCTAGCTTGAGGATACAACGGTCATCTACCAGCAAAGTGGGAGGAAGGAGGGTGGGTGGTAGGGAGGCACCATTAATGGACGAAAAGGCGTTACCATTTTACCTGAGAAAGAGGGTGGGAGAGAAAGAAAGGGAGGAGGGGGCCCGGGTTCGGTTAAGAAGTTGAGGAGGTGAGGTACAGGTATTGTGGTTACCAATAGTTGGAGGAAGCATAGCAGGTATAGTTGACCGTTGGTGAGGGGGGAAGCGAGTGTGGAGGGATTCTGCAGGGCCCCAAGCCGCTGCCATTTTGTGCAATCGAGCGCAGACAACCGCCAGGCCAAAGTTGAGCAGAAATAGTGTCTTTTTTGTTGTCCACTGAAGCTTTTGTTTCAGGGATTGATAAGTTTTGACAAGTTATTGTTGTGTGCTTGTGCAATGGAACGCGAAGCTCAAAGAGATTGGTGAGTGTTAGTTGGGAAAACCGAACGCAAATTCTTGTGTACGGGAGAATTGTTGCTGATGGTTGGTGGGCATGGCTCTGACGTCATGGAGAATTGAACGCGTGACTAGATCCATACTCACCAGCTATGAGCATGCCATTACACTGGTACTACGATGCACGAATTTTTGTGGCCGACGATGCAGGTCATGGGGAAAAGTAGGTCGCTTCTCTCTAGGTGGGTATGTTTCTAGTGCATGTATGAGATTCCGTAGAAGAATCATGACTAGATCCATACTCATCTAAAGCGAGACTTTGTACGATCGACCATGTCTTTTGTGCTAGTGTTAAAAGTCCTATGCTATGTATTGCTGTTGGTACAATAAACGTTGCAAAAAAAGCTAACCCTTGATCTTCGTTACTCTACCTAGCGTAATATATCGTAAGAATACGTTGTTATTTGAAATAGGTGGGCGGAGGTGTGAAGCGACTCAAAACGCCGGATGTTGGAGGATCGAGACGACCGTTTGAGAGTCCGGGCTTGCATTTTTCTCCCACTTTGTCCGTCTCAGCACAGAATACGTAAGTTTCTCCTGTTGCAAGGCAGAATCTCACTGTTACAAACACATTTAAGACAGCTATTGCGAGAAGTCGGAAGGACCCGGTTTATTAAATTTGCAAAGAAAAGCATTAAATGTAACGATCTTATTTATCATTTAAATTTACGCCACAAATAAGGCACAAGGCCTTTATAAAACATAAAAAATCACATGTCAGTTATAAACTTTCGTTGGGACATGAAACTACCAATCTGTACGGAAGTGGGAGCTTTTCTTCTCGCCCTCACCATCTCGGTTCCTAGTTTTCTTATACTAAACTAACTAAAACTAACAAACCAACATTTTGGAGCCGAAAAGTCGTCTAGTAAGTCTTTAAATACCTGATAGGAGGAGTATTTTTATACTTTTTTTGCTAAGTTATTCCATTCGTACACTATTGAAATCAAACAATTGCTGTTACCGATGTTAAATAGAATAAAAAAGTTTCTCTCACATGGGAGTTTTGTCACACTGAGATTTGACTGTACACAAGAACGTCGTATGTAATGAAACCTGTTTATTGAATATTCGGCTATTGTAAGTCACAAGGATGTCTAGATGTACATAAAGTGTCCGGTACAGCAAGCTTTGAATGAGATCCTCCCGTCATTCGGGAGGGTTCTCTATCCTTCAGGAGGTTCGTTGTAGCGAGATATTTCTGCTTATAAATCGAGGTTTTGAAGTACTATTCTTTTGGGGGAAGTAGTCCATCGTCATCGGCGCGGGAGAAGTATGAGAACCGGACCAATGCTTTGGAAGTGCTGATGAAGCACAAAACTCAGAACAGGAATGTGACTTGGGTGAATGACAACGCTAATCTGTCCGTGTGCCTCAAATATGACGTGGGTGACACGTCCAAGCCTTGGAAGTATATGCTGGAGAAGTTGCGCGATCGTGCAGCGATTTTGGATGAAGCGACCGAACGTTGGCGAACTGTTTATGAGGATGAAGCCAAAGTGTCGCCCGACGAATGGTTTCCGGTTTCCTACAGTAGCACAGTAATAAATCAAAGTCACCCTTTTCGTTCTCTTCTAGCGGACATTTTTGGTTTGCTTTTAGGAGCCGGTAAGAGTTTTAGGACGAGTTTGCTGTGATTCCAACGGCAGACTGAACGCAGCATCGATTTTGTTGGAAGGCGCGCGGGAAGATAGCAACGGCACTACTGTAGTGTTAGATGTGCGGCAATTGGCAGGCTATGCGTTCTTTCCTGGGCAAATTGTAGCTTTAGAAGGGATTAACCCTGAGGGTAAATGCTTCCAAGTGACTCAGTGTTTGCCGGTACCGTCTTTGGAGTCGTGTTTGCTCAGTTTGCAAATTCCGGATGGCGAAAAGCTTCAAATTGTAGCGGCTTCCGGACCGTACACTTTTTCCGATGAATTATCCTATGCTCCTTTGACGGATTTCCTGTCGTATGTAGTCCAACATCAACCGCACGTTTGCGTGCTGATGGGACCCTTTGTCGACATAAAAAATAAGATCATTGAGACCGGTGACCTGGATGTTACCTATCATGAACTTTTCATGCAACTCATGGACAAAATTACCTCCACTCTACAAGGGTAATATAGGGAAATTTTTTGAGGTAATTCGTAAAACGGTTGACTTTACGAGAATGATTTTGTAGGCTCAAGACCCAGGTCGTATTGGTGGCTAGCGCAAGAGACGCCCATCACGATGTAATATACCCCACGCCTCCTTATCTCTTTACCCAATCCTTGGGGCCAAATTTCCATGTAGTGCCAGATCCCTGCGTTGTGGATATTGCCGGCCTGAAAGTGGCCGTAACTGCAACGGATGTTCTCTTCCATTTGGGGAAAGAAGAAGTTGCAACGTAAGTTTGTTACGGACAGCAATTGTTAGTAGAAACGACCTAAACAAACGACCCTATGCTTACTACTATCTTTTAGTTACGTAATTCGAAGGAAAATTTTTCACAATAGAAACATTCATTGTTGTTCAGTGTCGTAAAGATAGGACAGGACCGTTTGCTTGGGTTATTTTTATGAGGAATATAAGTAGTATATAGCTCTGTCGTGTGTCGTAATTGTAATTATGATTTAATCAAGCCGTGTCTTTCCAGAGCACCACCTGGCTCCGATCGATTAGGCCGTCTGGCGAGTCATTTACTGATGCAGCGTACGTTTTACCCGCTTTTCCCCTCCAATGAGGAAGTTAGCCTTGATTTGCATTTCTGGGAGCAGCGTGCGTTGCTTCAAGAAAAGCCCCATGTGATTATTCTACCTTCGGATCTCAGGATGTTCATCAAGGTTAGGATTAAGTTTAGCAAGCATCAATGCAATCTTTAATACTTTTTGTGCATTGTTCGTTCAGGAAGTTGAGGATTGCGTTGTGGTGAATCCAGAACGGTTATGCAAAGGCAGTTCCGGCGGTTCTTTCCTAAGATTCCAAGTCGACTCATCGGAAGGTATCCAAGGCGAGATTTTACGGATTTAAGCGGAATGATTTCAGAACCCTTGAATTTCGTTTTATTATACTTTGCCAATGTAATATGTAGAAAAATCTTCAAATGTCATTACACGAAGTAACGCAACACGGAGACAACGCTTCCCAAGTTAAATCTATGAACGTGAAGGACTGGGAGTGTGTGCTGAAAGCTATAACAGAAGGGGCGGGGAAGGAATTGACATTAAAAGACCCAAAAATATAGAACGAAGACGAGAAATACAACGATACCGGCACCAATCTTGGCATAGGTTGACTGAAGGTTGAGGTAACGCGCATCTTTTTTGTATTTTTGGGAGAGAACGGAAAGGTTCTGTGCTTTGTTATCGAGTTCTGAGAGTAAGCTGCCTCGCTGTAAGACGTCGTCGATGTTCTGGACCATAATTCGTTGGACGTCTTGCAACTCGGAATTTAAATTGTTCAGGTTCCGCCGTGTCCGGGAATCTAGGTAGGATTTCCTTGCTTTCTGGATGTACGTATCTAGAAAAAAATACAAAGATACGTACTCTCATAAGCCACTCACAATAAGACATTCAACTAACTTACCAAATTCGATAAAGCTGTAAGGTCTCGAAACGGTGTTAACTCGGGCACCGTACTGGGAGTGAAATTCTTGCGCTAAATCTTCAAGATAAGAAAACGCTAACTTTTTGGAGTAGTTTTTGTCGCATAAGACTAAGTAACATACGTCGTTTTCGATCATATAACTGCAAAGAAACAAACAAAAATAAAAAACGTCAAAAATTACAAAACAATAAAAAGTATAACTGACTGTATGGAATATAATACCGCTCTCAAACTACCTCGCAGTAATCAAACAGACTTCTAATTCTCACAGAGCTTTCAAGAGTGCCATGCTTTTAAGGTTGTATAATAAAATCTCACTATACGTACACACAAGGTGACAAAAATCCTATCCGTTATAGACAATTATAAAGTATGTATTAGCCAATGTTAGGTTCAAAATGAATTATGAAGTAGTTTCACTTTCTTTTTCTATAATTTCTATTATTTCACGTTTCATGTCAAGTGTTAATGGATGCCGTTTCACACGAGCAGCCTTTTTGGGCCATTCGTTTAATGAAAAAATAAAGCACAGTCTAACTATCACAGTTTTTTTTTTATTTTCATCTATAGCACTTATGGCCAATGGAAGTTATTTAAGCAAGATAACACCAAAGGTACTTGTTTGAGGGGTCCTACTGAAACTTGGATCTTAAAAAGCTCGGATCTTAAGTAGCGGGGTTTTGTGAAAAATAAACGTTCCCCTCTAACGCTGTTGCTTTTCATACATTAATGTATGGCAGCGCTTGTGTTCACTATATCCGAAGGAAAAAAGCACGTGTAAATTGGCAAAGGGAACCGAGTTTATATACGTTATAAGCGAAATACGTTATAAGTGAATTCGCTATAGCCGACGCTTTCCGTGTACATTTGCATAGGTGTTTCGCCGGGGACTACTGGTCTTGTACACTATAGCCCATCGTTCGTTATAACCAGCGTAGGTTATAGCGAAATTTTACTGTACTAACAACAATGAAGTTAAATCTCGAAATTCAATTTACTGGAAGAGGTAAGGTCCTGTTTCGATGGTGCATCTCGATGGACTTTGCTGTGTTAGTTTTCGGAATAGCATTTTAGCTTGGTTCTGATAGTCCAATACGCTCCTTCCCCCCTAAACACCAAACAAATCAACGAAAAACAAATAAAAATACAACAATTTGATTTCTTACTTGTTCATCTTCTTGGATTGATGCTGCTAAAGGTAAGCCATCGACAACTCGGGCAATCATAGTCATGAGAACCATTTTAAGCACTTATTCTCCAATTTCACAGAGATGACAAACTAGTTAACTTACCAGGCGCTAATTTACCTGGCTTTAAATTAGGTTGACATACAAGTGCCCGGTGATGTGGCTACTGAGTCATCGTTGTCAGCTTAAGGGGGTTCATCCCCTTCAAAGTTTAATTGTGTTTTTTTCCCACCTTCTTGGTTTCAAAAATAGTTTTTACTTCTATAATTTATTTAAAGAGGCTCTATATCTGTGGTTTGAAGAAAAAGTACGAAAAATACTCCCAGGTAGAAAAAAGTTTGTTTTTCACTGTACTTGGCAACGCCGACTTGGAGAAAACGTCAGGTGAAGCAGGTTGAAGGAAAAGTTGGAGATAAATTTTACGCCTTTTCACTTTGCCCACACGTAACTTTCCATCCTTTTAACGACTTAAACAATTATTCTTCCTATAGCTAGTGTTCTGCAAGCTTACGAGTGTTGTGAGTGGGTTTTGGTTCGGGAATTCCATGTCAGTAAGAATTCATGCAATCACAGCAGCTTCATCTTTAACTTATAGACAAAACAGGTGTTCCGGCTCTTGCCTTAGAAAGTCGATATGTACCGGCAACAAACTAGACCAGGAGCAAGTAACGCAGTTAATTGTAGTGGCTGTGTTTTTTTTTTAAAAAAAAAATCTTGAACTTCCTTAGGTCCCCGTCCAAGTGTTCCTCCACCAACTCCGTACTATACTCCAGGCTCAGCGCCCGTTCCTAATTTCGGAGCTGTTCCATTATACGATCCGACCCATTATGCATCCCCTCAGCAAATGCCCAGCCCCTATTTTCTAAACGTAAATTGCAGAATCTCAACAACCCGTTTTTCTTGATAATAATGTGTATTTTTCCCTTTAGGGAACGATGGCTCCTCCCCCACAGCCTTCTTTGGCGACATCGGTACCTCCCCCGACGTGGAATAACGTTCCTGTACCGCAACAAATGGCAGTAAAGCAAGATAAAGATCCCTGGGATTGGGACCAAGGGGCATCGCAGCCTACGGCGACGAGCCACGTACCAGAAGCGAGTCAGTACTCCCAGTACGCCGGCTATGAGCAGTCACCGAATCCCCAAGACTCTTACTACGCTAATCAACAAGCTTATTACGGCTACTCGGGACAAGACTCTGCTCAAAATAACAATGCAGCCTATAGTATTTACCAGCCACATCCTGTAATTAATACCAATGGTACCGAAGATCATTTGGAACCTGAACACCTTCCGGAGCAGTTCGTTAGTGATACGTATAATGCTAATGTACAACCAGAGGTTCCAACAACGGACGTCGAGGAAATCGCGCAAGCTTTGGATAGTGTGAATATGAACGAACCTTACGCTGCCCCCGCACCGACAGCTGATAAGTACCTCCCAGCACAGTCTGAGGCGACCCAACCTGAACAAGACAACCCACTTAGTAGTGAATCAAGCCAAGCTGTACTGGAACCTTGGTCAAGAGTTTCAACATGGGGTTCAGGTAAAAACTAACTTTGCTGAGGTTCCTATTTCCTAAGTTCTCAAGCAAGAAAAGATCAATAGTATTAAGGAAATCATCTAAGATAAAAAAATAAATTAGCAGATAGGTAAAATACAAAAAAAGTTCAAGTTATCGTCTAAGTTACATCCTACCGTGCAGATTAATTGCATTTTTCTGTAGGTTGGGAAGTTGAAGAACCTGTTTTGGACGTCGAGACTACCGAGGAACATACCAGTGAAGTACCGCGAGGTTTGGGCGAACGTAGTTCATCATTAGATGGCTCATCTTTCATCGAACAACCCCAAGTTCCCCCTTCTACCTTGGTCCCGGATGTGCCAAAACCGCCCGCCAGCCCTGTACCTATATTCAATCCAGTAGCCACGCCTTCTGACCCTGTAGCGCCACGAGTGGAGAAAGCCGGTTCAGCCGAAAGGGCGAATTTCTATATCGGTTCACGACCGCCTTCAGTAGCAGCTGGAAGTGAGCTTCTGCCTCCAGCAGATGCGCCTTTGGCGACACGGAGTCACGTACCTGGCTCGGGAGGACCTGGTCCAAGAGTGCTGCCACCTAGCCGACCTTTAGCGTCCGCTTTGGAAGGCGAAGAACGTACAGATGCTGAAGGCATTGACGGCTTGAGTGCCATTCCAACCGCACCTTTCGCGAGACCAAAGTCCCAAACCACGCCAGCGCCGCCTCCTGGTCCCATTCCTCAGCGTCCCTCACCCGTAGCCACGCCTTTACAAAACCGTCAACCACATGCACCCGTTGGCAGCGAATTTGGTCCCCCGAAACGGTAAATATACAATGCTGAAATTTATGATTATGTTACTCGTCATTTCCAGTATTATCACCTTTTTGTTTATATAGCCTTTAATAATATAGTAGAATTTCATCACAACCAAGGTTGAATTATCGCGGTGTTTTTGTACAACGGTAATTATCACAGTAGACATTATCACCGTTTCACTCTACCGCATTAAACTATAAAGTACGGCATTATGGCAAGCACTTCAATGTATCGCGCTGTAGCGGTAAGATGGGTGAAGTTGGCTTTCAAGCCAGCCTATGGTGGTTCGCTTGACACGACGCCACTGCAAGTTCACCATTTTATCATATACGTCGTCAAGCTTTTTTAATAGATTTTAAATGTTATGTAAATTCATCTTATAAACGTGTCTTTCTCGTACATGTGCTACTTGCAGTGAATTATCACACTCACACGTCACCGCTTTAATAAAGCTTTTGTTTCTAACAAATAATTAGCATATTCAACAGATATTCTTGAGTCAAAATTCTCGGTGTTTAGGTATATTTTTTTTTACTATTGACCACTAAGACCCATGAGGTTTTCGTTCCTATCTACTAGCCCTTGGCATTTTAGAAGCAAGGCTTATATTTAAGTTTAGTTGTTTATTTGTTGGTGTAAGAGATAATCGATATCGCACCATCGATAAATTGTCATCCTATTCTGTCTTAGGAAGTATTAAAAATTTAAGAAGCATCGTATAGGCAATTCCCGGCGTTACTTCATCAGTCTGAAAATAATGAATGGTACTATCACGCTATCCAGTACCGAACACCTCCTTTTCTTACCGCCACCCATTACCCTTAACGCAAAAGGTTCAAAATCTCGCGGTAAATACATTACCGCGATACGGTAACAAAAAATCCCTTTTACCTGCTAGCGGTAATTTTTTTTTACCGTATTCAGCCCTGATCATAACGATTATTCTGTGACAAAAAAAAATAGTGTATCCGGAGTTCTTTACATCCAACGCTTTTTCTTTGCATTTATAATAACTCGGGACCTTTAAATCCGTAAATTGTAATCGATAGTTCGTTATAACGAGATTATACAGAAGTGTAAGTATTTTAGCATTATTAATCAGAATTAGATTAGAGATCATTTCCAAATTCACACAAAAATTGCAATAATATGATTAATATAGTATATCCTACGTTTTCGTGTTAAATGTTGAATAACATGGATTTTTAGAGCATGTAGTAATGAAGATTTTTATTATTTTCTAGTTATCCCAATGCAAGTGTTACAGGAAATGTAGCAACGCCGTCTTTGCCGCCCAGTTCGGAACGTATGGTGCCAGGCAGTGGAGGCAGTGAACCGGTCCCAACTACTGCTCCGTCGCGTGGATCACACCCGCCCACCATTCTTCCGCCACCGCCTACTACCGGCACGTTTTATCGCGAGGAAAGTCCGCCTGAACCGCGCATTGTGACAGGCTACGCAGGCAACGACCCCGTAGTGCCTCCGCCCCCTTCAAACGTTACCAGCCCAGCGACAAGTGCTGCTGTCGGACGCCCTCCATCGGCTGATCGCAACTCGTCTCGCCCTGGCTCTGTGAAGGAAGAAACCTTAAGCCCGCCTCCTCCGCCTAGGAGCGAAACTATTGGTTCAGAACAACACCCGAGAGACAAAAGTAATTCCTTGGATTTTTATTATTATTTAACTATGTGTTTTACTTACTTTTAATTAATTACAATTATCCGAAACTTATATACTTTAATTTAAAAACAAGAAAAAAAATCACCTGAGCGTCTTTTTTCTTTGGATTTCGCTAAATCACGTTGTTTAGGTGGCGTTGTGCCTGCCGTAGTAATGGGAAGTACTCATGTGTCCGAACCTGAGCGGATCGAAGAGTCTGAAATGGAGCAAATCGCTCGTACCGGAGAAGATACCGGCAGGAGGTACAGCGATGACAGGGAACTGGCTGACGCTGATCCTAGGAGAGGCGATGCTCGCAGCGATCGACGGGAGCGTGACCATCGGGACCGAGAAGAGGATCGACAGCGCTCTCGGCGCTATGGCGAAGAGGATTACTACCGGGACAGAAGAGACCGTGACCGAGGTGATCGATATGATCGTGATGAATACGACCGTCGGGATAAGCGCCGGGATATGCGCAGGTATGATAATCGGATCTTGGCAAAAGATTCGTGAATGTAGCCATAATAGGAGGTAGTAATCGGAAAACTTGCTTAAGTATGTGGAGGAGAAGGGAGTTTCCTCGGTGACCAGGTTGTGTTCATTTAGATGTTTCTTTTTTGTTATGAAGCATCAAAGCATGGTTGCCTGGCTGGTTGTGGATTTAATTTTGTGTTCCATACCCCCTTTTATGACCTTTTGTGTTTGTTATGCCATTTCCTTGGTTAAACATGACAGCCGAACGGATTATTATCCTGATGATGAATTCGACACGAGATCAACAGGGCGACGCTCGGTTTTCGAAGAGGATATCTCGTCCTCGGGAGGTCCTGGCAGGTCAGATTACAATTATTACTACAGGTGGGTAGAAGCGCACACGAGCACCTTTGATTTTTTGTTCGTTTTATCTCACGCTTTTTGCACTGCTTCCCTTTTTTCATTTTCTGCTTGGTCTGTGTGAGTTCTTGTGTTCCAATAGATGTTGTTCGTTAGATATAGTTCCTTCGATAAGGTAAGTTTCTGCGTAATTTTGACTCGAATTGCAGTCATTTGTGAACTTTACGGACTAATAGAGGAACGTGTGTCACAGATATAGTATTTCGTTTCATTGCTTACATTTACGAAACATAGTATACATAAAGATTTTGCAAGTATTTTCCTCTGTTGGTCCTTTGTTGCGAGGTTTGAGTGTACTTTTCAACTGTTTCTTTATCTCTGGGATTTCTGCAGCTACGACGGTTTGTTAGTGGAATTAAGCTAATAATTCTTTTCTTACTTAATTATAGGGACGCCAGGCGCCGTGACTATGACAGAGACTTGCGTGGAAGGGAAGAACGAGATCGCTATTACCGCAGTGATCGGCCTGACGAACGCGATCGACCCTACAGGTTGGAAATTTGGTTTGTTAATACCATTTGTTTTTTTTTTTTAGTTTGCTTACCTTTGTTGTATGCAAAATTAAAAATATATAACTATAATTATCATCGCTGTTATTGACTGGGTTATTATAGTGAATTTATGTTGGTCGGATTAGGAGCTTTTTCTTTGAAGTTCGAAATGCTTTCAAAGCTATTGTTTTGTCTTGTTTTTGTATTTTTTTCACTTTAAACGTTATGTGTTTAATCATTTAATCTTTTTTTTTTTTTCAGGTCGAGACAAGGCAGTACCTCTGAAAACCCCGAAATGTTAGACCGTAGTGGACGAGAACGGGATCCTAGGGATTACCGTGATCCTAGAGATCCTCGTGATGCGCGTGATCCTCGCGACCCACGTTATGATGCCTACAGAGGCAAGTACGATAAATACGACCCGCGAAGCGGATACCTTCGTCCTGGTAATTTACTACGACATTGAAATGTAAATTGAAAAAGATATTTTACCGTTGTATGTCTTTCAGGTTACGATTATTATGGTCGTGCTGCGTATGATCAATATCGTTACCCATACGGAGCACCATATGACTATGAAGCTTACAAATATAACTACGCTTATTGGGAGCAAATGAAGAAATCAAACCCTGTTGCGTATGCGGAGTGGTATCAAAGAACGTATGGAGCTGCGGCAGCTGCCGCTGCCGCCCAAACGCCTGGACGCTACCCAGGACATCCTTACACATTGTCGGTGCCGGCTTCCGAACTTGATAGAGCGTCTGTGCATTCAGGACGCTCCTCGGTGAATGACGACGTTAGAAAAGAGAGGTAATTGTATATTTTCATACATTATCTAATTGTTCCTACTTTCAAATAATTGTATGATCGAATCATAATGCCGCTTTTAGCACCTTATTGATTTTTGACTGCGTCAGTAGTTATTTACATTGTATTATGCGTCGGTTTAATTCATTTTAAATAAAAAATCATCTAATTTATTGTCCTTTTGTTTCTTTTATTTATTTCTGCTCCTTGACTTAGGTACGGCGCTGACTATAACCGTAGTAGTTTGGGTATGCAACTCGATCAAAGCACCATTTACCCTGATCCTAGTCTCATAGGGGCTGGTTATGAGCCTAACTTGACTACGTATGTGGAAGAACCACAAGATCTGACGCCTCACAAGTTTACGTCACCTCACATCGCTGGTAAATAGAATAATAAATTTCGTAAAAATTTACGTGAGGTAAACTTGTCTTACAACATGTTATCTTATGGGTGTGTTTGTTGTTTTATAGGTCGTTTTACGCACCAAGGGCAATTTCTGTTAGTGCCAAGCCACGACCCACGTGATCCAGGTCAGCCGCAAGTGGAATTGTACGACTTAAAAAGTTTGCTGCGCAACTGGCCTGAACTCCAAGAACTCGAAGCATTCCCTGGACCTTTAGTCAATGGACAAACCCATAAACATAATGTGATCCAATTTTGCCAACAGAAAGTGAAACAAGCTCAACAGGAGGAGCGCTTAGTAGACAGACAGTCGTATATCTTAATATGGGAACTTTTAATGCTGCTTATCCGTCAAAACGGAGTAAGTTTCATTATCGTGATTTTGATAATTTTCTATATTTGTAAGTTTTATTAACTTCAAAAGTTTTCCTTTTCCTTTATGTCTTTTAAAAGATCAGTTATTTTATTAATTTGTTTTATTTTTATTGTTTTTGAGTATTTTTTTTTTTGAGATTCTTCATAATTTCATGATTAAGAATACTCCTCTTTGTTTTCTTATTATTTTAACTTGTTTATTATATTTCTTTATCGGCTTATTTTTCTATTACCTTTTCATTTATATAGACTGTAGTTGGTGCAGATATTGCGGAATTGTTGCTGGGCAATGAGTCCAGTTCTCCTGCTCAGACTTCCATCCACGAATCTATTGATTATTCAACAGCAACTAAGGAATCAGTGGAAGACACGTCAGTAGTGCAAGATCGCAGTTTAGTAGCGAAATGTAATGAAAAATCGGTGACGGAAACGTTCCGGCAGCATTTGCTGTACGGCCATAAAAAGGAAGCGTTAGAATGGGCCATGCGAGAAGGCTTGTGGGGACACGCCTTGTTTTTAGCCTCCAAAATGGATAACCGGACATACTCGAGCGTGTTAAGCCGCTTTGCAAACGGACTATCTCTCACTGACCCGTTGCAAACGCTGTACCAACTCATGTCCGGTCGTCAACCAGCAGCGGTTACAGTAAATAATATTACCTTGTTTTTTCTTATATAGATTAATGATGGTTAATTTCGAAACGTTATTTCTCAGTGCGTTGGAGAAGAAAAATGGGGTGATTGGCGCCCACATTTGGCCATGATGCTGTCCAATACGTCCAACCGACCTGACTTGGATAAGAAATCGATCTTAACTATGGGAGATTCGCTCTTGAGCAAGAATTTGATTTATGCAGCCCAGTTTTGCTACCTTATGGGCCAGTTGGATTGGGCGAACTATGGCAAGCATGCCAAATTAGTCCTCTTGACGGGCAATGCTCTACTGCCTTTCAAAGTACTTCCATTTTCACTTCAATTTTCGCAGTGTTTCGGACAATACTTTTGTATAGTGTTTTGCCACCAACGAAGCCATACAGTGCACCGAAGTGTATGAATTTGCAAGGCAGTTAGCTACACCGGAGTATCATATTCCTCACTTCCAGGTAGAATTGGAAAAAAAGCATTCATATGAAACTGACTTTTAATATTATGTCAATATGGCAATTTCCTTAGTGGTACAAATATCTGTATGCCTGTCGTTTGCTGGACATGGGAATGGCAACGGAAGCTATGCATTATTGCGAAGTTTTGAGCCGTGCTTTGTGTACGCACCCTTCAGTCCATCCCGCTAGCCTTGCCACACAGGTGTACACCCTGGGCAGAGGGTTGAAACACTTGGATCCAGTATTCCAAGAACAAGAAGGTCAAGAAGGCTCGTTACAGGAACCTAAATGGCTACAAGATTTGACTCTTTTGATGGAACAGCAACGAGTAAACTCGCTTTCTTTAACTTTTATTTCTCCAATCATGTCAAATTCCTTTTCTTCTTCGTTTAAATTTTTTATTTATTTAATTATTTATTTTTTAAATAAACTTTTTTCAATGATTTTGCTATGTAATGACTACTGCGACAACTGTTTTCCTTCTGGCCTAGCTTTTGTCAACTATCTTTTAATATTTTCGATTATTTTTATCACCTTTTTTTATTGATTGATTCATATTTGTGTGTCTTTTTCTTTATATATTGATCTAATAGTTCAAAAGGTTTAACATTTGTGCTTTTAGACTGGTTTGGTGAGCATGGAAACACCTAGTTTTGGTTCCACCTCCAACTTGACCTCTTCAGAAACGGGCGATACTCCCTCGAAGGAAACCTTAAATTTTGCCACTACCAATGTGTTACAGAATAATGTGACACCACATCAGAATCTGGCCACGCCTTTGCAAGAACCTCCAGTGGCTAGCACACCCCAGACCGACCAGGTAGAAAGTACCCGTATCGCATAAAATCGTATATAATAATCCAATTTTATGTAATATCATAGCAAGCATCGTGGCAACATTACGATCTAAATTCCATGGGGGCCGAATCGCAATATCCTTCCTACAGTAGCTACCAACAGCAGCCTGAACAACAACAGTGGGTAGCCGACCAGCAGCAATCGCAGTCAACGAGCCAGAGTATTGGCTACGATGCGAACCAGCCATATTGGGGCCCGAGTAATCAATGGAATTCGCATCCCGGAGTTCCTGAGCCTGTTACATCGCCATATTGGGGAGACAACAACTTGCAGACCGTAAGTTCCGTTAAATTTGGTTTTCGTAACCTGTTTACTTAGTATTAGGTAATATCCCCATTTCCCTATTGATGCTTTGGGAAACTAACAACTTGCGAGTGGTTTCGGTGTTGCGGTTTGGGCTAACCTTCACTTTTATGCTTCTTTTTTTTGTACGTTTGGGTGGGGTTTTGCAAAGGGCTTACGGTTGCGCGGAACGAGTAATGTAGCGCGCTTGGAACAACCCACCTCGACCGTGCGACGTGGTCCCGGTCAACCACGCCCCTTTTCTTTCCCAACCACCAAACCTTTAATCTATAACGGCACTTATCCTATCGACCGCCCCGAATTGTTGGAATTTCCTCAGATGGGCAGGAAAGTTCCGGAAAGTATTGGCGAAGATGACCGGGAAGAAGAGGAAGATGAAGACGATGAGGTGACAGTGTGACTCGTGTCGCATGTACCCTCTTTTGTTTTGCATGGTTTTATTGTAGGGTGTCATGGTTTGTGTTTGTCTTGTACATCCAGCTAGGAATGTCACTGAGAACGTGTAAGTAACGTTTAAGTTTTTACTTATCTTTGTAGAGCACTACTACTCCGTATGAAGCTGAAGACTATAACATTTCACCCAGAAGCGATTACGGCAATGATCTGCGGCAAGAACGCAAAGAGGAGCCGGAAAGAGACGAAAAACCCACCAAGGATAACGCTAACAAAGACAATAAAAGCAAAAAGTTAGCCAGCACTGATAACAATGCACAAAGTGGGTGGTTTGGTGGCCTTTTTAACAAGTTCTCTTTGAAACCTAAGAACCAGATGAAACTTCCAGATGATAAGAAACCCAAGGTATTTCTACTTACTTCTAAAAGCTTCTTTTTAGAAAAATAAAAAATCCTTTCGTATTATTTTATTTGTTTTAGTTATTTGAGAATCTTAGTGAGCTCTTATGTCATAAAAGATTTATAAGCCGATTGTATAATAAGCCAGTTTTTCTATAAATTATGTCCTATTAAAATTGTAGTTTCTTTTATTTCTATTTGGATCATAGCAATTTTCGTGTTAAATTTTTTCTTGTCTTCGTAGATTGTATACGATGAAGCGAAGAAACGGTGGGTCAATTTGGAAGAGGACGAAGACGAGGGCAGCGTAGCACCACCAGCACCTCCGAAAGATACCGAGCTGATGAAGCCACCGCAGCAAAGAGCACCCATGGCTAACGTGGGTGCAAACCTACCCACTGCTGCTGCCAATCCTACTGCGCCACCTCCAGCTACCGGAGGAAACCTTTACAAACTACCGAAGGGGCGGGCGTTAAGACCCAGTTACGTTGATGTACTCAATCCAGGAGGCACTGCTTCTAGTAATAATACTGCCAATGGCCCCATGACTACGCCATTGAATGAACCACCAGTGCCCAGTTTCTTCGTACCTCCACCAGGTAAAATTTTTGAGAGTTCGATTTTAAAATAAAAATATTAATTTCATCTGTTCTTGTATAGCGCCGTTAGGTCAAGCGTCTTCATTGGACTTCATCACACCCGCTGCGCAATCTACAACGCCTGCTCCAGCCTCCGACGTAAGTTTTCGCTAATATATGCCAGTCACTCTTGATTACATTTCTTTTGGATTTTATTCGTAACATTACGGTTAAGTTACGAATGCTAATTCCGTTAGAAATTGGTCTACATTTTGTCTTTAATTAGAAAAGTGAATAATACAGGCCACCATGTTCCTACTTTTGTTCAGATTTATAGTCGTATCTCTCTTAATTTTCTGGATTTTTGTCTGTAGTTTTTAATGGAATTTGGTAGACGTAATGTTTTGCAAGTAATGTACTGTTATTAATTAGGATGTCGGCCAGCAACATCAAGAGCCTGTCATGTTCAATCCTTCCCAGTTTGCCAGTACGGGACCTTCGCCGACAGCTGGACCCGGGCCAAGGCGTCGATATCCTCATTAACCTAGATGGACTTTTATTAGGCGTGTATAACACGATTAGGGAATGAAGTGAGTATGGACGGAAGGGTGAATTCTGTGAATAGTTTACTCCTTTATGATACCGCATGGTTTAAGTGAAATGTTTTAAAAGAAGTTATTTTTCCCCCTTGGTTAATTTTGTATGTCTTGTTTTGTTTTTTTTGGTTCGAGGTTTGTGTTAGGAGATTCGTATTCGCCCCATTGGGACAAAAACTGTACCCTTATTTAGAGGAATTATAATAGGTGTTTATAGTAAATTTAGGTCCACAGATTTTTTTCCCTTTTCTTTATGTTTTGTCATTGGGAGGCACGGTTAGCATTCTTCCCCCCTTTACGGTGGTTGAGGGACGGATTGTAAGCAAGAAATGGTGGAAGTGAGTAAATTCTTTATCACAAAATGAGAAAATGATTCTTCGAACATTTCTTAAGGATGTTTGCGGTAAAGGATGTAAAGTTACAGTACAGAAAATCTTGCGACACACTAGCTTGCTTTATGCGCGAATCATAGCAGGTATTGTTCAAGTCTAAGAGCTCGAAAAGTGCGGGGTGAATCATTATAAATAACTATGGCATGTAAGTAGCTTCACGACGCGTCGTGCAATCCAAATTACGAAGTATTACGAAGCACCAACTCGGAAGTCCGGTTTGATATGCAAACTGTTGCTGTATAGATGCACACATTTTCGAATTTGAAATTTTTAAGCGATTTCACAGCTTTCAACGAGTATAGATTTCTTACTGCAGTTCTCTAACTTGGAATCGAAAGAAAAGAATATGATCTGATTTCTGCACAGTTCGCGAAAGTGTACCAAAGCAGCAACATTTTTATCCGGAAAGCATGTACATAACGGAATTACTAGGACTTTCGTGCATAGAAAGGGAAAAGCACATGTAAACATTATAGAACCTTTTCATCCTTATCCTGTTGCAGTAATGTCAAAGATTCGTCGTAGAGCGTAGGAAGAAGGGTATAATTTTGTCATATTTCGTCCACAGTTTTGTCACGTTTTCTTACTTTTCTGTGCATTCTTCTTTTTCGTAAAATATCGTGTTGTCACTGAAAAATCTCGTGACGAGAACTGCATTTTCAAATTTATTCGTCGAACGTAATAACGTCGTAACGCGACGTATTTTGTTTAGCAGCCTAGGAAAAGATCAATTTTGCTGGAAACCAAGGTGGCTATGCCCTGCGCGCCAAACGCTTGTCGACCGCGTTTGGCATGACCAGCAGGACCTCTTCTGATAGGTCAGGAGCAAGCACATAGCGTGTGTCCTGCTTCCTAGGAGGGACCCGTGACGCTTAAGACTGAACTTTATAGCAGCCTACAGCTTTTTAAACAGAAGCGTTAAAAGCATTGCACAGTTCGCTGTTTAGTTATATGGAACGCGAATCGGAAGTGGTTTGTTTTGCTTTGGCAAGTGGTCTGTGGCTTGAATAGCCTACACAGTCGGCTGTTATATTTTTCTTCGGGAACAGAGTCATATTTCGTGTGTATAATGTGTTGTAATATGGCATAATTTTTTAGAATAAATCCATTATCCATGGCGCAAACTGTTGCAAGTGTAAATACAAGCCAAGCCAACGTTTCCTCAGAAATTAGTCGTCGGAATCCCCAAGATGACTACGAACTTGTACAACGAATTGGTTCCGGAACATACGGAGACGTTTACAAGGTAATTCTTCCTCTTAATTCTGATATATTTTCATGTAAAATCTTTAAATTTTCATAGGCTAAACGGCTTTCCGCGAATGATTGGGCGGCCATCAAGGTAATTAAGGTGGAGCCTGGCGATGATTTCAACATCATCCAACAAGAGATTCTCATGATGAAAGATTGTATGCACCCCAACATTGTTGCGTACTTTGGTAGCTACCTGCGGAGAGATAAGTTATGGATCTGTATGGAATACTGTGGTGGGGGCTCGTTACAAGATATTTATCACAGTAAATCTCCTTTACCATTATTTACCCGTTATCTTACCTTTCCAACAATGCATCGTCTCTCTTATTGCAGTTACGGGGCCTTTGACTGAGCCGCAGATTGCCTACATGTGCCGAGAAACTCTATATGGTCTCGCGTACCTGCATATTTCGGGTCGGATGCACCGTGACGTCAAGGTATCTTTGTATTGTTTTGCCGTGCTCTTCGATGTGTGATGACGAATTTTAATCACACGCTATTCATCCTCCTTGCAGGGAGCCAACATTTTGTTGACCGAAGCTGGTGGAGTTAAGTTAGCCGATTTCGGCGTCTCCGCTCAATTAAGCGCCACTTTAGGCAAGCGTAAATCCTTTATTGGGACGCCGTACTGGATGGCGCCAGAAGTGGCAGCGGTGGAACGTAAAGGCGGTTACAATCAGCAATGTGATATCTGGGCGGTGGGCATTACTGCCATTGAATTGGCGGAATTGCAACCGCCGATGTTTGATTTGCACCCAATGCGCGCCTTGTTCCTCATGTCGAAATCCGGTTTCAAGCCTCCGACATTGAAAGACAAAAATAAGTGGTCCGAACGTTTCCACGCCTTTGTCAAGATTGCCTTAACCAAGAACCCGAAAAAGCGTCCCACTGCCGATCGACTCTTACAGCACCCTTTCTTGCTGGGGGAACTCACGCCCAGAATAGCCTTAGAATTATTGCAGAAAGTCAGCAACCCTGCGCACACTTTTACAGATCAGGAACCTGACGACGAAGGAGTAAGTTTACAACACCCCCACAGTAACTGACTATCCCAAATCTCGCCAACCGATGTTTGAATAACAGAGAAAGAAGAGAGCTAGAACGCGAGTCTATATTGAACGAGACGTTTTGTTTATTTATTGTGTCTTACAGGCCATTGCGGGCGTACCACAACGAATTGCTTCCAAACGCTCCTCAAGAACTCATAGTCGACCTGTATCCCAAATTCCCGGTATTTATTTTTCTTAAGATATAAACAACCGAAATGAATTAACTGAACTAAAGTTAAGGGGGGGGGGGAGAAGAAGTTCGAGCTTCTCTATGATTGAAATGAGTGCCACGTGTTCTTTCGTTTTCACTTTTACGACCTAGGGCGACAAAATCGTGATAATATTGTGTTACAAGCGCACAAGACTTGTTTGTTATGTTATATTCCTTTCTCGTGTGTCAGACTTACTGCTTTAGGCCGTACGTGTGAAATAGGACTTAAGAGCTAACCGTGCAGCGTGTAAAGCGTTGTTCTATTTATGTATTCGTCCCAGATTTTCTATTTTATTCTTGTCTTATTTTTATTCATATATTTTGTTTTATTTTAGTTTATGTGCTTCGTTTGTATTGAGAATCAGGCGTGAGTATAGCTCGTTGCCTTTACCGTAGAATCTTACATTGCTTGGTTTGTTATTTTATTTTAAAATTATACTTGCAGTCTTTGGTTGCGTTTACACTGTCATCTTAACACGTGTTAACAAGCGAAATAATGCGGATTAATGTGTATTTTAGCTCGGTAACACGTTTTTAAGATAGTTAAACCTCCTAGCATAGATTAAGTTATCTAAACGTGTGCTTCCAAGCGTAAAAGCGTGGTAGTCCGTTTCATTCGATCGGTAACACGTGTTAAGATGACAGTTGAAACGCAGCCTTTGTTACACCTGCAGTAGAATCTTGCTATAACGAACACTTCTGAAGCGAACTTTCGGCTATAGTAGACGGGTAGTAAGGTTTCGATTCATGTAAAGAACAAGTGTCTGATAAGACGAACTTTGGGTATTGCGAACAGTTTTTTCTGATCCCGAGAGGTGCGTTATAAAGAAATTCTGCTGTATTTGTTCCATCGTGTATGTTTTGTTTGTTTTTATTTCAGTATTTTCATGTTTGTTTATTTACGTACCTTATGTCTAATCATTGTCTTAGTGTATTTGCTTGTAAATTTTTACTTAGCTTTTGTATATTTTTTGCGTGATTTTTTAATTCTGAAGCGGCATTTTTACTATATTTTTTTTATTTATTTACGTATCACTTTGTTTGTCTTGTTTACAGTCGGTAGGTTAAGTTTCGAAGCACCTTTAGTAACTCCAATGTCGGTGGCTGCACCTTCGCAGTTACCGGACGTGACGAAAGCGTGGGGACTCCACGAGGATCGCAATGATGAAAGTGATAACTCGTTTGATGTCGCAGCGGCATGGATGCGGAACGATGTCGAAGCAGAGGAATTGCACAAGTAAGTGATGCCACTTTCCGCTTGACGAAAGGCTTTTACTCCGTAGCACTGTGAAACTCGTATTACTGGTACAGGCATACTTCACTTAATGATATTCTTTTTAATCGAAATCCCTGATTCATGTACGTTTCTTTAGCATAATTATACCTTTAATATTTTTTCAACTAGCCGAATTAGACAACATAAAATAAAGAATGAAAGTTACCTCGTAGGCAACATTTACCCCATAAAGGGGGGAAAATCACTTTTGCCTATTAGGGTTCACAGGGAACGAAAATAAGCTTCTTTTGAACAACAAAAATTTGTATACTATCCCTAAATCCGACATCCCTGGGAGTGGTGTCCAAGTATTAAGGCTTTTAATTTAAAAAAATACAGATTTCGTTGTTCTGTATCATCGAACATTCCTTTTTATCTGTTTTTGAGGATTGCAGAATTAGAACAATGGAATTCACCTTAGAAAAAGCAAAAATCAGTAGTTGAATTCGATCCGGTTGAGTGCGCCAGGTGTTGTCAAGTCACAGCATTTCTGCTTGGCAGTCATGCATCAAGGCAATTATTCTTTACTTTGACGGTTACTTGGCAGTCATGTGACGTAACTATGCGCGTATTTGCCACTTGCTAAAAATCAGGCTGCCAGCACAGCATAAAAATGATTGATATGCCATTTATTTAAAAAAATACCGTACATGCCCTCTTACCCGGCCGTACTTTTGTCAATATTCCTTCTAACGTATAGTACAACCTTTTATTGCAATCATAGCAATAAATACAATGCGCGTTACTAAAGTACTGCAAAAGCGAAACCTTTTGAAAGCTTCGAAAATCATTACGAATTTCCTACTGTATGCATTTCAGTTAGCGTTTGTGTTTCATATCATTTGTAATTAATTAAAAGCTATTTTATAATATTTTTTATTTCAGGATTTTTATATAGTAAAGAACTCAGTTACGTAGAGATAGGATAAGTGATCTTGTATTGTAGGCTTTGTCATTTTTATTCACTGTCGCAGTTTCACTGTAGGGTTTTGTGGATTTACTATAACGGCGAAAAATGCGGCCATTCTGTTTCAGATGAGGTTATTTTATTTCCTACTTATGAATTTTGCGTGCACTTTTTTAAAAGTGCAGTTCCACTTTGTTCATGTTAGAAAACAACTGGAATCACGCTATGCGCTCCTTATAAGAACGCGTTAATTCGTTAATTGGGGTACGCCTGTACGGAGTCCATGTAGTGTGCGAATTTTCGCTTCGGTAGTATCGTGGAGGATTATCGTTCTTCCTTTCCTGACGACTAAACACGTTCTTGTGACCACGTTGCGCAAAAAAACCTGTTCACACGTCAGACCGCAATGAAAACCAAGGCAAAAGGAAAACGAATGAGGCGAACTTGTTAGAAAAATTGCAACAAGCTTTGAATTTCCCTTATTACTTATTTTATTATTCTCTTTTTCTTCACTTGGAATATTGTACCTAGTATCCTTTTCATTCGTGTGTGAGAAACCAGTGGAGTAGAGAGAATTCACAGCAATACGCTAAGTGCTGACATCCGTTTTCTCAGAGTCTTACGTAATAAAATTGATTTCCTATCCTATTTGTGTCGGCTGGAGGGGATGAAAAGATTTAGTTTTTTTAAAAGTGAGCCGTTTTCAAGCTAGAAACGGTCGTTTAATAGAGTCATTAACTAGTGCACCTCTTCCACAAAAAAAGTTGCGCAGTCATGTGTGCGATAAAAAAGGCTCCTGCTCCCTTTTGCGCTGTCTTGGGTCGCTTTAAGCCTCTGAGTACTTATAACTTTATTAGGCTTTCAACGGATTATGCTTTGTCATTGTACAGAGGACCCCGTAGAAAAGACACTTTTCATTGTCCTGAAATTCGTAGCGCTTCGTTAACACCTCAACGCATTAATGAGTTTCAAGGGACTCTTCATCGTATATCTTCCTTTGAAGTCCTTTTTCAAGTAGGGTGTGTTAGTAAACAAAAACGTTTATAGACCTATTTACAAACCCATTAAGAAATTGTCTATTAGGCAGCCCTTTCGTGAATATTTTCATGAACAAAAGGCAAAGCGTACAGAAAATTTTACATATTAAATTTGATTTTAGGAGCCTACCGTTCGAAGTTTAGTATGTACAAAACTGAAGCATTATGTTGAATTTGATTTAACTCGATCCTTTAATTGTCGTTGGAGTTGGGTAGCTCTGATAGAACGGTGGAACGTGTCAGTAATCCCCCGTCATCCAGCTAGCAAAAACCGCGTAAATAATTGTGTTTGGGAAGCTTTTGCTCCGCGTTTTTTTAAAACATGTCAGAATGATCCGCAAGTACCACACTTTTGCTGGTTTGGCGAGTGCCAAGAAACATTTCACATCTTGTTCACATTGTTAATAATGTGCAAAGCGGAGTATCAACTGCCGGTAGAGGCGCCACTAGTTCAGCTGTCATAATTAAATCGTCTATTGCTGTAAGAAGCTCTTGAATGCACAGGAGACAATTTGAAAGAAAAAGAACTTGTTGACAAAGTAAAAATTTTTTAGCTATTAGTAAATAAAAATATCTTGAGGCTAAGAATTCACGTGTTATGGATCTAAAGCTTATTCGGTTATATTCTTGAAGAGTTGAAAGCGTTCGTAGTTTTTCAGAAAATTATCTCAAGAATTTTCTGTCATTTTTTAAATGAAATACCGTATTTTTATTATGCACGAAACATGTCGGATCATATACTAAACACTCAAGACCAATAAAGGCTAGTTTACTTAAAATGTAAATGACAGAGGATGACAGATTTTGCGGTCTTAGTTGCGGGTCTTCAAGCTGTCTGTCATTAAACAGTCACATCCCAGGAAAAGTCTCGCATGTTGAACCAGTATCACCGACACATTTTCACACGCCGTTTTTTTAATTGGCTAAAGAACATGTGTTTTGAGCATCATGACAGTTGTACGCATTCTAATTACATTTGAAAGTATAGTAACATCTCATTGTAGCCAAACCTTTTAAAACAGCAAAGCGTTCGCTGTACACAAATTCCATTATAGCAGAAGCTTCTAGAAATTGACATAACTCGAGGCCTTTCAGACCGTCTGCTAGTCGAGATTTCGTTACAGTAGTTTATATTGTAACGAGATTATATCGTACTGTTTAATGTCACCCTGTCCGTGTATAAAATCTTATAAAAAATTGAAGTATTCACGCAAATAATGTAGATGCAACCAAATTAATCATACTTCCACTAAGGTTGTTGCCTTAATCGAATTCGATATAATTGGACTTCTACCAAACATTTTTTATTTTAAGGATAGTTTTTTCCTTCTCAGGTTTGCATGCAGTGTGATGTACCCAGATGTGGAAAGTTGTATTTGTATTAGTCCCTTCGAAATGGTCTTAAGCGACGGAAAAGTTGTTTGGATCCTCTGTGCAACCATGTCTCAAATCGTACTGACTTTTTAAGTCAAGATTGCCCTGCCCAAGCCCGTGAATAAAAAATCAGCAAGTGCGTGATCCTTTCTAGAAACAATTATGCAAAGTTTTTCTAAAGAACGAAAGTAGAGGACGTGCTTCGATTTTAAATAAGGGCAAGGGGAACTTTTGGCTCGTTGACTGTTAAAATGTATTCAGATTATGCAACTCTTACGGTACTTTAATTTAGGTTATAAAATTGGGTAAACCCAACCTTGAAAATTCTCTTTACGTGTGCAATTGACCTATCGAACTTTTTAGACTGACTTATTCAACCGTGTTTGTTACCTTTTCCTTTCTTCTTTGTACGACTTCTACAAACGCTATAGGACTCTCCTCCAACATATAGACGACGAATTGAAAACCAGGTAATTTATGTGTCCTTTTTTTAAAAAAAAAATGACCCTGACGCAACCGACTTTTCCCTTCACAATGTCTTTCTCTTTACGTTTCTAAAAGGCACTTCGTTTTCTCTCACAGCCATTTGTTTTGCTTAATAAGGTTAAGCACACATTGACCCTGGTACGTGTGTTTAGATTGATGCAATAAGGTTATTTGCTGTTTCCTGACAGTCCCTGTTCAGTCAACCCTTAGCTCCGTTTACGTTTGGCTATGCGCTTGTATACTCGTTTGTCTGTGTCAGGTACACTTCATGGGTGGGCCTTTTGGGTAATGCGTTTAAATGGCTCTTCATTATTTATTTATTTTTTATTTCCGTCTTACCTGTGGTGGTGATACTTTTTACATGGTTACAGGCTACCCTTGCTTTTAAATTCCCTTGGTGTGGCGTGGCATCAAATAGAGCATTTTTGTTTTAGCATCTTGCCACAACAATTTTCATGCTTAGCCACCTCCTGCGTCTTGTCTTTATTTTTCGGAAACCTTTCGGCACAGTTGTCAAGCTTTTTTTCGCTGCACATTGGCCAGAAACATTTTTTACTGCTTTGGACCATTCTAATTTTTGGCTTTGTAGGTATTTAGTAAATGAAGTCAAGAATTCTAAAACCAAGGGTTTGTTCTGCTTTTTCTAACTTTGCAGAGGTGTTCGTTTGAAAGGTGGTAGCGAAGTGGTACCCGATCAAGATAATAACGATCTTGACCTCAGTGGACGGGGCCTTGACTACCTACAAAGGCAGTATTCGCAACAGTATGTCTTTTTTTTACGCTTATTCATTTTAACCTGCACGATAATGGGAAAGCTTCCAAAAACACCAAACCTGGAGGAGGAAACTTGCATGCCAAAAAAAATAACATCTGATCTAATAGTTATGAACGGTTTGTAATCCCATCGATTATTAAAATGACGGCTACCACCCAGTGGGGAAAACCGGTCGTCAATTACTTATGTAAAACGTAAAATTATGCGGTTCATCGAAATGTAAATGAAAGATTCCTGTGGTGTAAAACTGTGCCGTCTTTGCTGATTTGGCAGGTCTACCTTACAAGCCGGAGTGATACCAGATGCTGAAGTGGACTTGGATTACGACGGTGAGGATGCTGACCTGATGGACAAAACGCAAACGCTGACGCTAAACGAAGCTGATCGGTGGTTAATCCAAAACGGTAAGAGGAGAAAATGAAATAGGTGGTCCACAAGCCCGTGCAACGTGTTTGACAGGTCACGTTGATCTCATATCGCTTTTCTTTTTGTAAATGATTTGCTTTATGAGTTCGGCAAATGATCGGTTCATTATAATGCATAAAGAAAGTGTTCAGTGCATGAACAGTTTTCTCAGGTTATGAGAGTGAAAGCACGAAAGTAGAACTTTCTCGTTCGCAATAATTGTCTTCTTCAGTTCGACGTTGGAGCTCGTCCCCAAGGAGGAGGTTTCCCTTTATTGTACTTGCGTTTTTGTAATTACTTTTATTATTTGTGATATAATTATTCCCTTCCTATTTTTATTTTTTTTTTAATTTTAATTCGGTTTTGTGCTTTGTTTGATTTTCTATGTCTTTGCCGTATTTTATTTTGCTTGATTGATTGGTTTATTGCTTTGTTTATCTCTCCGAACTTCGTTTTCGTACACTAGTTGAATGGCAGCAGAAAGCAACTATAGATATCAAGTTATAACTTGTTACACAATCTGATTTTGTGCGAGTTTCGAGATTAAAAACAAAGTCCCGGAAGTGAATTTTATAACAAGTTTTCTCTACTTGTGTGCCAACTTAGGCGTCGAAATACGGAACGGGTCTCATCAGCGGCAGTCAGATATTAGAGAAAGCTCGCCAGCTTCTGTGCACGGGTCGCCCCGTAACAGCGATCCGATTCCCTTCTCCGAGGGAATCCCCCCGTCACTCGAGTACGAAGGTAATACAGGTTACACCCCACCGGTTCCGCCCAGGAGAAGAGAAAGGAAGAAATCTACACCGCCGTCACCGCGCCTTTCGTCCAACGGTCTTCCGCCGACGCCAAAAGTACACATGGGAGCTTGCTTTGCCAAAGTAAGTCACTATACGGACGCATTTGCGCTGAATTACCCCCTAAACCGATATCCAGCATCTTCTACAAAAACTATATGCAGCATCTTCCCTAATCCGATATTCGGTGTCTTCCATTTCGAAAGACGTATCTTAGACATATACATGTCTTTTCACACTATATTTCATTCTCGTACATTAGATTTAATTCTAACGTATTCGTGCCCTTAAAGGTTCGCTTACCTGCTTTATCTAATACCGTGTCGTTTTAGAACTAATGCGTTTCATAACGTCTATAGTTATTGCGTTCTTACGATAATTCCTTGTACCGTAATGGGATGCTACCACATCGCTTTGTCCGTTTCGATACCGTTCCTGTTCCTTGTCTGCCATATTGATAAATTTTCGAGTTATAGAAGCACTTGTATCTTAAGCACTCTACATTATTATTTCTCAAGTTCGATACATGTATTTTGCGTAAGCACGAAGCTTTACACTTCGTATAGCCTCTTATCCAGTTGCCTCCCCGATCTAGTGCAATATTGACATAGGTTTGTAGCGATACGGGCAAAGCGTTTGCAATCGAAGAAAATAGAAACTCTAACCACCTTATATCGATAACGCCTGCTAACCAATATCCACATGCCACTTTTTTCGCGCGAATGGCTTTTAATCTGATAAGCTCTAACAGTCTTTAACACTTTCCATGGATATTATGAGCAATTCATGCGATATCGTTGTTTTGGACTAACGGAAGTTTATTCTCAGCCTCTTCTACCCATATATATATATTTGACCCATTCAGGATCATTACTAAATCAAGGTCATATGGATACAATTCTCCTTCCCCAAATGCTTACCATTCATCATTCCAAAATATCCACTTTTCCTTTACAAGTTTACTCGAACAAATTCCCATCACCCAACTACATAGTTTAGATAACTAACAAAGTACGACAGGTTGTCTTCATTAGCCTCGTCGTGAAACATTTCTGCTGCATAACTTTTGATGGTCACCCAAGGCCATAACATTCGCTATTGTCCGCTTCTCTTACGTTTTTGCAATTTCATCCTTCCCAAGGTGGACTTCACGTATTGTAGACCGGTGTCTTCATAATCTCAGAGGGCATGAACTTTTCTTATAGTGGTACCGGCTGGGAATTCTCAAGTCACCTGCCATCACTGCACTTGTCACAAAAGTTGCACGATTTACTGATTTCTTTTAAGTAAGCGAGATGTTGGGCAAAAGATTCCCCCTTCCATTGCTTCCATGTGTTAAATTTGAAGCGTTCCAATGCCTCGTGAATTTGACGAAAATTACAGATCTTGGTGGTTTAACCCTGACACCACTTCGAAAGCTTTCCGTTTTTCAACCCACATTCTGGTCAAATTGTATCTGGTCGCCTGCAAGTCTAGTTTTGGTGGTATTACAGCCGCGTTAAGATCCTTCAAAAAATCCTTTCGCGATTCAGAATGATTTTTACTCACACCATTTCTTACTGGTTGTCCCATGTTTTGTACTAACTAGCTTTCAGTTTCTCCTCTCGCTGTTTGTACGATGCATACATGTGACCTAGGCTAGGTCATATGTAATGCAAGGTCATGAATAGCCTGTGTACCTACCATATTGGTGAAGGCCACTGTATACCACCATGTGGAAAATTACGTGGACAAATTGAGTTGAAATTTTTGCCTTTTCCTTTTGATCGTCAATACCTTGCGTAGCAAAGTTTTTCTTGATTATATCTCCTAGTTAAGCAGAAGATATTTTTGAAAAAATGTCAATAATTTTTAACTGTCTAAGAAATTCATAAAAATATAATCTAAATTTTGACTTTCGAAAAGTTTGTGGGTAGTCGACGTATTAATGCATAGATATTAGAATTTCTTAATACTTTTTTAGGTATTAAAGTTTGACAAATTCCGTTTCTCCACTGAGTCTTTAAGAAGAATAAAGAAAAAGGGTAAACGGTAGCGTTAAGGAAGGTCTTTATCGAGATGTACATGTACCACTATTTTTTATACATTTTACTTACCGGTTATACGATTAGTTTATGCAGGTGTTTAATTTCATTTGAGAATCAAGTTTCAACCTTTACTTCCATATATCGATAATGTATTTTGGGTACGTGTTCCGTGGCAGAACAGTTTTCATAAGTTTGTGTTTGTTGCTGTTTCCTCATGTACAGTTGCCTCTTATCTGTTAAATCGGATAGGAAGGTTCATGTTCGTATCAGGAACGAGAGATTCTCACTTTCTTTACATTTTGCTTAAACGACCGTGTTTCTTTTTTTCCTTTTTTCTTTTTATATATTATTGCGGAACCAGGTGTTCAACGGTTGCCCATTACGCATTCATTGCGCAGCTTCTTGGGTGCACCCCGAGACTCGCGATCAGCACTTACTGTTAGGGGCCGAAGAAGGAATCTATACGCTCAACCTAAATCAATTGCACGAAACCACCATGGACCAGTTGTATCCGCGTCGGACAACATGGATGTATGTGATCAAAGACGTGTTAATGAGCATGTCGGGCAAAACGCCACAACTTTACCGCCACGACTTGCTGGGTTTGCATGGCAAACATGCGCATCGTTTTAGCTTGGGCTTAAATTTACCAGTTGGCAAATTACCCGAAAGGTTAGTTCCTCGTAAGTACGTGTTAACTTCCCGGGTGGCAGACACAAAAGGGTGCACAAAGTGTTGCGTGGGACGCAATCCTTATAACGGGTACAAGTACCTGTGTGGAGCGACTCCGAATGGATTGTTTTTAATGCAGTGGTACGACCCGCTCAACAAGTTCATGCTTCTCAAGGTAAGCTCCTTTTTTAACTATTCTAGTTTGAACATTTATGTCCCGATTGACGTGTAAAAGCTTTGGCTGTCGTTTGGGAATATAAATGAACAAAGCTTAATGACTTTCTGTAACAAGTTTTACTCATGTTCGGTGTTCTTTTGTCAGTGATTCTATTTGATTGATATTTTATTATTTTTTTAACGTGCGTGCTCTTTATATTTGTATTTTATTTTCACCAACTATTTGCTAGATTGTTTCACTGTGTATAAAGAGTAAGTTTATCTCGGTTTGTGTTAAATTTTTCTAGTCTTGTCATATATTTGTTTTATTTTATAATTTTTCCGTATGGTTGTAATAATTACTTTAATTTCGTTTCGGTTTTGGCGTTATTATTTAGCATTACGAATGCTGGCTTCCTAATCCGCTACCGGTTTTGGAAATGTTGATGACCCCCGATCTGGAGTACCCTTTGCTTTGCGTTGGGGTTCAGAGTGCATACGGAAACCATCTCCGACTTGATTTGGTCCAATTAACAGCCACGCAAGCCTTGTCATCTTTGGACGAGCAAATAGATGGTTCAGGTGAATATCCCTTATTATGTTACAAGCACGCGTTTGACACACGCCTGCGGCATTACTCTATATTAAAAAAAAAAAAATATCGTAAAGCTACTGCGTCTTTTGTATTTCTTTTTCTGCGAACAGCTACTGTCATTCCCCGACGGGATAACTTGCACGTCGTGAACGTGACGCAGTTGGAGAAAGATACCATATTAGTGTGTCATGATAGTAAGTCCTTTTTTCTGTACCTTTCTCGACGATCGCACTTACGTAGATAGAGGTGATGAGGTTTTGCAAATGCGGTAAGCGATTTCTCTCCCGTTCGTGAACCCTTTCTGGCCTGGTTCACGGCGCTGCGGGAAGGAAGAAAGTTGGCTAAGAAGTTATATGCGAGAAACTTTTCTGTGGGTTTATGCAAATTAGGAGCTATTTGTAACTCTCACCTGGTTTGGGCGTTATTTTTTCTTCTGTTTATGTTTCAGATATGGTAAAAATCGTTAACCTACAAGGGCAACTCAAATCGAGCCGACGACAAGCCGCAGTACTGCAGTTCGAGTTCCAGATAGAATCCATTGGTAATTTTTTTTTCGACGAAAAACTTTCGAAATTTGGTTACACGGAGATAGAGAAACTAACCTTTTTTATTTGGTGGTGTTGTGAAGTCTGTTTGGCCGATAGTGTGTTAGCTTTCCATCGCCATGGGATGCAAGGTCGATCCTTCCGCGATGACCAAGTAACTCAAGAAATCGTCGACACATCACGCATATTCCGGGTGGTGGGATCGGATCGAGTCATTGCCTTGGCTAGCAAACCTAGTCAGATTGAACCACCTGTGCCTACCACGCCCACGGCCCAAGACGAAGGAGACAACCTGTATATATTAGCCGGTCATGAAGAAAGTTACTAGGTTGAAAGTCAGTGTCCCCCCTCTACATACATAATGTATAATGAACGTGGAAAAATACTTTGACGACGACAGTGAACTTTTTTTCTTTTCCTTTTACCCGACTTACCGTTTAGCAATTTGCTTGCCACATCAAGTCTTGTATATACGATTCTTATTTCGTTTCTCTTATTGGCTGGTCTTTTTTATTACGAATGTTGGGAATATTTGTACAATTTACAAACAAGTATTCTTAAACCGTACTTTTTTTCATTAACATTAGCTCGTCTCAACCTCTCCCAGGTCCTTTGAACTCTATATACTTCCAGTTGTATTTGTTGTGTGTTGTTGGAAAGATGAGGTCTGGAGAATTAAAAAAGAAAGTGACATTCCTTACAAAAATTTTGACCCCCGTGATTTGGTTTTTCCTTTTCTTTCGTGGGAAAATGAGCGAAGAGGTCGAACGTGCGTGGAAGCAGAAGGTCACGACAATGGTAGAGGGAAATAAGTTACTTAGAGAAGAAAAGAATGACTTAGTTTATAATACTCTTGTATATTTCTTGTCCATTCGTGCAAAGGTTGCGGGACACAAACACGCGTAGGCTTACAGTTGGGTGAGTCCATACAACGGGTTATGTACAACAATTCGTTCACTTTTTCCTTCAACCACTAACCGACAGAAAGGAAAACTATGTACAGGTTACATAACACATTCGTTCAATGGCTGTTTACTGGGGTTTCTAGTTTCTTGGTTGAACATGTCCAGCATGGTATAAACCTATGGTAAAAAATTGTGGGAAATTTCGCCGTTTTCCTCGACAGATTGAAAAAAGCTAGCTCTCCTAAAAGGTATAAAACTTTGACAGGATCAAGAAGTGCACTGAAACTTTTTTGCTATGATGGATGGGGTACGCGGTGTTCTCAATACGATAGGAACTCGTTTGCGAAGACTCCCCCCTAGATATAAACTTCTCTTTTAGACGCTGTAAGTAGCGTTGTGGAAGGCAGCAAAGAGAAGTTGGTCTTGCAAGGGACATTCGGGGAAAGCGGATGCACAGAGCTGTTTCATTGTGGGGTAATAGCGCCCAAGGGAAGCTGCGTAGACAAAAACATCACGGGGACTTTCGATCATGTCCACATTAGGTTGAGCGGTAATGTATAACCTGTGGAGGAAACAACATAAAGGATGAGAAAGTGAAGACGTCTGGACAGGGAGGTATGAGGTAAGCACAAAAACTTACTTGAAAAACTCGACAAGGACGGTTTCTTCGGTTTTCAAAGTTTCACGGGGCTTCTGGTGCATTTCACAAATCAAACGTGCGCCGCAGCGAGATTTGTCTTTGTTGGCAGCGTCGACCACCAAAGCTTCCATGACCATCAAAGCTTGAGGAGTCAAAGTGTTGACAGTTTTGGGCTTGTTGGCTTGGATGGCACGACGACCGCGACGGTAAGCTTGTTGCTGAGCGTAGCCATTGCTGGCATATGCGTTGGTGTTGGCGTAAGCGTTAGTATTGTAGGTGCTGTAATAGGCTGGAGCAGGGCCAGTAGGTCCGGGGTAGGAAGAGTAGGTGTTTTCGTAATCTGCAGGAGGGTAGTAATAGTCTTCTTCGTATTCTTCGGCTTCCTTCTTTTTCTTGAGGAGCACTCCGGCTGCAATGGCGAGACCGATTCCGGAAGCTAGGGCTAGTTTACCTACGACCAGAAGAGGAAGTGCACTGAGGGCTCCCAAACCTAGGCCGAGACCACCTAAGCCCAAACCGCCTAGACCTAGTCCTAATCCGCCTGCACCCAAGCCTCCGAATGTAATACCTGACCCACAAAATTAAGGTTACTTTGTGGCACTACTTATTAGTTATACTTTTGGGTTACCTGCGATGGAGGGGGCACTGATACCAATACCGACTCCTGTGGCTGTTCCGGCCGCAGTGCCGGCCGAGAGGGCAACGGAAGGCAAGCCAAGGCCAACAGCAACACTACCTGCGCCTAGAAAATCATAGATGCGAATGTTTCGTGTTAAAGCGAGCACTTGTAAGCGAGCTAAACTAAATGAAAACGATGCCTACTTGCGCCTGCAGTTCCGCCGATCACCGAGCCGATGCCAGTAATCGTACTACCAACAGCAGCAGTTCCAGCGCCCGCTAAACCAGCGTTGATGACCTTGCTAATACCCAAGCCTGTTCCCAGACCTGCGAGTTTGCTAATCCCGATGCTTGTGCCCGCCGTGGCGCCCGTTCCAACAGCGGCCGGTAAGAGAACGCTGTGCGCAAAGCACGATATGCACCCGATGAGCACCAAAGCAGATAACTTGAAACGCAACATGATGAACACTTGAGTTGAAAGTTAACGGACGATGTTTTTAAACTTTGATGTTGGACTGGGAGAGCTGAAATGTTGGAGCACTCAACGCTGAAAGCTTGCAATCGAGTTTGATGCCAATGTTGCGTTACTTTGGCGTATTTATACGAAATGTGAGGCGAATTCGGTTACGCCGGCTCTTTCGCTTTCTTTCTCTTTTCTCCAGGATCCCCGTGTGTACCAACTAGGCCTCTTATTGGTCGTTGTTGTGGTAGGTCCTCCTCTCAATGCGTAAGGCATTTTCTCCTACATAGCGCGCGAAAGATTTGGACCGCATGGGCGGTGTTCACAATTTCTCTTTCTCCGCTGCCACAACGCTATAGGTGCGAACTTTTTCCAAACTGTCCCGCTCAGGAACCCTTTGAAAGGGTCCACACCTTGTAGATATTTCTAGCCGTCCTACTGTAATTTTCTTACCAACCCATGTGCGTGTTCTTTGACATTTTAATTTTGACTCTTTATTTCTTTCTGTATGCGTATAGCAACCTTCGCATTGTTAAAGTATGTACGTATCTTTTATATTTTCGACTTTCTATGGTGAAAAGCGAAACCTTATTGTAAAGAAACCTTTTCAGCATTCAAAATCAAAACGTGTTGCAAATTCCCCCTCAGTAAAACGACTCTTACGATTCACGCTCACGATGATTCTTCAAGTTGACTAGTCATTTTTGTTATATGCAAATGACAAAATGCAGAAGACATGTTAAGCCATTGGTCAAAAGTAGAAAGTACCGGTTAGGTGTTGTAAAACTTTTGAAGATCATTCTTTTTTGAAAAACAATTGATTAATCGTTTGATGATTCTTTTTGTACTGATAATTACACTGTAAGTAGATTTTGGTAGTAGTTTTACTTCATTTAGTTCATCATTATCGTTGGATCCAGTTTAGTCTTTTTCTAGTATTTGGTGTGCTCTACAATCACATTTATTCATTACTTTGGATAAATTACTATTTAGTGATTTGTTTTATTTATTTGTATAGCTTTTCTAAGTGGTTACATAACAGAGAATAGTTTAGTAGTCGAGACTTTAACGCAGGAACATTGACAACGTCACAGTAGGTCGAGGAGGTAATAGGAAGTTAGGATCTCTTAGATTTCTGGGACGGGAATTGCGTGGAACCAGATGGAATATGGAAAAGTATGGGCCTGTATGGCTTTGAAATTAGCCCTAAATTCTTCAGGTGGATTCCTCCGGGAGGCTTTGGTATGGATTTAGGTTGTATAGGTTATGTCTTGAGGTTATGCACTTCTGGCATTAATGACATAGTTTCGATCCTTTTTCTGTAGAAAATGATGCAACTAATGTAAATGTAGCTCCCACCGTAGTTTTAGGACCGACTAAGATCGAACACTGTAAAGAGGAACAAGTGAAAGGCTATAAGCAATCCTCCCGAGCCGTGGCTTTGGCAGGTTACATGCTGAAGTTTACCTACAATGTTGCTGCGATGCATTCATAGTTAAGGATCAGTGTTTCCTTCACGCACCATACGAAATTACCAAAAGCAAGATCCAGAGACGTTTTTATTTGTTTATACAATTTATAGGGAATCCTTCACATTCAAGCAACCTGCTATTAAGATGCATACCTGCAACCATACAGTTATTTTCTCCTGATCCTAGCCGTATAAAATTCGTATTTCAAGTAGCTGTTTTGGCAGTTTGGCCCGCATAAGCGTGTGTAAGATTTCGGGTGATCATGCGTGGTGTTATTGCACTGTTACGACTCACCCACTTCTCTCGAAAAACTTCCCCTAGAGCTACAGGTCAAATGCGTTACGGAAACACGTAAGATTATTGACCGTGCAAATAAGATTCGGAAAGTTTTATGTTAATCAGTTTTAAATTATTCCTATTAAGTTATGCGGAAAACTAAACATATGCATTTTGAGAAGCCGTTTTAAAATTCTTGGTGAACAATCAAGTCTAGGTTTTCTTATTCTTTCTACGAGACAATTGACAATTTTGCAAGCATTTGTAGCCCATTGACGACAATCTTTTTTATAATTCTAGTGAAATTTTAAAATTCATCCAAATTAAGAATCTCTCCATTGTAAGTTAAACTTGACTTTTTGTAAGAATTCAAACGTGTGTCTTCCCTTATTTCCATTTTGAGTTCTTCTTAACAAAACGGATTATGTTTTAAAATATTTACATAACAGAATGGATCCTTTCTATAAGGTTTTACGCAACACGTTGTCAACTCCAGACACTCTTTCCCCATTTTCAGCCTACTGTGCTTTGACTTCTTTTGTATAGTGACAGTTACAATTTTTTATATGAAAAGTCTTTTTACAGTCCTAAATCCCCTATGCCTTAGATAACTAGCACCCAGCAGGTAAGAAAATTTGAGTCCAATTACAAAGCCTATCTTTCCTAGAAAAAACGAGGCTTTTTAACATTTGAGGTCGATGCTGTAGTCCACATGAAGTAAGAGTGATGTAACTAAGGGTCCAGCGTCGCAAAGTTACGCTGTAGCTGCTCGAATTCCGGTGTCGGGGGTGAAAGTTGTTCCTAAACCAGTTCAACAGTTTAGCTACAGTGGATGGTTCCCAAGCCCATCTACTTAAATGCATTCGTATTTAGGAAGTTTATGGAGCAAAAGACGGTATTAGTTGAGGACACGAAAAGTGTTTGTCCTAGGCCTAGCTGATTTTCTAAGCCCCCTTGGTTTCCTCCCAAAAAAGTGCAAGAGGAGTGAAAGTTTTCACAGGAGAAAGTGACCTGAGACCAATCTTCGGATCAAAAGGACTTTCTTCCCATAACTTGAATCTTCTTTTACCTCATCTAGCACATAACTTTTAGTTTCTTTGTTTAGCAGCTGGCTAGTCTCGTATGTTAGCCTTCTATACTATTCACTGAGACAAATGATGATTAGTGAAATTAACTTTTGCGGTCCTTTTATGCACATTTTTATTCCCGCTCCCCGGGTACTCTGTTTCATTTCATCTTCCCAGTCCACATATCTTTCGGTACCCAAAGGAGTACGCTTTTTCTTAAAGCTTCGTGAGATTTTGATTAGATTTTCAACGCAACAATGGTGCCACTTTTAGCTCGCTCCTCTTATAAAAAAGAACGATAAAAATATTAAAAATAATAATAACAAAGAAGGCTAGAGCCTTAATTCCGGACCTTAAACATAATCACAGCATCCTCCGTTGAAAGTTTCGTGCTTCCACACCCCAAAAAAAAATACAAAATTGATCCGTAACTCAGATTACAAGCCCCACGTACTATGAAACGCTTCATTTCACCAAAGAGCCACTATATCCATCTTGATCAGAAAAGCGTTGGAAAAGAGCCGACAGTTGAAATTGCCCTTTCGTTACGTTCGTATTCGGAGAGGAACTCTAAGGGAAGCGTAGCGAATACACGCCAGCTTACTGTCGTTGAAACGGGTCATCAACTTTCTTCCTTCTACATGAATAGAACGAATAATGGAGTATTGCGTACACTTTGGTAAAGTATACAGTGAAGATCCTGCAGGATAGTAAATTGCATTGTAAGCCAGGTGACGGTCTTTCTCCTTGATTGTGCGGTATTGAACTCAGGACCTGTTACTGCTTGTTTACCGTTCGCGAAAAACAGGTATCCAAGCCGAACGCTTCCTACCATTCACTGTTATACACTAGACGCCACTAGTTGTGTTCAAAACGCTTCATTCCAACCTACCCCAAGGGCAACCTGTTTCCTCTCCTTGGAATCCTGACGTTAACCTAGGCCTGTTTACGAACATATCAACGGTTGCTTCCCCCGGATCAAGTCGCTTATGGTATATGAGCCAAGATTTTTTCTAGTTCACTTGAAATGCACGCAAGCGTTCAAGTCTTCTCTACTTTGACTAGGCTATACATCGAAAATATAATAATATGTAACAGGTTACTTCTTTGGTTCTAATGGTGGAACATATTTCCTTAGGAGAGAGTGTATTTAATTTCGAAGCTCTTTCCATCAATGGCCATAGGTGGGGCGTACTTTTTATGCCATTTTTAAATTAAACACGCTAGTATGCTGCGTGAACACGGATAGGGACGGTGCATTAAACAGCCGACCCAGACCACAACCTAGAATCTTCTAAGAGAAATGTTTTTTCCCGAGTGTTAAGCAGACACGGTTGGCTATAAGGTTGAAAAAGAGGCGGGGTTTTTCATTTATTCGTGTAGTGCACAGATTCCACTTTCGTCGAAGGCGTGAAGAGGAACATAAAACGATTATGGGATATTTTCTCCCCTCTTGGCTCAAGAACAAACGAAATGAGCTTTTACTTTCTTTCCTACGAGGCATAAGAAGATGGTTGCGCAGCGCATCATTCACTGCAACTCTGTAAAAATGGATGGCCAGGGGCTTTTTCACCACCAAGTGAAAGTTCATGTGCAGAGAGAGCACTTTGAACTGGGGTAATTCACTAACAAAGTTCCCAGATTCAAAGTCACGTGGCAGCTAACCTTTGGGCACATTCTGCCGTGGCCGTTGTGAATTTTAGGGCAAACTGGGCCAGTCAAGCTTGGCTGAATTCCAACATGATAGATCTTAATGTCAAAATCTGGCTCACATTTCAATCCCTCTGTAAATAAGTTCCATTGTCGGAAAAAATCTAGTTATGTTAACTATTTGATAGCTTGTCAGTCAATTTGGGCCTTTAATGTCTATTTGTGTGTACCAACGGAGGTCTACAGTGTTTTAACGGTCACAAGAACATGCAGCAGTGACATCTTTTTCATAGGAGACGCTTTTTCCTAAAAAATGAAGACAGAATTGGTAGCATGAGATCGCTTTATTTAGGATTATGTAGATTTTTGTCTATATATGTCCTCCTTTCCATAGTCATCCACGTGTATGAAGGAGTTCACACTTTACCACGTGTGTAATTAGACTTTCCAAAGAGCAAAATTTCGCGAGACCGAGCCCAACTATTGCGCTGGAAAAACACGGATACGTTCTTATCATAATGATACATCGTGGCTGCCTTAGCGGTCAGGGTACGAGATAGTTTAATTAGACATAGCAAGATGATTGGGAAAGGTGAAAACGTCCTAAGAGAAAGCACGAGTTTGCTCTTATCAACATACTTTCGACTAACCTCCGTAATTTTGCACTTGCTCTGGGGTGCGCTCCTTAATTGCCGACAATGATGTGAAAACCTTTGTGAAACCTTTGTGAAAACTCGGACAAGTAGTCCAGTTTTTTCTGTCAGAATATCTTCACGGTGTACTTCGGAGCTGTATTCTCAGGAACGAAACGTCTAATAACCTGATTAAGAATCTTGATTAAAACAAAGCGTGATGGTGTTGGAAATATTATTTTCGTAAATCCGTGCAGTGTTTATTTCTATGCACTCTTCGGAGGGTATAGATAAGTGTTGCCTGAGAAATTCGTAACCTGAGAAATTGAACGCAATTGCTTTATTTGTAAATCTCCAAAACAGTTTTCAATAGGGCTAACAAGCCATTGCATTGGAGTGTAGATTCGTGTCGTGACTGAAGATTGCGGCGATTTCATTGTATCATACCTCCATTAGCAAAGCTAATAGACGGATTTCTTTCATTTTTCTTGCACAGTTGATCAAACAATGCCAAATGAAATTGTTCAAAGGCGGTCTAATCAACCCAGCGTGAAGGCTGGCTATGATTAAGAACCCTAAGGCTTCCCACTGCCTTGCCCAGATTGTGAGGAAAATATGCCAAAACAAATACACAATGAGAGCACGCAGAAAACGTTCAGAGAAAAGGATGGGTCGTAACCGCAAGGCGTAGACAATTGTTGCCTTATTTAATCGCTCGGTACAGACGGTTTTCACCTTCGCAGTAAAATTTCGCCGCCGCAACAAGGGTCTCATGTTACAAACGGCTATCCAGATCTCACGACTGTGCCATGATAAATGTTTTCCATTTTCCCAAAACCATAAACAACTGATAAGAAATAGCAAAAGCTATGATATAAAATGTAACACTCGCTTCTGCCCCAGATCCACTCCTTTACGTATGAAACTACATTCCTAAGAACTCTGAAAATTAATTCAATGCATAAGCATGGAAAACTGCAATAAGATAAACTTATAGCTTGTGCAGTCTACAATTGTAGCATCCGACACCCTTTATATTCAAAGACGGAAAAACTTGATTTAGTTCCTTGAATGACAAGGAGAAAACATCCTAGCTTCCCTGTAGGAGTCCGTCTAGGGTTCATTTGCATATTCGTTAGCTGTAATTCTTACGCTCCGTGCTGCGTAACAAACCTGTTTGGGTGGGTCTATCGTTTGCAAAGTTTTACTTCATATATCTTGTTATTTACATACTATTTAAAGACACTCAATAACTTCTGATTCCTTCAACCATTTTGGTGTTTCAAATTGTTCTTCCTTTTTTTGTACATACTTGTTGAACGCCTTGCTAAATTTGTTAATGAAAAACACGAACACGTTTCCCTTTCAATCTTGTTTCGTTAGGTGAACGGGTATGCGGTCGTGGCTATTAAAAAGGCGTTGATTTTCTTTTCGGCTCATTTGAGTATCTTGTAAAAAAAAGGGAACGCAGAATGCTTCTTTGACCGCATAACGCATCGAGTTCTTCTGAGAAAAAAGTGCTCTTATAGCGTATGCTACGCTCAGAACACGGATGTAGCAGAGAAAATGCTAGTACATAGTGCATGCAACAATGACAATTTTTCTTTCGTTTGCTTTTTTGTGACCAGTTTGTAATTACTCCACTGGCGTTTACGCTGGGCTTTCTTGGTTGTTGTTTAGCTCTTGAACAATAGGTCCTTTTGTCAGGCCAGACACCTCAATCATGGCCTTGCTGCTGGTTGTGGTTTTAATACTGCTTATATGATATGCGCTAGAAAGTGCATCAAATGAGATTAGGTGCATGAGAACCCCACGTTTCCTTCGTGCGTAGACTATTTCCCTTACGGGAAGTAAGCCTGCCTTACTACAACATAGGTTCACTATAGCTATTTTTAGACTTCTGGACTTCCTGTCAAGCCTGACAATATTGCAATAAAAATGAACGGCCGGCGATTACAGGCTTACGTAACCTCACAAAAGAATGCTTTCTTACACGTGACTTGTTTGCTGTAGTTGTTAAAGTGAAAGAGATGGAGGGCGTTGATATAAAAAAGACATGCCCCAGTCCCTAGGCATACTTTAGGACACGTGATTTAAAAGAAAGTGCTGAACTTTTGGTTCTGGAAAAAATATGTAAGGGTTGAGAAAATGGAACCCGAAACATGTCAATTATTCCCCTCTAACTTTCTCGGAAATTTCGTACTTTTTTATTTTCTTTGATGAGGATATGTCCACATATGGTCGTGTCAAACCCTTCCAGGTGGTTTGTGAAAACGTTTTGACTCGGTTATTTTTTTCGTAGATCAAATAGGTGCTCATAAGACGTCTCCAGTCTGAAATAGGCTTGAGAAGGTTTGATTTGAGACAACATCTACGTGTCGTGCTGGAAAATTGTGGTGTTTACATCATAAAAACTGTCCTGGGCATATATGGTAAAAAGGACCTTTTCGCCTAACCTTCCGTCTTACCATCCTAAGCTATCATTAGAGGCTATGCTGCGTTTAATTCTCGCAGCGGTTTATCTGGTCTATTTTTTTTTTGCGTTGCTCTTCGCGCTCTGCTGTTTTGTAATAACGGATACCTCGCTGACTTGATTCGAATTTTTGGTAGCTTTCTCCACCTTATCCCGTAACGGAGGGCAATGCGTGTGATAAGACACGAAGGTGAAAAGAGCTTCGCACACCTGCTTGCGTGTATGGGTTCGTTAGTCGTCAATTTTGATTGAAAAGATGGGGAACAAAAGACCCGAAAACCTAACAGCACAGACGCACATGGGATATCTGTCCAGTCAAAATGAAAAATGATGCTGCCGATCATGAATGGGGTGTAATTTATGGATCATACGAGTACTCGTGAGTTTCAACTTTTTTCTCTTTCCTTTTTTATGTATTTTCTCTAGCGAGTTTCCTGAAGTAGTGGCTGTCGACGTGTACAAAAGAGCAGCTTAGCTTCGTATTTTTGAAGACCTAAAAGCTTTTTCTGGCGAGAAAAGTTTATGCTTGCTAAGTAGCTACCGAATCTTGCTCTTCAAACTTGTTTAAAAAGGGCTTAGATTTTTGTTTGCTCAGTGAAGAAGAAAAACTTTACGAGGTACGCGCCGAAACGCAGCGTTTAGCCATAATCGCCTAAGCTTTACGACTGTTGGCAAGGGGAGCCTACATGTGTAAAGAAAGACTCCAACTTTATCACCTTAGGAGCAGGGTTGAGTGAGGAAAAAATATATTTACCGCTAAAGGGTGATAGTACAAGGGATTTTTCGTTACCCTATCGTGGCGAAGTATTTACCGCGATATCTTGAACCTTTTGCGGTAGCGGTAATGGGTAGAGTTAAAAAAATGAAAAAACGGACGTGTTTGATACTGAATAGTGCGACAGTGCCATTCATTATTAATTTTTGGCTCTGATGAAGTAATGCTGGAATTTGCCTATACGACGTTTCTCGTTTTTTTTTCACATTTCCTAGGGTTGATTTAAAAAGCAGCGCTCTTGGTTGCGTTACGCTTCCTTCTACAAACCACAACCTTCTCAAAACTCTCTAGCAATAAATACTTTAACATATAAGCAGAGCAATAAAGCCTACGTTATAAGTCCAAAATGCACGAACTCACTTCAACAACCAAATACCCTAAGACAGCCGAAGACAATACATAGCAGGTGCGATATCGGTTGTCATTTAAACAAACAAATAAATAAATAAACTTAAACATAAACCCTGCTTCTAAAAACCGAATGGCTGATAGATAAGAAAGACATCTTCACGAAAAACTGAAAGCCGTATAATAATAAAAAAATAAATATTCAAACACCGAGATTATTGGATAAAGAATATCCGTTGAATATGCCTCCTTAGGGCATACATATTAGCCAGTAATGAACGCATTTTATAACATAACTTACAAATATCGAACATAATCAGACGCTTTTTGAGAGCAAGGTTTCTTTCACCTTTAATACGCATATCTGTGTGCTGATTGTCGCGCAGTTTTACTTGTGCGAACAACGCTAAAGAAACGTCTAATATACGAATATTTTGGTAACGTGTGCACTTGGATGGTTCATTACATGTAGCACAAGTACGAAAAAAAACGCTCATTGATGACTTTATAAAACTCTCAAAATCCATTAAAAAGATTCTTTTAAGACGTGGATGCTACAATGGTGAACTTGTATTGACATCAGATCCATGAAACTGACTCGAAAGACAACTTTACCCATTTTACCGCTACCACGCGATATTTTCAAGTGTTTGCGGTAATGCGCTAATTGCGGTACTTTGTAATTTAACGCCGTAGAGTAAAGTGGTAAAAATATCTACTGCGATAATTACCGCGGTACAGAAAACACCTAAATAATTCAACCCTGCTAAGTGTGTACTTGCATAGTAAAATTTAATTAAATTCTTGGGTGATACACATGGTAGTTTTTTTTTTCTCACAGTCTATAGTATTTGCATGTCACTGAGCTTATTCGTGCCATTTAAATATAGTATTATCTTATATGACACTCCCTATAGTTAAAAGGTTGGACCCTCATAGATTAAGAGTTTCAATTCTAAATATCACACCGTTTTTGTAAATATACTATTGATACTTGGAATAAAAAGGAACTCCCATGGGGAAATATTGCGTCATAACATGAACAATCTAAGACATAATTAAACTACAAATTTAAATTAACATTATAAATGCATTGTAAAGTGAGCAAAACGGATACAACTTTAATTCGTTCCGAACATGAAAAACTTGGTTTCAATAACTTCTTTCTTGAGAATTGACACAAGCTCTCCACAGATTAAAAATACAACGAACTGGCAAATGTATACACACAAATAGGATCGTAATATGTGTGAGAGCGTAGTTTATTTCTGTTTGCGTAAAAATGTGCATCGTTAAATTCTGCTTTACGAAGCGTATCATCTCTACATATATTTTTTAAATTTAAACAAAGCGGCGTGAAACGAAGTGTTATGAAGTGAAACGATACAATGGCATGTTATCGCCCACACAAAGCAATGCTTGTTGTTGACTTGCATTCCTGAAAGGGAAAAAGTGGGTACGCTACATAACCCAGTAACTACCAACAAAGTTGTGATAATGTGGATCTGAAATTTGCATTCATTTATGAAATGTAATAGATAAGAAACATTTTGGAAAGACGGAGGACAAATTTGGTCGTAAGGTAAAGAAAAAAAGAAACGCAATTTTCGTATAAGAAAAGCTCCTTGATAGCTCTAATGGCATGAATTTCGCTCGTTTTCTCGAAAAAGGAAAGCTCTATTAATTGATGTGACGCATCCTTTCTCATATCGATTGAAATCTCCCTCGTTTTAGAGTGAAACGAGCTTATTCAAAAGTGCACTTTTCCCCACCATGAGATGCACTTCCGTAAAAGCTGTTTCGCCGTTCTGCAAACCTTGCAAGTGGAAAGCTACCAGTTGATTACATCTGATCTTTTCGAGTACATGTGTTTTATTTCCATGCAACCGATATTACCCATTTGTTGAAAAACGCGTTTCCGTTCCTAGTGGACTTGTAGGAATGTTTTATTGGGAATATATTTATAGTTTAGAAATTTAATTTCAAATGCGGAAATTCGGAAACATTTGTATATACTTTTACCACTGCTGAAAAGCTCTTATGTAACTCATTGAAACACTACACGTGTAACAAAATCAGGAATGGTCCTTCGCGTAATATTTCCTTCCTCCATGATTCACTCATCAAACTGGATTTTAGCAACTGTGAGTTCAATGAGTTATTGCAGAACTGGCTCGTTGTACGCGGGTATTAAGTTCGTGTTAGCAGTAGACTGCACTTTTTTTTTTGCACCACGGGTGAAGACATGGAGAACATTCCTCCCTGAAAAAAAAAGAGGAATACCAGTGTCTAACTGAGCGCCTATAACGAGACTCCACAAGTACTTTCTCCACCTTACGTAAGGTTTCGGGACACGTGTACTTAGTCCTGAGGAATTGCGAGTTTTTATGTATGTGACGCCTTTATAAGAAGTTATAAACGAGTTAAGTAACACTGAGTTATAAGTTATGTCCTATATTGTTAATAAAATTGGTAACAGGAAGAACAACCATTGTGGACCTAATAATAAACCCAGAGATACGAGGGTAAGTGCGCTTTGGCCGCCGTTAACCGACCCATGAACTTAACCCAGTTTTCGTATCCTAATTTGCAGTACCCATTTCACGGTTTCCTTTTTCACCAGGAAATCATACACTCTAAGCAGTCGTACCGGTATTCAGGTATTGACCCTTTGTCTAAAACCGCCAATTTTGCGAAGTGAATGTGTTTTGTGTTTGGAAGGTAATTACGTTATTTTTCTACCGTTTCCAATTGACAAGAGGAATGCAGCAATATCAATAACAACGTCATATGGACCTAATATGACGACATACGGTTTTGGAAAGATCTATTCGCAATCAAAATGGCTTATGCAAAACCACTGAACATAGACTTTACTATGTACAAGGCATCATTTTCTCTTTCGCTCCGCTTGGCATTGCAAATTATGTGCGTTAAAAGTGCACAAAGTTATTTTATTTTAACCCACTTGGAAATAAGTTCCCATTCTTTCTTCCAAAATGAAGCCTAATATAAATAATTGCAAGTCATGGCCCATAGTGGATATTACGTACTCTCCGTTTTCTAACTGACCATGTGTTGAATATTCTAGACTACGTCTTAACCGTACACTGTTTAGCCGAAGTTGCTTATGTAAAAAAAACTCGCATGTATATTGTAAAAAGGTACGCGACTTTCCAGTAAAACAGGACTTCCAATAAAAGACGGGCGACTTTTTATTATTTTTCAAAAAAAGTAATGCAAGGAACGTTTTAGTAGCCTGTAAATAGTCCTTATAAAAATCGCGAACAAGATGCTAAGTGGAATGAAAAACGGCAAGTTGATTAATGTAGCATTTCCTTTCGAATTTGCAAGGCTTCCTTTCTTGCGCGACACTATACCTCGTGAACAATTAGTTTCCTTGAGCTTCGAATGTCAAGTTAAATGTCAAAGTCGGGTTCTGAATTAGCAGTCTACTTCACTCGAGATCACCCTGATAGCTCATGTTTTCCTGTAATGTTAGATTGATAGAGTACCAGTTTACACACCAGCGCCCTTAAGTTATGCTTCTGTATTAACCGAAAAAACGTGTTAACAACGGAAAACCGCGAATGAAATATCTTAGAAAACCATCTTTATATAAACACGATCACGCTCCTTTGATCATTCAGCGTTTCACAGCAAAGCAGCAAACTTGTTGGAAAACACCAGTGTCGTTTCTTCGTCCTCTTCGGAACCTTGCCCACCTGGCGAGTCTGACCCTGGCAAGGCTGGCCCAGTTTCGCCCATCGGCCCCTCTTCCTCGCTTTCACTTGCTGTTTCCCACTGCAGTTCCGCGTGAACAGGTGCAGCATGTGGTAACGCTTGGATGTATTCCACCTCTTTGCATAATGGGTCTCGCTCGCACTGTTCCTTCTCCAAATCATAGCCAGGAGGCCTAATCCAGAAAGGAAATCGAGCATCGAGTGCCAAACGTAAAAGATGGTTAGCTGCTCGATGGACGTCCGGTCTTGCTCCTTTGGCGGTCATAAAACCCCTCTTCACAGCCCACGCTACAATCCCAACGAAAAACAGCCCATTATAAGGTACAATTTTCCCTTAAACCTGGTGACTTATTTCATTTTGACACGCAAAAAAAACATTTAGGTGAAACTCACCTTCGCAAATGTCATAAGCCGACCACCCACCCTCATCTTCACCTGAAGGGTGTTGAAGGTTCAGGTATTTTGGGAGATCGAGATGCTTGGTCAAATACGCGACGGTTGATAAGGGGACGCGTAATTGCGCGATGGGAAAACTGCCAACCAGGACTTGTAAGGCTTTAGGGACTTTAGAGGGGAAAACCAAGCCGGGGCAGTCGCACAAACGCACCGTCGGTGTCAAGAAAATGGTTTGAAAGTGCTTGGTGTGACCCGGGGTTCGGGACACACTTACGACTTTCTTCCCCATCAACGCATTAATGACCGACGATTTACCCACATTCGGCTGACCCACACATCCCACAGTGAGGATACCGTTCTTGTACCTTTCACGACTCGCACCTTCCCCCATCAGCGTGGTTTTGTTGGCTGGCTCTTCCAGCAACAGTCCAACATCAACCGTTGCTTCGTCATCATCCTCGCTGTCTCCATCGGTCGAAGCTCCTAGTTCCGATGTAATTTTTCCTTTCCACGATGAGAGATCGACTACGTTAACAAAAGAACGTGCTTCATTATCGAAAAATATTAACACAAAAAATAATAAAAAATGAAAAAGAAACTTGAGGAGCAGTTTCACCTTCATCTTGACAGATTTGCTGACAAAGCTCGTACAGCCGATGTGCTCCTTCAGCGGCCATCCGCATGCGGCCGCGCCTGCGTGGTCCTTTCGAGACTTTCCCGTGGGTAATGGCTTGAGGTTCACGAAGATTGTAACTCGGCATGGACGTGAAAGGCATTACACGTAGGCCTGGGAATTGACGTTCGAAATAGCGTATCCATGCCACCGCTAATGAAGATGGAACGGCGTCGATTTTGTTCAAGATTAATATGATAGGCACCTTCAAAACGTCAGTGACGTAATGATACAGTGACGGAGGGAATAGCAACGACTAAGGAAGAGAAAACTCAGTAATCCACTTTCGAGGGAAATTAACACCTTTTTTTATCTCTTGATTACCGGGTAACGCGCATCGACAATGACAGTAAGAATGTCTGACATTTCTAGAACGCGCCACAACTGGCGCCATGTCTCCAGATTCAGCTCAAAGTAGCTCAATTCTTGGGGAGGATATCTGCCTTGAATCTCATCTACGTATTCCTTAAAAGAGGTAGTACCTGATTAAAGCGGCACATCCGGGTATAGAAAATAGAAGTGACATAAGACATACCCTAAAATACTTATTTTCACGCCGGTCTAACTCTTCAGGTGACAAGCTGTAGTCCCAAGACGGTCTCACTGGAAAAGAGAGACCAGTGTCGTAAAACACATCGCATCCGAATTCTAGCTGATCAACATTTTCACGAGAAATTGCCTTTCGAGATTCTTCCTTTTGTAATGCAATCTCTTCCAGGGTTTCGGCGTAAAATTTCAGATTGTACCTAAGTTCAACAGGTGGTATTATTATCTATGGCCAGAATTTAATGGTTAAAAGGTTTTCTACTACATAAGCCTAGCAAGAAAATATACTTTCAGAGCAATGAACCTTGCCCATTCGCTCTTAAATGTAGCCTGCTAACCCAGGTTTTCTTTGAATGTACTCCCTGTGTTTTACGACAATTCGGTGATACATGCGTAAATGTAGGTGTCTTCAAAGAAAAACACGCAAGTTACCTATTGGGATCTCTGCCTGCATTGCGCCCAGTGCCAGGTTGCACATTGAGGCTGCGAGTTTGTGTAAAGCCGACGTTATGAGAAGGAGCAGTGTGGTGCACGATTTTGCTTTCTAAAATAGTAACACAAAAATTTAAAGATTTGTACAGTTATAATACAACTAAATACCTCCTGATCCTTGTTTTTCAGCTCTTTTGGCTTGCAATTGTTGTTTCTTCGCTTTGGCACTGAAAGGAATTCGTCTCTTTTGGGTCATTTTTCGCAAGATTTACCTGATTGGCTCTAAAATGTAAAGGGTTAAACTGTGGGCCACGTGACTTTTGTTTGTATCGTTTGTGGTGTTCGGTATCGATATATTTCTCTCGGGTCGTTCTATAATACTTTAATAAATTTGTTTGGAACTCTACATTTCAGGGCTATTTAAATCAAACCCTTGAATTTCTCCCTTATGAAAATGGATGAAAAATGCGTTTGGTGAGAGTGTAGTCAGTTTGTGGCGGTTTAAAGAAAATTTTCGTAATTTACTCCTTTGTTTAAGTCGGTATCGATACTAATTTTGTTCCCTGAGGGTCTTGGCTGGCGAAGGGGAGGTTGGTGTCAAGTTTGGTCAAGGAACTTGCGACTGTTATGCAAATGTAACATTGGCAATTGTTCTTTTCGTTGAAAGCAAAAGGTAGGCAACGTACTTGTTACATTTACACTTTAAAATTCTATATATACTTGGTATGCTAATGAACCTTGAGTTCTGTTGTGTTGATCACATACTGTTTTGTTGTTGTGGCACCAGTGGGGTACTTTAACCCTTAATTTATAGAAGTAAAGTGTTTAAACAAATTATCGACGTAATGTTAACGTCTCATTGATGTTTTAGATTCTATTGTCCGGCGCCGGATACTGAAATGATCCAAGACCTATGCTGTTCAGCAACATGGCTCGCTTGACTGGATCAGAGAACAACAATACTAGTTCCGGAACAGGCAACAAAACTGCCAATGGGAATAGTAGCAGCAACGGCGACACCACGGGTCATACCTACACATCCTGCACCCCAAGTAGACCACCGAATTTGCCCTCCTTGGATCTTTCTCTCCATACGTCCAACAATACCACAACGAGGAAATCTGCACCCAATTCTCTCAGTCTGAACCCTCAATTCCCGAATTCCAGCCCAGAATGTAGCGACTATTTGACGCTGGAACTGGACCACACTTCGTCGTCTTCACCTCAAGCTGCTCGAGAGGTAGAAAATCTTCATCTTCCGCCTGGAACGCAAACTGCGGAAAATCCAGCTTTGGAAAACGACTTGAAAGAAGAGTTGAAAGCGCTACTCTTTTCGGAACATTTCTGGTCTATGGGTAATGTTAATTCGAGCAAACAACAGCAATTGCGTGAGATGATTGAGAAATCCTTAAGGTTCGTAAAAGTCAAGAATTCAGTTCACATAAAAAGCAAAAAATAAATGAACCATTAAAGTTAATTAAGATTTGTTGTATTACAGTCAAACAGCAAGGGACACAGTAGACCACGTGCTCCAAAAAGTGACCGAGTTGACAAATCTTGAGAAACTGTTGCTGATTATGAAATTACGGAGTTCCCACGTTCAAGAAGACCCACTTCGACTGTAAGGAGTATTTTAATTGGGTGAAAATGTTAAATTTTCTGTTTAAAAAATGAATTTTGTTGTATTACTTGAATTTGCAGCCCAAATAATCCTCTGGGTAGCCGTCCGGAAATTTCGTTAACAGTAACGTGGATTAGCACGCATTTGGAAGAAGACGCATCGACTTCTTTACCCAAACATGAGGTCTACGAAGAGTACATGGCTCATTGTCAAGCCAACCATGCAAAAGCGTTATCTACAGCGGACTTTGGTAAAGTCATGAAGCAAGTATTTCCGACTGTGCGGCCCAGGCGGTTGGGAATGCGAGGTCATTCACGCTACTGCTATTCTGGCTTGCGGAAACGAATGAAGGTGGGCCCACCTCTCTTGCCTGACTTGGATACCCATAGTACAGCTGTAGGTTCCTATTTGGTACCAATTTTCCAATGATTTCCACAGCATTTTTGCTTCTTTCACCCCCCAACTAGGCAACGTCCACCGAGGATATCCTGCAAGAAGCTTCATCCTGTGTGATACGAGAATGGTCCGAGAAGCTACTGACCGCCAATTTCGCTTCCACTCAGGCATTGGCCATGTATCTAGTAGATAAACTTTACGTTGATCACCGTTCTAAAGCGGCCAAAACGCTCCTGGAGCTCGCTGCTACCAAAACTTGTAAGGAATAAGCTAGCTAAGAAGTGTAATGTGATTCTTGTAGTTTTTTTTTTTTTTTTTTTTTTTTCAAAGCAGTGGCCAGAGATACGCCAGAACCCGAGCCATCTGAAGGCAGATCGCGTGTACCAAGCGGCTCGTCACCGTCTAAAAACGCCAAAGGGTCCGATAAAGAGCACATGAGGGAGTTAAAACGAAAGTTACAGGCAAGTTACAAGCATGATCAATTATATTTACCATGGAGTGCTTGAGTGTGTCGTTTTTAAGCGCATTTTTAAGGAACTCTCCAAAAATACTTCAAGTAAATGTATTTAGCGTACTGAAGACAGAATTAACGTATTTATTCTTCAGCAAACACGAGATATTCAAACGATGTCGAACACAATGAACAAAATACTAATGTAGCCAATAATACAAATGAGGTTACAGTGAGTTTAAAGAAAACAATAATTTAATGAAAAATTTAATAGTGTGGATCATACGCATAAATTTATAAACCTTTACTTAACTTAGAATAAATGCCATACTGTAATTTATAAATACGTTATTAAATAAATAAATAATTTAATGTAAATAACTTGAAACTCAAAAGTGAACAAAAATGTAAAGAAAACAGTTTAAAGTATAAAACATGAATTATTATAATAAAGCATAAAATAAAGAATTATTACAAAATTACTATCAGTAGATGGCTTTGGATATAAAAATACGAATGAGATCTTTTTTAAAATTTTTGTTATTCAGTTTCTTGTATTACTACAATTTATAGGAGAATGCTCGTATGATTAGTGTACAGAACTTCTGTTTTCGTTGTATTGTGGTTTGAAAAAATGAGTCTAAAGAAATTACGTGTGATAATAATACATTTAAATTTAATGTATTTTTTTATTATAGGAACAACATTTAGTAGCCACGAAGAGTCGTGTTACCACGGGAAGGACGACGAAGAAAACCAAAGTCTCCTCGCAAACTAAGGATTTGCTGGGCAGCGAAAACGAGTCCAATGACGGTGTCGCTCTGTCAAGTACCGCCGAATGTGCGATTAATACCTCACTTGAGCCTTCTGTTACCACTCGTAAGTGCTTCGGCATATTTCATAGCGTGACCGAACGTACTTTGGCCCTTTCATTTTCAATATGTGTAACAATTTCCTGTCTTTCTTGTTTCACTCATAGCTCCGGTCAAAGAAACCAAGCGCCGGTCGAGGAAAAACCAAGACAAAGGCTTTGCCGTGACCAGCAATGCAACACGAATGGCTCCCCGTGAGGAAGAGTCTCACAGCCAGGAACGCCCGTCTGAGAACTCAGATTTGGCTCCACAACCACCCAAGGTGAACGAACCTTCCGAAACCGCAACAGCAGTCAACGCGAAAAAGAAAGGAAATCCCGGTAAAGTCCCCATACCTCGTCTACAGACTCAACGACCCAGTCGTGCGCTCCCAGCGCTGTCCTCCATCATCCTTGTAAACCCTGTCGCGTCCCCACAGCCGACGGGGAAAAAATACGTCCCCATTCAACCCAAATACAAGACCGAACCAGAAGAATCACCACAAGTGTCCAGCCCTTGTCATGTCGATTCCCTATCCAACATAGTTGAGGTCAATCAAGTCGATCACTTGTCTCAAGTAACGCCGGATCTATCCACCACAAAAGGCCCCGTAAAAGAAACAGATGAAGAATTACTGCGTTATTTAGGCAATCACAACGACGCCACTGAAGCCGGCCTAGGCCAATTACGCGCCCTTTTAGAGCAAAACTTGTCCGAAAAGCACCCAAGTACCACCCAGCATGTCGTGACCACCAGCATGTGTTCCAAAACCGAGCCGGTCAAAGATCCTTTGTTTGCCCGGCGCCGGGTGAGCTTCGATACCTTGGCCGTATCGACCAACGCTGCCTCGGCTTCTCTGGCATCTGAAATCTCGCCGATGCACACTATCCCACCCAGTCCTAACACACGCCGGAAAGCTTTTAACTTCACGCCCATTTCTCCTCGTCACACTCCGGTGTCGGACACAGCACCCTCGTTGCGGAACCTCCTCTCGTCCCAATCCAGTAGCAGCGCAAATGCATCACCGTTCGTCTCGCCACGTACTACGCCCGGTCCCGAGTCGAATATCCAGCCTAATTTATTTTTACCACCAGCCAATGCGGTACTCTGTCGTTCGAGGCACAATTCCGCGTCCAGTTTGCTAGTAAACCGGGTCCGACATTCGTCCGGCGCGTCCGTCACCCTCAGACACGCCCCTTACCCCAGCATTCCGTACGGTGGCACCACCAGTACCACGACCTCGACCCAAGAACACGAAGCAGCCCTAGCACTGCGATCGAGACACAATTCGGCGGATTCGCATTCTCCCAAATCGGCACCGTTGTCGCCCCTGGTGACGCAGAATAACATGCTGGCTAGAGCGTCAATGTCAGCGTCCAACCAGCCACCTGGAGATCTCAGGAGAAGGCACATGTCGGCAGGGACTATTTTGGGCCAACATAAAGCTTTGCCCAGCTTCGAGACCATGGCCAACAGCAGTAGCAGTAATAACCCGTGGAATGATCCGTTTAGCCAGGAAATTGAGAAATTACTGGCAGACTCGAACCCGGTACTCGGTTCTCATGCGTCATCGAGCGTGTTATTAAGGTCGCAGTCGGTCCCCTTGCGTACGATGGCGTACAACCAGTCGTTGCAGAATTCGTTGTTCCAACGGGCGAATCCGGCTTTTGCGAGTCAGGACAACAGCAGTCATTCCTACAGCCCGTATACCCCTACGCCAGTGCCTTCGGATTGGGCGGATTTTAGCACCAACAGTAATGACGGGATGATGGCTAGTCATGTGGCAACGATGGACCCGACAGCGGGAATGGCCGTAGCAGCGGGAAGTGGGACTGCGGAGGGCAGCGAGGATGATACGGTAGCGTTGGAATCGTTGGATCCGGATAGCTTGCGAGAGTTGATGAACCACGTTTATGCTTCGGAGGCGCTTAATTTTAATCAGTTGGATGGGGGAGTTATGGGGAACGAGCTGGAAACGGCGCAGGAGGTGACAGACGCCGTTTTCGAATCGGGGAATGTGGATAGGAGCTATCCGTTGGACGCGGCGGTGTTCAGTGGCTTGAACCCGTTGGGGAATGATGATGTCGTGGCGGCGCTTATGTCGTTGAGAGAAGTCGCGCCCGGCAGCGCCTGTGATTTGCAGCGGCTGGTACAAGACGTGTCTCAGAGCAGAAGTTAAACAGCACGGGTAAGGTTTCTTTAAAAGAAATTTTTCTATCGCTTTTCAATGCGGCAGTGTAATTTAGGATGATGCCTCGTAAGCTGCTAGTCTGCCTTACTGCAGACAGAAATGTATTCTTCAGAAACCTTAGGCTCTAGTATACAGACAATCCTTGACGAATAATATTGAAAATTGTTTCAAGGGCTAACATGCAAATGACTCACTAACTTAAAAAAAGGTTTTCAAGGTAATTTTGTATTTAACACTTTGTACCACCCATGTTTGACTTTTCCGTGAAAAATACGTTGATTTAATTTTAATCATGTAGATAATCTTACAAATAATGAAGTGGGCATGTTTGGGTAGCGGATTAAAGCAACCTCCAATGGTCGTGTCAGTGATACCAAGTTTTTATTAGTTTCTTGTTCAGCTTACGTCGCCTTTTTGGCCATCGTTTTAAGGGTTAAAGAGGAAAAAGGTGGATTAATATTGGTTCGTTAATCTCAGGCAAGTTTTAAATCAGTGCTCTTGAATTGCGCGTCAATTATTGCAAAATGGGATAAAAGTCATTTAGATTTCGGTAACGTAGCCCTTTACGAACAAAATCGGATTTAAAGATTTTGAAGATGTTATGAAAGATCTTCAGTTCCAAAAAGACATAGTAATAATAAAATTAAATGGTAAAACAGCGAGAAGTTACTTTAAACAAAACGAAATTGAGGATAAATTCGGAAAGCTTTTCCCTTTGACCAGCTCGTGTGAGTAGTGTGAATGTATGGAAAAACAGGTCAATTGTGAGGATGCAGTCGAGAAGGAAATTAGAATATTCAGGTTATCCATGATGCATATGGTTGTGTGAACATAGCTTTGTGTAAAACCTTTTTATATTTTTTGTGTACGTGTTTTACGTATTGAAGTGTTTGATTTTAAATTTTGTCCTTTATTTCCAGGCATTTTTCCAGGCATTTACAGTACACAGTAGGCTTTGCGCGGAAGTGTTGATAATAGCAAGGAGATTTTGGAAGACGGATGAATCGATGAGTAACTTTACCTACCTGAAGATAATCCCATCGTTGATTAGAAAGCTAGTTTAACCGAAAATCGTACGGTGTCAAAAAAATCGGTAGACAGTGCAACATACGTATTTTATTGTGTACCATGAAGAAAAAAATGTGGCATTCTTCCTCTGACCGTAAGTTGTGTTTCCGGAAATGTTGTTTCCTTTCAAAGCTAAAAAAACGACTTCGTTTTCCCCCTTTTAGTTTCTGTTTTGCACTTTCTACTGTGCTTTAATGAGTGAAGGACCTTCTCCATTTTCAAAAGTACAAATGAAGTGGCGCTCAAAGAACGACCCCACGATCTCTGCGATAAAAAAGTCCCCCCTGTTTCTGAAAAAAATAATAGTTTTGGCTGAAGATTGCGGTTTGTGAGTCGAGATGAGTTCACCGTCCCTTGGGAGTCCTAGTAAATCGACAAAAAACGAGTCGAGTGGCAAGTGCGTAGTTGCTCCGGGAGTTGGGGGAGTAAATTCACGCACAACTTTTGGGGAAGTATTTGTAAAAAGAAAAAGGATGGAAGGGGACTACTATTGAAAACTCTTAAGAATTTTCTTGCCTCACCCAAGTGCCTTGTGCAACGTTTTGTTGGAACATTTTTTTGGAATTGAGCGATTTTTATTTTTCATCCTGGTTCTACTACGAAAATGCCGAAATTCTTTTTAGGGGTGCAGTAATTAGAGCCTTTTTCTATTTGTTAGCGCTTTTTCAATTTATTCTATGCTTCTCTTTCAGAAATTGGGTGGTTTTTAGTGATCTCTTTGCAAGGGGATTTATTTTTAAAAAGGAAGTTACATTTTTGGGGAAAGTTTTTTCCTTACTCGTACCTTGAAGTTAAATAACGGATGGCCAATCTAGCGTTGTTATATTGCTTGATAGATGATTTTTTTGGTTTTGGTAGATCGATTTTTAAAGTAGAGTAAAGGGCGTTCAAGTCGGGGGGTTAACGATCTTCTCTAAGCGTGGTGGATAAGAAATAGTGTTAATATCATAGCATGCGCTTCTTTTAATGTCGCCAAGCAAAAAGTTGTTTGTTTGTGGCAGCTGCTTAACACTTTTGGACAAACTACTCGAAAAAGGACATGAGTTCTGTTGTCATTTTGCCCGCTTTGCTCCCCGACACCAGACTTTTCTTCTGTCGTGTTTAGTTGGTGAATGTAAGGCAAAGCGAAGGGAATCGGAGAGGCTGATCATTTTTCATTTGTCAGAAGCTGTGTAGCTTGATGAGAGCTCGTAACTTCATTGGTTTTTATTTTGCACCGTGTTTATTGTAATTCGTGTTATAGTCTACTAATACAGAACGATATAAAACTGATTGTTTACAATTTGTTAGTGCGAAATAGTATTTAAGACAAGCATCCAGTAAAGTATTGGTGTAAATATTTCCCGGAATACCGAAGAAGTAAAAGGTCTAATAAGCTTTGTGTATAACAGCGTCTACATGGAGGGGTAATACGACTGAAGTAAGTACGACAGCCATGTCACGGTCTCATGCGCGCGTATTACCGGATACTACATTCGCTAGAACATCTCTTAAATCCTTCAGTCGGTATTAGCGTTTCTTGAGTTTCCAGATAGCATGGTTACTCACATGTCTGTTGAAGCTTATATAAGAGTTTTTCTTTTCTGAATTACAAGACGTATATGTGGTGTATTTTATCGTGAACTGAACTGAACAACGGGGCTAGCAAATTATAATAACAGACGTTTTGGCGTGTACGAGATTTGCTCAACGGTCATTTTGGCGTGAGCGCATCAGTTCCGTAGCCCACTGCTTTTCAACGTTAACAATCCTCTCTGAGTTGAACGGAGAACTGCTTAACACGTATTTTATTGTCAACGCGGAGAACAACTTGCCAAAGGATTAGATTGTGATAAAATACCCATGATCGAGAGGTCAAGGGCCACAGCAAAGGTGCTGTAAAGTTGCAGGTTCGAGTATGGACAAGGCAATGAGTTTTTTTTTTTTAATTTCAATTCTTTAATATTATTTTTTTTATTTTTATAATATATATATATATATATATATATATATATATATATATACGCCTTAATACCCTTTGCGCAATTTGCGAGCAAAGTAGTTCGGATACTCTGTTAAAGAAATGCAAGTCTAAATTGTATTTCAAAAGCAAAATCTAAGAAGGTAAAACAAACGTTTGGGGATAACAACTAAGGGAGGAAAGCTAAAATGCATATACGTGTAAAAAATAGTTGAAACACTCACTAAAACTTAATCGGGGAAGATTTCTCTGCAACCGCTACTCAAAATCACGTCGGACAATCAGAAGTGTATCCACAGATGAACAATAACTATGGAGAACTGTACTCAAAGAAGTACAGTAGTCTATTTTGAAAATTTCTGAAACAAATAATTTGTTAAAAACGATATAGTTAAATATATCAATATCTACTGCCAAACACTCACTTTAGATTTCTTTTTCGTAAGAATATCCAAAGTCAAACGCAGTTTTGTAGACAGCAGTTGCACTAGGAGAGCAGGGCCATCCCAGGATTTTGGCTCGGAGGGGTTTTTAGAGGTTTCGGGGGGTGTAAGGGGGTTCGCATAAATTTTTTTTTTACGTTTTCTTTTACGTTTATCTTCCCCATCATAAAATAAAAACTCCGCGAAAGGTCGACACCCTAACCCCCCTGGATACGGCGTTGTAGGAGAGAACATAAAATTTTGTCAAAAACTAGGCCTCGACTTGCTCATCTACTACCACTTTTTTCCGTATGGCTAAAAAAAACACTTCTAAAATACTCTTCAATCACGTAACCCCACGTCTAGTCAGCCTAAAAACATAAAATAATAAAAAGTAGTTTGTGAGAACGAGTTACGATAAAATCATTACACAAAGCGAACAAGGATTTAGATTAGGTAAAAAACAACAACAATGAAAAGACTTATAAATAAAATTTAACAGACCTTGATCAAAACACGTCCGTCCGCTGAAAGCCAACTTTTGGTCTGCAGTCCTGCGTCCTTACCTTGCAAAGAATATAGAATTTATCGTGACAGCTTTTCATAACACATTTGACCTTCACCGATGAAAAGGTTAATCAACAACCAGCTTTTGCCTAAAACAGACTATGCAAGAACAATCCTAAAAAGGCACGCTTTCAAACAAAATCTTGTCCTCTTACGAATCCTATAGAAATAATAGACCCTCGACATGACATTGCTAAAACTCAACCCGCCATCGAGGTATGACAATCGGAAACACAGGTTTTGCCACACTAGACCCCGAACAAATCCGTTTTTTCCTATAAGGTTAATCCAAAACATTCTTTACCGATGACGAGTACAAGTACACAAACACACGTACCAATAACTTCTTTCGAATATACAAACAACAAAAGTCACTTTGTCGAATTTCTTTTTCCGTTATTTTTTTCCTTTTTTAAGTATAAAGGCGTAAAAAGTACATGAGTTGGATTATACTGTGGTTAAAGTTCAGTTAAATATAAGTTAAACTTCGTTACATTTCAATATTTAGAGATGAAAACTAGAAACTCCCCATTGAAACTCTTTTACTTTTTACTGCCGCGCCCTCGAAACTGCATTTTTTTAAGGGGAATTCTTCTAAAGGTAGACCTAGTTTGGAAAATTATTTGCTTCTTTTTGCTCGTTGCATTCAGTAAAATTGTTACCCCTTTCCATGGAGCATGACTAAAATTTTTCTTAAGCTTAACACAAAACAAGTCCATTCACCTATTCAGGCCGAAATGACTCCCAAATTTCCCCGCAACACCAGCAGTCATTTACAACGCAACAAGTTGTTTTGTTCGTTATATACAAACTTTGCACAACGGATAAACCCAACCTTGATAGCTGGGCTTCCCATCCTTTGAGTGCCCACCCTTATTGTTAACCCTAAAGCAATATTTAAACGCGGGCATTCCCCTTTTCATAAGCATAATATTTACTTTAAGGTTAGGTGCGCAGCGTACCAAGGTATATAAAAGGTAGGAATTCTAAGCTTCCAGTCAGTTTACGATCAGCAAGTTCGCCTTCTGCTTGCAATTTCCTCATTTGATAGTTACAATGAAGTTACTGCACTCATTTGCTGCAACGGCGACAATTTTGCTCTCGTACAGTTTTAATTTCCTGCATGCTGCCAGTTTGCCTAGTCCCGTCGAGTGTACCCTACCTGTAAGCGTAGGAAAGTGCCGAGGCTCCATTCGCGCGTTCTACTTCAACGCCGAAGAAAATGCCTGCAAGTTTTTCCTTTACAGCGGCTGCGATGGCAACGCGAACCGCTTCGAATCCGCAGAAAGCTGTCAATCTCGGTGCGTGCCCGATGCTCGTAGAAAACGCCAAGACGAACAAGCCCAGGATATTTGCTTCCTGCCACCCATTCGTACAGCAGGAATATCATGCTTGGGTTTCATGCCTCGCTATACTTTTGACCTTACCACACGTCAGTGCAGATCTTACATTTACGGTGGGTGTGGACGCACTGCCAATTTATTCGATACCGAGCAAGATTGTCTGGCCACGTGCGGTCAGCACATGAGTCCTTAATGTACAAATTTGACTTCCTATATTCAAAACTATTTCGTTGGAAATACACGTTTCTCATTTAAACTACAACTGACCGAAATTTACTGAGTGACGAAGCTAAAAAAAAAGACATGTTTTGAAAGGAATGTTTTTTCTTCTTTATAAAAACAGTTTTCGAGAAAGCACTCAAAAACACGCGTTCAAAACACAAACAAAAAATGTTTGTTAAAAGTCCTCGTAAGCGACGTATTTCCCCGACAGTATAGGAAAAATATGTGCGTATGACACAGTTGCTAGGGATAACCCACATGTTATGCTGGTCTTATTCACAAGGTTGGGCAAACCGTAAACAGATCATCAAGTTTCTGGAACGCAAAAAAGGACCAAAAGGCATGTCATTTATGTGTTTCATGGAGGACTGCCGGCATTTGCAATTTGATACCAATATTGCATAACTGTTCACGATAACATTCTGTCAGCCGATACTTAGCGGTAAGCATAAATACATAGAGCTCTACCTAAACTTGCTTATTTTGGACTGTTGCGACGTTGGTTCAAGTTAACGCTATATACTGCATTACATTTGTTTGGTTCTTTAGTTAAATGTTCACATAATTTCTTGAAATTCCATGATGAAGATCTGGCTGCTTTTAGGCATCGTAGGCCTTGCATCTGCCCGAGCAAGTAAGGGAAAATTCTGTATGTAATTATTGTCGCAGATCGTAAGATTGTTCAATTGTCTCGTTGTTTTTATAATCGTGAGATTGTTTTATATTTGTAATCCGAATGGTCAAGTCTTAGCATTCTGATATTCGCACACATCCCCACATATTTAAATGGTAGAATTCCAAAAACAGACTTTGTGTATTACGACCGTAAGTCAATATTACGAACCCAGTGAACCTCGAAGGTCAATTCATAGAATTCTGACATTACCAAGTTTCTAAATGGCAGAATTCCAAAGACTGACTTTGCAGATTAGAACTACAAGATAATCTTAAGACCCGATTGACAAACCCATACAGTTTTTATAAGCAATGAGAGGCAAAATGCGTACGACTCAGTGCTTTTCACATGGAAGCGGCTGTAATTCCTCTAACTCGAATTCTTTTGTCATTAGAGGGGAGACTCGAAGAACGTTCGTGCGAGATACCTGTAGTTGTCGAACCTGACACAAGATGTAAAGAAGAATTTCGGATGTGGGCGTTTAATACCGCTTCACAACAATGCGAACGATTCGTACTGACCGGCTGCAAGCTTATGCCGTACCTGGATAATCTGTATGATTCTAGACACGAGTGTATGTCTAGTTGTGACAAGTCGAGTAAGACAACAAACTCAAAATCTACTTTTCTGCATAAATAAAAAATTTAAGAATAAACAAAAGAATATTAATAATAATTAATTAAAAAAATAATGAAAATAAAACATGCCGTTTTCGATCAAACAGATCCACTACTCCAAGTAGAAATGCCACCGACCGACTTTTGTTTCCTTCCACCAACCAAGGGCATCATTCAGTGCATGGCTTACATGCCAAAATGGACTTTCGACGTTTCAGCTGTCGAAGGTCCTCGCTGCGTTAAATACATCTACGGTGGATGTGCCAGAACAGAGAATTTATTTCGCAGCGAAAAAGATTGCCTTGCGGCCTGCGGCGATGTCATAACAAGTGAAATTAAACTATCACCATTTTCTTCAAAGTAAGAATTTTTTTAAAAACTAGAAATTAAAAAGCAATGTCCTGCACGGGATGGAATAACTTCATGCGATAAATACTGCTCCGGAGATCGCGACTGTGACGCAGGAGAAGTCTGCTGTCCGAGCCTTGACAAGAAATGCGGAGCGCAGTGCGTTCCCGCAGTGACTTCTACACAAGAAGAAAAAAACGGAACTCTCGTGACGGTTGAAGAACGCACTATGCTGACATTGAAAACACAAGCAATCTGTGAGCAGCCTGTGCGAGAAGGACCTTGCTTTGCAGCGATCAGAAGGTTTGCCTTTAAGCAAGAAAAGAATCGCTGCGAAGTATTTCTTTACGGAGGATGCCAGGGTAACGATAATAATTTTGATAGCGTCAGCGAATGTCAAATGACATGTGGAGGTGACATTCCTAATGACGGTAACTAAACAAAACAAATAATCATAAATAAACTTTAATGACAGACCGTGTTTGCAGACCTGGCTTGCGCTAACGTACAGTGTGATACAGAATCGACTCGTCAATACAAAGACCGCAACTGCATTCCACAGTACACCAAAGGAGCTTGCTGTCCTACTAGCTATTACTGCGAAGATAATTCTGGTTAGTTTTTTTTTGCATTTTTTGAATTTAATTTTCTTGAAATGGAAATAATCTAAGCTTCATAAACTTGCGCAGAAACACCATTGGCTGAGCCAGAACCGCAAGCGTGCGTCTACAAAGGACAAAGTTACGAAATTGGTGCTAACATTCCTGCCGTCACTAAAGACGATCCGTGTTTAACTTGTCAGTGTACACCAAACCCTGCACCGTAACTTGTTAAGTAAATAGAAACGAAACTATTACTGATTATTATATTTAATTTCAGATTGCCACCTTCCATGACGTGTTCAAGACAAGCCTGTCCTCCGCTGCAAGACTCCTCATCAACGAATTGTATACTTTTCGTACCTCCGGGCAAATGTTGCCCCGAATGGAAATGTGGTACTTTATCTATATTCAAACTGTAACAGGAATCATTATAAAATTTTCTGTTGTAGAACCAGTGTCATCTTTAGCTACTTGCCAAGCTAATAATCAGACTTATCAAGAGGGCGACATTTTCAATGTCACACCTTGTCGTCGGTGCACTTGCACAGCAAACTACACCGGTAAGTCATTCTGACACTTTGATGAGTAAACAAACAATTTAAACTTATTAATGCCCAGATGGCAGTGGCTACGGCTGCTCTGATGAAGTCTGCTTATCACAGCCACCTTCACCGAATTGCGTGCCAGTATATGAAACTGGTGTTTGCTGTCCCGTGGACTTCCATTGTCGTAAGCAAAGAAAGTTAACGACGCACAGAACATGAAACTAACTCTTCCACGAATACAAAATCTCCTTGTATAGCTACCAGTGAAACTGTGGCAGTAATCTCCACACCTAAACCAGACCTTTTGGCAATTCGACCCTCGTTTAATCAATCCGACTGTTTGCTTCCATCAAGGGTCGGTAGATGCAAAGCCAGCTTCTTACGATACTATTACGACCCTGCTACCCAAAAATGCAAGTCTTTCTACTATGGAGGATGCAATGTAAGTTTAGCTTTCATTCAACATTGTTTGTTTGCATTTATTCAACTTTTGTTCGGCATTGTTTTTATGCACAAAAACGCGGTCGAGTGTTTTACTGAAAGTTTTCATAATTTCATTAATTTTAAAAATCCTGAAATAGTTTGCATTCTGTATTAATTACGCAGGGTAACGCGAACCGGTTTGAAACGCAATGGGAATGCGAGAAAGCATGCGCAGACATAACGCTCGGAAAAGACATCAGTTCAAGAGGTATAATCTTTAATATTTTTGTATTTTGTGGAAATCGAGTTCTCCAATTATTGTTTGTACCCAATAGCTTTGCCATCAAGCGAGTTAAAAACTGTGGATGTGTGCCAGCAGCCCAAAGACGTAGGACCGTGTCGAGGGTACGTCCCTTCTTTCTATTACAACAGTGCTAAAGGAACATGTGAGCGTTTCTTTTTCGGTGGCTGCAAAGGTAACGGTAACCGATTCGAGTCCATCCAAGTCTGCCAGAAGCAATGCGTCAAGCGGTCTGGAAAGAGTGACCAATCTTCCGAAAGTAATTAACTTTTAAATAGAACAAAATAAAAAAAAGTAAATAAAAAATAACTAAGATTTTAAAAAGAAAGTTAATTCGTTTTATTTAACCCTGCAAAGTTTGTAGCTTGCCGTTGGTTGAAGGACCTTGTAGAGCCCAGAAGCGAAGATTTTTCTTCAATGCTACTTCCCAGCAATGCGAATCTTTCAACTACGGTGGTTGCAAAGGAAACGACAACAATTTTGTAACGTTAACGTTATGCGAGGCGCAATGTAAACCGAAAGTAGCATTCGAAGCCACAACTCCTGATAATCCTGTTAATCATAGCGTTCTCCTACGATCCAACCCTAGCGTAACTTCAACTCCAGCTCCTACAGTAACAACTACCTCTGCTCCAGGTAATGTGATAAAACTGCATTGCCAAATTACACAATTGGTCATCTTGTCGATACCAACATTGTCCTTACTATAAAAAACGCCACCTGTGACCTATGATGGCGGCTTTCAATGACCTATGATTGTTTGGCAAGATGACTATTTTCACACCGTTTAAAGGCCAGAAAAAAAGACTTAAGTTTTAATCGTGATCACTTAATTAGAATTTATGGTTGATAAATAATCTTCCAGATATGCTCCAAACAACCTTAAGTGGCATTTCAATAACTGGATCTTTTCTTTCATCTACAGACTTTTGTTCTCTGCCAGCGGATGTTGGGCCCTGCAAAGCCAAAAACACGCGTTTCTTCTACGATTCGATCAGCGGTCAATGTCAACAATTTATTTTCGGAGGCTGCAAAGGAAATCAGAACAACTTTGTCACCCAAGAAGCTTGCGAATCAGCATGCCGATCTGGAGCACCACCAGCACTACCAGTGGAAACACGGCGCAACAACAGACTTTTGCCCGTCTTAGGTCGCGAGCAATGCAAACTGCCCAAGGATACTGGACCTTGTCGTATGGCAGCTCCCAGATTCTATTTCAATTCACAAACAGGCAAATGCGAGCCTTTTGTCTACGGAGGTTGTGACGGAAACGCGAATAACTATATTACTGCTGAGGAATGTGAAATACGTTGCGGCAAGGGTATAAGCCGTAAAGAATTCGACGAAATCATGGGTCATCGTCGGCCTGATCAAGAGCACGGCTCACACACACATGCCCGTTCAAGTGAGTCGCTTTTTTTACTGTTGTAAAAAATCCTTTAATAATTAACTGCGTGCTCTAGTAATCGGGTTGTAGGGTACTGTTGTGTGTAAGTGGAAGGAAAAAATAATCTGTGTTAATGATGTTCAAATAAGCAGAATTGTTTTTCTTGTTCCAGGAGTTCGTTATAACGAGATTCTGCTGTATTGTCTAACGCATTTAAAGGATTTCTATGAATGTTCTTGCTAGGGCCTGATGTACTGGACGGGACACCCAAATATCATTGCGGCTTACCAGCTGATCCGGGCTTTTGCTTAGCGTTCAAGCCTCGGTTTTATTACAATTCTGAGGCTGAAAAGTGCGAGCGGTTCATTTACGGAGGCTGCAGAGGCAACGCTAATAATTTCCGTACAGAACAAGAATGCTTGGATAGCTGTGGTAGCCAAGATAGCCGGAAAGGTAAGGTTTTGTTTCGTGTTACAAAAAATATGTAATCGAAGCTAAATGATCTTTTGCTTTTAGCGAGGCTTCCTGAAGAGAGCGTTTGTCGGTTCGGGAATATTACTCTGAACAGGGGCGACCAGTTACCCGCCAATGATAAATGTCTTAATTGTATTTGCGTCACGCCTCCTGATTTGACCTGCAGGCGTATTGCATGTGCTATACAACCGCGCAAAGCTTCTATAAGCCTTCCAGATGGGCCAGGATCCACTGATGATGAAGCCGATGATAAAGACGATTTGAAAAAGGATTCTAGAGAGAACGATGATCAGGATAAGGCCGGAGCTAAAAAGAGTTCTAGTGAAGAAACCGAGAAAGAAAATGACGACGATTAAGCTCACGAATTATCATATTAATTGTCGAGAACAATTGTTTTCCAAAGGTATGTAATTTTGTTTTACCCAAACGCAACACGGTTGTAAAAGGGGCTGCAATCGGCTAAGATTGTAAGCAAATTTTCATGCATAATATGTACTAATAAAAATGTTGGACATTAAAACGATAAATTTTCTTATTCAAATAGCATTTCACACGATTGAAATATTAAATTCCTAAACTGTTAAAATACTGGACATATTTGTGAAGCGTTCTTGATGGTCCATGTTTACCATTCGCCGCAGTCAAGGACACGAACGTAAGTCTATTTGGAATGCACGCCATCATTCACGTTCAAGGCATTTTCAGTGCCATTTTTTCACTGGCCCTAAGTTATGAACATTCATTTTCGAGAAGTTTTCATTTAGCACGTGATTGAAAATATAAAATTATATAACATATCCATTGTTTAGGCTCTGTTGGCGCTGAGTACGTATACAATTCTATGTAATTGCCCGAAGTTTACAACAGAACAATATCGTCGTTACGAACCCTTTATAACGAACTTTCGCATATAATGAACACGTTGCAAGACCTTTACGCTCCAAGTTATGTTGAGGCTAAGAAAAAGCGTCTGGTAGAGGAAACTCGAGTCAATAGTAACTTTTTGTGCTTTGTCAGTTTTTTTCTCGTCGCACGAAAATTAACTGTCATCTGAATCCATAACCACTAGATGCAGATATAGCTCTGCTCTCTGTTAAGCAATCGTTTGCTTCTTAAAAACTAAAAATAAGGTTTAGCTATCCTTCAAACTAAGAGGCCTCCGTTTGTTACTACCGGATAACCTGTGTATGCAAAAGTAACATTGTATTTAATGTGCGTTTTTCCATAAGAAACTTTACAATTAAACTGCTAATGATTCGTTAAAAGTATCGTAACAAAAGTTTGCAATTGCAGTCCCAAGCGATACTGGAACATTTTAGCTTCGTATCCGTAAAAAAACAGCACGCTGTGAGAAAAACTGTATAAATAAATGGAAGAATGCAACAAAAATCGGCTGTTACTACCGTTTCGACGGGTGTCCTAGGAATTTTAGGCCTCCTATAAAAATAACTATGGGACTACGGTGTCCAAGCTTTTTGCATACTATTCAGTAGCATTCGGTGAGTTAAAAAAATATTTTGTATAAATTTCTGGCCATCTATAGTGAACACAATGGGCGAACACATGCCACCCATTTTCTTAAAAAAGGTAAACATTAGACAAAGGTAGAAATTGGACATTATTGAATATGTTGATTAATTCTCAATCATTCCACATGGAAATTTTTAAAAGAGTACTCTGTGGTATATTACACGAATGATTTTTCACAGCACAAAGAAAACTTTTGTTCAAAAGTTATGATTTTTTTACTTTCGCGTCACGTTACTTTTGAACCGAGTGTCCATGAACTTTAAATATACCTAACTTTTTCTGTTTCTCGAGGGTTCGTTATTAGAGCTTACACAGTATTTGTCTTACAGTAGTTTTATGGGAATTAGAAGGTAGGGACAATAGTAATGTATAGGTTTTGTAATTTTTTCTGGTAAACGAACTTAACTTAGATGGAATCATCTGAGTGTATAATCACTAAGTGAATAGAATGCAAAATCCAAAAGCAAAAGCATATCTGCTTTCTGTTAAGCTATTGTATGCCCCTTAAAAAGTAAAACAAGATAAAACTAGCGTTCAAACTAGGAGGCTCTCGTTTGTTAGAGCCCTGTAACATGTGGAAAAAAAAAATTAATATCGTGTTTAACGTGCGTTTTCCTATAAGAAACTAATCAAATTTTTATGATCCACTAGACGTAGCGTAACGAAGGTTTGTAGTTACAGTCACAAGCAATATTGGAAGGTTTAAGCTCCATCTCCGTCAAAAAATGGTGTAGATAGAGAAAAGTTGTAGAATTTAAACGGACAAATGCAATGTGTTGTGAAAGCGCCATTTCAAACGCAACACGATACCATGACAACATCCTAAAGATAAACGGTGTGTATTGTTTTTACAGCGTATAGTTGCTTTCTTCGTAGTTAATTACGGTTGTTTAATATACTTCAGATAAGACAACCGTTATTCTTCTGTCTGCGATGGTTTTTCTCACAGCCGACAGTTATGAATTCCAAAGAAGCTACGTTGTGCAGCGTTTTCACGACTCGTTCCCACGGTCGGGAAATCGGCTGTTACAACTGTTTCCACGGATGTCCTACGATTTCTAGGTCTCCTGTAAAATAATTATAGGATTGTGATGTCTGAGACTTTCAAGTCTTGTTCAGTAGCATTCAGTGAACTCACAAATGTTGCGTAAAAATTATTGATTATCTGTAATGAACGCAACAGACGAAACAGTACCACCCATTTCTCCTGAAAAAGGTAACGAAATCGGACATTATTGAATGTCTCGATTAATTCTTAATAATTCCGCATTCAGCGTTTTAATGCTAGTTAACGGTATGTGACATGACTATGATTTTTTACAGCCATAAGAAACCTCTCGCTCAGAAATTATGTCGTTTGTTACTTTCGCGTCACTTTACTTTGGTGCCTATGATGCTCCTCTAACGAACTTCTGCAAAACACCATCGAAGAGTCATTCATAACCGTGAATAGACATTTAAGATTTTGTCATTACAATTAAAGGCAATTTCGAGGTAATGCTTGACTTTGAGGGAACAAAGAAGACTTGTATTAAAACTTTGAAACTGGAATTACATGTATTGTGAGGTTGTCCGGTGAGGTATAATAGCTAAGATAGGGGAGTAAATAAATAAGAATTTTTGTTGACTAACAGTCTGGTTTAAAATTGCCCCCAGGAGGTTTACAGTTCACAAGCGAAACGGTGGCGGTTTGTTTACCATTAACTGTCGAAAAAGTAACCTTTGGTACCGTAACAACGGTGGTTTCGAGGACGGTTCTCGTGGCGAACAGGAGTCGTTCCGCTCCGGCTTGGCCTTGCAGAGATTGTTCCAAGGAGTCGGCCTGTGAATTACTGCTCTCTAGGGCCACTATGCTGCTGGGAAGAGATTTAGGCTCGGAACTGGGTAGCGCTGTTGGTTTAATTCTGGATGTGGGCACCGGCAGACAAAGATATGAATTAAAACCCTAAATATATTGTAAATGTTTTTTCCCCTGAATTATTCTTAAAATAATATTTTTCTATTAAACAGTAGAATCTCTTTTATAATATTTTTTTTTTTACCGCGAACTGTCGATTATAGTAAAATTCATAAAATCCAGAATTGTGTAAATATACAGAAAAAAGTCTGATAAGCGAGCTTCGGATGTAGTGAAAAGTTTTCCAGATCCCAAAATTATTCGTTATAATGACATTCCTTGTTATATTGACAGTGTGCGTTTAAGAGATATGGACTTACGCCAATAATAGACAACAGAAATACTGCAAGAAAGGAACGCAATGTTGCAGATTTTTTCGCGTGCTTGGTTAGTTTAGACTTACTAAATATTGGAAAATTCTAAACTTTAAGCAATGCTGTCAAATTTATTAACCTAAAACCGACTTACAGCTGGATCTGGACTTGGGTAGGTATGATCACCCCGTTGGGCAAAATCTGGATGAAAATAGGTTTTTCCTCGTAGTACAGCCCACGTCGACGTCTGGCCGCACATGCAGTAATATTAGCTAGGGACGTGAAGCAAGTAGGGTTTACGGTTGTAGGAACAACGGTCGTAGAAGTCGTGATTGACGTCACTGTCTTAGTGACAACTGCAGGTAAAAATTTGCCTTGTCGGTCGTCAGCAACTATTGCCTCGTCCACAGCCGAAGTACTTGCTGTGCAACAGCAAAACACGACGAAAGTGATTAAAAAGGCCTGAGCGATTGGGAAAACCATTTCTTTCGTTTTTAATCTTTGGTCAGCAAAGAGGCTAAATCTCAACTGTCAATTCCTTCCTGATAAACCGCCTTATATACGACTTCAAATCAATTTATTGGTATGGATAACGCTGAACTGATCGTTTCTTATGCTTTTATCCAGAAAAAGCATGCTTGCATAACTAAAACGCGGACAGACTGGGAATTATTAACTTTCCTGCATTTGGGTTCAAGGACAATATTCCTGACATTGAATCTTTGGCTATAGACAACCGATCAAGGGTACTGAACTCAGGAGCCTCCCGAGTATCCAATGAGAATATTAATTAGGAGCTTCCGAGCGACAAACGCTATAGCTTTATTGACCTCAAAATGTCTCATGGACTGCTTTTGATATGCTGTATAGAATACGACATCGATTTGCGTTGGGCTTAGTTTACCAAATACACAAAAGCATCTTGTTAGAATGAACCTATCGAGAACAGGTTAACTGTTCGGTATATCCGAAGTTCTTTATACCAGACGTTTATTCTGTAAATTTACACAACTGGGAGCCTTTAACCCGTATTGGCAACCCCAAACCTTTTCCTAGCGCCAATAACGCACTAATTGCTGCGATTTGCGCGAAATGCTGATGAGTTTGAATAATTTGTATGTGGTGTTTCTATTCTGACGGTCTCATGTTATTACTTTTACTTTTCAGTTTGTTTCGACTATTGTTTCTTATATCTCTGCCTTCATTGTTCGAGATGTGTCGAGTTTTGTTGCTGTATCCTAGCCTTTACTTTGGAAGATTTTTGTATTTTTGTTTGCTGAATACATTATCCTCTTTGAAATTTGTTTAAAAAAATTTATTTACTATCCACTTTAAATTCTAAGTCCTTGACAGTACATTTAATAAATATTTCAGAATGATCTTACATGACTGTTCTTGACGACCTTGACCCATTACTGTGTTTCATCGGAAAAGTAATATGGCGGGAAGAAATTATATTTTCCGACAAAGGGACATTCATTACCCTTAAGTGCTTCGAGAATGAGCTAAAAAAGGAAAAATGTTTACGTTTAAGTGCTTCACTGGTCATTTCCGAGGCGGGAAAACCTTAATCAGCACTTCTTAAACAAGTCAGATTTGAAACTTGGCAACGAAGGAAGCCTTTGTGCCTTATTCATCCCTCCAAAGTTGAAGGGCTGTTCACGTAGGCGAGCTGTAAGCTTTCAGCGACAATATTCTGCACTGCTTCAGGTTCAGCTGTTACTATGGAGCATAGCAAAGCACTGTGCCCTCATTTTAAAGAAACACGCTGAAAAAAAGCACATTTGTTTACAAAAGTATTCTAAACAAATCGAGTTTCCTGGAACGAAAATGTATACGTGCGACTTATATTTCAATTATAGAACCAACGGCCTAAGGCTTTGACGCTGAAAACGGATGCGATGGAAGAGACGATAAGATTTATGTTTAACATTTTTAAGAATTTGTACACCTATAAGAAGGCTGAAAACGGGCAGCGTTCTGTTATTTCAAGGGTATTGGTAGTGGAGAAAGTTTGAATTGTTCCACTTGCCTTACCGGTTGTGAATATATCCCTAGAGTAGCGTGTTCTGTCTCCGAGAGCTTTATACAGTGCAATGAAGCTGACGTTTTTCATCTTAGCCTTTGTAGGCTATGCATCTGCCCGGTCTAGTAAGTAAATACTAATGATATAGTGACATTAAATGTATTAAGCATGTAAAATGAACTAACGTAATAGTATGCTGCTCATAACTTAGGAAGGCTAGAGAAGATGTGCAAAATGCCGGTAGATAAAGTAGACCTCGATTGTGATAAAGATATTCGTATGTGGGCTTTCAACACTACATCGCAACAATGTGAACGTTTCGAGCTTCGTGGATGCCGGCTAGGATTTGAGGTTCTCAATTTGTACGACACTAGGCAGGACTGTATGTCACATTGCGACAAGTCGAGTAAGTTAACCTAACATCAATTAAATCTCAACATTTTTAACTCGCTCTCATTGGATAAAACCAGATCCGCTTCTTAACGTGGAAGCGCCCCCGACAGACATCTGTTTCTTGCCCATTACCAAGGGCATTATGCAATGCTTAGCTGCCTTTGACATGTGGACGTTCGATGTGTTTGCACCTGAAGGCCCTCGTTGCGTAGAAACGATCTACGGCGGATGCTACGGAACTGAGAATTTATTCGACAACAAAACGCAATGCACTGCTGCTTGCGCGACCGCAGCAACAAGTAAATTCGAAATACAAAAGAGTGTCTCTGAGGAGAAATCACTAACTTACATACAATCAATAGAAATCCAAGAACAATGCCCGGCCCGGAATGAAGTAACTTCCTGCAGCAAATTCTGCTTCGGAGATCGTGACTGTAACGCGGGCGAAGTTTGCTGTCCGAGTCGTGACAGTAAATGCGGAGCGCAATGCGTTCCCCTAGCGAGATCTTCAAGAAAGGAGAAAGTGGATGAATGTTCGACACCGGTTAACATCAAGGATCCTAACTGTGACTACAAAGTCCGGATGTGGGCTTTCAACACAAACTCGCAGCAATGTGAACGTTTTGAGCTCAACGGTTGTCACCTAACATTGGAAGCTACAAATTTGTACAACACTAAGCACGAATGTATGTCGCGATGCGACAAGTTGAGTAAGTTAACCTATTCTTATCATCTCATGACGCAATGTGTCAATATAGTGAACAACTGGCTGCCTCCAAGGCAGATTACCAGCATATCATGAACAGTTGAGATGGCTCATGCGTAAATGAGCTTCTGGTGCAACTGAACATAAAACTTGTTCTTGTTTGAATTAAACCAGATCCGCTTCTTACCTTGGAAGTGCCCCCGACAGACATCTGTTTCTTGCCCACTACCAAGGGCATTATGCAATGCTTAGCTGCCTTTGACAGGTGGACTTTCGATGTGTTTGCACCTGAAGGCCCTCGTTGCGTAGAAACGGTCTACGGCGGATGCTACGGAACTGAGAATTTATTCGACAACAAAACGCAATGCACTGCTGCTTGCGCGACCGCTGCAACAAGTAAAAACGAAATACAAAAGAGTGTCTCTGAGGAGAAATCATTAACGTACATATAATCAACAGAAATCCAAGAACAATGCCCGGCCCGGAATGAAGTAACTTCCTGCAACAAATTCTGCTTCGGAGATCGTGACTGTAACGCGGACGAAGTTTGCTGTCCGAGCCATGACAGTAAATGCGGAGCGCAATGCGTTCCCCTAGCGAGATATCTAAGAAAGGAAACTGAGGAGGATTGCTCGACGCCGGTAAACGTCGAGGATCCTATCTGTTACTTCCAAGTCCAGAAGTGGGCTTTTAACAATAACTCGCAACAATGTGAACGTTTTGAGCTCAACGGTTGTCACCTAACATTGGAAGCTACAAATTTGTACAACACTAAGCACGAATGCATGTCGCGATGCGACAAGTTGAGTAACTTAACCTATTATTATCTCATGACGCATTGTATCAATAGAGTTAACAATTGGCTGTCTCCAAGGCAGATTAACTGCATATCATGAACAGTTGAGATGGGTCATAAGAAAATGAGTTTATGATGCAACTGAACATAAAACTTGTTCTTGTTTGAATGAAACCAGATCCGCTTCTTAACGTGGAAGCGCCCCCGACAGACATCTGTTTCTTGCCTACTACCAAGGGCATTATGCAATGCTTAGCTGCCTTTGACATGTGGACGTTCGATGTGTTTGCACGTAAAGGCCCTCGTTGCGTAGAAACGGTCTACGGCGGATGCTACGGAACTGAGAATTTATTCGACAACAAAACCCAATGCACTGCTGCTTGCGCGACCGCTGCAACAAGTAAAAACGAAATACAAAAGAGTGTCTCTGAGGAGAAATCATTAACGTACATATAATCAACAGAAATCCAAGAACAATGCCCGGCCCGGAATGAAGTAACTTCCTGCAACAAATTCTGCTTCGGAGATCGTGACTGTAACGCGAACGAAGTTTGCTGTCCGAGCCATGACAGTAAATGCGGAGCGCAATGCGTTCCCCTAGCGAGATCTTCATCAGACTAATTATCGGGTATAACAGACACGTTGTGAGGTCATGTGCAACCCAAATCAACAGAAAAATCGTCTGATAAAAAAAATTCGGATAAACAGATGTTATCTGAAGTTCTCTCGAGGTTCTTTAGATTGAGACTGTGCTGCACCCATGTAAGTCTCGGCTATCGCGGAGCCCGTTTAAGTGTTTATGATCGTGACGGGAACAAATAATCTTGCCTGGGAATTGAAATAATAGAATGTAAAAGAAATTAATAGAATGTAATCAATAGAATGCGTTGTGTTTGAAAGTTAGTAATGGCAGGATGGCTCAGTACAATGAAGGGTAAATTCACTACTGGGTACCAATTAAACATTTGTATTAACTTCACCGTAATTACTGGGCTACAGAACAAAGATAGACTATCGGTAGCTGAACTGGAGAAAATGGACCAGGGAGTCACATGTATGGGTACGAAATTGTAACTGTGGTTCTTTGTAAAAATGGGGTTTATAAGCAGTCGCGTACCGAGGCTAAACGGCGCCCAGGACCAATTACAAAATGGCGCCTCTGTCCCCCTCCCCCCGAAATGAAAGAATAACGGAAGGAGATAAATCCAATGATTTTTTTCCAATTAATGTATTGATATTACAGAAAGGCTCAAGTAAGACGGCTGGGTGAAATTACTCCACATTACTTAAATTAGAAGAAAAGGAGAGAAACGTAGACCCTTGTCAATCGAAACGCGACATGAACGTAACAAAAATATTATCTTTAGAATGAAAGCTTTCTCTGCGGCTATAAAAATTCGCGATCATGCCCTATATCGCGTATTATCGCTAAGCAGTCGGAAAAAGTTGCTTATGAAACGTACTATATTTCATGGGAAAACTACATTACAGTTAATTTTGATACTTTATTTTACAAAAAAAGGTGCTGCGAATATTCACCAATCATTGTGCTGTAAATATGAATTAGCTCGCCTAAAGCTCTTAACATTAGCGTAGTTAGAGGTAATCATTTTAATGCGTTGAGGATTTTTATTTAAAAATCGTTTAAAATTATTTCTTAGGAAAAAAAATTTGCAATATTCCTTTTCCCCCAATGATTTAAAAACCTGTCCTCTACAAGCGAAGTTTGATTTGTTAAAAAGTCTTTCAAGTAAAGGAGTACGTGAAAGTCGAATCAGTGATTTTTAAAAATTCGTCCGAAAATTCTAATTCGCTAACAGGAGTTTAATTAAGATAGAAGAATAAGTTTAAAAAAATGAGAAAATCTCCTAAAAAATCACCTTCATTAGTATCAGAAGGGTTTAAAAATAGTTCCTATTTAATGCAAATTGACTAAAATATCTACACGTAATTCGCCATAATAGCTTAATCTGAATCGGGGGCTTCAGCTACAGAGTCACCGTATGCTACAGAGTCGTGCACTAAACTTTCACACACATATTTTCACACTGATTTTAAAGAAAGCTCATATTTACTTCGAGGCGATTGCAATAGAAGCTATCTAGATTAAGGTAAATAATACGGTAACGCTGCACAGCTTGACATGCTTATATTCAACTCATTTCCAGGGTAACCTTTCTCCCCATTATAATTTTATTTTTCACTTTTCCCCCTCGTATATTAAGGTATTTGTGTGATACTTTTGGTGTATCAATATTGAACGTAACAACTAAAGAAGTAAAAAAAAAATAACTCATGTCGAAAATTACGATTTTGTTACTCGCGTTGCAACTGACCAGTCTTCTTTGGAACAGCGTACAAGGGAAGGGGTAGGGGGTGGGTCAGTGGAACGAAAAGTCAAAAGCGTTCGATAAAGATGGGAGTGAGACGCGCTCACGGAATTGCCGTGGCATTAAGTAAAAGGGAGTTTTCTTGGGTTGTTTTTATTGAGAAATTTTGTAGAAGGACCATATTTTCAGTATTAAAAGTACTGTAGTTAGCAAGGTCACGTCAGGTTACTAAAGTCGTTTGTAGTTACAGGCCTGACAAGGTATAAGAGTTATCACAGTTTACAGCTTCCAAGTATGATCTGTTTACATTATTACATGACCAAGGCACGTTCCATGAGAACACAATACCAAAAGAAAGGTGTGACATGGCTAAAAGGCAAAAAATTCGCTACTTGACGTGTGGGATAACGTGGCCGTCATTTCGAACATATTCCTCGCCATGGTTGTAGTCCCTCAGTTTACCACTAGATAGCGAAAGTATGTCCGAAAACAAAACAAACATTACATGCAAACAAGTGAGCTTTTTCGATTTACCTCTAAATTAACTGAAAATGTCCCATGTGTCACTATAGAAGTCCATGTGACTTGCGTCACACTTTTTTTCTTTTATATATAATACATTCCACTAACTTAAGGTGTCTTTCTTGTAGAGCCGACCTTAAATTGCCGTCGCGTCTTAATGTCGAATGACCAGTTAGTAATCTCTCAGAAACGATCTAAAATACAAATCCCACAATGGAAAATTCTGTAGAAAACTGGACATCAAACCCCAAGCATTTACACAACGTAGAAAACACTCCTTCATCCACCACTGTTCCAAGCTTACCATCGTTCCCGCCGTTATGTTACCCGCCCCAGCCTTCGCCGGTGGACGGCGCCAATTCATACCTCGTACCTCCATCCATGGCATCTCCGTCTAACTGCCTAGCTGTCCCCGGTCAACAGAGTTATCCTTATTCCTCCCACACTCATTCGTACTATAGCGGCATGCTAGCTTCTCAGCAAAGCTATTTCCCGCCCCCGCCTCCATTTTACTCCTCCTACTACCCAACGAACCCGCAAATTCCCACTTCATCAGCCTTAACGTATAACCACCAAAACAGTTTATCCAACTTGGCTTCCTCGTGTCCAGCTTCCAGTCCTATCATCCCACCTTTGCATTCGCCCTTGCATCTACCGCCCGTGCCTCTTGCTTTCCCGGTACAACTCCCTAAATCTGACAGCTTGGGCAAATCGAGCCTACCCGAAGACAATTATTTACCCACTACTGCTAATTCTTACGCGTACCCGACATGGAACTGTGCCGTAGAGCACGAAAGCCTTCGTTTAGCACAGCAGTACTCTTCCTGCCAGGTGGAAGACGCGTACCGCAACCGGGAGACAAACACATGGAATCCAGTATTACCTCCTGAAAAAGTTATAGACGAGCCTCCAAAGATTCTCCCTCTCCCAGAAGTCGAAGAACTGTCCTCTAGTACCCAGGATCGGTACAAATCCACGGGGGATGCGGAATCCGCCAACCATGTCCAAGACCCGCCTCCAGAGGAGCCTCCTCCAAGCCAAAACGTCATCGAACCTACTAGTAATACCAACGCTGAAGGTGAATACGACGATTCTGTGTCAACGTCGTCGTCCGGTTCTTCGTCCAAAGGCAGTAGTCACAACTTGCTTTCTCCGGGTGCCGAATCGTTTCTCTCCTCGGAGAACGAATCCATTGACTTGGGTTTCGAACACTTGTCCGAAACAGAAGGTGTAGATTTGCTTCAAGATTCACCCTGTTTCAACGATCTACAAAGTGGTAACGTGTCGTCTTTGTCTAATTTACCCAATTTCGATTTAATGCCCTCGAGCCAAAACGAAGCTTTGCCTATGGACAATCGGGCTAACGAGAACGAGAAAGATGACACCGCAGTACCGGCAGGCAGGCAGGCGTCACCTGCCAAGGAAGTATCGGAAATGTATTATGAAAACCATCAAAACGCAGTAATTAATAAGGAAAACTTCGTTTCGGGTGATATTGAAGAAGCTCCGTTGCTAATCTGCTACTTTTGCCAGGTGCAAATCCAAGCGTTCCAGGATATTAACGAAATCCATAGGAGTGTTCCAGCTGGGACAGTGACCTCTGCCACGAAAACGCCTGTTTTGGGCAAATTGTCCACGATTCTTGACTGTGCCTTTCAGTACGAAGAGCAAGGCTGGGTTTTGTGTCGCAGATGCTTCGTTTTGATTGATCGGGTTGACCTTCTGGAAATTGAACTCATGTCTGTTAAGCAGGAGATCTTCCGGACTTATGAGCTGATTTACAAGCGAAATGAACCTTCACCGCCTGCCATTGTGCCGCAACCTACCCCGGAGCCTGTCCACGACCAAACAGAAGTGAACAAGCCAGTAAATAGTTGTAATATGGTAAATAATATACAGAACGACGAGTCGGAATCGGAGAGCGAATTATCATCACGACCAGGGATCCTGACTGAAGTGGAAAACGTTATAAGTGAAAGTAGTGAGGAAAAGAAGATTGTTAAAACTAGTCACTCATGCAGTGTGTGCGGAAAATCGTTTTCGACGAGAATTTCGTTAAAACGGCACATACAGTTACACAATGGTCAGTACTCGTTCAATTGTGATCAATGCTCGCGGGGTTTTACATCTAAGCACTCGCTGAAGAATCACTTAATGAAACACACAGGCGATCGGAAGTATGTTTGTCCGGTGTGTGCGAAAGGTTTTATTCAAAAGGTACATTTTAAGGCACATATGAGTACTCACGACGGGAATTACCGCCTTAAGTGCGAATTATGCAATAAAGGTTTCCCGGCTAAAACGGCCCTGCAGGTTCACATGAGGAGTCATACTAAAGAAAAGCCTTATGAATGTGTAAGTTGCCAAAGAGGCTTTACGGTCAAAAGTAATTTGACTGCGCATATGGCCACTTGTTCGGGTAAGCGTCCCTGGGTATGCGAACAGTGCGGGAAAGGCTTCAGTTTACGATCGGTGTATGAAAAACACCTGAAGGCGCATGAGGGAAAATTTGATCATTGTTGTGATATGTGTGACGCAGGGTTTCAGAAGCTAAGCCAGTTGAAAGCTCATATGCGAACGCATACGAAGGAAAAACCTTTTTTGTGCCATATATGTGGGAGGGGTTTTGCGAGCCAAAGTAACTGCCGCGCGCATGAGAAGACGCATACGAATGAACGCCGGTTTTCTTGCGAGGTTTGCGGCAAAGGCTTTGGTCGTAAATACGCCTTGAATTTGCACCTCAGTCGCCACGAACGAACTGACGCCGAAGAGGCAACATAATAAATTTATATGATGCATATAATGTAAAGAATGTGTTGTGAAATTAAGCATCATATTTAAAATAAATATTTTCACAAAAATAGCATCCTTTTTCCCTTTTATAATCGTGATGGTAGTTGCGTTATCATTGACAGAATAGAAGAAGGCAGTGACAAGTTGCTGACGCTATTCGCCTTGCGGGGGCCACTTGAAACATCACGAATGCCAGAGGCAATTGAGGAAACGGAATTAATGGTAACATGGTGTCACTCTGGAGAATAACGTAACATTTTGTCCTACCACAGTATTAATAAGCGTTTTGAAAACTTTATGCTTAGAAAAAAAATAATCCTGGTTTTCATACAGGGACGTAATAAACGGTGAGGTTGAGATAGAAAAACCGCGTCATTTTGCGTGAATTGTTTTGAATTTGTGCGAATTCAACAACACCAGCGTAAAGATGCTTAGTTTACCGTACATTCACGTTTTACCTTGTTTTCTGGAAACTAATTTTACAAGGATATTAGCGTAGCTAAAAGTGGAAGTTAGCAGGGTTGGTTACGTAGGGTGACACAGTTAAAGTGCCAAACGAACTAGGTTACCTTTGCGAAGTTTTATCGTAAATTAACTTTGTGCGTTGTTTAAAGTTCTTTATATTTATTACAAATACATAAAATACCACACGTAAAATTTCCTTCCGCAAATTACTATCTACAGGGTCGTTGAACGAATATATGTGTTTGCAAAATAAAAAGACGTCATGACAATGAAGATTATGAAGAATGTCACCTTGTCCGGGAAAAAAAAGTGAAAACGTGAGACAAATAAAACAGGAAGATACACAGAACTATCCCCAAAATGTGTCAATTTTTTAGAATAATCTATCCTGGCTACAATATCCCTCCCCATTTATCTTTCCTTTAGTGCCATCACCGGTAGACTCATTACAAGTCATCCATCTACACATGTTGTCAAAATTAAGGACAAAGTAACCTCACTTGACTAGTTATCCCCCTTTTTGCTTTCTTTTCACAGCAAACCTGTCTAATATAACCACTCTTAGGGCTGGATGCGTTTTTGGTTCAATTAACACTCTCGGTTTTGAGTTCACATGCACTACTTTATCATTATCCCTCGTCTACGATCGACACCGAGATAACAAACGAGACGACGTACGTTAAGGTACATATTCCATGCACTGGGATTATTGTTCAACAAGACGCTTCCTTAAGCGTTCTCTTTCTTCTTATCTTTTTCACAAAGTAGAGAAATATCATATTCATCAAGCCCGTACGGGAGCGTGGAGATCCGTATGTGGCAGCTTATCCAACTGCAATGCTACTGTATGACTAATGGTAGCCACCGGTTGAGTTCGAAGATTGTTCGCAACTTCCTGAACTGCGTCCACTGAAGAAGTTACACCGCTGGACGCTTCTGGTGCAGTACTGTATCTCCTTCCCAATATGTGAATTGCCGATACTTTTGCTCTTTGATACGCCATGACTGTGTTGACGCCCAAAAACCTGTTAACGAACAGCATTAGTCTCAATCGTCCAAAATGTTATCTTTCCTCTTTACGTTTCGGAACGTGTGGAAGAGTGACTTTACCTTAAGCAAACGTATTCAATCAGCAAAGCCACGCCAACCGCCAATAGTCGAATACCGGAATCGTGGTAGAGTTGAATGACAGCCCACGCGACTCCTGCTGCGCTGACCATACAAGCAATAATGAAACCGGTCTGTAACCAATGTCGTAGCGTCAAGGCGTGTGCCCAGCTAATACTGACACCCTTTTCCACGCAGTACGATTCTTGACATACTTTGCACTTTAACGCGTCCGGATTTAATGCGCTCTAATAAACAAATATTTTTTTTTTGACTTTTTCATTTTCGTAATCTAATTTTTCTTCTATAGAAGCTTTACCTCGATAATCCATCGTCGAAGACATTCGTGGTGAACTGCACTCACGTCGCCTTTGCACGCGCAGGGTTGAATCAAAGCCCCAGCATCCGTACGGTCAGAATCGTAGCAAATAAAACACTCTCCTTTTTCTATTTCTATAACACAAAAAGCAAGTAATAAGTGTTATATTTACTTTAAAACAAAAAAATGAAAGCAATTTTGAAAACGAGCAAAAAAACAATTTTGAAAACGACAATTTAATGCACCATCGGTTGGTAAAGCTGACCAACGCCATCGCCACGCAAAGCTCAAAGTCGACGTCCAAATACTCGCTAAGCCCACTTTGCCTTCTTCTGCCAATTCCATTGCACATTGAAACTACTCAAACTTCCACCACGGTCCAACGTAAACAAAGAATCGCACACGAGTTTCCACTCTCTCGCTTTCTCTCTAAGCTTCTCACAACTGCATGTAGAACGCCCCAGACCTTATCAACGTTTAAACAAGGGATGCCGGGCCAAAGCGAGTTAAGTGTATGTCTACACACCGATTCCTCCGCAGACGGGGATAAAAAAGAACGGTGAAAACTTCCCGATTTATGTTCTCCAGACAAGGCAAGTGAAAATGAGATTACGTCTGTCAGAACGCTTTTGGCCTTGATAGCAGCAAGCCACAGTATGAAAATAAAAAGTGCGTCCCGTACGAGATACACGCACACACTAGCAATGCAAAGGGTTACACAAGGAAGCTAACCAAACTCATATAGGTCAATAACAATTATGGTTGGTATTCCGGTTTTGAGCCTGCGGAGGGAATAGTGCATGGTTTGTGTATTATCCTTTTTTTTTTGGTGCAACGAGTATGATAACTTGTTGCTAAGGGGCCTCGCTAACGCCAAGTTGTTGGCCTACCTCTTCCTTTCTTCTTTTTTTCAAGTTCACGGCCTTTCAAAGAGAAACTTTATGCAAGACGCCAATGTATGGACCGCGCCAAACACCAGTCTGCATACGCTAAAAACGGGTTTTTCAAGTCTACGGTCAACTCTACCCATTTTTCTTGGCGGGTAACAAAAAAATAACGACCTCATTACCGCAACTGTTTTCGTATTAGCAAAACCGGAAAAGTCCTAGCTTACATTTCGATTAACACTATTGACCTCGCTGGATGGTCCTAGCTAGTTGACTAAGCTTTCTTCAGTAGAAACTAGTGGTAAATGTCCTTTGTCGCACACTTTCTCTTTTTGCTAGCACAATATTTTTAATAGACATGACTTTCTACTAGCTATAAAATTGACAATACAGTAAAATGACAGAAAATGGAGAAGAGTGAAAGGAAAATAAATAAAACGGAAAATAAATAGAAGTGAGCCAGTGAAAGAAACTTCACACAGCCACGCCTGAAAAGTGAAAACACTAATATTAAAAAAGAGAAAAAACTATAAATGCAAAATAAATCTCAAACTAACGTAAGTTAGTAACAACAATAATCTAAAGAAAACTCCTAGCAAATATCTGAACCTAGATATGGTATAAGGAAAATGTTAAACATTATGAAAATTAGAAACACAAATATGTTAAATTAATTAGAAGCACAAAGAAAAAATCAAGACACATGTACAATATTTTAAGTGAAAATGCGCAAGTGCTGACCGGCGATACACGCGGTCAATTAAAAAAATATACTAATGTACAGATCATAAAAAAAAGCAATTGGAAGAACTAAGAGAAAAGAGCTAACATGTCAAGTAAATAATATAACAAATTGTGAAAACCATTAAAATCTAAAGCAAAACGAAGAAAAGGGGAAATACTAAATCTTAACGGAACAGATAATGAGGAATAAAAACACGACAACACGTGAATATTAGAAATAGAATAATACTTTACGAAATTAAACAAATCGATCATTAGCAGTCTGATTAGCAAAACAAAGTGACTGCAAAAAACGACTAGAAGAACAATACAATGAAAAGAACACAGAAACAACAAAATTACTGAAAGTCAAGAGTCTGCGTTACGTAACCTTTCTTATCGTCGACATTACTACGTGGAACTGTCAGAACAGTTACATTGCAAAGTTCACAGAGCAAACCACTCGAAAATTGCTAAGGGGGCTCAAGTGTTTCTCGTCTTTTTACAACGTCTGAATTGTGCATTAATAGACGATATACGTATTGCACGAATTTTGTCCATAAATTTCATCATCTCTTACGTAATATCTTTGCTCTTCCTCGTCATGTCTATTGCGAATTGGCCTCCATCCTTTTTCTGTTTTATTTCTCTATGACAACTATACTAACCGAATTTCGTCATATACACAAACATCGCTGACCCCGGGACTGACAATGACGTAAAAAGGTCGGCGGGTTGTATATCGTACCTCCCAACTTAAAAAAAAAAAAAAAAAAAAAAAAAGTCATCTTTGCTTACCAGCTTCTTTAGGAAATTCAGATGCACAAGGTGCAGCATACGCTCCTCCCGCAGTCCCTTTGTTTTTGTTTTCCAATTCTTGCTCCAAGTCAAACTTTTTGAGGATTTTCTTCGGGTTCAAGATCCACAACTGATCCGGGCGTATGCAGTTCCACAGTACACACGGAAACCATAAGGCGACGCTTAATTCCACAACGCGGAAGACCACGTCATGAGTATTGCGACTCTCCAAGGGCACCCTAAGTAGTGGAACCACAAAAGACCATAAAGTCTAGCTACCACGAAGGTCGGCCACAACTTACATTTTCTTCCAATAGTCGCCAAATATGTCCGAGAAGAGGAAGGCGCACATGCCAATTAGCATAACAGCTTGGAAGACCAGGCCGAAACGTGACTGGTGTAACTGTCCCATATCAACCGACAAGGAAATGCCCGACTGAAATCCACCACGAATCTGCTGACGAGGAGACAAAGGAAGAATTAATAAAAGTGTTTTTTTTTTCTAACAATTTATTTTTGTGAACTTATGTTGTTTTAATTATTTTTTTTCTTTTTATGAGACAGCAATGACAAGTATTGCACGAACGGTACGAAACGATGAAGGGTTAAGGGTAAACGCACCTGGGTGTCAGACATAAGTCCCTCCCCTTCAGCCAAAATGTCTGACGGAGATCCGGTGACGGGTTTTCGATTATGGTTGCGGTGGATGGGGCTGTCTGGAAAAGCATCACAATCTCCAAGAAACCCACCGCGAACCTACGTACAACAATAGGACACAAAGATCACAAGAAAGGAAAAAACACGCCCCAAACGAGGAAACAAGACTTGAATAAAGACGCGAAAGATCTACCGCACATTATAAACACGTTTTGTAACAGACAGAAAACTGAGTGACTACCTTGAAGTAAACTTCGACGCCGTAAATAAGGAAGAAAATCACCACCACAAAGAGCAAAACTGCGTAACACCCATTGAAAACGGAAGTGTAAAACACCTAGTGAAAAAAATTCGTTAGTAATCAAATTTTTCTGGACAGCAAAATTACAATGATGAAGAATATACTTAAACCGATATAACTCATAATTGGGTTCATGTTTAAGAAATATTTGCCGAAACACTTTTTCCAATTCTTCCCCTCCACATTTCTTGGTATTTCTAATTTCGACCTCCTGGTTCAGCCAAAATGCTTTTTTTGCCCACTCAAAATTTGCCCGAAACGTTTTCATGTTTCGATGAAACAAATCTCTTGATCTTAATATGGAATTGACTTTTGCTGTGACTGAAATACAACGCAGCTCGACAATCGATATTCTGTCGATGTCAACGACGTTCATTTCCACCGTTTCAGCATCTTCTACGTTCCTTTTCTAAGTATTTTATTTCTGTCATCATGAAACGGCGAAAAACTGTCGCAGGCATCCAAGCTTGGTTATGTTCTATTCACAAAGATGGCAGACAGACAACGGGTCAATAGCGTTCACACAAAGAGCTCTCACGATTATACTTCAGGGAGTCTTTCTTTGTGACGTTTGTGCAAGCACGCAGAAAACATATAAATACAAATAATTGACGTAAAATAAAACACGGCAATGCAGTAACTAAAACTTATATAACTATATAACGTACATTACCATGATGATATTTACGTCGAAAAAAATAATTATAATATAGGTCGCCGCTTGACGAAGACTTTCTGTTCGCGGTAAAAAGGAATTCAGCCTGCCGAACTGCAAACATTCGAATGAGGAAGTACGGGAGTGGACTCCAAAGGAAAACCTTTGATGCCGGTACAACGAACTATAGATTTTAAGAGCATTACGCGGTTTTTGGTCGGAATTCTTACGAGAATTTCGTAAGAATTCTGACCAAACGTTGCATAACGCAATAAACCAAAGCCTTTATGAGAAAATGAAGTCAAAATACGAGGAATCGATAAAGATATGAATCTTATGAGAAAGTAACGACGTAGAAAAAACGCCGATAAGGATGAAAACGATTGACCGATAACTGAGGACCAGTTTCAGTTCGTATGGTCGAATAAGGGAGGTAGCCCATAACAAAGATTTAGAAGGAAAGATGTTAAAAAGACTGACACTAGATAAAAAAATGTCAACCGTACAAAGAACATTCGCTCTAAGAACAGAACGATCAAATAAGCGCGGTAGGCGATATAAAAAATGAATTTTACGAGGAAATGTAACTACGTAGGAAAAAGAGACGAAATCCGATAGAGAAGGCTACCCGGACATCAGAAAATATCTTGTGAGAAATACTTCTGTACAGACCGACTTCCGCAAACCTTGTGACTGGCGGCCGAAGATATGTCGAGATAAAGAAATCGATTAAGAGTTTGTTACAGGAATAGTTTATATAGGATTACGGCGTGACAGTTTAAAGATATCGCTTATATTAAATATCGGTTTAAGTCCACAGCGGTGCTTTCCGTCCACTTCTTCCCAAAAATTTACCCTTTCTTCGTCTGTCGAATTAACACTCGTCGTCAACAGCATCTCGGCTGCTAATAAGGAATACGTCAGGACGTTAAAAATGATGAAACCCAACATGGATTTAGAAAGAAATTGACGTTCGCTCCTCCCATCTTCCTGTAGGTGGAAGACTTCAGCCCAGAAGCACACCACCAAAGACGACACCGTCAGCAACACCGGGTAATACGCACTACTAAGACTAGCTGACCACCCCTCACTCGTCGCCTGCAATGCAAATACCATTTAATTATTAGTTTTGCATTAACTCTGGTCTGCACGTGTTTTTGATTCACGTGTAGCTTACTGGATAAGCGAAGTAAATGCCGCGTAAGAGCGCTGCCAGGAAGACCAAAAAGTACATAAGCTTTTGGGTCGTAATGCTGCAAGCTTTTGCTAAAGATGGCGTCTTTTGCCTCAGATATTCTGCATGGACGCACATGATCAATTGAATCAAACAAGTCAACGCAACCAAAAGGAAAACCACAGCAAATCCGGCATGATAGCCCATATTGGGAGCTCCGCATTCTTCCCCGTCATATTGAACCTATTAATGCGCAAAAACAAAATGACATTTTCTTATTAATTTGTACATCTAAATGTTTACACAAACGAGAAAGAAAGACCGCTTTACCTCACAAAGGCAAACTCCATTCCAGCATTCACCGTGTCCCGAGCAGTTGGCCAAACACTGGTTAAAGCCACCGATAGTATCCATGCCCATGACCGACTTCAAAGCGCGTACCCACTTGTGCAAACCCGTTGCTGGTGGCCCGTACTCGGAATGGGACGAGAGAGGCGTCAACATGGCAATAAGACTGTCACCCCCTGCGGACAGTACCGTACTGTACGACCTTTACTTCTGCAGCTTTGGGCCAAAATTACTTTCTTGAGTTACAGAATTCCAGTAAGACTAGGGAAGCACTTTGCTTGTCGACAGCACGACACTCAAGTTCATCACACAGGACGCTGTGTCATAAAAACGAGACAAATCAAGTTAAATCGCATTAAACTAGTGTCGTAACTTGTATTCGTCAACGTTCCAGAAACAGTACGAGATAACGCACGAGACTTCTCTCACACGACGCAAAGGGTTAGTTATCACGCAGAAGACTCATAATAAGATAACCCTATCTAAGTTAAAGATAACCTCCCGCAACAACGAATAAGTCACATAGCCAGAAACACTATAAGGAGACAAGGAAACTATTCGGCCTAACTATCGACTGACGTTTTTATGCTATTTTTAAAAAATGTTCGCCCAGGACAATTGTGAACTGAAGTTCAGGGGAAATTTTGGTTTAAACTCGTAAGAGTCACTTGCAAGCCCCTGAGGGGGTGTAAGTCTATCTTCCAGTTGAGCTCGTTCCAAAAAATTTGTCAGGCGAGCTTTTGTAATTGAATAACAATGCTTATGAATAAACTCTATGCGAAGTCTAAAATTCGAGAAAATATGATCGTTTTAAGGACGTTAAACTCTATGACACTTTCACACCTCGAATGACGAACTGGACAGGAACTGGTACAATGTAAGAATGCGGAACACATTCGTGTCCCTCAGCCAAAGTTCAGTACAGCTGCACTTGCAGTGATCGATAGCGACATTGAAACCATGACGCAAATAGCCTGACGAAAAGACTTGCTTGCCTCCTTAATTGTGCGATAACTCGATGCTGCAAATACTGCAAAATTTGCGAAAGTTTATGAAAAACTAACTGACCTGAATTAAAGATATAAATTGTGTTACTATGTATCTTGCATTACATCATAACAAAGGAAGCGTGAATATTCGACAAAGTCTATTGCATTACTTTTGCAGTAATCAATGACACGATAATAACTCAAACAACTACAACGTACAGGGTATTACAACAATGTAATTACATTCGCTCGAAAAGTCGTTAAGAAGAAAAAGAAAAAAAAAACACAGAATGGATGAAACAAAGGACACACTATTGTATTGTATGCTTAACTGAGAGCTTTATTACGCGATTAATAGCTTTAAAGGTAACACGATTAACTAAAGTTAGGAATGTAAAGATTTACCTTTCATTTTCAGGTAATTCTCAAAGTAAGTCTAAAATCTATCTCCACCACATAACACTAACACAAAGTCCTGTCTCAAGGGCTGAACCATCCAACGCAGTTGTTTTTAGACCTGCAGGACATCTAGAGGTTATAAGTTGACTTTTTCAGCGGCAGTTTCTTTTGGGTCGATCGTAGATATCGCAGCACACCAGGATGTCACGAACTATAGGAGGATGAGTAAACTAATACACACACTCACACTCACAAAAATAACAAAATTAAATAAACAAAAGACAAAAACGTGAAAGTAACATATTATTTATGATGCAGTGTTTTCACTGCTGGACACATACTAGAGTATAATATCCAGATATGCAGAACTTGAGACGCCCTGAACCTATGATAGTCTCGTGCTAGCGAATCTTGAGCTAGATATTACTTCATATAATATTAACCCAATAAAACCTTCTTTCAACTTCATGTAGTAAATAAAACCCCCTAAAGCCTTTAAGTGATAGCTCAAAAGCGATAATCCAAAAGCGATAATCCAAAAGCGATAATTCGTGATGGCACTTTCCGTCGTCTGTTCCGTCGTTATTCCAAATCAAGATTTTAGTATCGCAAATTATTCTGCGAAATTCCTTGTGTATTGACATCGAGAAAGTTACATCCTTGAAGTCGATAAAAAATGCGCAAACTTTGAGATACATTTTGAAGAGCATTTGAAAAGAAATAGACAATAATTCGAAAAGAAGTTTGGCTCGTACAGTCATTAATAGAATAACTGTATGCTATAAAAAGTGCGAGTCAGTTCGAGAGGCCAGAAGGGAGAAGAGTGAGAAAGAGGTCAGAGGTGAGATGACAAAGGGAACAGGCTGAGAAATAGAGAGCAGATTGGAGCGTTAAAAAGTCAGAGTTCTGTACGTGACTGTGGAGTTTTGAAAAGCAGTTTTGGCAACAAATAGTAGAATAAAACCCACAAACACAATGTTCGTAACGCAGTTAATCAAGGACCCCTGGAAGTCACCGTCACGATTGTCAAATTTCGACACTTGACAGTTTGCGACGTGACAATATTCAATATACTACGCAGAGCACGTACTGCGGTTGTAATCTTCATAAATTACTAATGTCGTGTGGTCATTTCGTTCATATACGTCTTCAGTATTTGCGCGTGACTTTACACCCACAGTCAATTTGCAATTCTTTCGACGGTTATCTCGATTTTCTGGTGCATCCACAGTATTCACAGACACCCATCCGGTGTCTTGTAGTTTAATGGAGTCTTAACAGAAGAGCTGTTTAAAGGTAGGAAGTCACACAATTATAGCATAGAGTTGTTAAAAATATATGTAAGAAATCAAAGTGTATACGTAAGCCCTGGTGTCCTTTTACGCTTGCTTTACATTAGGCTGTTAGCGTGTCTAAACAGACGGCCATGATTTTTCTTACTGCTGGCCGGGAAGCCCAGGGTTTGTTTGCTATTTAATTCCCTAAATTAAAAGCAAGTGTGTCGGATTGCATAAAAGTGAGCAATATAAAGCCGAGAAACGTCCATTTCGCAGGGAAAATGTCTGTTACCAGTACAAGTAATTACAAAAACATTTATTCAAATGCGCTAATACAGCAAAAACCTCGTTGTGGACACCCAAGGGGATCGAGAATTTGTCCGTTGTAACTGATTGTCCTTAACAGGCGATTTTGGTTTAAATACTTTCAGCTTCAACGGAACATGCAAAATATACAAATAGACCATTGTCTGTTATAATCGGTATGCGTTTCAGCGAGGTTTTCCTGCAGTAACAAAACAAAACGTTTTTCATACCCTGTCTTAAATGTAAGTCAACCCCGAAAAAGAGATACCTTGTTTACCAATATCAAGTTATACACTTCACTTTTGTATCTCCGTTACTCTAATCGCACAAAGTTCGCAGAAGTTAGTGGCATGTGTTTGGCTACCAAGAAATTCAAGCGATCAAGATCCCGCGACCCAACTGCGCAGTTGATGAAAGCGTAAAAAATGCACAGTACACATTACCGTCAAGTTCCTCAATTTGGGATGAGTCATACTCGTATTACGAGCGTTCTGGATTACCCAAGACTTTATATCACCCGAATAACTTAACAGAAGCCTTTTTGTGCTACTATAGTTTTTTTTATTTAAAATACCATGACTATCAACCGCACAGAGCGCAAAGGACCAGCTTCATAAAGAGTAAAGATAATACAGTCAACTGGGAAAACCGAAACAACAACTTAACGCGAGTTAATGAAAATGCAAACTGAGAACATGTTTCCCGTTTTGTACATTTAATTTGCAACAGGAAGCTCGCGCTCGGTCGTGCTAACGTCCGCAGTTACAGGCGAACTGGGATTAGTGGATGGAGTAGAACTTTCGGACGAAGCCTGAGTTTGACCGACAGTCGTTGGCTGGGGTGAGTTCTCAGTTTCAGATTCCGCTGTCGGAACAGCACCGGCATTAGCAACAGGCGCTGGGCTCTCTTCAGGTGCAGGAAGTGCACTCAAGTTGGGAGTAAGTCCTTCTACGACTGGAATTTCATTGGATTCAAGTTGCTGGGGCGCAGAAGGCTGAGCGTTCGTTGCGTTGACTGTTTCGTTCTCGGGCTGAACGGACACTACCTTAATGTGGAAGAAGGACGATGCCCCGTTATTCACCACTTTGTGGATGGTTTCGTTCACCGTAACCACAGATCCATTTACAACCTATACAGAGTCAAACACGTTAGTACGGTTTGTTGCTACATACAAGGAATGATGTAAAACTTACTTTCGTAGTCGAAGTGCTGTTCTTGTAATTGTCAGGTAACTTGCTAAACGTCGGGTTACCCGCCGGAGTAAGGGAATGCGTTAGAGTGGAAATCTGTTGCATCAGCTCTTTTTGAAAACTCATCAAAGAAGCTGTAAAAATGCGACACGTATTAATGCATGCTAGAACAATATAACGAGGTAAACGAACCTTGCAACTGATCGATGAAAGTTGGCCGGAAAGACGGAATATAGAACGGGAACGACGGAAAACCGGAGGTTTGACGCTGAGGCACGAAATCCTCGGTATCTTCGGTCGAATCATCAAATACGAACAAATTGCCGAATCCGTCCATACCCAACGGCGATCTTCGTTGAACGCCTAGGATCAAAATGATTATTACAGTATTTAAACTACAGCTAATTACAGATAATTCAATTATAACTGAAATTTCCATTTACTACCAAAACTTTCATTTTTTGAATTGGACTAACTACTATTTAAGTTAATTTGCTTGGTTTTAAATTACGCATTAATAGAACAATTTAAACCACAAACCACTTACCACCAAAGTATCGTCCTTCGCTGGGGTTCACAACAATCAAAACCGCCCACGCGACAAACAACGCTTGCCAACGCATTTTGTTATTGTGTGAATTATGAATACAAACGCTCTGCTTTGTACTGACTCTTTGTGAGAACTGTTCAGCACGCTATGGAGATTGAGACTAACAGCCAGATCGTCCACAGGCCGGGTTTATAACGGTATGTTGACGTCACCTTCTTACTCACCGCCGAACACTCTGGTAAGCCCCAGCCTGTCTTCCCGTAGCCTTTCAAACGGCTGCCACAAACAAGTTCCCAATGCAAATGAAGACCAAAGGGTCAGTTTCCGAGACCCATAATAGCCCAAAGCACCCAAGTTTGAGGTTAAAAGGTAAAGAGTCTTGGGAGTTTTTACTGAAACAGCATGTAAAATACAAAACTTAAGCTGGAAGGTTCAGCAGCCGTTCGATAGATTTATTGCCGTAACTGGACATATTTCGCAGTTGTTGACAACTCTTAGCTAGGCCGTACGCATTACGAAGCTGTTTAGGTGAGGCGGAAATGCGGGTTCAGATGTCTTCTCATGTAAACGAAATGTTTTCGAAAAGCGTGAGGTTGTGAAACCCCATTTTGTCTGAATGATGAGTTGTACCTGGTACCAAAACATCTCTTTGATCAGAACCCTGAGCGGTGTGTTGAAACCGTTTCAAACGTTCGGTTGGCGTTACTTTTTGATGGCATCTCAAATGATATAACACGTGTCGTTGTACAGTCGTCTGTTGAGTCACCTTAAATTACGTATCGACAAGTTCGGGTCAAAAACGCTAGAACAAAGACTAGGAGACTTGAGTTTTTCCCGGAAGCAGTCATGGTCTGCCTCATTATTATGACATTCACTTAACAGTCACGCACCAAGCATGCACCGGACTAGTGTTAAGTGACGCTTAAAAGGAAGATTCTCGTTAATCTCATAACGTGCTAGTGGTTAAGTTCGTCCCTTCTAAAAAAAAAAAAAAAATAATAAAAAAAATCAAAAAAAAAAATCACTGGCATCACGTTTGCAAATGAATAGTGGCCAAAATTAGTAGTAAAATGCGAAGCCTTAGACAGTTCTACCATTAGAACATTCACATGTCCACCCATCCGCTTTGATTCGTCTTTTTTCGTTTAATTGTAAATATCGGACTTCCGTTTCCGCGAAACAATCCCGTGTAGTCTACCGTGCTTTCCGGAATACACAAATACGACACGTAATGCTGCGTAAATGAGTCTATTCTACTCTTTGTAAGGTAGGGGGCTTGGATGGAAGAATTGATACACTAGAACGTTGATGCATGGAAAAAAATGAGTTTTACACTTGTTATCGGCAGATTATATGAAAAAGAAACAACAGTAACTGCAGACTGGCATACAACAATGTGTGAAAACATGGGTTAAAAGTGAACATAATGAACCAATAAAGAAGAAATGCTTTAGGCAACGTAATAATGAAGCCAAAAAATCCATTTGTCTTTTGTCGTATACACGCGTTACGTTACGGAATGCATAATTTTTTTTTCTTGCAAATGTAAATATGTACCGACCTGAACTAAAATGAAAGAACTAGAATCTTTTTTTTAGAAAATCTATATAGTCAAACTTAACGCTGGGAACGAAGTTTCCACTTGAGTATCAGAAACGCAATAAATCGCAATAGGAAAAAGTACCCTACTAATACTACAACATCAATCCAATACTGGGATTCGGCCATGTCCAAGTCGCCCAGCAGTTTCATTGGGTCTTTGTAGTGGCAGTAAGCCATAGAGCAGTGCAAGCTTGGGCGATCGTATGCGTAGACGGAAAGTAAGGATCCTTCGAAACCGTAACGCACGTAACTAACGTAGGCAAGCCATCGTAAGTAGGTAGGGATGGTTTGAAACGTCACAAAGAATCCAGAGAACAGTAAGATGGGGATGGCACTCACAGGTCCCAGAAACACGGCAGTTTGAATTTCTGCAGCAGCACCTATAACTAAGCCAAGGCTTTGCGCTACCAGACTAGTCAACACGCACATGTTGAGAAACATAAGGAAACGGCAGACATCGAAAGGCTGGCTGGTCATGAAATACGCTATGACGACGTAAAAAGTGGGAAAAAGCACCTATTTATGAGAAAAAAATAATAAATAAATAAATAACTTTTCTCATTGAAAAATCTACGGTAACTCACTTGAAAGGGCAAATCTGCCACAGTTTTTGCCAGGTAATAGGCTTTGAGCGAATACCAGTAATTCAGATGCTCTCGTGTTAACACAGACATCTCCAGAGGAACTAAATACAAATATAATTATGAGAAACCCGCTTTATATAAAAAGAGTCGCAGATAATTTATTTATTTATTTTTTATTTAATTTGTAATCTTTACCCAAAGACGTATTTAGGGGGGGGAGTGAAGGTTTAACCCCTCACCAACACCACATCGAAACGTTGACTTTATAATGAAGATAGGGAAAAGCAAAATGTCAGAAAAATATGTATATGGCAAACCCTTCCCAAACACTCAACTCCCCCCCCCCCTAAATAAAACCTTGGTTACGGCCCTGCCTTTACTATTTTCTTCCTATATTTTCCCCAAATGTAGTTCCCAAATTATATTTACTGAAGCTCTGCTATTTTTCACCGCTAAAGTAGTTGCAGTTTATTTGCTGTGACTTTTTTATTAACTGTCCTACACCCAAACTGTCTCCTTCCCGCCTCTACATACTTAGGACCCTAAATTTTGTCACCTATTGCCGAAAGTTCTTTGTAAAACGGTTCGTAATAATGAGCGTATTGCAGTCAAGCTTAATTGGAAAAGAATATACTCGGAAACTACAAATACGGTACACATGAAAATAACGGTATACAAAATAATAAGGAAAATCTAGATGTGTACAAATACGAATAAGTAAAAACTTTGAAAAAACTTAACGAGTACATACATGTGAGGACGGTAGGCATCATTGCTGTAAACATGAGGAAAAGTTGGCAGAAAAACAAGGATCCCGAGTTGCTGAAAACTTTGGAGGCTTCGTTGCCGACATTCCAGTAGAGCAACCCAATAAGCACGCCCACGATAATATGCGACGAGAGCCGTAATCTTGTAAGCATCTGCAAAAAGTGTTCAAGAGTTTTGTTTATTTAAAAAGCTTTGTTGAAGGACGAATATGAGATTTTCATTTTACCTGATCACGCCATATAGAGACGAAAGTTCGACTCAGCAAAATGCAAAACTGAGTCCAGCAAGAGGTAGGAAAAGAATCGCATCTCGAATTCACATTTTCTTCCGAATCGAGCAAACTCGTTTCGCAGTTGACAGCTACGTGGCCAGGCTCTATTCCGTTTGCCGTATTACTTCCGTTATTGGCCTCTATTGAAAAATTGTAGATATTCAAATGCATCAGTTTCATTGAACATTACTTTTCTCAAATATTATTCAAAAACTATTACTCCATATTCTTATTATTCAACATTATTAAAAACTATTTAATAACTATGAAATTCTAACGAAAAATCTTAAGCATTATTCAATTGCACATTATTCAGAGTAAAACTCTTCAGTTTCACTTACTTTTATCACTTTCTTTTGCTTTCATTGCCACCAGTTTTATGTCGTTGGTCTCTTTGGCCAGCTCTTTGTGTAGTGCCTCAGATTCAGTGTCCAGATCTTCTTGATCTTCCAAGCTGCAATTCCAGTTATTACATTTGCCATTCTCTACCGCTACTACTAATTTAGGAGCCACTTCGCCATACTCCCCGCACGCCACTTCCATTACTAATGAATTTCAAACATCATCAGAAGTCAATACAAGATCATGGGAAGCATCGTGAATTTTACCGAAATCTGCAGGATTGTGATAGCTCGGGCACTCGAGTCCCATTGACCCAAGGAAGGGGACCAATCCACTGATCGATCCACGATAAATACATTGACCTTCGGCTAGCAAGTATAATCTGTCGAATTTTTCAAATAATCTAGCGCTTGGTTGATGAATGGTGCAGATTATGTTACGACCACCTTGCGCTAACGCTTTTAATAACGTTAAGCATTGCATAGAGGAGGAGCTGTCCAAACCACTACACACACAAAAGAAAACACGATAAATAACTGCGGATAAAGTTTACGGCTTTGCATGGTTTTAATCTTAAGTAGAAATAATAAAAATACCTGGTAGGCTCATCGAAAAACATAACTGGTGGATTATTGACAAGTTCTAGTGCTATTGCTAACCGCTTTTTTTGGCCACCTGACAAATTGCGTGTGTAAGTGTTCTTGGCATCTTCCAGAGACAATGTTTCCATTATTTCATTTATCTAACAATAAGAACGTACGTTTTTCAGAAGGACGGCTTCAATTAAGAGGATAAGTGAGTTCTTTTTGTCTCCTTACCACAGCCTGTTTTTCCGCTAGGGCAACAGCATTTCCGAGCTTGAGGTTGGCTGACACCATCATGGCTTCGTAAGCTGTCAAATGCGGAGACAACTGATCTTCTTGCATAATATAGCAGGACATTTTACGAAATTTGCGTAAATCACGTTCACGGTTGTTGATCATGATAGTTCCAGTAACTTGGGAGATCCTTTCAAGAAAATCGATCATCAATAAAATCGTACGTGAAAAGCAGAGAGAAAAAAAATTAAGGGAACGCCTGTTCAGACTATTTCTTCACAGTATTTTAAGTTTCTACCGCATAGGTGACAGTAGGCGGAAAAGGTTTATTGAATAACTTGCATACCTGAAGCCGGCTAAAATGTTCATCAGTGTACTTTTGCCAGCTCCGGAAGGTCCCATTATGGCAGTTAATTCACCGGAGTGAAATTTACCACTAACCGACTTGACGATAGTCTTGTACCCTAGACAATTTAATAATTGCGTTAATAAGCAATCCACCGTCATTTAACCGTGGATTATAAAATAAGATCGTGGGTAATTTATTACCTTTGAAATAAAATCTCGATTTACATTAATTAAATAATTTTTAAAAATAGCACTTAATTTAAGATTAATTCACGTATAGTAGAACATCTTTATAAAGAACTTATTGGAACAGAATTATTTCAGTACGTTTGAAGTTCGCTATATTAAAAGTCTGTTCTGTACATTTACTTTACTCGGGAGAGTTCAAATAACCCGTCCGGTATAGACGAGAGTTCGTTATAAAAGGGTTCATTGTAACGAAATTTTACTGTATTTAAAGATTGACTGTGTACTTGATATTCACTCATAAATAATATAATTTAAACCATTTTTATGACATGTCATAAAGTTTTCATACCAAAAATTATGACAAGATGTTCATAGTTGTGTTCAGTGAATAAACCTAACAACGTTGCTGTAAGCCTATTTAATAAATTGGACGAACAAAAACGCATGGAAAAGGGTATATGTGGAAATATTTATTTTTAAATAGGTAATAGAAAAAAAAAGAAAAATAAAAGAAAATATTTAAAGTAGCTTTTGTGGATTTGAGCTTCGACTATCTTGTGGCTTTCCCTTTTGAGCGGTCGTCCCGATTACGCGAAGAGATAACATTTACATAGAACTTGGCCTCTCTGCGATATGTCAGTTAAGTGGCATTTAATTATTGAGTAATTGACGGTACATTTATGTTAAGCATTTAAATAAGTGGGCTTGTTTAGCTCAGTAACTGAGCCAAATACTTTTCGCTCACGTAAGTGAGCTAAAAAGTAGGCCCTCGTCTAACAAGATTACACTATCGTGACAGACACTTCGCGAAGTCACGTGTTACCACATTGCGTTGTTTCGCAAATGCTGTCTATTTAGAATGTGACCTAGTTTTTCCTTCTTTTTACGACTACTGTACAATTGCTAGTCACAATTCTCAGATGTTTTGTATAGCAGTAATTTCCAACAATGATACGAGAACGCAAGTCTTGCCCTTTTTTCATTGACACGTTTTCAACGGGAGCTTTCTACTGCATACAATAACTGTGGGCTCAAATTCGCGACGTAAAGCCAAAAGGGGCATATAACAACCAAGAAAAGTCCTGTAAGATGAAAAAGTTGCACAGCACTATGTATTATATTATTTAAAAATTATCACATTATATAAACGACTTCTTGAGATTTATTTTTCTAGAGGTTTATTTATTTACTTAATATTAGTATCTTCACATTTTAAACATTTTTTTCTATTACAGTAGTACCCCGTTTAACGAACCTAATCCGTTCCTGGACGGCGTTCGGTGTAAGAAGCGCTCGTTATATAAGAAACGCTATTTTCCATAAGGTTCAATGGAAATCATTTTAACCCATTCCTGATCCCCGACCAAAACCTGAAAAGGTTGATTTAAAATCGGGAAAGATAATGAAAACACATTTTCAAAATATATATTTCAAACATGTAGTAATCAGTTTTGTTCAATTAGTGGCTCTCGAGACAACTCTAAGTTACAGAAATTTTCGATCTTTTTGCCTCTTACATATCAGCCTTGATTTTCACGTCCGGCAATGACTGGCAGAATCCGTTTAATGTAGCTTGCTTTTGTCTTTTCTTTAATACGGTTCTGGAGAAGAGCAAGATGTTGTCGTTGAATTTGTCTAAGCATATTTTCGCTTCAGCCTGATTTGGATGACGCATTTTTGCTTTCCTTGAATTTCTTACCATTTTATAATAAATTCTTTTACGGCTGCATCAAGCAAAGGGGAATCAGTGCGCTCACCCAATGACCAGAAGTGTCTGATGACATTTAAGCACCACTTAGAATTGAAAAAATTAAGTAAAATTATGTAACCAAAGAGAGATACGCAGACAGGCTATTTACCAGCAACTGACTGGTGTGGAGGAGCTAAGCTCTCGTCTGTAATTTATAAGTGCAGACTGGGAAATGTACCCGCCAATTTTTAAACCTTTTTTGCTCACTCTAAGCGGTTCATTACAAGAGGTTGAGTTCGTTGTGCGAGTAATTTTTTTCGCCCGCGCGCGATTTCGTTGAACAAGTTGTTCACTATACAACGCGTTCGTTAAATGAGGTACCACTGTAATTTTATTTTATGAATTTTAGTTTCGACGTGTTATTTAGATTTACATTGATTATTTAGTAGTTGTTAAAATGTATTTCGATTTTACTTTATTATTATGATTTTTTAGTTTCCTCCGTGAGCTACACCACTGTAACGAGCAGAGCGCTCTTTTAATGAGTTTAAAGACCGAGAGAAAACGCTCCAGGCATCAAACCCACTTCAACGACAGTGAAAGCTCCATCACGTCTACTAACTCATCGAAAAATAATAAATTTCCTACCTTTTCGTCTTCCTTCGGAGACCGAGTAGGACACATTGTTAAATTCGATATCGACAGTGGCGCGTCGCGGCAAATTGCTGAGCATGATTCGACGTTGAAAATTGCTTGCAGCGTTGTTATGGATTTTCTTGGCCAAGCCGCTGTCAAAAGATAAAAGGATCGATCATTAACACGTATAACAGCCACCAATGTTTTTGTTTCACAAATTAGCTCCGAAAGTACGACCTAACAATGGGAAGGTCGTACTTTTGGAAGGTTAAAAAAATCTCTTCCAGTTTATCACGGCATCTCTTTAAACAAAATATTCCACCAAACGACAACTTATTAACAGATGTTGCTAGGAGGTCTAACAAGATAGCGTTTAAAGCTAAACAAAAAGGGGCGTTCTCTTGCGGGCAAAGTAATTTATGCAGTCGTGTTTATCCTAACAGGAGAGGTAGAATGACGCAAGTTTGCAGTAAAACGAAAACACTCACGAATGGTCATACTTGGTTAAACAACCAGCGGACCGGTCCACGAACAATCTTTGTGAGCTCAGTTCACCACAGAACTGTGTTCATTTGTGAAGTCAAACCAGTGAAAGTCTTGTTAAAACAATTCCAGATGTAAGAGGCTGTGTAATCCCATAGAGAGCGAGAAAACACACTTAGCATTGATGCTTGTTTCTTTTTTTTTTCTTTGTACACGAACTAATAAAGAAAAATCACAAAAGTTTCAATGGACGTAAGGAAATAGGTTTATACTGAAAGCTGAGGCTCAAAACAGTTAAAACGATATAATTTGTCTAAAACGATTCGAGCAGCGATTGGAGTGCGAACTTGACTAAGGTTTAGTCAGTAGTACCTCACCAGGAGTGTACCCAGCATTCCAAGGTTATCCGTGGGACAAGGAAGGAAACGTTTTTCTACCCTCAAGGTATAGGCTACATCTTTGTTCAATTCGTAAATCCGTCTCGTTTTCTTAGATAACGGGCCCCCTGATTAAATTTTGCCGATTCCACGTAAAAAAACGCACATCAATCCCGTTCGTAGCGTAACATTGCATTAATCTCGATCGTAGAAAGATAACGTTACCGCTAATCCACGTTTCTAGGATAGCACGTGTTTATCGAATCAAGAACGAGCTAAGTTTGCTTCAGCTGTCATATATGTGCAAAACGCCTAATCAGTATCAAGAGGGTCTGTCTGGAAAAGTGGACTTCACGCAAAAACTACGTCAATTACTCTGTGCAATTCCTGTGACTGATTTTTCAATATTCCTTTGAGGCCTGGTGCACACAAACCCCTTATCGGAGAATAACATGGAAAATCGTCAGACATCGTACTGTAAAACGGATTAAAAATCAAGGAAAATATTTGACAGTAATGTTGCTATTAAGGATGTCTGTTGCGCTAGTTTAAGTTTTTCTTCAAAAAAGCTTCTATGAAATTTGTAAACAATTGTTTTAATATTTTTTTATTTTACCAGAAGTGAAATCGGGCAAATTGATGCAATGAGTCTGATTTCTTTTACAGTGAAAAGTATAGAGAAAAATGAAACCGGTCAGGTACTTCTTTAAATATCATGTCTAAAACGTTATAATTGTATATGCCCCTAACGTGTTATAACCTACCTCTCTTCGGAGTTTCTATTTGACTTCATTCACCCGTCGCAATTAGTTACTGTAACACACCTACCTTCCACAAAGGAAGCGATGTCCGGACATTTATTTTTAAAAATCCGGAAAACTGTATGTCCTGGACCGTAACATAATTGACCCACGCTAAACATTGTTTCTACAGGTGATGGCAACAACGGATCTCTCTGTGGGAACGTTCGTTGTTACCCCACGTGATGTGTGTTTCGATGAACAAGCAATGATAACAGGTGCCAAAATTGGATAACTTACCTAACAACGGCACCATTGTTGAGGCTTTCGACGACTAAAGGTTTGCTGCTATCTTTCTTAGCCAGTCGATTGGAACTTATATTGGGGGAAGCAGGATAATTGGCGCTGGCTTGAATGTCAAGTCCATTAAGTTTCACTAATGAAGAAAGCGGCGGGGACATGGGTGGTGTAGTCATCACGCTGGTCATGCGACTTTGGGAGACAAGGTAGACGTTGTCCGGGGGTTCGGCTGAATTTGACAAATCATTCATGATGCCGCCCCCGCAAGCAACTGACGGTACTACTTCCTGAGACGCTGCCCTCCCGAAACACTTAATGTGACTCCTGCACGGGTGCAACACTTTCTTCCTTTGTACGACGTACTGATGAGAATGCGATGCGGGCTCAACATGACACTCAAATACTTCTCAAGGGTCGTTTGGTCTGCATCGGAAAATCTTTTTAGGTCTGCGTCAAGACAAAAGTAAGTTAGAAAATAAACGTTAGGGTGATAAACGTATCACGTGACACGTACACTTGTTCAAGGCTACAATGTGCAATGACAGAACTTTGCCCTGTGTCATGCTCAAGCACTATCACTCTAAACATGTAAGACTCCAACCCAATTCCTTTCTGTTTTAAAAAAGTGAAAAATAGGTTTTGACACTGATTTGCTGATAAGCCAAAAATCTCGAAGTCAATGGCTTCTATGGCTTAAGACTCAGTGCTGATTATGATACGATTTCTACACGGAAATGTTAAAATTACACGGAAAATCTCTCATTTGATGTACAGACTGCTTAGGTAATAAATAATCTAGCATTGCAATTGCTTCGCATCCTTCTTTTTTTGGGGGTGAAACAGATTCTGTGTAGGTGTAACAAAGTGAGGTTCTCCGCCCTTGATGCCGAAAAACTTTATGTCACTGCCTTTTTCCCTTGCAAAGACATTCAGAGCTCTCTGTTCGTCTTGCAAGCTTGTTGTAATGCACAAAACAGTAGCGCATAAACCTAGTAAATGTCAGTTTTAACAGAATTTACGGTATCCATGAAAAGGCAAGGTATGCAATTTCCAACTTATGGTACCTAGGCATGATCTATCCCTGGAACATCGTTCGAGTAAATAAACCCGACATTTCTTGCAAGCGAAAAGTCCCCGTTTAAGGAACTCGAGTTTAAGGCATATCTATTAGGTTTCGATATACATTTCGCGCACGCACTCTTCAAGAGGCGAGTAGTTTTTCATTGAGTGTTCCGACGTGTAGGCATCATTTCCTTCGCGTGCATGTCTTTTTAAATTCTTTTTGTGAAAGACGCGTTTAGGTGGGAGCAACCGTTCCCATAAATGCACAAAGATGGCGGACATTATTGATCCAAAATTCTTCTATTACGTAACCACCACTATGGTCCAAATGTCCCTTTTATGTATTTTTCCTTTGTTCATTTAAGAAAAAAACATTTGTCGATTCCTTACTAAGCTACTGAAAGTACTGGCTCGACGAGATATTTTATGTTCATAACCAATATAAGCGTTGAGTGGCTAAAATTGTCAAAAAAGAGGGCAAGAGAACGACCACGAAATTCGTCCTTGTGAGCAGAACCGGTTGGATTTCAGTCCGTTATGATTGCTGGATCAAGAAACTTCGGAAGTGTTATAAAGCAATTGAGTCATATAGTTCCCCTAATGCTCCTTCGACTTTTCAATACTATAAGCAAAATTCTCAAGTCAGGCCGCTCTGATTTTTTTAATATATCACATCAACAACGATGCGTTTTTACATCCGCCATCTCAAGTTAGATGATATGCTGTTTGTCTGCCTTAGAAGAGGACAGTTGTTCACCCCATTGACACACTGAATCATGAGACGTGGAATGGCTCTAAGGCTTTACACTCACCCTCAGCAAAGGTGGTGGTAGCCAAAGGGGTTGTCTGTTTTGCTGCATTACATAAACAATATACATTTGTTCAGTTGCAACCTACAAGGTTTTGTTCCTTTAACATACATGATTTTATAGAATACATGATTTCGAATAAGCGATACAGAGTAGGCGGCTTTTGGGCAGGCATTTTTCGAATAAGCGTTTTGACCTATTGCCGAATATATTCCAACATAAAATATTTACTGAAGTTAAATCATACTATGCTACGGATTATGGTAAAGCGATGAGTGTAAAAGGTTGTTGCAGCGTCGTGGTTGAAATATCTTGAGCCACGTCTTTGTGATACGCAACACAAGCTTAAGTAGTCGGCAATTGGACATCTTACTCTACAGTGCAAACAACGCTGATTTGGTACCATGTTCCCCGGACCAACTTAAAATGTTCCCAAGCGGCTGATTGCTACGCACCTTATGGACTGCCAAATATAGCGCGCCGTTGTTTTCGTAAAAGACGCTATTCAACTTATTTTCCCTAGGCAGCAACACAATATACGCTCGAAATTAGCCCTCAATTTCCCCTAAGCTCTGTTTGCCTGCTACTCACCAAGCTTTCAAGGAACATGTCAAGCTCATTAACTGGTCGCTATTACTAGCGAATCCGATTTTTGTTTTTCCCCTAGATTTTTATAGCAATGTAACACTAAACTGCAAACATTGAAAAACGAGTTTCAATTCAGTTCACGGCTAGTGATCAGCTCAAGGGCGAATTCGTTGCTTGCAAGGATTTTCCTGTACTATATTTCCTGTTGGGTGTTGTATTGCAACAAAAGATAAAGAAGAGGAAAGAAGCAATTGCTCAAGGCATCCCCAGCAGTAATTGCTGCAATAGTAAGCTTATCCGCTCTGCCCTCGTTAGCAAATAAAAGTGAAAGGATGTTGCTAACTCAATATAACCCATCAGCCAAATATTCCCGTGGCAAAGTTGGCAATGAAAACCAAGCTGGTCTTTAGTAACCGACGTAAAAGTTCAAGGTTTAATTAATAATAGGATTCAAGTAACGTAAGCAAATCCTTTACACATCACACCCCTAACCCCCTACTGTGGAGATTCCGCACAGAGCAAAAGCAATATCCAAACCCCCGCAACACGTACGGCATCGCTGCAAAGGTGGAAAAACAAATACGCTATTTCAGGATATAACGTTTCTACTGTGAAGGCAAACCCTTGTGTGCGAAAGAATGCTAACCCAAACAAATATGCTAGACCAAGTTTCTGCACTAGACGGAGCTTGACAGCTTTCGCATATAAAAGGCCCTAATGCAAATCAATATGCATTGCAGTATATTACAATCACCAAAGTAGAGAACTTACATGACAAGGTGTAACACACAAAAGGACGTTCACTTTCGATTCAACGCAATAAGGGGGGGGGGGAGAATTGATCTGGGTAAATTGAGAAATTCCCCAGAAAAAAAAAAACACTTTAAGCAAATGACAGTTCAGCCCACCTTTATCCAACGCCAAGACTCAAATGAGGCTTGCTACTTCACAGGCTCTTTCTTTTGTCCTGATCGTGCTAGTAACGAAAGCGAAAGGGGCGCTGGACTAAATCCAGAGTCGGGGATACACGTTAACGATGATAAGGACAATAACTTGGTCAATAAACTAAACACACCAGCCCCAGCTCTTTTTAACTCCTCATCACTAGCTGCAGCAACACACACACATAACAAGATACCAGAAAGATCCGTAAAAGACAAGGCCATTCGACTGGTGGGAGTCTAGGGCGCAGACGTCAAGACGCCTTTTGCCATTCTGTGCAGGCCCTGTGACGCCCGAATACACGAAAAGGACCTTCCAGGTACACGTGCACTCAACTTGCACTAGAAATGCACTCAGAATTGGAGGTCCCGACGCATCGATACAACCTTTATCAGCTTCCTTCCCTTCACCCGCAGCTTTCGATTCTTCTTTACTGTCACTTGCCTGTATCCAAGGCGAATTTGCATGCCAAAGCTACAAAAACATTACTCAGCCTCTCCCTGTCTACGCATATTATTCACAAAAGTTTCTGCCATCCTGCATGAACGAGAAAACCACATCCGGCTTAGCGTGAATTCTGAAACTGGAGGTTTCTTTGTCACCAATACAGTACGCCGAACAGAAGACGACGAGGATGCACTTTCCCCAGAAGGCACAAAGTGACGTAATGCGTCTACGAAAACCCGAATCCTAGTGCACTTTACTATGACCGAGACGGGGAACTCCCCTAGCTTGCTAGAAAATGAGTCTAGATCAAACAAAGGATACCCTCGCCTGAACGCAAAAATCCCCATCGACTGTCATAAACGACAAGAACAAAGGAATAAAGAACCTTTTCGACGAGCGAAGCGAGCAGAACAAACATACATGGGAAGAAAAGGAGAATTTTTTTTTTTCAGATTAATTGCTCTGGGCTACGTTCGTTACAGTGTTGTTCATTCCTACATTATCCAAATAACAGAAAACGGTCCGTATTGTTTTGAATATATTAATCGCTTTTCGACCGTAAGTATTATTATTTAATGCTCCAAAGAAGTCTCTCGGAACCTACACACTAGTTGTTTTAAGTAGAAAACGTTTCGTTCTGAAGCTTTATCTTAGTTTGAAACTTTTATTTATAGTTACAAATTAAACACAACTATATTTTTACACAAAGTTCTAGTGTTATGAATGTGCTTGATCAGCGGGGGTGGTAGCGTTTCCGGACGCTAGTTCCTTAATTGGCTGGGGCATTCGTTCCAACGCAGTCTATTACAGTATAGAACAAAGGATTTTATCGAGGAACAGCTGACGAAACAAATATGTAACCTTACTTTCGTGACTTTCATAGCTACTCCCTCCGGTAAGTTTCTCTGAATATACTCGAGGAACGTATCAGCAGTCGATCCCGTCAGTTTATGAAACTTCATATGACGAAAGTAGGTCCTAATTTCGTATTGGACACGGTGTTTCTTGTAGATGTGCACTGATTTGAGCAAAGTCATTCGGTCGTGACGGGCTCGGGGTGGAGCGAAACTGAGGAAAAAAGAGTATACATGACCATTTTAAGGTCGGACAATTAAAGCGAGACTGAATGCAATGTACAGGGTGTTTAGAAAGTCCCAATACACCTGCATTCTGTTGCTTGTAACAAAAATCGGCTTAAGAAAATTTTTTTAAATAATTACTCGACGCTCGGAACTCATCCCGAGATATAATCATGGTAGTTACCATCTTTCGGATCCTTAAGGAACCGTAACAATGAAAGAAAAGTTCGGACACATCCGCTGCCAATCACGTCTCATGGATTAAAAAAAAAAAAAAAAAAAAATCCGTTATAGGCCGCAAATTCTCTTTTTGTGGGCTTAAAACTTCAGTGTGAGATCCATCATGATTTCTGCAGAGGAAAAACCATGCCATGTTTTATTCCGTAGTATATGAAGCATTTTTAGGGGACTTTTCACATTAGCTTCTTGTGGCTGAAAAGAACATATTCCTGAAGCTTTTTCAAAGTGACCCAAAGTCCTCCGCAAATGTGAAAACAAAACGCGTTGTATTGTTTTAACTCTATACCTATCACGGGGGCCTCACAGGTTTGGGCCCTATAACGCATTAGTTTCGCGCCCGTAAAATGTGATTGGCAGTGGATGTGGTCGGAATTTTCTTTCCTTGTTGCGGTTCCGTTAGGGTCTGAAAGACGGCCACTGTCACTGTTATATCTCAGAATGAGTTCAGAACGTCGGGTAGTTATTGCCGAAAATTTTTTTAAGCTTTTCTTTTGTTACAAGCAAGAGAATGAAGGTGTATTGGGACTTTCTAAACACCCTGTACCATTCGCCGACGGTAATGCCTAAATGCTTAGCGGCTGAAATAGCAAACCACTCGTAGCTTCTAAGTACTGCAGGGTCGCCACAGCGAACTTCGATTTCGACAGTCTTAAACAACGCATCTTCTACTGATTCTTGCTCTTTCTCATGATGATTCACAGTCTCGGCTTCGGCCATCGCAGTCGAAAGTCCACGTACTTTAATCGATGGCTTTATTTCTAAAATGTTTCTCCATGGCTTTAATAACTGAAACAGAGGCAAAAGTTATGTTATAGTCAATAGTAACAGGAAAGGAAACGGGAGGGATGGATGGAAATGGGTTGGAGTGGTATGAAAATCGGTAAAATCAGTTCGCAACACAATGAAAAGTAATCAGCGAATAAAAAATAGGTAAATTTCTTGAAATAAACTGAAATTTAGTTAAGAAAGATCTTACCTGACTAAATGCATTGACCAGTCGTAAATTTTGAGAGTAATTCATTGTAAATTCACTGACTTTTCAACCACGCTGCCCGAAGTAAACAGTAAACACCGCAACGCCACCATTGCTTTGTGGGAGAACCACGAGAACTCGATCTAGGCGACGAACGTGCACGGATAAGCGCGTAAACCAAAATTTAAGTTCAGCGATACCAATTTGCACGTATGAATAGTCTCAATGCGTTCTCAACGTGGCGAAGCAATGTACATAGTCAAATTTAGATAGTTGACTCTCAAATATTACTCATTTTTTCCTGATGGTAACTTATTTAATACATCAGATTAAAAAAAAAAGAGAAATAAGAAACTGTTAGTTAAAGCGTATGTTTTACTTTACTCGTTTTTAGCCCACGATGCATAGAAATACATTTCTCTGTCGAATGTAATACAAAGAATACTTAATATATTTATCTATTCATCTAAATGTATGAGGTAGTGGTTTCTGTTTGAACACCAGAAAGTAGCTGCTGATTTTCACAACGGAAGGGAGCTTTCAATGCGGCTTCAAAAGCATCAGCATGAACACAAGAAAAAATAAACAAAAACGCAGAAATGCGTTTCGGATATTTTCAGACTGAGTAAATAGAAAGAGGGCCAAAATCTCCCACGGTAGTGAGATAACCCCCTAAACGACAAATATGTCTGGGAATGCAGGTATATTTTTAAATAATCGTTTTATTTCTCAATCAGCCGTTCACTGAACTTCGGACATGACGAGAACGAAGCGTACCAACCAGGCCATATTGCTGCGTTAAAAGATTTCAATTTATTAACCACACATAAAAAGTGTTTGACAGTAAAAGGTGCCTGGCCCTAGCAACAAAACGAGAATTCTTCTAAGAATGATAAGCGCTTACAACACGAATGTAAGTATTTATGCTTTTCCAGCATTAAGAAACCCCACGCTCCCTATCATTTCACCCCACTCTGTTCTACGCTGCTGCACTGGTCTGTTTGAAATGGTTTCTGATGGCAGTCATCAAGATAAAAGCTTGACAAAAAATTTCCCCGGTTCAACCCCCCATTTTCATCACCCTGTCATTAGTCTACGTTGCTAACGTAAAGACAATCAAACTTCGAGGCCGCTGCCAAAATATCACCCGTTTCTTAGTTTAATGAAACTGAGGCATGGGTGGGACACAGTCAGGATGTGTTGCTAGGCCAACTTGTTGGTGCTTATATTCCGGGTTCTCGATACAGCTGACCAAAAACTCGCCCAACTCCCACTTGGAAATTTGACGTCCGGAGCTTTTGCCAATAGAGACTAGATAGGGTTTTTCCTTGGGAGGATAATCTAACCCAAAAGAACCAAACAATGTTTGAGTATTTTATTACGAGGTATATTATTTTACAAGAGTAAAATTACCAGCAATGTGAGGTGGCAATACGGCTACCCAATCCAAGGAAGCGTTGGCAGGATCTTGAAGGAGATTCAACATTCGTTTATGCTCGGCGTTAATTTCGTGAAAACGAGCCGGGACGCGCTCAGGTTCCCAGAACAGAAAACCTTCAATAATACATCATAGCGTCGCACCAGTTATAACATTTATGTAACCCTGGGTTGTACAATGGTTACGTCTCATTGTCTAATACTTTGTAACACCCAATCAATTTTTTTTGTGCGTAACTGTAATATCCTCGTTACAGTTTTAGCTTTGTAAAGCTGTCATGTTTACTATACTGGCAACACTTGTACTCTCTTTAAAATAGTGTAAGATAATGTTTCTAATAAAAAAAGAACCAATTGCATTTATATCGCAATTCTAGAACTGTTTTAAACAAGCAAATAAATGACATACAGTAGCCTACCGTGCGAAGTACTGACTTGACAAACTTGTATTTTCGCGTGCAACACAATACTCATTTGTACATCAAAATACTTACGCCAATGACTTTTCATGTTCTATTGATAATTAAAATTAGACTGTCACATAATATCTAATGGAGCATAATGGTAAAAGTAATGGCGAAGTACACGTGTTATAATGAAAATGTAACGATTACTTCTCTCTAAAATGTGACTGGGGTGTAACAAAATATTTTAAAACGAAAGTCTTTTCATTATATGCTTAGCCTACTGGTTTTTCACCCGAAGTGAGCAACAATCTTGTAATCATAAGTTACCTGATAGACAGACGGCGATCTTCTTTACCCCTTCTGCGTGCATGGCTTGTAAAATATTTCTGAGACCGTCAGACATGACAGTCGTAGGTTCTGACATTAAAAATGAAGTAAAATAAGTCTCAGAAGAACACTTCATTTACACAGTATCTGAAAAGTTGATAAATTTAACGAAAGATTTATTATATTTCTTACTTAAGTCATTACGCGTTCCCAAGACTACCAAAATAAAATCTTGGCCTTTGACAGCTTGTGCTACATCTTCAGCTACCGTGACATCACCTTTAACCATGTTCATTTTCTCGGCTAGTTCGGCTGGGACCAGATCTGGGTTCCTTACGAGGGCAGTGATCGTTAAACCTGTTTATATAAGCAAATATTTATGAAATAAACACGAAATCAAGGTTAACAACTACTTTCTTACAACAATGTATTTCTGAATGCCTACAACTGAGAAAAAGGATTCTCCTCACTGGGGTAAGTTGTACAATCTTATTGTACTGACAGATGTGGACTATTTTTGACATCCAATTTATTCTCCAGTATAACGCGGGATTCGCTTTTCGCGGAAGGCGTTTAAGCCCTCCAGCCTGTCCTTTGTGGGAATGATTTGGGCGTAACAAGCTTCCTCGAACGCTAATCCTGTTTCCAAGTCAACCTCAGATCCACGGTTAATGGCCAGTTTGGCCATACGGACTGCGATGGGTCCGTTGGGCAAAATCTCATTAGCAATTTCCAATGCGCGTTCATAAGCGGCTTCGCCTTTTGCGTTCTGCTGCACCGTCTCATTCAGCAATCCGTACCGGTAAGCCTGCGAGCCGTCTAAAATCCGGCCGGTAAAAATGAGTTCTTTGGCGAACTGCTTCCCAATTATGCGCGGCAAGCGTTGGGAACCGCCTGCTGCGGGCAAAATAGCTAACTTGGTTTCCACCAAGCCTAACTTGGCCGTGGTAGAAGCCACACGGAGGTCACAACCTAAAGCTAGCTCCAGCCCACCGCCTAAGGCAGCACCGTCGATGGCAGCAATGACCGGTACCGGCAAGTTTTCCACGGAGGAAACTAATTGGCGCAAGCGCGATACAAACGGGCCGACTTCTTCGGGTTTCATGGTTGCGCGCTCTTTCAAATCCGCACCGCCACAGAAAATTCCCGGCACCAAGCTGCGGACGATGACGACACGGACGTGCTTGTCGTGTTTCAATTGCGCCAACGCGTCCGTGAACAACTCCACGAACCGCTTACTCATGGAATTCTTAGCTTTAGGCCGGTTTAAGCCAATGACGGAAATGCCGGTTTGCTGTTCTCGTAAATGATGGAGCTCAACTTCTTGGCCTTGATTCACGATCTCAGCCACTCGGGAAGCATCCACGCTAAGGGGCCGGACCGAACGGTAGAAAACAGAACTTTGTAACAGCTGGCTCGCTACAATACGTCCCCCGAAAGAACAGAGAAAAAGCAAAGAAAATCTCAACAAAAAGCTAAGCTTCTTTAAGGTTAGCTTGTATACAGTTCCCGTCTTTATACTTCTACAGCCGTAACCCCATCTTAGTACTAGAGCTTTTCTACGTTATATAACGAGCTGCAAATTAAACCCTTGGGTTCCAAAACCAAACAATGAGCTAAATGATGAAAATATGGGAAAATCTTACCTTTTTGGGCAGCAGCTTGGACGCAGCAGACTCCAGTCATGCCCGTCGCACCAAAAATTGCAATTTTAGCAGCCATTTTGTGCAAAATACGCTGAATTAAAAGAGAATAGAACTTGACACTAGACGGAACAGACGTAGCCAATGACTCTTACGTGTCGAGATAGTGAACCGCGAGTTTGGTTTCTTGATGCCAGTTTCTACAATTCTTGAATTGGCCAATTGACCAATGCTACCATCTCTTTCCTGTTAAACGTCTCAGATTTTGGGTCTCGATTCGCGTGGTATCGTTGCTCTTTTGTCCGCCGAGCTGGGCTTGGGTATGGGGCACATCATAGCCTTCTGTTTAGACAGAAAGGGGAATGTTAAGTATATGATTAGCAGGCACGTAGTTAATTCAGCCGTGTAATTAATTCAGCTACGTAGCTAATTCGATTACGTAGCTACGTAGTACTGTATGTCGACAGTGCCAAGGTTTGAATCGGAAGACTCTTCTAGAAGCGCGTATTTCAATCGCACGTTCTCATGTTCCCGCACATTGTGTACTTGCAATACGAACGTGCAAAACTACTTCTGCATCTGCACGAAAAAAGTTTTCCTTTCGTCTGTATAAGTAGACGTTTACTAGCGGCCATAATAAATTTATGAGTGACAGCACTTATCGGTTACAAATCTAATTTATCACATCTTCGCTAATTTGAAAGCTCATATTGAATGTTCTTATTTTTGCATAGTAAAACTCCGATTTTTGCAAATCCCATTATACTAGCTGCCGTCTGTTTCAAGCGCCTTTCAATTGTTCTTTCCTGTGAGTTTTTTTTTTTAAATTTTATTACGGTTGAAAATGTTCAATTTACGTTAAATTAGAACTCCGATTTTGTTAACCGGTCGGGACAGGAGGGTAGTTGACAAAATCTGGTTCACGTATTAAGTGTATCTGGGACATTTTAGAAAATAGAAAAGGTGAACAAAAAATCGAAAATAAACTAGATTTTTAATACTTTAGCTGTATTGTTAAGGTCATTATGGAATATCTTCAACTAAACTCTATGAGTTTCAAATTTTCGTTAACGATTAAATTTTTTAGTGTGTTCGTAGTAAGTCAAAACGTGCAATTGTCAGTAAAAATTTCTTCAGAACTAACAAATAAACACTAAACGTAGGATTTTTTTTTGCAATACTGTATCTTTTTTTTCATCTCGCATGATAGTAAATTTAAAACGAATATTCTCTTCTTACATAAGCTACTACAGCCATCTTGCGAAAATGCTCTACACTGCAGCTCCACTTTCCCAGGTAATTCGACATTTAGGCCTGTGGTCTGTCGCATCAAAGGGATATTCTGGCGCGAAAACCCAGATGGACTGGGGGATAACAAAGCAGGACGATACACAAATGTGCAGGAGGTGTGAAAATTTGTGAACAGTACTGTATTTGTGGTAAACAATACTATCCAAAACATTCTGTTAAAAAGATTGCTAAATTTATATTGATGTAGGGAAATGGATAGAACCATTGCAAATTCTAAAACTAGCGAAGCTAGCACATGTCACTACGATAAGGATGATGAAGAAACCTTGGTAGTGCTGAAGAAAAACTCTCACCAACTTGCCCTGGACAGTAGTTCTGAAGAAGAAATTGCAACAAAAGAAAGTTGTAACTCAGGAAAGCTCGACTCTTTGAAACAAATTTGTAACACAAGCGAGTCCAGCCAAGCAAATAAGGAAAGTGACTCTTTAGACCTGAGACCCGAATCATCGTCTTCTTTAAAAATTGACTTGGAGCGCAGTGACAAGCAGTGTGGAGACGAAAGCATTTCGGAAGATGAAGTGGTGCTTTCATTCAATTCTTCAAAGAAATCTAAGCAGCTGTTGACCGATTCTGAGGATGAGAAAGGAAAGCTAAGTTCGGACGACGAGCTTCTTAGTAAAGTTATATCCACGAGTGTTGCTTCGCAGAGGAAATTGAGCTCTAACTCGGATAACTCTGATGGTGAAGGCATAATTTCAAAGAAGAAGAAGTTCAGAAAAACAGTCAAGCAGTCTGCGAAGGAACGTTCCATTACTGGAAATGAAGATTCTACAACAGAATCAAAGGCTCTGGATTTCGCATCTTGGGTATTTAACGTTGAAAGCTCTAATTTCTACAAAGGATTGTCCATGTTTATTTAATTCTACTTAGAAATCGCGCTTGGGGAAAGATTTAATTTCTGACGAATCGGATGACGCTCTCTCTGAAGATCTGGAAAAAAATAAGAAAAACGTTTCGAAAAAATTTAGAGTAAAGTCGGAAAGGGCGAGGAAGCCACCTAAAGTAAGATAATGCCTTAAAACCCCACGTGAACGGAAATCTAATGCTCTTTATTATTTCTAGCCCAAGAAGGACGACTTACTCGAGTTACACAGCACATCTCAACGCCTTCTAAGAAACGCTCAAGTCACTTTGCCTTATCATAAACCCAAATGCCGCACTTTAGATGACTTTTTACAGCGGAAACGGTTTCTCCTTCCAGATTCTGTTAAAGCAAGCCGTGGGCCCAGGCTTTCTGACAAGGATTTAGAGCTTGTCGCGTAAGCTACAGCAATTCAAGTTCACTATTCTTCAACTTAATCGTTTTCTTGGGTTTAGGAAACAACTAGAAGAACGTGAGAAAGAAATGCAAGAGTTTTACAAGTCGGAATCTGATTCAGACACCAATGCAACCTCGCCTAGTGCCAAACCGGTCGAAGTTCCGTCGACAGCGAATGACGCATTACCTGTTTCCGTTTCGGATGCAAATGAATCGTCAGAACCGAAAAGTAGCGAAGTTCTTGCAGCCGAGTGCCAGTCTTCAGAGTTTCCAACACACAATGAACCGAATGAAACACAAGATGACGGAATTGAAACTCAATCGTTGTCATCTGACGATTCACCACCGACAGCTCCGGTTTCAAATAGTGAAGTCCAGAAAGACAGTGACTCACTTATGACTTATAACACTATTGATACCGACGCTGATCTTGCAAAGCTGTCTGAAGCTGATACACATGAACCAGTTAACGAATCGAGTCAGTCGAAACAAGAGAACGAATTAGCGGACAACATGGATTGCGACAAAAATGATGAGAAACTCGCATCAGACAATGAAAACGATAAAAATAGTGAGCAAGAGCCACGTGGAACAGAATTGGATGCCGGAAATTTGTCACAAACTGAAGAAAATTCCTCATTGGACAAAGAATTGTTGTCCGGTTTGCGTAGACAGGAAAAGCACACAAAACCTGATCTCCGCACATTGAAGCGGTCCTTGTTGCAGAACGCGAAAAATTTGACACCTCAACTGAAAGGCATTCCTGGTGAGCTTGTCTGTTTGGACGATGACGAACCAGTAAAGCCAGGTTACGAGAAATTATTAACCCGTTTTATGAAACACACGAAATCCAAGTCACCTTCGAAAGACAGGAAACCAACACAACTTAGGTAAATTTTATCTCACGGCGAGAAAAAAATAACCAATAATAATGGGTAGCAATAGAATAATTGAAATAATTAAACATAAAATAGAAATAAGATTGAAATAATGAAGCGACTGAAATTATTTAAATTACTATAACGTTGGGTGAGTTAATAAAAAATGAAATGATATGTAAATTATTTCTAGTTTTTAAAGTTCAGTCTGTAATAGTCGTAAAATCCGTAACCGAGTGCCTGAAACGGGTTCTTTTATACATACTGGTATGAATTTTTCAGTTGATCAATGTACGTGTTTGACTAGCTAAAACTATTTCTTTTTTATTTTTGCTAAATTTATACAATTTTTGGTCTTTTTATTTTCACTGATTTTTTTAAAGTAATTTTCTTTCTTCCTTTAGTATTGTGAAGAAGGTGACGGGAGCAGATGGGAAGGTACAGCTTGAGCGTAAAATCATTGAGCTTAAAGCGGAAGAGAAGAAGGGCCAAATTACGCCCCGTTTAGCCCAGCTGAAAAGCGCGCTCAAGTCGCAGATGATGTCCAAACGCGAAGAAAGTCGACAAAAGCGCTGGGAAGAGTTCAAACTCGACAACGAAGAAGGTGACAAGACATAAAAATTTGTCTTTTCTGATGGTGATGGCTTTCACGGGTGGGATTGTTCTCTTTTATTTCTGTAGGAGAGGAAGGCCAAGAAGAGGAAATAGAAGAGGAGATTCTTGAAGATGAGGAATCGGAATTAGAGGACGAAGAAGAAGAGGAGGAATTGGAAGAAAATGATATTGTTCTGAAAGATAAGAAAAAGAAGAAATCTGCCTTAGTGGACGACGAAGCTGAAGACTCAGACAATGACGCAAATCAAAGCCATGATTCGGAGACGGATGACGACGATGGAGGTAAAATTGTTAGAATTTTTCATCACATGTCGAAGATTCCACGGTAAAAAGGCTATATTTTAACTATTAGTATTATTATTGGACAAAATACCAACGTATATAACGTTAAGTTTTCTATTTGTATTATCTATTTATTTACTTTCTCCACCCATGCATTCCTGATGTAGGCTCTCGTCTATTGTCAGTACCACGAAGCTTTATTTACGTATGTTTCGTTTTACAGATGAAAAAGGCAACAATTTCGACATGCACGGTTCACTTATCTCTCCCAACAGACCAGCTAAAGGCGCAAAAAGCAAAGATAATGCAAATGACTCGTTTAAATCATCTGAAGAATTGGGATTTTTAACTCCTTGTCCATTGGAGTTCACACAACTATCAAAGGTAACTTCCACTGAGGGAAAATCAAATTAATCATCAGAGTATATTTTCTTTTGTAAATGTAGAAGTCGTTAAGTCCTCCACCTGAAGATACAGAAAAAATGGTCGCTAGCCAATACTTCAGCGCAATCCCCTCTCAGAGTTTGAGTCAGATGGACGAATTACTTGGGTTGTGCTCAGGAAAGTTCGCGATAGGTAAACAAACATAATTATTGAATTCAGAAGTAAGATGAAAAGGCAGGAAGACGAAAATCGGATAGAATACAATATTTAATCCTAGAAACCTTTTTCTTTCCAGAATCCATTCAAGCTTTCGCCTGATACTCTTGTCTTTTGCTGCGAAATTCTCTATTCTTACATTTTCACCTTGCTTAGGTTGTAATTTTCTTCATGTAACCATTTATTTTTTATTTTTTCGCAAAAAAAATGAAAAATATTCATTGGTTTGCTGTGTTACGTAGTTGACGATTTTTGTTTTATGCGTTTCGTCTCGTGAATGTTTAAACTTTTAATGTTTGTTCTGTTTATTGTTCACATACGGATCTTTTATTTATGTATTGTTTTACTTTTATTTTCTCGTGAAATAATAACTGTTGATTTGTGTAGGTACAGAGGACGTCAGGCTGCATTACTCTCAGACGGAAAATATCTCCCAGTTGTGTTCGGGCGAGTTCACGAGTCAAGTGTCAACCCGAGAAGAATCCCAGGAAGCTTTTGCCTCGTTGCCTATGCCTACGCAACCTAGTACGTCTCAAGTTCCCATCGAGTCAGAAAGCAAAAAAAAACCTCAATACTCGAGGTAAAATGTCCTTTCAAAATATCTTTTGACTCGATTTTTATTTCGTATGGGGGTTTTTCTCTTGGCTTATCAAAAATGTTATAACTCATCCAGGATTGTAGTACCCGAGTCTCTGAAGTCTTTAAGAAACGATTGGTCGGACGATGAAGCCGACCGCGTAGCCAGTGACGCTGACAAAGAACCTGAAATGGAAGAATTGGTCGTTGAAAACAGCGTGGTGTTAGATCTCGATTCAGACGAAGAAGACGGTTTGGCGAAGAAACCCAAGCGTAAACGGCGTTTGCAGTTCTCTGGTAAGTTCGTAAAATGCGAAAACGAAAAAATTGAATTTTATGTACTAAGAAGTGGTTTTGCCTGGCGAACGGGTAATTACAGATGATGAAAGCGACGCGGGTGAAGAGCTGGCAGCTGAAGAGAAGGTTTCCGACGTTGATGAGGATTTTAAGGACTATAAAGAACAAGAATACGAGTCGGATGACAACGAGACGCCAGCCAAAGCTGTTTCCAAAGGACTTCTGCACAATGGGTACAGATTTTTGCTGGCATCAATTTTAAAAGGAGCCAATTGAATAACCCTTTTTTACGACGCTTTCTGCTCCTTTAGGCGACTGCGCGAAGATTTCTTGGAGAATGAAGCCGATTTGTCTGGATCTGAACTAGGCAGTGAAGACGAGGATGAAAGGGGTTTGGATATCCTGGAGGAAGAAGAGGGCGATAAAGAAGAGATTGATGAAGATGAACTGCACGACCAAGTCGGCCGAGTCCATTTGTGAGTAAATTACCTGCTTGTACTGTGCCGACAGATAAAGGGAAAAAAATATTCTTTGTATAGGAAAACCTTGCTAGACGACGATCAAAGGGAAGTTCGTTTACTGAAAGAGATCCTATTGGAAGATGGGGATTTACATAGCGACGGCAAAGGCAGAGAGAGAAAATTTCGCTGGCGAAATATGGGTACTATACCTTCCAAAGTTTCTTTTCAAAAACATTGAAAATAGCTAAATAATGAGAAATTTCTTCTTTTAAAGATGAAGGATGGGAAGATGACCCCGGTGGACAGGAAGAAAAAGATACTGAGGAAGATGAAGAAGCGGAAGAGTGGCGTAAGACGCGTTTTGAACGGGAACGGTGGCTACAAGAAAACGAGAAAGTATGTTTTTTATTTTCTCTCTGTCTCTTTAAGTTTTTCTCGTGGAATTTACGTAAAGAATGATTTTATTTGCGCTTTAGAAAAACGTTGCGGTGGAAGCTGAAGAGGACGATCTCTTATTAATGCAGTCTGACAGTTCAATTTTGAAACTGAACGTGACGAATTTTAAGCGAACGTGGATAACCAAGAACCAACCTGTCGTAGAGAAAAATTCAGCGTCTACGGCCAAAGAGAAAAGTGTCAGCCGTCTTCTTCCTGCCTCGCCTGATGCTAAACAAAAGCTTTTGTTAACGGTATACCATCTTTACTGTGATTTCTTATTTTCGTTCTTTGGGTGCCAAGTTTTAACAACTGTGCAAGTTTCTAATGTTTAGGATTTTTTTCTTCTTCTAACAGAAGCGTGGCTCGTTTCTGAGTCGCGGAGCGAATCTTTTAACGAAAATGACATCGCTAGGGAAAGGACCAGAGTCCGTATCGCTGGGACCCAAAAATTCAAGAAATTTTACCTTTGCAGCCAGAAGTCCGGAAAAGAACCCCAAACCGGAGGTAAATTTGATATTTTAATTTTCGGGGTAGGAAAAAGTTGACTGTCTTCCGGTTTTATTTTTAACAGTTAAAGCGTGCGCTTCCGCCGGCGAAGAAAATCAAGATCGACCGAAATTTAAACGTGGCAGACATGAGCAAAAGTGCCAGTGTTTTCAAACATTTTAACTAAATAATGTAAGTTTGTAACCAAAATGTTTAATGTTAAGTATTAATACAAATAACTAAGTTCTGTATAAAGAAGTGTCTTATGTCATCTTTTGACATAACCGACAACATAAGCCTCTTAAGAAAGCGAAATCTCTTATTAGGCATTCTCCCGGTAATCTGACAGTGATGGTAGGTTTAGCTACATTTTCCTATCTTTTCTGGTTTACACAAAAGGAGATCTGAAACATTACCCTGAAATGTGGAATCGGCAAATCATAAATTGCCAAAAAATTACAGGCATCAGTAGGCCTATTTTCTTGTCAAATCGTTTCGGTCAGTAGAAAAGACGCCGTAATCTGAAATATTGTTATTTCTTGCTGTTCAAGGCTGGTTAGTTTGACAAGTGTGAATAATCAGAAATTCCAATACCGTTTATTGCAGACTTTAACATATTGAACTCGACGCTATGGTGACGTCTCAGTCAAGCATCGGGATAATATTTAATCTAAAACTACGCACTAGTAACTATTTAATTTGCTAAAACTGCTCCTGTGCTTTTAAGAAACAGTTACAGATGTTCTGTTAAGTAACAAGTGATTAATTTGTAAACCGACATCTCGTTGTGTTGTGTATTGTTTCTATAGCAATATGTACCGCCACGAACGTGCGCCGTTTCTGTCCTTGTTTGCTTGAAATCGGCTACGGTTTCTCCTTAGTTGCTATCATTGTAAACAATGTGTTCATCCGAAACTTCGACTTTCACAATCCGTAAGTTCATGTGTGCACACAGGTAAGATCAAAATTTAATAGTTTTGTACATTTTACTGTCTTAAGCGCTGGAACCGCAAGTAAAAACTGGAAACTTGCTTCACTACAAACGTAAGTAACATATAATGACACTTAATTTGTAAACTGGAAGTGTAATTTATTAGTCATTAGTCAGTACTCATGATTCGCTATTCTTTGCTATGTTTGCACTGTGTTTCACAAATGAAGAAAAAAGTAAAGAAAAAATTCGCAGCCGGTAGGATTCGAACCTACGCTCCCAGAGGGAATCTGATTTCGAGTCAGACGCCTTAACCACTCGGCCACGACTGCAACGAACGAATATTTGTCACTGTTGTTAATAAAAGTAACGCATTAGCAAGCTTGAATGTAACGCAAATAGCAAGGGAGTTAGGATGGTTTTTATTCCAATATGACGGTGTTGATTCTCAGAAAATGACCGAGCTAGAGAGATTTCAGAAACTATACCGTAAACTCTCGCCCATCTACTTTCTATACTATTTGTATATAAAATAATTTATAATGTTCCAGGAAATCAACATGGATTATGTTATTTTAACACAACGAAGCAAAGTTCTTGTGCATTTGTTCAGCTCGTTTAAATTTTCTTTAAGATTACGACCATCAGAAGTATAACGCTTTACGAAATTACCAATTTATGTCGACATTGACGATAGTTAAATGATAAAATTATAGATTTTGATGGATTCTCTTAAAACCAGATTTAATTTTCAACCCGTTCTGCTTGCATTGCGGTTAATTTTGCGAGCATATGGCGCAGGCAAGGTGGCGCTTATTTTTATTGAACTTGGCACCATTGTGAAGACATTAAAGGCACACGCTGTCTACGGTCTGGTTTCGTCTAGCCAACACCCTTTGATTGAAGTGAACGTTTTCACTACCTCTTTTTTTTTTTCCTTTTCTATTGTCAATTTCTAAGGACGCTTTATTGGCTCAAATTGGCACGAAGTTTACGCAGTTCTATATCAAGATAGCACCTTGGCCTGGTTCAAATTCGCTTCTCACTACCAAGCCGAGGATGGGCTTCGATTGCGTGAAGCGCCCGAGTTTATTGCCGTGGGCCAGTTCACAGCTCGTGTCCCCGGTCGTCCTGAACTTCCAGCCAACGTGAATTTTAGTCAGTTAATGGTTTTTGGTACGCGTCACTCGCGCTACCTTTACTGGTTTATGGCCCGCTCCGATGATGAAGTTAAGTAAGTATACCATGAAGAGACACCTAGCCTGACCCTGACGTTCATTACTCCAACGACCCCGCCCTTTTCTCACTCTTGTCTTAATTGCTCTCCCGTACCATCATTCCCGGACTCCCCAAGTGCTTGGATGATCGCCATAGCCAGTACGGTAAGCAATCATGCAGAAATCATAAAAACGCAATCAAACCTTTACAAGTTTCTTTTTCTCTTTGTGTTTTTGGTATACAATCTATTTGCCTACGTAGCTGCCAGCTTCGCCGGTACCAGCTTCCGCTCCACCCATGTATAGTGAACAGCCAAGTAAGAGTTTGTGGCGGCACTTTCTCTGTTTTATTAAAGTGTTTTATTGTAATAAAACGCACGTATTACGAGGCGAAAGCCTGCGGCGAATCTGCTGTGTAACTTAACAAAGTATGAGACTTAAATTCACTGTGGTGTCTACACGAACTAAAGCACACACGTGTCTTCATTTCACGTGTCTTCCTCGCGGCATTAAATGGCTACACCGAAGCAACGCTCTGACGCTATAAGCTACCTCCGTTACAAGTGAAGAGTCGTATTAGAAACGCATGGTGGATTTTACCATGGCAATATACTTGGTCACGCAAACAAGGTTGAATAATTCCTAATTTAGACGCGAAAGACTGCCGTCCTTGGTTGACGCTAGAACACTTGATTTCTCACTATTTTTCGTCACTTAAAACGTCTTGTTACATATAATGCACGGATAAGGTTTTGTTAGTCGTGTTATCTAAACTATTTTTTATAGCAACAATGCCTCAGAGCCAGCTATACGAACCAATGCCACCGCCGAATCAGACATTCAATACCCGACCATTGCAGATGGAAAGCAATTACCCTCCTAATCGCGTGATAGGCTACCCCCATGTCGGTCAAGTGCCTCAGACAGTCGTAGTCCAAAATAGGGACTCTGGTGTTGGAGATCTCGCGGCTGGCATGATGTTAGGCGCGGCGCTTTCCAGTATAAGCCTTCCATCGTTTGGTTACCACGGCTTCGGATGGGGTTGCGGTGGTGGATGGGGTTTCCATGCCCAAAGTGGCCATATGGGTCCCAGTTTTGTCAACAATGATGTCAACGTTACCAACAACTTTAATATCCACGAAACCGTGGTCAATAACGATGTCGAGTTTATTGACCAAACCAACAACTTTCTACCAGGAGTCACCAACTTTCAGCCCGAAAGTAACAATTTCTTGCCCGACACTATTGAATTCGACGGAGGTTACGATGACGGTGGATTTAGTGGCGTCGACCCTGGCTTGCTGGATTTTTAAGTTCTAATCGCTCTCAAGCATTAAAACAAAATTTATTTTGAGCTGTATCTTCTTAAGCTTAAGTAAATTACTCTCACTTTTTTATTGGTTAACCGCGAAGGCTTGCGCCAATTGCAGTGAACAGTATTCACATTGCAGGTCAATCTCCTTCGTTCTCTAATCTGGAATATTTATGTCCGTGGTCGACAGTATTTATTCTGATAGAAGAATTTGGTTATCTTTTCGGAATAATAAAGTCAAAAGTTCTCTTTTTGTTTGTATTGTAAAACGTTTTTTCTTCAACTACGATGAACAAATTGAAAAGTTGCTTCGAGATATTTTTCCCAACCCAAATCCATGACACAGTTATGGAAATCTCCGAAAGCCACTAAAAAGCGAGGATTTACACAGTGAATCGATCGAGGGTTCACACATACAAACATACACCGTTTTATACACATGAACGTGATTGGGTGTGGAATTAGTTGTCCACGTAACACAAACAGTAACAACGTTGTCCTTGAGAATTCAAATATTACAACGTAAGATAATCCATTGGATTTACATTGTCGCCCTTGCCCTTTTTTTCACTACCGTAAAGAAACGGAATTACCACGAAAGGAATTGCGTCCAGTAAACTCAGTACTTCAAGGGGAAAGGATTTCTTGGTCAAAAAGCGACTGACGCTTTCATCAAGAGAGTGACAAGGTCAAAGAGGTTACACAGCACAGCTATGCAAATATTTGTCAAAACCATGTAAATAATGTTCTCCTTTTTTGAAACCGGAAAATTATTGCGCAAACTCTACTGCATCCTTGCTCGCTTGGTTAATTTGCGAAGTAATCTCCTGAAAACGTTTCACCCCAACGAAATTACACCTTATCAACCCTTTTTGTACACTTTCCCAGAACTTCTCACGATTTTCGATTGTTTTGAAGAGGACCTGGTAGTTTTGTCAATCTTAGAAAGCTCCATTTGAGCTGCCACGAAATTCAATTTCCAGTAATAGCTTTGCGTTATTCTCTAAGGACTGCCATAACCCGAACGAGAGAGGGAAAAAATAAGAGGTTGTCTCTTCTCTAGAGCACGAGATCAGAGATTAGAGAGATAAAGCGAGCCAGAACGCAACGGATGCTACTCAAGTCTCATTCTTTTTTTACTGTCCTGCAACGCTGTGGGACACTCACACGCATCATACACTCACACGCACTCATTCATGAACGCGTGACTATATCGTTACATATTATTTCGCAACTGAACTGTTATGCTAGTAGACCGGAACGAAAACACATTCTACAACAGATGATCTTTTGGTTCCCTGGTAGATAAATCTGCCCAGCAACAGTAGCAGGTAAATTGCAATAGACAAATGTCCTGATTACAGCATTCGTTCTCATGTAACTGCTTTCACTATAATCCGTCAAAACAGCGAACAAGGTTCTCCCAAATTTTTCGTATAATAACTTGATGATAACCGAAGGAAGTGTGCGTTTTATATTTTAGAAGCCAAAGTCGCCTCCGAAATCCATATCGAAGTCGTGGTCGTGGCAATCGTCATAGTACTGGTTACTAGTACCGGTATTACTGTGCAGTAGAGAATCATGATTGAGCCATGTTTGCTGCTGTTCGTGGTCAATAACGTGAGCTAACGCGTCTTTGCAGGTCCGACTCCACCCCAGACCGCAGCCCCACACGTGCCCCCAGGACGTTAACCCGGTGGCTAACATGACTCCCGTGGCCAATTCGCCCAGGGATTGAGTCGAAGGGACGGTCGAATTTAAGGGAGTTCTGCGTTCAGGTAAAGGTGGAGGAATGTTGGAATTCTGGCCAGCAGTGGTGCTAGATGTGAGAGGCATACTGTTAGTGCCCGCGCAGTTAGTGCTGCTGGTCAACATGGGGGGACCGGACATGACCCCGAAACAAGGACTGTGCCCACCAGCGTTTTTGGTCTCCAGCAAATACTTGTGCACGTAAGTGGGCGAGACCAAGGATTTGCCGTTAAGAGGACCTGTTGGAGAGGAAAAGCACACAACAGACAAAAAGAGGGCCTGCTAAGACAAGGTACTCTTGTAAAGTTCGTCAAGGACTTACGTTGGATGTTGATGGTTTCGTAAATATTGGAAGTAGTGTCATCGATGTCCGAGTAAAGTGCCGGCTCGGGGGGTAAAGGAAGCTGCCAGTAAGCGTCCAGTATCCGTTTTTCAGGAAAGAAAAATACCATGCTCAATTAAACTTCACTCCCACTGTAGTTATAAATAAGATTTAAAAAAAAAGTAATGGAGAAAACTGTTGTTGCTTTTTGGTCCTTTCTGCCTCACAGTGCTCAAGGAAACATAGAAATTCTACTAGACAGTACATAATATAACGTCTGGTTATACAATATGCAGCTCAAAAACATTTAGGAACCCTCAGGTGCCTATGGAGTAAGTTACCTACAATTCATATAAACAGCGTTGTCAAAACAGCGGTCAGGACTTACACAATTTCTTAAAATAAAAGACAGGGATAGTGTTTTTTCAGTAGTGGGTCCTTTACCGTGACTAACAGCAGAGGGCAAATGAAGTTAATTAGAAACTGGTCAGAGGTACTACGTACATTTAACATCTAAAAATTTCCGACCGATAACTATCTTCTTTCATTTTACTTTATTCTAATTCTCCTTATTATTATTTTTTTAAAAAATTTAGACGAACTGCTCTGGTTTGTCCGATTTTTGTTTTTCCATATTAAAAAACAGCAAAAATTCAACCATAGTTGAAAAATTTAATATAAGCATTTTTCCGGAATAGCTCAAACTAGTGCAGTAACTACTCGTAACTGCAACTTTACTGTAAAAAATTTTTATCTTTACTTATTTATTTATTTGTTTACAGTATGAAGTCTGACAATTTCCCTTGTTATTTTCCCATAAGTTGTTCGTGTATATTGCGACCTTAAACGGCTCGGGCGATTCAGCAAAAGCCGCTCAATATTCCACCATAAACTTTCGATAATAAAGTTATCTCCTGTAATATCTAGTGTGTAATTTTTTGTGAAATGCTCATGGTGAATTTGTACCAAGCGAGCAGAATTTTTCGTTTTCTTGAAAAAAAAAAAAAATCATGCTCGATAATCAGGTTTCAGTATGCATATAAATACTTTCAACTTATGGTTAGGCGAAAACAGAGTTCAAATTTTTTTCAGTCAGTTTTGGAGTGACCACTTGAGAAGTTTAGGGACGTTTTGCAGTTGAAGACTCCATTATTCATTGCTGACTTCGAATCCTGCTTTCGCAAAAGTTATTTTAAAACTACTCTAATGAACCTTCAGGGCGAAAACTTCGAAGTAGTTCTTCTCAAAAGAGTCTCTAATACATTCATAAAATATATTTTTCCCAAAAAACCTCGATATGCACGAGATATACAATCCACAGTTTTACTGTCGACGATTCAAAATTGTAATTGGCCCAAGCGTAAGAAAAGCGTGCCACGAAATAATTGGCTTCGTCGTTTTTTTTCAAATCGCAATCAAGTTTCGAAAACAATATTGATAACTCCTACCGGTTACATCCCGCCTTTTAGTGCAAACCAAGGTCTGTTGACCATGTTTAAGCGCTCAAGGTAATTAACCCGACACAGTTACTAAATAGCAACTTCGTACAACTAGCTACGTGAATCAGTCCAAGCGGCAAACTAACTGGTTTAATGGGATCAGAGCAATCATCGGGATCATGAAGCAAAGTAGCAAGTTCAGCCATTTCAGTGAAGTGAAAGTTAAACGTTTAATAATTGAGTTGTGGTACTTGAAATCAAGGAGGGAGTACAAAATTTGCATTTGCTTCTTTTTATACGCCTTGGTTTTCTAAGTTTTTAGTTCCTTGTTATTAGAAATACAGTTAAGAAGATATTGAAATAATTACATTGCATGGGTATCAAAATGGAATTAGTAGTTAAGGAAAATCTGGCCTACTCCGCAGTAATACTCAACTTACCCGCTGTTGGGGCAGCATGGGCACATTTTACTTCAAGAGAAACAAGATATAAAATATATCCCTTATCTCTCATGCAACCGAAAAAAAAATCATAGAGAAAGTGAAATGGCCAGTCTAACAAACAACTTAAGACTTAATTCAATATCTCTAAAACTAAGCTCACCAGGCCTTCTGAGGTGAAAACTGCCCGACATGCCACGGTCTGTCTTCACTACTTACCAAGAATGTACCCATTTTACTTAAATTCGCGTAACGTTTCTTCGCATCACTTTTCCTCCCGACTTCCGCTTCTTCCCTATAACCTCGTATTGTCAACTCCGGTCGGCAAGATTCACTCCTCGATAAGGTCAACTTAGGTGCTAATTTTTCCTTGAAGTTGCTGGGGACAAAGCTTGGTATAAACTTTGAAAGCAGCGTTTCACAAACTGTGGATTGCGACGCCCATGCACGCCGCGAAAGCCTTTTAGGGGCGCTGCGACAAAGATCCAAAAATCAACTGAAATTAAGATTATTATGGTATATTTTTACATGGGTCGCCGCGACCGAGAAAGCATAGAACCCCAGCACTAATGCCAAAGATACAAGGAAGGGGAAACGGCATCCTTGCTAAATCGAAACTACCTTTTCTCAACCTTGCCTACGTCCAGCGCCTATGTCCGCGTCACTGGCTCAATTACGTTTACTGGGGCTGTGAAATTTATGAAATTGATGAAGAATTGATTTGGGGTCCGGCGCTGGTGGCACTTTGCCACAATGGCCAATCCCCCCCCCCTTGTAACTTGTAAACAAGAACCTCACCTAATCAGCTCACTCAGTCTAAGGGTTGTAAATAAGCGAAAGCTCATTTCAATCACATGAACATTTTAGGGAAAAAAATACGCGTGTAAAAACTCCAATACTTGGTGCTTATTCTGATACAGTAATTTCTTCTTATAACAATTCTCTTTGTAACGAGCTGCTGGACATAGTGAACGGGATTTTAAGTTTGCAAGTTATGTAAATGCAAAATAAACCTGTCTGATATATCGAATTTCGGATACATCTAACAGTTTTTCCTGATTCCTGGAGATTTATTATACAGATTCTCGACGAATTTGGATTTTGATGGAGATGGATTTGTTTTTCACTTCGCGTCCAAATTGTTTTCATAGAATGGCAAAATGCCTCAAGAGCACGACGATTCTCGGTACAAATGGAAGTTAAAATTAAACAGGAAACTATCCTGCTGCGTGACTGGCATCGTACTGGTCTGGTAATTGCTCTCATTGGTGCTGTACTTTGCACAAGTATTCGTTACTTAGAGTGGATACTATTGGAACTGCACTGTACTTAGTAGCCCGCGAATTGAGGGACCAAAGACATGTTTCTAGCGCATTTGCTAGCAAATAATATTTCTTCGTGAGAAAAAATCAAGTTCTCCAGACATTAGTTCTTATTGGTTTTGATCTCGTCTTACCCGCTCCATTTCTTCGGCTTATCGAGTTGTAAAGATCTTGATCTGCCTACCTTGGAACATTCTCAAGAGCTCTGTGCCTACTCGAAACGTTTCTGTCTTCGATGTCGTGTTTTCACCACATATATACATGTTTTTTTTTTTTTTTTTTTTTTTTTTTTTTTTGTTTTTTTTTCAATAAGCCGTGAAGAGCAACGCCAAGTTTACTTAAACTAGACACTTCGTCCTACGCTGCGTTCCGGAATGCCTCCCAAGAGGCGTTCCGAACTCTGTAGTCAGAATCGGTACCGAGAGCTCGCATTCACTCGTATATAAGAGGGACCTTTTCTCTTGGACTTCCTTAATAATGTGATATAAAGCAAGGACAGATAACTTGTCCCTCAGCAAATTAGATCCATGGACTCGACAAGGATTTCAAGCTACTACTCTAACATTTTTCCCTTTGTAAGGACAAACTGGTATGTAAGTATTGAATTCTTATGAGGATGTTAAGTCTCACAGCTAACAAAAATTTTACTTCAAATTGAAACAATTTCGCCATGGGTTCCTTATTTCTTCTGTAGGTAGCACTATGAAGGATTAAACCAATCTGCAAGCATTATTCCGATCGTAATTTCTGATTTTCACCAACATTGAAACGCTATTCCCAGCTTATTACGGAAATATTCAGCAGTAGCTTACCGTATTGCTTATGGCAGTCATCCAATCGCTGGAACGCAGCAATGGTGAGAAAAATATAATAATTCTTTAGAGCTCCTTATGAATAAATCATGTTTGTTCTGTAAACTGAACACTGCACGAATGAAAACGACCAGACTAAATTGATGGAAAGGCTGTTCGTCACTCACATTTTCTTTCGCCAAAGTGACAAATTGGAATAAGAATAAACGCACTAAAGAAAATAGGTTGATGAATGGTAGTCACTCTTACTTGACCTCCTCTTCGGACTTGGCGACAAACCAGTGCACCTTTTGGCGATCTGCGGTGCCGAATGCCATCAATTGCCGCAGGGAACATCCATCGGGCAAGTCGGGGCGATCGGGGATTCGGAGCGTGAACTGACCGATGGCCATTAATTCCGGCGCTTCTTTTAACAATAGTCCGCCTTCAGGCTCGGGGCGGAACTTATCTTTAAACCACGCCACCGTGCTGTCTTCGTACAAAACGATGTATTCTTCCCGCCATGCTTTGCTGAATATTCTTCCTAGTTTCGAATAAAAAAGGGCATTGCAGTCGCGAGTTTTCTCTTTGGCTTTCCGGGAGAAGAAATTCAACGTTATTAAATCCACTCGTGCAGCAATAGATAGTCTAATAATGTCCTTCGTAAAAAAAAGTATAAAAAGGAAAAGAGAGTTCTTCCACGTGAAGAGGTGGACCAAATTGATTAGTACAGTAATTACCGGATAAAACTAATTAGATCGAATAGTTGCTAACGTTAATTAGATGACACATAGGATATACTATTTGAGACCCTCTGCAGTCCACACTCTGTTTTGCTTCTAATGAGAGCTGATGAACCTCTTTTATGGGTCTGATCAAAGACGCAGACCCCTTTCCTTAACTGCTAATTGAGTACTATGCTGCAAATTGATACTAGCCTAAAAAGATACGGCTTTCCGCGGGTTGTTTTTGTCCTGTTATTAAGTTTTTGCTTCCGGTGTGAGTTTTGTGTTTTTCGGAGCAATGGCATTCAGAAATCTCCCGAGCATGTTTTATCAGTAAGATTAGGGGTTTTGAATATTCCAACTTGGGTTAAGTTGGGAGTTCAAGGTTAATGAGAACGTGGAGGTGAACTTTGCTCAAATGTTGGAACTCCGGAAGGTAAGTGTCGTTACTGGAGGTGAATTATCGAAATTTAGTCATCCGTTCTACTTATTTTTGCACAAAATATTTGTCAGGCTATATCATCTCATCTCGGTAAGCGACGCATCAATTTCAGCAATAATGGACTTTCAACATGCACACAATGAAAACCTGCCGTCTTTCAATCAATTCAAGTCTCACATTCTTACTCCGCTGTGAAAAAAGCACCGTTTACAGGTATGACGAGGCTTTTTGTGGAGAAAATAGATTCACACGGTACCAACACGGCAGATCAATCTTAACTCTGCCAGCAACGTGTGCCTCATTCGTTACAATTTACGAGCCGTCAACCTCAATTCTTTTCTCTCTAGGTTGTGAAGCACTATTATATAAAAAAGTAGAAAAATATAATTTCGTGATATGCACTCTTATTTGATTAATGGTTTTTGCCATTGCTTTTAGCCATGCTTGAGAGGCCATTTTGGCGAGTGGTTGTCATTGTAACTTTTAGGAGCGTTTGTGCATTTTGTGTCGCATTTCTGTGTATTGTATACATTGGAGGATTTCAAACACCATTATTTTGCGGATTTATCTCCTTCGCACCACACAGAAACGCAGAATGATAAACGCGCTGTTGTAATTTATTGATACCATCCCACGGGAGTCGTAGAAAGTCCTACGGTGTATACGACGTTACAAACTTAACGGTTAACTCCATAAAACATGTTCGAAAGAAAAATAAAAGTTTATAATTCTTGAAAGATAGACGCCTTTTCCTCAGAACGTGAAAGCTCAAAGCTTTTAAGCTCTGCAAAAGTAATATACTTATAGCTACCGCTGCGTGACCCTGTTTTAGAGCTTGCTTGTGGCGCTGTAGTGTTTTGAGGGAGGCCATACTGGTACTAGATAAATATATCTGTGGACTAGTCGACTCGAGCCGATTGGATTAATTACATAGAGTAATATAGAGAGAAAGATTACTGTGTAAAGAGCCATTACAAGAAAATCTGAAAGAAAGCAGCTATACCTGTTGTTCATTGGCTGAAAGATCAGGTGCACCTATGCCACTCGCTGTTTAGTTGTAAGATAAACGCTTGGGGCCGTGTGTTTATCTCGTCTGGTACAGCTCTTTTCTCCTTCATCTTTTCTTGTAACAGCCCTTTATATAATACCCTTTCTCCTTACATTACTCTATGAAAATAATCAAATCGGCTTGGGTCGACTCGAACCGTTATCACCCCTACTGCGCAGCGTGACCGGTGAGTGTAAGTTGGACGAGTTCGCGTTAGTGGCTTTGGCAGAGGACACCTTAAAGATCCGGTTCCGGGAAGTTCTCGTATAGAGTGACTTCGAGGGTCAATGTGAGTGATGTTTGCTGCCCGATAACAATAGTCATAGAGCTCCTTTTCTGATCCTATGCTCCAGTTTAAGCTGGGGGACAATAAAGGAGGTTAGCTATACTTTACTGTAGATTCTGTGATCAGCCGTTTCCATTGAATAGTACATGACGTCTTTCTAACGCTCTAAGATATGCTCCAGTATTTACTTTTCATATTTTACCCCAGTAGAGATGCCCCATCCCTCCTGTCCATTTATTACTTTTTTTACGAGTATTGTACATAAGATCCTTGGAACCATTCTAGCAGACTTTCTTGGCAGAATGTTTATTTTTCACGCTTTGCGTTTTCTTAGGATGACCAAATATACTTGAGGCCAAAACGGAAAATTTCAGTCTTGAAAACAGGACATTTAAAAAATAGTGAGCTTACTAAGTTTTTAAAAAAACTAACCACTACGGTAAAGAGCAAAGTTCACGCCGACGAAAGAAATTTTAAAAAAATACTAACCACGAAAATAAGTATTTGTGTTGTCGGCATACCAGGCAAAGATTTTTGTTTCCAAATAAATTTTTGCAGTAACTTCTTTCAATATGTTGCTATGCAAGTCAGGCTTATTATCAGGTAAGGAAACAAAGTTAATTACCTTGCCCTGAACACCACAGTTAGTGAAAACCTACGTACTGTACGACAGAGGAAAGTTACCTTTCTTTTTTGAGGCATCAACGCTTGTCAATAGTTATGCTTTTAGTTCCTTTCAGGTCGTTTATTACTTCGCCCCAGCACGTACGGAGACAGAACTATAATCATTATTGTTTCTTACTTCGTAAGTGTGGACGAAAATTCTGTCGCATATTTGTTTTTAATCAATGATGATAAGCAGACATTAACGCAAAAGCTCTGGCGGCCATACGTCACAGTATGATACGCCAAAGGAGCGTAACTTACGGCAAGTTTCTCAGCAGTGGCGGTATTTCAATGTTCGGACAGAAGGTACAAGCCCATATATTTTTTTCTATAGGGTGTAAACCCAAAAATTTTCTATTAGATCACTGTTACTTTTATATAAAATATATTTCGATAATCTATTTTTGACAATCTTTCAAGTCTTTTCCTGACCCCTCCCCACAAATGCTACCACTGTTTGTTACTTTCAGTATCATGCTGCCTTACTATGAACGAAGTGCGGTTTTCAAGAGAAGCAACGTCTGACTAGCCCCAAGGTTATTTAAAAGGTTAGGTCGTCGTGGTCACAAGCGTTTGAATCTCCAGTGTCTACGTCGTTTGATTACAGCTAATCAGCGTGAAGGGCCACAAAAGCCATTGTCAGTCATAGTAAATGTTATATTCTGACTGGAAATTTGACTTTATCACAAACAAATCTACGACTTACATTTGCACTTTTCGTTGAATTTGATACATTTTATAAACTCGCACTCTTCGACATGTATTTTCCATGTACTAACAATGAAATTCCGTGTAGCGAAAAGCGCTGTTGGTTAGAAACGTTCGAAACGTTAAAAATGAGAAAAACGCAGGTGTCGCCGACACAATCACGCTAACGGCAACAGGGAACTCAACACGAAGTCGAGCTTAAACTAACACTACTGTATTAAACAAACACTACACAAAAACACTAATTACTACAGTTTACTAACACTATTCTCGACAATGATTAATTGTCTATCGTCCGTAATCTTTCTCGGCAGTAAGCGAACGAACTTGTGAAGTTCTAGCGAATTGCCCACTGCTTTCGAACAAAAGAAATCACTTGCGAACGAAACGGACTCGCTTGTGAACGAACGAAATCACTTGCGAACGAACGAAATCGCTTGTGAACGAACAAAATCACTTGCGAACGAACGAGCTAAGAACTCACTTGCGAACGAACGAAGAAGCAAGGAGAACTTAGGAGACCTCAAGAAGAGCTCTTAGACGACTAAAGAAGAACTCTTAGGGACTCGCGAACCTGTTGTGGTCTTTTATAGTAGGAGAAGGGACATTGTAAAAGCAGAAAGAACAAAAACAGATTAGAACCCGGATCCCCGACAAATTGACTTAATGACCTGCCTTACGTATGACAGTTTCGCGAAAGCAATAAGAGAAAGGGAAAATCTACAGTTTAGGTCACTTAAGGCATAAACAAATGGGGAAAGGCACAAGTCATTTCAAATGTATGCAAAAAAAAGAACTTTCCGTGCTTCAGCACGGAACAGTAGGAAATAAATATGCGAGTGTAATCAATAAAAGAAGGGCAGACCGCATGCCTCACAAGATACGATTTTGCTTGGAAACGTGTTTCCACTGAGTTAAAATTCGTTATTTCTTAGATCGGCTGTTGTGACCCGTAAGCTAATAAAATTGAAGAAAATGACAGGAAAGGTAATTGAAGGAAATAAAAAGTAAATAAAGTCTTCAAACTTTACGAATATGACGAACGTTTGTTTAACAAGAAATAGTAGAACCACACATCATCTGTCAAGGAGGAGTGCATAACATGTGATATCTGTTCTCATTAGCAAAGTCCGTTCGAAAATGCGCGCATTCCAATTATGTCACACTTAAGCGCCATCTACGTTTCCCGCCACGGGACAGTCTACCTTTTAAATAACCTTGAGCTAGCCCAGCGAAAGGCGCCATCGCTACTCGGAGTAGAAAATAGTATTCCAGAGGTCTCAGAGGGTAGAAAAACTTCGTAATTTTCTTGTTTCCGCAACGCAAACAAAAGAATCCCTTTCGTATAAGGAAAGTATGATATTAGACTTTATTTCTTCCTCCTATAGTATTTGTTCTTTCCCATGAAAATGAATACAGAGTTCTGTAGAACGAACCACTACAAATCACTAGAATATTGCTTACATTGCAGTTCTGAATCATGCAAATGTACATAAAAAGCGTCTAACATAAACCTGGAGATTCGTTGTTATGTTTGGTTTTTCGAATGCCTGTACTTCATCAGTCATAGTTTCCTTCCTTATTATTGCACCATAATTGTCCCTAGTCTGCTATGCTACATTATAAGGGGAATAGGAGAATTTAGCGTGTGTCATATAACGTGCTCAAGTGCGTATTTCTGCTCAGGGGAGTGGATACTAGAGGAAGTGACTTGAAGAGTCATGATGAGGTTATTATTACTGCTTCCGGTATTCCTTTCCTATTCGCCCACTCTAACAAAAGCTAATTCTTTTTGTTTCCACAGAGGCAAAGGTTTTGATATGCACATAAAAGCTTTTATGTTCCTAAAGCTGAGAAGCTTTTGTGGAGTGGAGCAGAAATTACTGCTTCGATGGCTAAGTATCTTAAGGGAACCGGAATTAGGATGTCTACTTCCCACCGAGTCTTGAAGGTCGAGCTTGTTTAGCTACACCAGCGGGCGGCACCGCGAACTGAAGCGACGTGCCGGGAAGACATCGGGTCGCGTCCCGTGGAGCGACCAACTATGTAGCAAAAGCCATGCTGGCCTGCTCGGTTCCTGTGCAGCACAAACAAACCCAGCAAGTTTGTAATCGCACAGCGTGGAGTGAGCTACACATAACCATCCACCGTACTGTATGCATCGATGGAAGTAATGTCAGTTGTTCACTTAACATAGTTCTGCTTTATAAAATGATGAAATATTCCTTTTTTGTATGCCAAGTGAGTCTTTGCATCTTGAAGTATAACAGAACATCCCCTAAGACTCGCACTTAGCTTTTTTCCGTCTCGTTTCTTTTTCTCTTGAGCACATGCTTATATACAATACAAAAGGAAAAGTCGACCAATTCAGAATGAAAAGAACGTACAAAAATCAATAAATAATGTCTCTCTCCTGATCGGTAGGTGTAAAAAAGAATGGAAACTGGACAAGTTGGCCATCAGAGAAAAATGGCTTGCGGGAGAAACTGTTGGAAATATGACCTTCAGTTTGTCTCCTTTTCAGTACACTATGACAGGCCCCTTTTACTATGGCTGAGTTTGCATACTCGGAATATTTGAAATGGCTTTTTATGCTGCTGGTATAAAAGAATGTAAATAGCACAGCTAAGACTGATATCACGGGCAGGGAAGTTAAAGAGGCTTGATTTCCCCGTTGGGCCAGCCGTATCTGGCATGTAGTCACGGAATGCGGTAGCTGGGTAATACGATGAAAGACGCTAATTGCTCGTTTACGATTTTCGAGCTGTACCAGCAATGGTAATTGACCACACAAAGAGAGCGCTGGGGGAAAAAATAAAGCTTAAAGCGCATTTGTCTCCTCCGTGAAAAAAAAAATCCTAATCACATTCTAATTACATTACAGGATTTACGCTTTATGTTAAAGAGCAACATGAATGCGTTTTTCAATTTTCAAATCTGTGGAAGCAAATTTTTGTCTTTATTTTATACTTGGACTCTTATTAGAACTTTTGCGATTTAGATGTAAAAGTGAAGGAAAGTAACCTTACACAAGTAATGGCCGTAGAGATTGTGACACCTCTAGCAGTTAACTTAGCCTCAGGGCAGTTTTATGCATAGATGGTGCGGATCAACCGTGAACCACAAAAACAAAAAGAAAATACATGCAAATATGAGTTATTCAATACTCACGTTTATAACGTAGCAGGTATCCACTTTTCAGCTGCTTCGTCATCTCTGCAAGAAATAAAAGAAAAAACTTTGTTAATTCGTGCTTTCTATCAGAAATGCTTAACAAAGGCCCATTCTTTTTTCAAAAAGCTAAATGAGAGATCGGATTTCCTTTTACAGTAATGAAGTGAAAAACAAACTAAGGACGCTCGTCTTTCCCTAATTAATTCGTGCCGATGGGGCTGTGTGGTACTTCGCGATACGCATAAGCGATTTAGGTAAGCGAGGCCCATATTTCTTGTTCTTCTTCGACAGACAGACGTAAGATAAAGTAAAAGAACCTAGTGAGGAGCGCACGTTCTTTTTTCTTGTTCAGGCAGCGAAAAATGAGCTGGAGAGAGAGTTTTTTGCAAGCTCAAGCATCGGCTGCCCCCGTTTCCCGTGTATGCTACTGCTGTCTTCTGTAGAGATCTGTTTTATCGCACCCATCAAACGTTTATGAGCTTGCCTTATTGATTTTTTTCACCAAAACACAAAAAAATACTGCTTTTCGCCCTTGAATCGGGACTGTATATATTGCGAAAACTTGGTGGATGTACACTCTCGGAAATGCAAACCTTAATTAGCGCATCCCTTCCCTATTTTCGAGTTAAAGTGGCACTGGACTCGGCCTTAACATTCTCGGGTCGGCAATTCCGTCGCAGGCGTCCATTATTCGCTACATTCTACACAAAATCATACACGAGGCATGATAATAGCGACTACAAAATACGCTTCTCCAACTGTAATAATTCGTTTGCAAAGGAAACATTCTACGACTCTTACCGTGAATCGCAGGTCGACATTTAGGTAATTCAACAACGAAATAAAAGAGAATAATAAAAAAACAACGATTTGCGGGAATCTCCGTAAATAATAAAATCTCCAAAATTATGGCGCGAAAAGCAATCATCATTACACTTTTTCTTGAACTGGTCTTCCTCATAACCCCCAGAAGAGTAAACATTTGCATTAATAATTTTTACTGTCTGGTGTGCGTGGGAGAAATTTGGAATCGTGCACATGGTTTAAAATGGGCCAGTCGATCGTCATTCTTTTTGTTTTTCCTGTTTATGAGATTTGTTATACCACAATATACTAATAATATTACTACTACTACTACTACTACTACTACTACTACTAATAATAATAATAATAATAATAATAATAATAATAATAATAATAATAATAATAATAATAATAATAATAATAATAATAATAATAATAATAATAATAATAATAATAATAATAATAATAATAATAATAGTAATAATAATAACAATAACAATAATAATAATAACATCAAACAGTAGTAGTCGTAGTATTAGTAGTAGTAATACAAATAGTACTACTACTACTACTAACATTATTACTACTTTCCAAAAAAATGTTAGGATATTTTCTTTAGTAATAGGAAGAAACCAAGGCTGGAAAGAGAGAGGCCTTTTTATTTCCCTTCTTGGAAACCTTTACAAATTCTTGTTAAGGGGAAATTCTCCAGATGGGTATTACTTGCCTATAGTGCTGGCAAGCTGTTTCCACTAAAACTCGTCGTAGCACATACAAAACCAAGAACGAATGGATAGCCATTACTTGCGACTGCTATTGCTACTAGGCACGTACCTCTGTTCACCCACAGTATTGCTTTTCCTTTCCGTCACACCCTCCGTTTTTCCACGCTTTTTCTCACGTTTAAGGTGAGCACAGAACCGTAAACAAACCACTGTTTAAAGCAACTATAAGTGTATTCTGAACTAAAAGTGTATACTCTGAACGAGATTAGTACAGTAAAATAAAACCTCCTGAGAAGGACTGCTATTCCTTCATTTCTTCCGGCTAGAGGCTACGCACGAGTTAAAACAAAATAGAAGAATTCCCCATGCATGCAATTAAACCGAGACAAATGGGGTATTCTTACTCGTACTTCTTCCCAGAAATGATTGAAATATTCCTACGAGACTAGTGTACGCAAACCATCATCCGAACTTTTTTTCGGGTGATGAGATTCATTGTTGGCTTGACTCCGTATCCCTCTCCCCTAGTCTGTTACCAGCCTACTGATCGACTGGTATCTGTACTGGAACCAATAAAAATCAATACAAAAACTACACGCGAGCCTTTTGTGGTTGAGTTTGTGTCAATAAATGGAGAAAAAAGTTATGCTTCATGTTTTCTAGACGGGTACTTGCAAATTCTGGCATACCTGCATTATACTGTGCTCCAAAAATACATAATACTCCATTCGTTTTGTATCAACAGCACTAATTAAGACTGTTTGGGGCTTACTAACGTTGTCTGTGGTACCTTTCCAAGACACAAGGTAATTAGCAAAACAGCATGCGAATTCCCTTTAGTCAGAACAATGTAACTTCCTGGCAACAATGAATGTTGATATCCAAAGTAATTGTAAGAGTTCATTTCCTCTCACTATGAGCTTAAGGTAATGGTACGTCATGCGTGCAAGTTAACGCACAAGCTGTATTGTTCTGTTCGTTACTAGGGAGATTATCTCAAATTGACTTTGACCGATGGTCGCATCAAACGGTCCCGAGCAACGAGTTGGCAAGTAAGAAGGTAAGCTACTTCTGGTCGCAGACAGAGATGTTTAATGTTTCGGTTTTCTAGCCCAGACCCTGCATTTCGAAAGATGCTCAAATTAATTTGCAAACGGTCCTCGATTTAACGGATTGTTAGGATTAGGTTTAAAATAAATACATTTTTGTTGAACTGATCCTTGAATTGATTATGGACTGTCAACATTAAAGTACAAACGTTTTCTACTGCTTGTGTAATGCAGAAATTTTTGCCCTCCGAAATCACCCTCTTGGATGACGTTATGATGCCCATAGACGATCTACTGTTCGATGTTTCTATCTGAGGATGCATATTTTAAGGAGTAGGGATTGTAAATTTATCCATTGGGCCATAGAATTCCGATTTTTATTTAACCACAATAGAAAGTTTTTGAATTGACACTTCCTCGTTGCACTCATTTTCGAACCTTGAAGTCCCGGCACACTTTCTGTTCCTAATTATCCATTGTTTCAAGAGTAAATATCCCATTGTTATGCAGTTTATTTTTATACAATTTTCTCTTTATAAAGTTTAGAAGAATTGACATCGGCACTTATTTCCCGCGAAACAGTGCTGTGAGTTCACCAAATCCATGACGACTATTTCAACTTGCCCAATTGGCGCCACAGAATCTGTTCGGTGTATGAATCATGGTATCGATACCGAAGACACCTCGACTAGTGGACTACAATCTCAAGTGCGGATTCTTGACTACAGTTTCCACCATGTTTGCAGAAAAACTCGCGTTCACATTTAGGTAATTGACCACAGTTTACTTTATCGAACTAGAAACACTTTGAGTAACCTAGCAGTTTGAACTCTAAGGTTGACAAAGCAAACATAACTTTAACGAAAGCTATTTTATTCTCACACACAATTTTACTAAATACCGTGGTTCTCACTGTGTAATAAAAGCGACCGTTTTACCCTCGATACCATGGTCACACAAAGTGAATTTGGGTTTGCTTCTCCGGAAACTTCGTGCGAAAATATTGATAGTATGGACTCTCGAACACCGCTCGTTTTCCAAGACTTACCTGAGATTACCAGTGTACTGAGAACAAGTTCAAATGATTGAAACTCAGAGGGCAAGTTCTGCGTAAAGTTGTAAAAGTTAAAATCGTAGTACGAATGTCAGCTCTGGTATTCAATGGACCGTGTCCTTAGTCTATTGCTCAACTTTTTGTACATTCAATCTTTGGCTCACATGGTTAATACATCACGTGTGAGATCGCTTTCGGTGCCTTGAGTACGAAACGTTCGAAAGTAGAAAAGGTCCAAACTCCGACAAACGCTTTTTAGCTCTATTACATATTGTTAGCTTGTCTCGGCTCCTTCTGTTTTCTTGAGTAGACGATAACTTTAGAATTCAATCCCAATACTTTCCATTTTTTCTCTTTTTCGATATGGGACGTCCCTCTCCACTGGGAATCTGCTATTTCGATGCGGGGACAAGCTCCGTTCTTGTTCCAGTCATCTGTTTCTATTTTGTTTATGGTCGTAAATGCCCCCGACATGACACGACAAGACTGGAGGCCTCAAGAACACAAAGCTTTTGCTCTTGATGAGGTTCGCTGAAAGTGCTGCAGCAATCTCGCTGGTTGCTTGTCAGTACTTTTGTGTGTGAAAAGGATGGATGAGGATGACTCGCGGGCAAGAAAGAGTTTGTGCTCTTTTGCTACCCTGCCTTTCGACAGTAAGGTTTGGTACTACAGCAACGGTTCTGAACATAACCGTAACACCTTTAAGATTCTTCACTGTACCCCAAAGGGCAGAGTCTCAAATGATTCAGTCTAGCTTATAATAGTGTTAAATTGGTTCTCTCTCTTCTTTTTTCTCCCTTCCCGGCTTCTTCCTTTATTGGAAAGAGAGAGGAAGAGCAAAAGATAGAAGAGACGAAGTTCCTAAGCACAAAGTGGGTCTCAATAAAATGGATTCTGTACACTAAAAGAGCCAGAAGGAAACAACAAAAGCTTTAGGAGAAAATTGAAAAGTGGCTTTGAAGCCCAAAGTTGCACTCGTATAATGTATTGGAGCAAGGAGAGAAGGTTCACGAAACGTGTTGATGTTAAAAAGAGTATCGTTCATCATTACCATGCTGTCGAGTCTTGCCATTCCTTCAATTAGCAACGAAGAAAGCGATGGCAGGTACAGTACTTCAGTTGCCCGGTGACGTGAGTCCCACATGTTTAACACTCGCGAACCGATCGATGGACGGCAATCAGATGAGAGACAGAACTACCTCACCAGCAGCACTTTTGTCAATAGCAAACCACCCAACTCCCTTCAAACCACCTACTTTAGATTCCAAAAATCAAACTGCTATGGCCAAAACTGCTTGAGTAGATAGTGATCAATAGTCAATCCTATTTAGCATACTCCGTACATTTCCGTCTCCTTCCATGCTCATGTTAACCAACTTACGTTCGGTACCTTCTCCCCAACTTCAATTACCTTACTTTTTGCCCCTTGGGTATACCCCGACTTTTTGACCCTTGTTCACTCTACACCAGTGGTGCCCAACCTTTTTTCGCCCGAGGGCCACGCGCGACATGATATAAAATCTCGCGGGCCTGAATGTTCCGGTTTCGCCAGAATCATGCCGACGTTAAAAATGAAATTATGGAGTGATATACATGGGCGGTATATATGAGCGGGCCGCATGAGGCACCTTCGCGGGCCGTAGGTTGGGCACCACTGCTCTACACTATTTGATTCCAAGCAATGAAACCTTTCACACTAGGCTTATAGACGAATCACCCGTTAAGCCACAATAGGGCTTATTCGAAAATAGGGTTGCCAGCACCCCTATACCCCATAAGGTTTCACCACCAATGAAATATGTTAACTTATTATTGCAAGCATAGACAACTACAAACTGTAAAAAAAAAAACTGCAAGTCCCACCTTCTCTCGAACCAAAATTCTGGGCACTGTCCTGGTTCCCAAGGTTGGGTATTGTCTGAGTATATTATGTGATGCATTGCACATTCATACAGAGTTTTTTTCTTTACTTTTTTGCCCCAGATCGCCAAGAAACACAGTTTTGCTGTCGGACGTATGACAAGTGACCTAGCGAATTTACAGCACTGTGCGGACGCTTCTCTTCCCTCAATTTTTCACGTCATATACACGCAAAACTCGAAATGAAAGTAGTAAGTTGAACTAGTGTTCTGGTTATCAAATGAGGTACTGTACACTCTTAGAAGGCGGAAAACAATACCAAACGTCTACGAAAACTAGAGGCTCTTCAAAATGTATGAGATGCTGGGTATACAGTGTGGACTTAATTGTACGAGGATTTGTCCGTGTGTTCTGCCATAAGGAAATTAGCCGCTTGCCATTATTTAAAAAGTAATGGGCTGAAAATATCTTAAAGAAAACTCGCATTTGTACTCCCCATTAATATTACATAATTCTAGCGCAGATTTGTTCAAAAAGTTGCGTGATTTTGTCCAAATGCTTAATGAAAGCAAGAAAAGGTAACGTTGTACGGGTATGGCATTTTTTTTCTTGGCGTCCGCCATTTGCTTCTGTGTTTGTCTGTGAATTAGTCGAGCAGTTAAAATTCTGAAATTGTGGGAATGTGCAGCGTCGCCAAGTCGTGCTCGCCAGCGTGTTTTTCGTTTTCAAAATGTCTAAGTCCGAAGCGTATTAAATTACTACTGTGGAGTTAAAAAAAAATCTCGTGCAAAATCAGTGCTGTTAATGTGCAGCGAATCTTTGAACGGTTTATTCTTTAGCTTACCATCTACACAAAAGTTATTTTTACTTAATTTTATATGCGTATTTTGACTCGTTTCGTATAAAAAAAATCAACAGATTCAGTTTTTATTAATTTTATCATGCACACTTTGCGCTTATTCGGTGAAACTGTCCCAGTGTGGACTTCGTCGTATTTACCGAAGGCGTGCGTACACGGTGTGATTTTTTCCGTGACTTCATTCCGGCAACTCGCCTTAAGGCAAACTCTAGCGAACAAAAAATAAATAAATAAGAAAAAAAGCTTGTAGGGCGGAGGAAGCGATGGGGAAATATCACGATTGGCTGTAAGGCAAGTTGTCGGAATGAAGTCACGGAAAAAGTTCAGAGTGTACGAACGCTTAAGTGTCAGATTTTTTCACTGCCGAAACGGTTTGTTGTTCGTTAGATGTGACTTCTGTACAGTTTTCTGATGTGTCAGCTCTCCTGTTGCTTCTACGCATTGACAAGTGTGCATACAAACGGCAACTTCTCCGTCAGCGAACTTACCGGCACATAGGGAGTCCAATTTTAGAATTAGCCCAATAACCTTGGTGGACTAAGGGGTAAAGGGTAAACCAATATGGTGAAGAGTATAATGATACAATTATATTTCTATAGTTTTAAGCGACATTTAATTTCCGGATATTGGTGTAACTCAAAAATTTTTACCCTGGACTGAGGTTATACAGAAAGAGTTAGCATAGTTTAAACAGAAAATGAAGAGTAACTGAGTACTCGAAATGAAAAGTAAACAAGAAATTTGTCTAGCGAAATTCGTGACGAAGGAAACGCAAACGATGTTTCTCCTTTCTTAAACCCTTAGCTTTTCTGACAAGTTCTCATACATGTAAAAGGTGGTGCAAAGAGCTTTCGTTGCTTTTGTGTCCTGTTTGAGGGTGAGGGATGTAGGGGACTAAAAACGATCCTTGAAAAACACACTTGACGGAGACCAGTTCGTGCAGAATTCGCGATGTTCGAGTGTAGCAAGTTCCTAGTCTACGAAGACGGTGCTGTTGCAACTTCGACAACGTGGCAACTTGAAAGAAACTTTCATAGACCCAATTTTGTACAGGTTGTTTGTCTTTCATCCTCGCCTACTTTTTCCTCAAGTAGTCATTTTTCTTATCAGCGAGCAACCTTCAGTGCCAGCGCTGTCGAATTGGAATATGCAAATGAAGATTTATTTTTGCTTCGCTGTGCCGTGACTCGACCGTTAGAGAGACAGTTCAGCAGCCTCTTTTACAAAACCTCTCTTCACGGCCTTTAGAACTTGTAAATTAGGCAGATAAATGAAATAAGCTGTCACATTTTAACCATTTCTACAACCTTTTTTTATTCCAAAGCAATTCCCTTATTCCTTCAATGAAAAGCGTCTATGTAATACGTACTAAACTGAAACTCTTCATTGACAAAAGCATAGCTTCCTGAAAAATGCATCCCTTTTTTACATATTTCGTTTCGTAATTTCTGCCTCATTTTGCAATAGCGTACGATCTTTCAAACACAGTGGTACCCCGCTTAACGAACGCATTGCATAACGAACAACTTGTACAACGAACTCGCACGCGGGCAAAAAAATGACTCACAACGAATTCGGCCTCCTGCAACGGACCGCTTGGGGTGCGCAAAAATGTAAAAAAAAAAAATGGTCAGATTAAAAAGAATTGGTGCTAAAAAGGCCCCATAGAAGTCTGGCAATCAGTAGAACAACGACATATGTTCTGAGATGGACGATCACATACCCTATGCCTTACGCAGCCGTAAAAAAAATTATTTACGAAATGGGAAGATATTCAAGCTCAGGCAAAAAAGTGTCATCTAAGTCAAGTAGAAACGGACAGATGCTCAGATTTATATGATAAGATTTTAATAGTAGACAATTTTTACTTTTGGTTTGTTGAGTTTTTTTGCATTTGCTAATATTTCAGATATTTATGTTGAATAAAGCTATATTTCATTGTATAAGATTTCAAATATTTGAAATGTCTGTTATCAATTTAATAGCTTATCAATTTAATGTCTGTTATCAATTTAAAAGCTTATCAATTTAATATGTCCAATTTGAACTCTTAATTCGTTTATTTAAAAACTGTAACTTCCTAGAAGAAGAAAATCGGTTTCTATAACCATATTTTTATAGTAGTCTTTCTAGTAATTTTTTTAGTCTTTCGATAATTGAAAACCGCATTCGGATGTATTGGTTTTGTTCAGGTATGCAGTCCTGAACAACAGCAAGAAAAAAAAAAGTCTAAAGGCTTTTTTGTTCAGCACTGTACTTCATAGATACGCCTGCGTAACCGTCAGAAAACGACAAAAAGTTGGCGAAAAAATACGGACGGGCTGTTACTGATTACTACGGTTGAAAAGTTCAAAAGCCAAGGAATGAATTAAGCTACTGGATTTGTAAATTGGAAAAGCAACTGTTGCTTCGAGAGAACTTTCAGATCGCTGGTGATAGGCATAAGTGCTCAAACTTGGGAGAATTTTCTGAGTGACTTTATTGAATAAGTTGAGTCATGGTAGTTGAAAACTTTTCTACTTGGCTAGAAAGAAAAGTCGATTGGACAATAAAACAGCGTTCCGTTGAAAATCGGCGCTGCACTTTCAAGGGAAATTAAGTGAATGGTAGCCAGCCAGGCAAGCACGTAATGCCAAGCGTCTTATTTGATTTCTTCTAAAACGTTGGCTGCACCACCAGCTGTTGTTTTAGCTTCCTTTCGCAGAATTTCCCCTAGCAGTTTATGTCGATGGGAAAAAATTATAAGTTTATGATCCGCTACCAAAAGGAGCATTGGCTCTGGGTGTATATAGCAAGCCGAGGTTATTTTCATTAGCTTCATTGTAGCCAAAGGGGTTTATTCAACCGACGAAGGAATTCTAGCTAATGTTTTTATGTCAGAGAAATAACTTGCTTTCACAGCATCTGTACAAAGGATGGCTTTTATAGCTTGATGACTAGATGAAACAAGTCAAGCTGTCGCTACTAACGGCTTGAGATTTAGCATAGCGTGGGATATACGATGTACCCTGGCAAAATTTATATTTCCCACCATTTCAGACAGTGTAATAAATTACTCTTTTCGCTCGGGAATGCTAAATTTCTCACAGAAATTCATTTTCTTATATAGTTCATTGTCTTCAGACTATCACTACCATCGGAATTTTGTTTTCTTCTTCATTCTTTTCGTGCGTCATTTTCTGTGTTTGGCGTTTTTAGAACACAAAGCGATCATTCAAGACGGGTAATTGCATTGGTATTCTGTTTTGTAATGGAAAAGGTGTACGGACAAAGGAAAGTACTTACGAAACCCGTTGTTTCGCTGCTTGGAGTACCCCGTTTTGGTAGATTTGTGGTAGGCGTAAAGACACTTTAGTAACAGTTTTCAGTTCACTGTACGTTAATCTTTTAAAACAACTTGGAGAGGTTTGCAAGAGAAAGATCCGAAGACGTTGGGGGTAGAAGAAGGAAAAGCTTGGGGTTGAGCAAAGTTTACGAGCAAATAACTCGATCGTGTCTGAAAGCCGGGTCGCCACGGAAGGTAGATTTTGTCCTCAGCGGTTAAGTTTTGCGCAGCGCACCAGGAACGCATCGCGCCACGCAGCCATGTATCATTGTACTGCCATCCATAGTGCCATTATGGGCTTTGAATGCCAAGGAGTTGTGAGTTTCTGCAAACCCCCCCCCCCCCCTCATGTTAGGCACAAGTGTAAGCTTGATCGACAAACGATTCTTCATGTTACGTATTATGCAAATAATCAGGGGTATTCAGGATCTCGCGACTTTATAGTACCAGCGAGTCATTCGTTGACGATCAAGCGAGTACAGCGAACTTCCGGTTGTGTTACTGCCATGACTCCAGTTCTGACTCGTCGGAAGACAAATGAGATGCATCAGATCCTAATGCATTAGAAAAGACGTCTTTAGTATGCTTTTATCACTTTGCCCGGTCAAGGGCATGCTAACGTGATCGAAGCGGTCCTTAATGGGAAATATTGATGTTGCATCAGTGTATAGCAATGCACAGATTGCAAGATGCGTCATAAAAATTTCGTGAATAAAATTTGCAAAACGAGAGGATCCCAAGGACCTTGCAAAAATCGATGAGCACGTGTGCACTTAGCGAAGCAAGTTGTGTTCTATACCATTGCACAGATTCCTTGTGAAAACAAAGATTGTGTACCCTTCTTTTGATGCACATTCCTAACGTCCATTCTGTAAAGACCGTGATGCCCATTTCAAAATATACGCGACTGGAATATGGTATATGTTTGCATGTATGTGCACTTATCCTACACTTTAATATACTTGAAAGTCCACTCGAAAATAACCCGGAAGCGTTACACGTGCCATCGTTAAGAATCCATAGTTGCTAAGCAAAGAAAATAAAATTAAAATTACTATTTCTTAATTCAAGAATGAGTAGTTCTGCCTACAGTTATGCGTTTGTATAGAATATCTTTCAAGGTCTGAAATTTATAGTTGGGTTGACGCGGAGTCACTATGGCAAAAAATTGTTCCGTGGGAAGAAATTCATTGTTACATCGGCTTGAAGTCAGTGTAGCTTGAAAATAGCTTTAGCACCAGTTGAACTAGGAATGCAACTATAAACCATTCAAAACCTGAACAAGTGGTGTGTACAAATAAAGCAAAATTTCTCTTGTCTAATCTCTTTGAACCCGCACCTTAGAGTTGAAAGGGAATGATCGCACAATCCGAAAAATAAAAAGGAGTAGAATCTATAAGTTAAAATATAGTTTTATTCACAACTCAGAACATAGCCTATAAATATTTGATAAAAATACACTTTTCTACAAAAATAGCCTAAGTAGGCTATCGGAACACATAAAAGATACCTATTCTGTATTTTTTTTTAATATACTTTAAAAGAAGGTTAATAACTTTAATCAACAAACTATTAAATTTCTGGTATGTTGCTGCATATCGTATTTCCCTTAATTGGAAAATAATGATATAAAGAAATTAATATTAACGAAAATGTGTGCAGGTAAAAGGGTGATATGAAGGTGTCCACTACGTGATTCTTTCTCATTAGTCATTCTTACTAGCAATGCTGAAAACGATAGACTATACTTAAATATATCGGTAAAAAGCAATAAAAATAAAACGATATACCTAAGTATTTGGTTTTCAACGTACACAATAACTATTATATTTCTTGACACAAATCAGCAGTTACTGTTTCGTCTGGGTAAGTCGAACGATTTCGAAGGAGACCATATTCTGCGCATGTAACACAATCTCGATGAGGGCTTCGTTTGTTGCTGTGCCTAAATCCAAACTCGACTAATGCCACTGTTTTTCAAGGCAATGAATCCTACACCGCATTCGTTATCCACGTAAAACCTCACATAGCATACGAGTGCTTCCATTGATTTCTGCCTGAGGAACTTTTGCCTGCAACCACAAACTCCTTAACATAGAAATGCTTCTTCTGACACGTGTTCCGGATCTTTTTTGTAATTATGTTCCTATATTTTTCTAAACCGTACTACTTACATTCTTTATCATTCTCAATTGATGCGTAAAAATGTTTCCATAGAAGAAAGTTTGTATTTTTAAAAACTTATCAAGTTGGTGTTTTGTGAAGCAAGTAGTAGTAGGAACATCCCTTCGCGTACAACGGTCCTGCGATCCATTTTTCAGACTACGTTAACTATGAGCCAATGCAAGAGCCAATTCTGTTGCCCCGCGAAGCATTTACAAGCTGGCATGCCCGCGTGTGCTCCTTAGGCAGCGTGTAATAAATATGAAAAATGAAGTCCGAAAATAAACCGAAATCCTCTAAAATTACAAAAGTACTTTTCGAAAGGCGCTGCAGTAATTCGAATAATTTACAATTGATAATGAGAGTCTCCTACAATAGGAGTGAGCCAAAAAGTTTCGTGCGCTGGCATTAGGAGATATTTCTGCACAAGCAAAGCAGGAAGGGAACAGCTTTTTATCTTTTCGCGTTTTGGTGCGCTCACGTCGTAAATTCGTCGTCTCAGCTATATAGAAGCAATGATTCTTTATGTCTTCGTATTTACCCGTTTGAGTAACGCATCCAGTATAGGCTGGTAGCGGAAAACAGTGACAAGGAAACTAAGGTTATAGGTAACCTATATTACAGCGCCACGACGAGCGAGAGGAAGGAGAAATACCCCAAGGAAAACTAAAGGCACCGGGAAGAGTCCTTTGATTAAACAACCAAAGGAGCGAACGACGTCGTGGTGATTTCCCGTTGATGATAGCGAAAAAAAGTGGCATTTTCTTTTGCACCCGGTCCAGTACCAGGCCACGGTTAATGGCCTTTGTGTACGACAGCAGCCCATTGTGCTTTGTCAATTCTTTTTTTCTTCCCCGTTTTCTGCATTGTCATATAGCCGGTCGCGTTGCCTTTTGGCATCTCTCTTGCTTTAACCAGATGACACAGGAAAATTTCTTTTGCGCCAAAATGGTAAAGTTTTACGAAACCTTGACGAAGACTGAGGATAATCTCATGCACTAAAGCTCTTAGGATCCGGATTTAAGGAAATGCGAATGGCAAAAGAAGAGGAGCTTCGAAAGCTCGATCCCTCCCTCTTTTCCGATCTTCTCCAGCTTTGCTGCGTCGCTCGTTATGATATATTGACCCTGTCTTTGGTTCGCACGTTTCATAAGCATTCAGTTCCTATAATTTGTGTTAGAAATTGATTTTTTCGAATGGAGTATTTTAAGTTTTAACCAGCAAGCTCTGGGGTCTCAGATAATTGTTTTTTTCGGAAATAGAGACGTTTCAGCGTGAAAATGATCCTGGTTACATTTCTGCTTCAATTTCCTTGTTTGAGTTCAATCCTTTCATCTCAAGCATCGAAACTGGTATTATGGGAGTGGTGGATTTGGAAAGAGGGCGTGAGAATTGCATTTCGAGAAGAAATTTGAATGCAAAGTGTAATCAAGAACATTCGGTACATATCGGACGTAAATTGGTTATTTGCATAATACGCTACAGTACTACTCAAGTGTCCCGTGTTGCCTGAGTTATAAGTTCGGTAGCAATACTGCACTCAAAGGCGGGGAGTGCCGCACCTGTGGTCTTTCATTTTTAAATTGTTGAAGGTAAAGCTCGCGCCACTTCTCGGGATACTTTTTCCACCATCGATTCTAGAGCTTCGCAACTAGCAGACACCGTGACCCAAAGACCCTAGCCAACCGACCAAACTGTAACCTAATTTATGCTGCTTGGAACAACACAAGCTGAAGTGTTTCCATGGCTACTTGCATCCTACCTCTTTTCCTCTCATGGCGACTTTTTGCGGGTTTATTTTATCTCCATTTCTTTTCTTCGTTCGAGACATGTTTCTTTAATAAATTCCTGCCCTTGTTCGCTTAGGACGCGGAGAAAGAAATGTCAAGGTTAGTGCAGAACCTCATTATCTTTTAGGAGTGTAAATTATTTTAGCTCAATTGACTTAGGGCATTTTTTGAGCTTTGCTTTGCTAGGATATGGTGCTATGGAAGGCTTTCTTCATACAAACAAGAGATTGCAGAAGCATGAAGAACTTTACTTCATTCATGGCGTCAGATCCAATTGTTCCTCCTTGTCATTCCTCTGAAAGGGTTCTTTCTTTATTCTGGCTCGTTCAAGTGAGCGAGGTAGAAAACTCCGTGGAATGAAACAATAAAATAAAAATGAGAAAGTCCCATAAATACAGAAAAGCAATGCCTCCTTTGCTTTCGAGAACTATGACAACGTGAGCACTGGCTGAATTTACAAACTTTCTGAAACCTTCCTCAATTTCTGCGACATTACATAATACTTTTGTGTGACTTGCATAACAATTCCTGGTTTCGTATTACGTACTTGCCTTTCAAGTTTGACATTGTCGACTATTGTTTCGCAGCATAGAATGAACATATTTTGAGCAAGGATTTTGCGCAAGGGTTTCTTTACATATAAATTTGAACACCGTGGGAAACCGTAGGCCATCTCCTGTTCCTCAACTCTAATGTAGCTCAATAAACTAGACATCGACTGATTTTCAAATTTTCAATGAGTAGGCTTTCTTACGGTACTAAAATCAAATTTTCTTTTTGACGTATTTCCTGGGAACAAGAGGTTGAAAATACGGACTTTTGGCACATTTTCAGTTTTTTCGAATCTCCATACTAGACGACAACTATGACAGAGCATCCATTTGTATCCAGGAAGATATTAAATCAATGAGTATGTCTATCACGTAATCAAAACAGTCGTAGACTTAAGTCTTAAGGTAAATTCGCTGTTTAAAATTACACAGCAAGCTCTGACTTTCTCCCTGTGTTATGGCGTAGGGCCTTTCCGAGGCTAGCGAAGAGGGGTCAGGGAGGAGCGACTTGCGAAGAAAAAATTAATGAAAACTCAACGCGAAAACCAACCCCCTACAAATTTGTCAAACAGCCGCGGTCAGACAAGGCTAACACAGAAGTTGAAACCACAAGAAGTGCAACCAAATGCGAATGTGAAAACGAATACCAACTGTAAGGCCTACGTACCTCACTTTCTGCCGATATCTTTTCATATTCTGTGCATAATCTTTTCATTCATTTTTTCGCTAAAATAACTGAAGACAGTTTCTTTAAGGAAATGGTCAAGCATGTTCATCTGATCTACCTTAAAAATACCAAGAAGACGTTTTCTTCTAAGATGTTACTCCTGGATGTTTGTTGAGCAACTAGTTTTTCGCGTTCAAAATTGTACCGGTCGTGGGGTAACTCCGAACACCATTTTTAAAAATACAATGAAATACTCCCTAAATTTTACAGTGAAATCGAACGTGGCAGGCTCATGTCGCTCTGTAAGACATCCTAAATGTTTTGGATGGAACGGTTTATGTTACGCATAGAAAGTAACCTACGTTACTATACGTTATAACGTTATTACGTTATAAGCCCTGGATCACCCCAGGCTGCACGTGCTCGAAAGGTCAGAACTTGTGTAACCTTGCGAGCACGGGGGAAGTTCAGGAAAGGGTGAATCCTTTTCTCAGTTGTATTCCCGTTGCCAAAAGAGAAAGAAGTTCAGTAGATCAAGCCATTTTTGTACCTGTGTTTTTGTCAAGCGCGAGTGAGTCAGTTTTTGTAACAGGTTGTGTTGATCGTCGGGAGTTCGGGGTTTTCAACGCGTATTGGTTGCGCTAATAAAGGACCTTATATGCCAAAAAAACTCTTCGTCATCATTAGCCGAGCAGTATCCGCTCAACGCTTTCCTTCATTTCGCTACACTAAAGAAACGTAGCTTTTTGTTTCGCGCTTATTTTTAAAAAAATATATATGTATTTCAGAAAAAAAGGGCACTTTTCGTTCAAAGTAAACCCATTGACAGCACTGTCAAACTCGTGGCAGTATTCTGGAGATGGAAATTACGATTAAAAATTCTATATGATTTATAGCAATTTTCCTTCCTGGAGAAAAAAAAAAGATTACTGTATTTTTTCTCCACTGGCTAAGACAGGGACAAATTTAGTGACATGGTATTTCATATTTGGTAACCCTTCACAGTTGCCAAAAATGTGACTGTTGTCATAACTCTCGATATACTAAAACTGTATAGGTGCGCATTATATTTTAAAAACACCAGCGTGGGCGGTCGTCTATTGCTGATTCAGGATTCCAGGTATCTCGAAAGTTTCTGCCAGGTTTTCCATCATAAATACATGAATTGTGACAAGTGCTTATTTCTTTGGCTGCTGTATTTATCGATATAAACAAAAGCAACGCGAGCACAATGAGCTGTGAAATTGTATATTCCGGCCGAATTATAACTTCTGTTTTTCCGTAAGTACATGTATGTTCTCGGACAAAATAATCGTAATTCAAGATACACTGGAATTGTTTTAAGATTCCAAATTACGCAAAAGCTGTTGAGTGCTTGTACGCTTTGCCCCTCGTTTTGCCGAAAAAGGCTTGTCTTCGTCCAAGTCGACATGCTGCGCTGAAAATTTTTTTGCTTACCTCGAACAATGTACGGGTGCAATATGAGATAGTAGCAAATTTCTTTGGGAGGTGCGTGGCGGAAAACTTTACTTTGCTCAACAACAAAGCTCATCTTTACGTCAAGTCCAACAGGGCCCTTGTAACAAATAAATATTCCGGGATCCTTTGGAAAACATGAGTGTCCATGTATTATTATGCTATTTACAAAAATAGCCCTGCAAAACATAAGGCCAGGCCACCAGCGGAAAAGGCACCAACTGTTTCCAAGATCTTCATAGGCATTTTTTTTCTCCAAAAAAGGAAAGCACGGGAAAAGGCTGATTTCTTTGGGATAGGGAAATAAATCATCAAAGTCTTTAACAACGTAAAAAACTGCAAAGGGGAGATTTTTTGGCACAGTGACCATTATTGACTGACAAAGACACTTACAGTCTAAAACACGTGTAAGAAGGAGAGGAGGCAGTGTATAAAAGGGGTCAAAAAAGCGCGAGCCATGCGGTGTTCAAGTGCCATTATTCAAACGTGATCAAGAGTGCGTGACTTACAGGAGAAAAATCATAGAAGTGACGCGGTTTGTTTCTTTTTCTGACAAGGGAGGGAGACGAAGCAGATTTCTTTTTTTTTACCTTGATTTCTCAAAGGCAGTCAGACACAAGTGCAACGTAAGAAAATCCCTTTTTTGCCCCCTTTATTATTTTGGGGTTCTGCTCGCCGAAAAGTAGGCTAAAATAAGAAGAAAAAATACAGAATCGCAATAACCAGTGGGAGGATAGGAACACAATTGTGTGGGGGGTGGGGGGTTGGAGAGGAGCAGGGGCAACGAAAAAGGAGCCACTGTGTCGATAAAGAGGGGGAGAAATAAAAGTTTGCCCCTGCATTTCAAATAAGCAGCAGTAAACAAGCTTTTCATGAAAGCACATACGCTATAATGAGAATTGCATATCGTTTCCCACGAAAATTATGTGGGAGCGAAAAATGCGGAGAAAAGAAACCAGCATGGACTAGCTAAAAACCGAAATTATTTCAATAAAGTTTCAATCCTTGGGAGTTTGCTTTTTTTGTAGGAAAGGTTTGAAAACGTGGTCTCGAGACGAGATTTTTCTTAGAAAAAAGAACACATACAAAATTACTCATGTGTACTTGCTAGTGTTCCTTCTTTAGTTCAACCATTTGCGAACGAAAAGGATAAGGAGGAAAAAGTTGAAGGAAAAAAAGCAAAGGCACTTTTGTTTGGGTAAATTTAAATCCTTTTACCCAGGAATTTAAATTCATTCTTTTTGTTTTTGCCTCTTTGTCTGACGTCTTTAGCACCTCTGGTATAACGTATGCGCAATGAATTTCTCGTGTTGGGGAGCACAAAGGGACAGAGGGGGGTTTCACTTTCTTCGTGCTGTACCTGTCTTGTAGTCGTTCAGATGCGGGCCGACACTGGGCAACTGCCCAGCGAGCGTGCACGAACGACAGCAGAAACGAGCGTAATATTTGTTGGTACAGTAACGGGCTTTGATGATCAACTTGCAGTTGGCAAAGAAAGGATTATCCGTACAGTTAGGATGCAACGTCACACCTACGAAAGACAAAATGTTCTTGTTTGAAGACACCACAAATCTACCACTCCAGAACATTCACTAGCATAAAAACAATAACTCAGCAAAACAAAAAAGACGAACGCATCTAGACGTGAGAAAAAGTAAGTAGCAAAATTATTGGAAATAAATACATTAATTTAAAAGACATCATGAATAGTGAAGTCGAAAATTTAAAAGCGTTGCCGCTATTTCGCGAGAAAATCCCACAGCTTATATAGAGTATTTTTTGGGGTTTTTTTCTTTTTGGGATGAGCTAATTTTAGTAAAATACATGTGAGACTTCTAAGAGTACAGTAGACTTCACACTGAGGACGGAACTCCATTTGGGTCGCGTGACACCAAATGGACAGGAGCAGCTTGCTAAGTAAGTTTACATGTCGTCGACATCAATTACACAGGTCCTTAGCCCTAGTTAGCCAGCACACCCGACTAAATTACCAAGAAGCCACGGCTACCAAAGCAATTTGGTTAACTTTCGGGAAGGCACAGAAGCTTTATTTCCTTGTACCACACGATAGACAACCATTAATTAAATTTATAAGCTTTCTTGTATGCTACTTTAGATAAGCTTGTTTTTTTTTATTTCCTATGCGATTGCAATAAAAAGGCAAGCATATTGGATTTCAGTACATGTAACCATCTTGCTGAAGAAAACTGCAAGGGGCTATTAGGATCATATAAAGCTGGCAAAAGTAAGAAATATGAGACAAGGTAATGTTAGTAATCTCGACGACAGCAACGAAAGTCGCTCGTTTATTAGCAGCAGCGCGATCGTGTGCTGCCTCGTACCATCGTTTATTTATTTATTATCATTTCCCCAGTTTTTTTTTCATACCCTACCGTATTATTCCCCCGAAATATTTTTAGTTCGCTCCAGCTGCAATTATATAGTGGTTATGACTAGCTTTTTAACTGTAAATTTGCGTTACGGACGAAATAATGATAAAACTAAAAAGAAATATAAATTTATAAATTTATTCTAAGGTGCAGGATTTCAATAAAACTGGCATAAAATTAAGACCGTATAAAGACCATATTAAGACATACTAAGACTTGTAGGATCACACTAAGATTATGGTAAGACTATTAATTATGCGTTAAGACTCGTTAAAGCAACGTTAAGAAGGCAAAGACACGAAATGTCTTCAATATCTCACAATTTGGAGGATCATGACAATAATACACATCATTTGAAAAAAAACGTTACCTTCAACAGTGACGGAGGTTGTACTAGTACCCCGTCCAGCTTGGTTAATAGCGTCGCAAGAATACGCGCCCGAGTCGGACGCCTCAGCTTTGCTGATGATTACAGTATGGTTCTCTATATTGTATTAATCACAGACAAAGAAAAGAAAAATATTGTAAGCAAAATTTTATAAGCTGAGTCGTTCAAAATCTTACCCATGATTTCGACTCGGTCCCTGGTTTCCAGACGCACTCCATCCTTGTACCAGTCCACGTCAGGTAGCGGGTAGCCAGTCACTTCACACTGCAAAGTAATTTGACTGCCAAAGCTGTAGGTCGATTTGTCGCTTGTCAATCTTGCCGTAGGAACCACTGTATGCGAACCCCACAAGAAAACAAATTACATTTATATCCCACACCTCCTCCTTTCATTACTCTGGTGCGCTTAAAGGAAATAAAGCATCAAGAAAAAGCTTGCGGTGGGTGTGTTTGTACGATTTGCGTGGTGCTAGCTGGGCATTTTTTATTGTTGGTGCTTTGTAACGCTTTGTTAAAGCCGGTTGTTAGAAATCGGGGCTTACCCAACACCAAAGGAGGGGAACGAGGGGTGGGGGTGGTAGTAGTAATGGTAGTGGTGGTTGTAGTGGTGGTAGAAGTACTGCGAGTTCGCGTAGGCCGGAAAGATGGATTCGAGCGTGGGGAAGTTCTCGGTGCCAAGGTGGTTGTTAACCTAGGTGTAGCGGTAGTTTTGAGTAAGGTAGGGTCAGGTTGAGGAGGTGGAACTAAGTATCGGCGGTATTCAGCGTCTTCGTCAACGACAGAGTACACGGGTCCCACGGCTTGCACGATTACGGTTGACGACATGGCCTTGCCATAACCGTTATAAGCTTGGCAGGTATAAGGTCCGAGATCCCGGAAAGACACCCGACGAATGAGTAGCGAGAAATCGCGAGATTGCTCGTAACGTTCCGATGACAGGGGCAACATGCGATCCCCTCGCCACCACGTAACCGAAGGTCGTGGCCAACCCAGGGCGTGGCAATGGATCACGACAGGTCCACCCAGTACAGCGATCAAGAATGGGCCGTCGCTGACAATTTCCCCTGGGCGTATAGTCGGATCTGGGGTCCGGGACGTTAGTAAAAAATTTAGTAAGAAGAAAGTTCCTTTTTTGAAACCCACACATCACCGACGATAGCCGTAAGACTAGTTAATCACTTAAGGACGTTAGTAAATTTCCCTCCCTTCCAGCATGCAAGACCATCCCGAGAAAAAAGAACTTTGGAGACTAGCTTGCAATTACCTTTCACATCCAACCGCACTTGTCGGACTGCCGGGGATCCAATACCATTGTCCGCTATGCAAGTGTACAAGCCAGCATCGAAACGATCCACGCCGAGCACTTGCAAAGATCCGTCGACCAAAACCTTAAACCTGCCTTCGTCGCTGGTAATCTGAAACAAAGAAAGACAGCACCGAACTCACGGTAAATTTGCGAAAATGCAAGTACCCAGAGACTTCTTAATTGTGTTATTTTCTTTCTGCGCAAAAAGAAGACAAAAAAGGCAAAAGTAAAGAGACAACACAAAACGAGAAAAAGTTTTTTTTTTAAGGAGGAGAAATGAAGCAAAAAAGGATACAAGACTGTTTAAAAGAACTCACCTAAAAGAGAAAAAGCTTAAAAGGGTCTACTTAAGAAATACTACAAAATCACAATGCCTTCCTAATACTCTTTCCATTTCAAGTTATGTAACAGTAAAAAAAAATTATTATGTGACCAACGAACCAGTTACTTAATATGTAGAATTACGTATTTATATAATAAAAAATAAGGAAAAGAAAATATATTTTTTAACGAGAAATTGCCAGTACCTGATCAGCTCCTCGGCGCCAGTACACAGCGGGAGTGGGTGTGCCACGAGCATCACAACGTAGTGTAGCCAAACTGCCTTCTTCAGCCAAGACTTGAGGTTCAGCGGCAACAATCCACGGAGCAATGCCTAACACCAGAATTTTCAAGTCACCTGCGTAACTTTTAATGTTAAGAGTAACGGGAAATACCTCTTGGCTCTTCAGGTTGAGGTTCAGGGGTGTAGACAGGTTGGGGTGCCTGGGTGGTAAGCTCCTCCTTGGTGGCAGGTGCCATGCAAGAATAACCACAGCCGTTGTAGCAACACTTGTACGAACTAGGGCAATCGGCATCGTTACGGCATTCCGACTCGTCTTCGCAAGAAGCACTACTAGCTGGCATAGCAGGACACTCACCGAGCTTCGTGACTAATTTGATAAAAATGAAACAAAAACTTGGTTTTGGTTGGTTGCAAACAGTTATCGATTATAATTTAAGCCTTTAATTTAATAAATATGCTTTTTATTTTATTTTTTTCTGATTTTTAATTTTTCGACTTCTTCATTCGATATTATTTCAATATTGTTTTTTTTCCACTGGATGACCTATTTAGACTTGCATATGTTGTTCATTTTCTTAGTATTTCAATGCATTTAACTGTATATTATAACATATGCGTTATCGTGGTAATTATAATTTAAGCCAGTGAGACAGCTTACTCGGATTGCAAGTTGCAGTAAAGTTCAATCCACTGCCATGTTCTGTGGAAGTAGCGTCGTCAGCGCGTTCAAAGCCAACAATGCAACGAGAGCCTTCGGGACACCGAATATCTTTACAAGGATCGCGGCATTGACAAACTTCGCAATGTTCGCCGTTGGCGTAGCTTTCTTTTCCGTAGGGGCATTGAAGAGAAGCGCAATGCGAGCGTTGAGCAGCACAACGGTCTTCTTCCACGGGCAATTGTGGTGCCTCTGTGGTCGGGCTGCTCACAGACTTTTCTCGTTCATCCCCGTCAACGTCCACTTCATTGATCGACTCATCTGTAAAGGATGCCGCGACAACAAGGGAGAGAAAAACAACCGAAAACGAGCTATAATTAGGCTATGGTACGCGGAAGAAAAAAAAGTTTCCACGGGTATAAAAAGCTGACACACGAAGCACACGTTTCCACGATGTAAAAAATTCAGGAACATGAATGAAACAAAAAGCTCTGCAGTAGGTAAAGTTGTTGAAGCACATTCATGCGTTCAGGACTGTGGCTATAAATAATACGAGAACTCGTTACACAAGGTACGTACAACCTCAAGAGACTCTTTACACGAATTTCATGGCGGAGAACTTTCGAAAGACGTTTTCGCGCAGTATAATTAACAGCGAGAGCAAGCAATAGAAAAGTACAAGAGCTGCTGTATAGAAAGTATACAGATAATACGCAGACAGGTAATAAATGTAAGAATATCTGCAGCACGGTGAAGTGATTTTCAATGAAAGCGAGAGAAAATTGTTGGGTTCGTTTTGTTCGCTATGGTTAGTTGGAAGAGTGCAACGTTCGATGAAAGTGATTTAAAACAACGGACATGAGGAGCTGACGTGGCAAATGTTTAATTCTGCTAATTACTAGATTGTTGAACAGCTTCCCGGGCAGCTGAACAGAAAGAAATGCAGGCTTCGAAAGTTTTAAAGCGGTTCATGTTGCCTGCACAGCCTCCGTACAAGAACGGTACACAAGTGCCCCGTTCCACGTCAAAGAACCATCGTTTGAAGCCGTCCCGGCATGGTCCCGCCTCCGAAGGTAGTCGACAGACGACTAAGTTTAGTTAAGTAGTTAATTAACACTTCGTAATATTTGCTCCTTTCAAGTTTCAAGTCTTCGACAACTTCGAGTCAGCCAAGTTTGCAAGGAACGCAGCTTATGTAAACAACGATTTCCGTGAACTCAGGTAAAGCAGAAATTAAAAACCAAGTGTGGTATTCCAAACATGCCATACATAGTAATGTATCGAATTCACGTATCTTGCGCACATTAGCTGCAAGATTTCGTGAGAATTTCAAGAACATAGAAGTACACAGCTGTTCTCAATTGCATTTAAATGGTCAAAGGTATTTAATAACTACGACCAAACATTCCTAAAGGGATTAACTGGGAATACTGCAGTATCAAACTCGAAGGTAAGGAATCTTAATAGCTGCGAACAGGGCCGTACTCAGGTTTTCGTTCGGAGGGGATTTTTTTTTTTTTTTTTTTTGGGGGGGGGTGATTGGGAGTTCGTATGCATTTTATTTATTTATTTTTTAAAATTTGAAGTTCTTTCTATCTGCCCCAATATAAAATAATAATTTCAGGAGTCAACATCTTCTTAGGTTATGTCCAGGGATAGATAAAATTTTTAGTTCACGAAAAACCGTGAATTTTGTGTTATTAAGGAAAACTTGACTTTTCATAGACGGTAATAGAGAAATACCGTCTTTCACCTTGTTTTTATACCATTATGCCATCTTGAAAGCCAAACTTATATTATATTTAGTGATGCAGTAGAACTCAGTTTTTTTCTTACTTCGAATAATGCAGACAACAAAACAAAAGTGCTTGGTTGAAAACCTTTTTTCTGAGCACTGTACGTTGCTCTCGTTTACCGAGAAACCAAAAACTCAATTTTCTTCTTTCATGTCTCCGGAAAACAAATTTCAATAGAGAGTAAAAAAAATGACCATGTTCGACGGTCAGGAAACCTACAATCTTCTGAAGCCTCCTTACCTGCATTTGACGCTGCAGTGGCGTTTCCTGGTGCAGACACTTCGCTTCTTTGGAAGCAAACAGTTTGGCATTCCTCAAGAGTCGAGAACCGGTTGCCGTTACCGCCACATCCACCGTAGCGGAACTCCCGACAGGCGTGCGTTTCAGCATCGAAGTAGTATTTCCTGAATTGACCCCTGCAGTGGCCGGCTTGGGCAGGCAAGCTACACACATCTATTCACACGTAACGAATAATTTTTTTCTTTCCCTTTTTTCAGGCTTTTTTTTTATATCCAAAATCCAATTTTTTGTTACCATGTCCACGGAAGTCTCCGCACTGCCTCTGGCAATGCTCTTCAGACTGGAACCGATTGGCATTGCCATCGCAGCCACCATAGCTGAAGGCTTGGCACCGTTGGAGCGTGGCGTTATAGTACCACGCCGGAAGACTACCTCGACATGGGCCAGGCGACACCTCCAAACGGCAGATATCTACGATCAAATAAAAACAAGAGAACAAAAAAAAATATAGGAAAATTCCACGACGTAAAAGAATAGATAGTTCGGTAACCAAGTGCTAACCAACTCAGTTGGCTCTAGCACACACACCTGAAGAATCGGCTGTTGATGGTGCTTCCGTGGTATGGTGCTCGAGGGCAGATTCCGTAGTGGTTGTGGTTGCGCTGGTCCAAGTAGTCGTTTCAGCACGGCGTTTCTGACAACGTTCGACACACTGATCTTCGGTATTGAAACGGTTCGGATTGCCTTGACAACCTCCATAATCGAATTCGTAACACGAATCGGCACTCGCGTCGTAAAACCATTGCCTAAAGCTGCCACTGCAAGGACCAACCACACGAGGAAGAGTACACAAGTCTAACGATCCCGGTGAATACAAGAAATAAAACACATTGAATTCCCCGAATAAGTTTTTAAAAAAATGCTTTTTATTAATTACCTTGAGAAAGACTGCAACGATCTTCGCATTCCTGTCGGTTAGCGAATCTATTCTGATTGCCTTGGCATCCACCGTACAAGAACTGCTTGCATACTCCGTCACTGAAATCGTAATACCATGATGTAACGGATTCTTGACAAGGACCTTCCTCCTTGGGCAAGAAACAGAATTCTAATAAAAAAAAACGAATTACGTCTCCAGAAAATTATTCAAAACACTTTCAAGAACGTATTCAAAATTTTCATGAAGTCCAAAAACGCCATCTTTATACATCCAACGTCGCCACGTTGAGACTGCAACGCTTTTCCCGCTGTTTCTAGCAAAGGGAAAACCGTTACCACGAATCGAAGATGGCGACGTTTGTGAAGATGTCGTTATGGGAAAACATGGGTATGTATTACTCGTTTCAAAGACGGGAGTTTCGGGCTCAACCTCTTTAACAGCCTGGCACTGGTTGCTGCACTCATCGAGGGTAGCGAAATTGTTGCCATTGCCGCCGCAACCGCCGTAATAAAACGGACGGCAGCGTCCTTCAGCTCCGTCGTAGAAATAGCGTTGCACGTAGTCCGTACAATCACCCACAAGCTGGGGCATGGCGCACACATTTTCTACACAATTTTATCTCCTGTTAGTCCTAAGATTCTTACGAACTAGAAATTTCTAGGAGTCAGAGAAAAGGAGGCACGCAATCCAGTTGGTAAAGCTAACTGGGGAAAAAAGCTGTGGAAACAGAAAAAATGGGAAACGAAACTGGATATACCCTGAAGTAAGCTAGGGCAAGTGCGCTCGCATTCCTCCACCGTTTCAAAGCGATTGATATTGCCTTCACATCCACCGTAATAGAAAGGCATGCAACGATTTTCGCTCGCGTCAAAATACCAGCGAGGAACTTTGTCGGAACAAGGTCCTTCAGCTCGTGGTAAACGACAAGCGTCTGGTTACAGCAGCAAAACAATACAAAAAATCAATCTAAAGCTCGAGTTAGTTTTTTTTCACATAGCAGTTCAAAAGTTTTTCATTGTCAGTATCATAGCAAGGGCACAAAAAATACTGCAAAAAATAAGGATTCAAAGCGTCAGTAAACTAAGTTAGAGCTTTCGGTCAAGTTTGCGTTAGTCATCCGCCACCATGGTAGGAATTCCCAAACCGAGACAAAACGGCACACCTGTAGCGACCGGGGCTAAATCATTAGAAGTGGTGGTCGTAGTGCTGGGTTCCCGTGTCGGTAACGTGACGGGTATATGCGTAGCAGTGTCCAAATGACGGGCACTGTGTCGTGCCACTGGAACGCACGTGTCTTCGCATGCTTCCAGGGTGTTGAATCGGTTGGCGTTCCCCCCGCAACCGACGTAACGGAAGCTGCGACAAGTTCCGCTGGAAGCGTCGTAATGCCAGCGGAGCCAAGCGGAATGAGTGTCAAGAGAGATTTTGCTAGTCGGGTCAATGTTGGGATCACAATGTCCCGCATCAACCGGAAGTTCACAAACTATAAAAACGTGCTTGAGAGCGTGAAGCTTTTACACTTTTGAAAGTCAGAACATTCGTTCTGCGCTGTTTAACTTGGAAGTAAAAATTTTCGTGGAAGAAAAGCATTTTCTTAACCTACAAGAATCCTGTCACTCTGGACTCTTCCTGGCTCATTAGTACCCAACTTGTGATCACGATTCTTTTTCGGATTTATAAGTTAGGTTTATGCAACGAAGCAATGGACAAAGAAGCAAAATCTTACCTCGGGACTGGCCAGCTTCTTTGCAACGTTGATCGCATTCTTGAGACGACAAGAAGTTGTTGCCATTGCCGTGGCAACCCCCATAGGTGAATTCTTGACACATGCCACTAGATTGGTCATAATACCAGCGAGAGAAGTTGCCTCGGCAAATGCCTTCCACTTTAGCTTGATGACAAACGTCTGCAAAAAATAATAGTAAGAATAAATTTGCGTGAAAATAAATTTACTGGTCTGGAAATATTGTCAATAAGAGAGATGGAAAGAATTTGTGAACTTGAATGGATTCAATTTTTGTCGTTAAGACCACAGGATGCCTTTGCTCTTACGGGCGTATTACACGTGAAAGGGTTCATGTCATGTCGAAAATTCGTTAGACATTTCAGTATTACTTTCCAACAATAATGTAATGAACTATAATATCTACCGCACTTCACAAATAGTTTTTAGGGGGGGGGGGGGGGGAGCTTAATAATTTGCGAAAAGGGAAAAAAATTAATCGTTAATTATGAAACATAATGCAAAAGTCAGACTTTGAAATGTAGACTATTTGGAAGTTAATATTGAAACAAATCAGAATACAATTAGTTTTTAAGTTATGACCTGACAAGTTTCCCGAGCTTTAGGCCGGCTCTTATGGGAATACGAGCCATAGATACCCTGTAACCTTAAAATTCAGACTTCCTTGCAAAAATGTCCGAAAATGTGCTGGCAGTGTTGCTATTCGCATTTTGACGAACTTAACTGCACAGGACTTTTTCTCGGGAAACGCAACTCACTACAGTCACTCACAGAATTTCACTCATTCTGTGTAGTCTGGGAATGGCTTCACATTTGCGTATACATGAGCAAGTTTCTTCGTGTTCCAGGAGAATGTCAGTTGAAGATTGACTAAATAGCAAGGCATTTTTTTGCTCAGCTACAGAAAATCGCGACAATGAGAAAACTAATTAAAGGAAAGGAAAAATGGGAGATTGGAATTGCTGAAACTGTTAGGATATTCTGAGTGAAAGACATGTTTCTTAGATTCTCAGATGATAGGACAAAACGTTTAAGGCAATTTAAATGCATGCGACTGTAATCTCAAGCACGTTTCGTTACAAATGAGGTTACAATTTTTGGCGGCTAAGTGTACTCTTTCAGACATACTACGTCGGCTAGACAGAATACATTGTTGCCTTGACACACGGCGCAAAAGCCATTTTCAGGCTTTTCTGACTGAATCACGGCAACAATGCATCTCGTTACCAGAAGAAAACGATTGTTAGTAAGGGTTCTCTAAACCATTTCGAAGTACTTCAATAAAGAAAAGGAACTGTAAACTACTGCGTAAAATCCATAAAACCAACGCTCTTACTGAAAGGATATGAGATAAGGTAAGCGAGGCAATCAATTGTGAGAAATCAGCAGACGTATAAGGTATTTCCGAAGAAAGATCTTCTATCGGATAAGAGGGTATTGGTTGTAACTGCGAATCGTTTTAGGGAGGTATTCCGTTAAGAAGTTTGCACAGTTTCAAAACTACTGTTTCTTTCCGTATACTTTTGAATATTACATTAAGCTTTGTTTATAATGAATTCATAAGGGATGGCACATCCTTTCGGTATATCAGTATTTTAGTCACGTTTTCCAGCAATTTTATAGAGAGCTGTCAAAATGTTTTTGCTGTCTGTCAAAATAGTCGTCATTACAATAAAATTAGTCTATAATTAGTAATAACGTGATCTTCCCCTATACTAAAATTCCTTATCGGAGAAGAGGCGGTCGTGTCTCAAGGGTGGTTTATGTACAAATGCTTCCTTAACGGAAAATTTGTCTACCTTGGGCACCGATCATTAATTGTAACGCTACTAGTGGACGTAATTATATGAAAACTGACCTCTAGTTCATATCGGACAAAAAGAAGGAATACTATAGCACAAGACCGGTTAAAGGAGACATGGTATACGACAATTCTAGTGCCTGTTGCAACCGTAACTAATGAGGAAATCGTGGTGCTACATGAAAAAAAAATATATTGGCTAGAGGCAGCTGGATGAAGAAATTATTGGATTATAGAGGAACAATCATAATCAGCAATTTTGCAGCTGTACAGTGTAGGCAATTACGTCAGCAGGGCCGGATTATAATAGAGGCTAAGTAGGCTGCAGCCTAGGGGCCCGTGGTGTGGCGGGACCCGTCAAAAAAGTACTCTTTCTCAGCAACACACATTCATTAACACTAAAACACATCAAACACACATACGTCAGCCTAGGGGCCCGTAAAGACTTAATCCGGCCCTGTACGTCAGCTAAAGTTTACGAAAAGATTTCGAAAAGACTTCACACTTACCGAGTTGTTTGGGAGCAAGGCAAGTTTGTTGACATTGGTCTAATGTAGAAAACCGGTTGTTATTGCCCAAACAACCTCCGTAGTTGAACTGCTGACATTTTCCAGTGGTGGTATCGTGGTACCATGACGGATAGTTGCCTTCACAGGGTCCTACCACTTTAGGCAAGCTACAGGCCGCTAAAAAGATAAATAAACGCAACACACTTGTAAAAACTCCCTAGTAAATACAATGTCAGGCAAATTTCTTACCAAAGCCGGTAGGTTCAACACAATGCGTTTTGCACTCTTCTTGGGACACGAAGCGGTTATTATTGCCTTCACAGCCACCGTACCAGAATCTGGAGCAACCACCGTATTCCAAGTCAAAGAACCATTTGACTGTGAAGTTACGGCAAGGTCCACGATCCTTATCGATGCCACAAGACTCTGTAACCCCAAAATTGTATTAACTTGTGTTCATACAATAAGTTTCTTCACAGCTTTTTCCCCTTTAAAAATTCTAAGACAGACGAAGACGACAATATATCGCAAGTGCGATGTTGGTCGTCTTTTAAGCCAACAAGCCAACTTTTAAGTTTATTTTTTCCTTTTGAACAAGGCGTGAGCATTTGCTTGTTGCTATTTCTAAATATTTTTTTTCTTTTTTTTATAAAAATAGTGACTGAAAATATCATTTGTTTTTTCATCATTTAGAGTATAAAAGTAAATGAATTGAATAAAATTGCTTATTCACCTCCCCTGACCGGAATTTCGTCACACCCTTCAAACCAAGGTCCTTGAGCGGCCGTGACACCGTCCAAACAACAGCCATAGCGCGACGCAACGCAAGTACATCCGGACGCACCTTCGGCAGGAGCAGGTGTGCGTCCATCGTGGCAACATCCATGAGCTGTATGTTCACAACCACAGCCTGGGAAACGTAAAAAAATGTAAACAAATAAAATTAGTTCAAATTCTTTCTAAGCAATTTTACCCTCGAGTTTAGGTCCCTTAGCCACAGTAACTCCGTCAGGACAGCAACCATGAGGATGAGTACTGCAGTGACAGCCTTTCATTTCCGGACCAGCTGCAGGAGTATATTGATCTGGGCAACAGCCATGGGGAGTGTACTGGCAACCGCAACCGTCATAGCCCGGACCTCGTGAAGCTGTCTTGTTATCGGGACAGCAACCGAATGCGCTGTACTGGCAACCGCAACCTGCACATAAGATAATCTTTAAGTATTGGTTTCCGGTCGCAGTACCGAGAAATTAGGAAAGCTCAGACAGAGGACGTAAGTATTAAATTTCAGTCATACATAATGCGACTTTCTTAAGTAATGTTTAGTTATTGCAGAAATATGCAAACTAGTATGTTAGTTTTCATGCCAACGGGTGTCAGCACAAGGAAACGGACACTGACGTCTCCAACGGAGGAATACACAGAAATTTGGCTTGCGTGTTTTAACAAGGCGATCGATTGTCCTATTCAGACATCTTTGCACACCGAACCTCAGTATCCTAGCAAGTAATTACGTATTTTCCACCTATTTCGGGATGACAACGCAGAAATAGCGGGAAAAAAGCTAGCGTGATACAACACAGTGAAGTTTTATTCCTGGAGGTGGCAGCATCGGACAATACATCAAGACAGAAATATCGTTAAGTACGAATTAAAGGGAAATAACTGATAAAAAAAATTGTTGCAATGCTTTGTTAGTAGTAGGAAGTTGATTACCTTCAAGATCGGGGCTTTGAGCTGGAGTAATGTTATCAGGACAGCAACCATACCGGGTAGCGAGGCAACAGCCTTGTTCATTGGGTCCGTGAGCAGGACTTACGCCGTCCGGGCAGCATCCGAACGTAGAGTTAGTGCAAGGCATAACACAGCCCGCGTAATTAGGGCCGGTGGCTGGGAGTTAATCAGAACGTAAAAAAAAAGTACGTAATAAAACTAAGTGAAATCTGCTTACCTGCCGTGGTCTTGTCCGGGCAGCAACCAAATTCGGTCTCTTGACAATCTTTTTCTTTTTCTTCCTTCTGGCAACCCAAGTGGTTTTCTCCGGCAGCGGGAGTCTGACCATCGGGACAACAACCGAACTCGCTAACGGAGCAGTCAGAAACAGTGGGAGCCGCAGTAGTTACAACGATATCTTCTCCCGAGCCGGAAGCAGAACGTGAGTCGCATTGGCCAGAGCCTGATCCTTCGATGTCACCTGAGGCTTCATCACAACGCTGGCAACCGAGATTGTTCGGCCCACGAGCAGCAGTAATACCGTCGTGGCAGCAACCAAACCTGTAACGCAAATAATATTTAAAATTGATTAAAATTATCCAACAAAGAGGTACCTAAAAAGCAAAATGGAGCACGCAATAAATTTTAAAATAAAATAAAAAAAAACGAAAATAAAACAATTGTAATAATAATAAAATAAAAAATATGTAAAGAAAATATGTAAAGAAATTTAGTATGAAAGGTAAAACAATTTTAATACACAAAGTAAAATATATTACTTTACCAAAAAATTAACCTTTAAAATAACAACGGACGAATTAAAATGACAAGAATAAAACGCTGAACAACAAGAGGAGATATGAAAGACTCTGAAATCATGACACATTATAAGAAAAACGCACTCAGTGTCTTTGCAGGAAACTGGCATTAATTCTTCTTCCATTTTTTCCATCTTGCATCCTTCCTTGGCCGGTCCTTCAGCTGCGGTCATTCCATCGGGACAACAACCGAACAACGTATCCTTGCATAACATGCTGGGACATCCCAAGTGGTTAGGTCCGTCCGCAGCCGTAACTCCATCCGTGCAGCAACCGAATTCAGTATCTGAGCACGTCTTGGGCTTGGCACAACCTTTGAATAAGGAATATTTAAATGTAAGTACAGACATTTAAAAGTTCAGTCATTTTCCAGCAAGTATTTGTATACTTTTTACCTTGTTCGAACGGACCCTTGGCGGGTGTAAGATTGTCAGGGCAACAGCCGAACTTCGATGATTCGCACGTGACTGGCACGGCTTCGGTGGAGACTTCAACCATTCGGCATCTCTTCACTGTCTGCTTCTTCTTCTTCTTAATGGGTTTCTCGGTCACAGGCTTGTGTTTTTTGGTTGTAGTTTCCACCATCGGCGCTTCGGTTATTACAGCGACAGGTTTGGTCGTCGGTTTCTTCGTAACGGCAATAACCGACTTTTCAGCTAAAGAAAAAAATATTTTGAGATCCAATTAAAAATTTTACGAAGTATAAAAAATAAGTAAATAGAAAATAAATTTTAAAAAATTGCTTGGACGTACTTGAAACAGGCATGATTTCTTCTTCTAAGAATCCACTGCTGGTGGTCATGAAGCCGCCAGTTTCTTTATCTTCTTCACCAGAGCCCGATTCCATAATGTCCGCAATATCGGTCAGGACGACGCCGGAACCTAATCCGGAGCCGGAGCCTATTCCCAATCCCGAGCTTGTTCCTGATCCTGCCTCGAAATTCGATCCACTTCCACTTCCTTCGGCAGGGATAAGAGGCACCTTAGCTTCTAGTTCATCGCCTGACCCCTCCTGCAGCTCATCAGGCACAATCCTGGGGCCGAGGGTGACACCTTGGCCTAACGTTGTCTGATGGGTGGGCTAAAGTACGGAAAAAGAAATTCATGTTAAAAAAACATAAAAAAATATTCTAGATCCAAAGACCTCTTCTAAATATTTTGTAAGCAAAAACCATTAAAAAAAATATTTTTCACATCGCTGCGACCGAGAAGCTCCGTAGCTAACACAGTAACATCTCGCTATAGAAAACCTCTTGACATGTAGAAAAAATGTTCGGCATACACGAAGTTTGGTACTGTAGAACTCCGATTTTGCTAACCCCGGTTATGCAAACTCCGTTTATATCGATCGCCTTGGCAAACACTTTTTCTTCACAAACAATGGGTTTTTGCATTATTTTTTAAATATTACCCTTCCGGCAATACGAGGTCTTCTCGTCATGTTCTCACGGAAGTATTAAAGACGCTGTATTTTCGGTTGTTTCGGAATAGCAAATTTCTAAAATTTTAAGCACTTGAGCCTACTTTTCTCACCTGCCCTCTAGTCCCCACCGGTTAATACCTTCTGTATATCAAGTGTGCGATATGTTCACTACCATCACAAAAGAAGTTTCATGTATCAGATGTTGGCTAAGCCACAAGTACCTTCTTCGACAGGTTTGTTAAATCAAAGTTCGTTATATTTGAAGTATGTTAAATCATAAGTACGTTATACCAGATTTTTTTAATATTCAAAGTACGTTATATTCAAAGTTGGTTTTGTTCGGAATTCGTCGAGTCAAATGTTCGTTATATCAGTCGGTTTTTAACCACTTTATAACGTTTGATTCTACGGACTGTAGTTATTGCAATAGGGGACAATGCGCTATAAAAAAGTTTCGCTCTTATTACCTCTGGAGATGTTGGAGATCCGGATACTGACGCATTACTTAAAACTTCGTTCAAATCAACTTCGTTGACCTGACTCTCCGGCGGGTCTTCGTAGTAGTCTTCACCTACAGCGTTTTCTTTAGTCACAGAACCTTCCGATTCATCTTCCACTTCTTCAGCCACAGAACCTTCCGTTTCATCTTCCACTTCTTCCTCGACGTCTTCACATTCCTCTACCAAGCCATCGGTTTTGGCAGTTGTGACTTCATCTACTGCTCGAAAATAACACAATTAACCAGAAGGAGCAAAAATGTGACAAAACTAAACGCAAAAGAAATTGACGGGGGAATTACCAGTTCCGCAAGGTTGTTTGTTGCAACTTTCTGAAGCGAAAAGAATGCTCTCTGCGTCACACTTGTCCGCTGTTGCTGCTTCATTATCAACAAGGCAGATCACTTTCCGTTCTTGAGTTCCTCTGCCACAAGTTGCCGAGCACTACGCGTGAAAAGCGTTTGAGTACATAATTATATGTTTTTATTTTGTATTTATTTTTTTAAGATTTTTACTGGTGACCAAGGTCCTGCTGCCCAGCTACCAGCGCATTCGCCAGTACCGACGCAATCCGTGACATTGTCGTAACGTTTCTCGGGGTCACATTTGTCGTTGGATACAGGTACCAAATTAGTCCCTTCCCAAGTTCCGCAAAAAACTTTGCGTGTCTGGACTCCTGCTCCGCACTTGGACGAGCACTAATTGACGCAAGAAATGAAAAGATTATAAACACTGAGTGACAGTCCTCGGTACGCTTCAATTTAATAGTTATACGCTTATATAACTTCTAATTAGGATACAACACGCAAAGGACGACAAGATCGTTATTATCATTCCAAAATAACTTTCGCGCTTACCTGACTCCATTGAGAGGCGTACCATGCATAAACACAGGGCGAAGCTTTCGCGCACTCCCGAGTTAAGGCCGGTTTGCGCTGCTCTGGGCAATATTTGGCTGGAAATACGCGCCCTTTCGCTGAAGCACAAAAAGCTTCACGGGATTCCAACGTCAATCCACAACTATTTTCACACTACAAAATAATACTTAATATAGTTCTACTTCATTTATTACAAAAACTCTTGACTTAAAAAATATTAATTTTTCTATTTTCTTTTGGATTTTCGCTTTGTGTTTTACTAAAATAAGCACTTTTGTTGAATTTTAATATTTGATTCAAAATCTCCAGATTTTAATTTAAAAAATCCCTTTTCTCTTGTTTGAATCAGAAACTGTTCCGTGTTCATTTCAGACAACTTTGTATGTTCGTTGCTGCTTTCTGTTCTCATTCTAATCAGCGTAATTACTTTCTTTAATTTCGATTATTTTAATTAATTAATGTAGTTTTATACATTTTAATTTTTGTAACAGAATTTACTTCGCAAACTTCATTGTTTAGCTTTTTATTTAAGTATTTTAAAAAACTGCTTGAATTAAAAACTGACAAAGGGACTAGTGACAGAACTATACACTTACGCCGGACCACTCAGTCGTCACCCAGTCGACACCTTCACAAGGTCGGATAAAGCAGCCTTCCACTGTCGGGGGCTTATGTGTCGCACACGCTTCGTCTTCCAGTTTCTCAATGACTCCATCCACAGCACGATGGCACGTGACGGGACGGTGTCGTTGACCTTCACCGCACAAACGATCGCACTAATGAAATCCCATTTTATAAAGCAACGAAATTTCAGCATCGGTGGGGAGTGAGAGGTAAATAAATACCACATGTGCTTCAAACCATTAAACAAATGTCACTTGTTTTCTTCATGACTTACCGCACTCCATGGTCCAAGGTGCCATGACGGGCATTCCGTCCCTTCGTTGCAAGTCTGTTGAGATTTCGGTCTCGGTCCCACCGTTTCCAAACATTCCAAGTCGTCCACTATAGCAGGCACCGAGCCGGAAATGACTTGTTGACACTGAACTGTTCGGAATTGGATGCCTGCCCCGCACGAGCTCGAACATTCTGTCCACTCACTCACGTACCAACTATATCGAGACATAAAACCAATTTAAAGAAAATATTGTGATTTTTCGCAAAAATGTACCTCGCAGGACACGGTTCAGTAGCACAACTGCGATTCGTTGGCGGTTGGAGTTGTGGGTCACATAAATCGTCGGGGACTACTTCCAGAGTGGTCGTTTTGGCACAGCTTACGTTGCGTGTCTGGACACCTACACATGAAAGAATTAATATAAGAATTTTGAAACACGAAACAGTTAAAAGAAAAGAATCTGGAGCAAGGACTCGGAAACCAAAGGTATGCCAGAGATAATTTTACCTCCACCGCAAGTTGCACTGCATTCGCCCCAATTTGCAAAAATCCACGCATAGGAATCGGGTTGAGGTTGGTTTACGCCTTTGGGTACACTGTACTCGTACTCAATACCAGGATTATGCTCTTGGTACAGCAACTAAAACCGAACGGAAGTCACGGTTTATCAATGCGGGGTTTAACTCGCAAATTTTAATATTTAGTAGACCTTACCACAATGTACAAGGCTTCGGTCACGGGTCCTAATGCGGTTATGGATTCGGGTGAAAAGTAATTCTGCGCTGTGCGTTCGTAATGGAAAGTCGTGCCAGCGAACTTCATATCTCGGGGGAAGTCAATTCGCCAGTTGCCGTTCAGGTAGTAATGACCCGTAGCGTTTCGAACAGCTGTTAAACGTCCCCGGGAATGAGAAATGATGTTGTAATTAGTTGGATGAGTAATCGTTGTCTATTAGAAGTTGGCAGCAGGGCCAGGAACCAATGAAGGTTATGTACCCACCCAAATAATTGTTGGAGGCTTTCTTTTCGCGGATAACGATATTTGTGGCACCGACGGGGATAAGCAAAATGTCGTTATAACCGACTTGCAAATGACTCGAATCGAAAACACCTTCCACGGTTGTACAAGCTGATCCGTCGCCACCGCATTCGCGACATTTATCTTCCTTGCTGGTCGAGCCGAGCATTAAATCGCAACCCACGGGCTATTGAAACGCAAACAATTAAAAGTTTCATTGTTCAGCGAGGTTTTTCAAAACAGTATTGTGCAAACGTAATCCTAGTTACACGCTTAACGACTTTTCTAATGTTATGTCCCAAAATTCGAAACCTGTTCTGTGCAAACTTGTTCAGTATCTTAAAAGCAACTTAACAGCTTACGCAAATGTAGACAACCAAGGTTACAATTCGCATTATAAGACATGCAAATAAAAACATTTTCTCAGAACAGAGTGATCAGATGCGGAATAAGTGAAGCGTCCTTGTCTTTTTACACTACGTTCACACAGTGCGGATTAAGCTCGGTAAGTTTACCATTGATAAATAACCTTCGAATTGCCCTGGTCTGACAATGGTTTAACTCATTTTGCCGCGTTTTGATCAAATTTCACATAAAATGAGGCCTACGCAAATCAGGGTTAATCTAGTAGTGTATTTTATCATTGTAAAATTTCCTGTAAACTATATTTCTTGGGTAAAAGTAACCCAGAAGGGTAGCCTATGCCTAGAGAGAAGTAGCTCTTTGCCCAGGGTACCGATTACGGGAAGGAAAGTAAATATTAACCTTATTTTAACCCTCGTCGAAACATTAGTGTGAACGCAGGAGTAGCAAACGTAACTTACATATCAAGATAAAAAACTTACTATTGAAATTTTTAACTTCTTAGTATGTTAAAGCTTCTTATAAATAAGTATTAAGGCCCCGGTATACACAACTTTCTGTATTTTTGAACCATAACGTCTGATTTTCGTTCCCAGCTGAAAAAGAAAAAAATAGAAAATGAAAAAATAAAAAAATGTGGAAATTTTTTCCCTTTTTAGACGCACTTACACGTTTCGTTTAATTGACGAAGCCGACAGCCATTTGATGCTTTTTGCTGTGCTAGGATTAAACGAAGCCTGTGGTATTAAAGAGCGTCCATTACGATTTCACTTTTCGGAATTGTTTATGAACTACACTACCATATTGCGATACGGTCGATCTATGTCCGAAAACTACTCCTTAGGGCTAATCTGATCTATCGGTGACTTTGCTGAATACTCACACAACTTGCTACGTAGAAACTGTACAAGTTTTCTGCATTAGTTTTATACGTCTGAAAGAATATTCGATTACTCTAATCACATGGTAAGATGTCCAACGTCTTAAAAAAATGCACACAACTAAGGAATGTCGCAACAAGCAACTGTGTTTGCTACAGCTGCATAATTACGTTCGATAACGTCTCACTGGATCATATATTTAATGGGTAATACAATATCGACTTAATTACCATGCACTGCGCATGTACATATCTGGACTTGTAGCTTCTACCATGTAAGAGCTCACAATTTGTGTAACTTACATTCCAGAAAGGTACTAGCTTACATTTTAGCACACATTAATTAACAGCATATTTCGGACTGAGAGAAGGTATCCGAGCAACACATGAAGCGATTTCACATATATCTAATATGGTACGGCTATTGAAGTGTCCCTTGGGGCTTTCCTATTATTTAACTTACCAAGCACTCTCCATCCACGCAAATGTCCAAGCCTTCATCGGAGCATCGCGTCCCGTCAATGACTTTCCTCTTATGTCGGTAATAGAAACGTTCGCCTCTCGGCATGCAATTAAGTTCGCACTTATTGGGCGCTTTCGTGTACGGAATCCACCTAAACATCATTTTCTCATCACTAACCACCCAACGCACAAAAAAGTCTTCAAATGATTGTCACTTACTCGTAATAGCGGCCCTCAAATGCTACGTTATTGAAGGCGCTACATTGTTCGGAACGGAAGTCACCTGCATTTTCCGGGCAATCCTACAATTCCACACATAAAAAAAACATCCTTAGTTTTTCTTGCCTTCATTTTCTTTCTTCCGATTTTAAACAGCACGTCCATAATTGGAGCTAAGGAACCTTGTTTGGCGCCGCTTTGTCTCTCGCCACCCCAGAAAAAAAGAAAGACCTCCCTTTATCTTCGAACTGTGGTGGTTGTTTTTTGTCTTGGTTTGAAATGGCAAGACCACCCGGAACTGAGGGGTTCAAAATATTAGTTTTCATCTTAAGTTACTTTGCCGCTCATACACTTCCTTATTATCTAACCAACGGGGAAAAATTGATGCTTAAAACTTCGGAACACTTTTGGCCCGGAAACTCCGATTTCCACCCCCCACCCCCACCCTACTCCACCCCGCAAAAAAAAAATCGAACATTTTAACAATGAATACCCTTAGAAATGAAAATGCTTTTCACCCGCAGCCTCAACTGTGCTAACAAAAGCACCTTCTACAATCTTATTAACTTCAGAATCTTTTGCGAAATGTCACCTTTGCGAAGCGAACACTGCCAGCTTGGATCGTTATGGCAGCCTTCCGTTCAATTCGCAAAGATGACAGCGTTCCACAATCGATCAACTGCACAATACGGTGATGTCGATTTCCTGATCTCCTCACTGGTCTCCAGCTTCAAACGTAGGGATTTTTTTTTTTCAAAACAAGAAAATTACTCCACTCATTATTCATACGGAAACGAAAAGAAAAAGATTAACGAGTATTCGACCTGATCCGTAAAAGCATACAAAAATAATCACGTTATAATCCAGATTTGAAAAAAAAAACACTGACCGACGCGTTAACTAAAGAATTTTCCACACTAAGATTAAAGTTTTATTTTGAATCTTTTATCAATTTCTTCCACAAAATGCTCTCTTAATGTAGTCTGAGAAATCATGCTAACGTATTTAAACAATATGTTTGGGTTGTTAGATGTTTCCAATTTTCGCGACTCGGATTCATAGAACAAGCCATCCCCTGTCTGCAGTTTAAAAAAAAAAAAAGCACGCGATCTTATTTTTAGGATTAGGTATGGTTGCCAAGACGCTAATAAATTCTTAAAATGTTTGACTATTCCAGTAGCATAAACGCTGAATAAACATTCCCTGATGTCTATCCATTAGTCCGATAACGCCTCTGTACTCTTTTCTCCATACAATGCCTTGACATGTAAACGAAGACGGGAAGTTTTGATGGTGAACTCTCATAACACACATACATACATACACTTTTTCGGCCCAGTTTACCCTACATCACATGTAAGAAAACAGAAGATGGTCTTTTCCTAGTAACAACTTGCTCGATCAGAAAAAAAAGCCGGTTAGCTAATCTTAGCCTGCAGCTCTTCGGGAAAGACTTCTAGATCAACGTTCGCAAAGTTTATAATGTTCACCTGGATGTTGCAAGAGAAATGGCGTTTGCTGGCTCCCCGACAGGAAGATTCGTTGCTGGGTCTGCAAAAACAAGAAAGGGACATCGGGTTTAGTCATTACAAATCTACCAGATCCATTTTGTCATACACCAGGAACATTCTTGTCGCTCAAGACATTTTCATATTGTTTATTTTTTTTCGTTAGCACTTAAACGCACGTTACGCCCACGCACATAACATCCAAAAGTATAACAAAAAGTGCGGGGCAAAGCTGAGACAAAGTTATTTACGCAATACAAATCCCTTTTCTTGCTTTTCTAGCTGTCTACATCCCCGACCTTTTTAAATATTTATTTGTTTAGCGATTTCTATCTTTTATCATCACGCTTTCTTCCCTGGCGGTTTTCCAAGCCCGGAGCTTAAAAAGGCGAATCTGAACCGTACAATTGCAATAAAGTATTCTATCTGGCATTAAATGAATGCTTTGAAGGGGAACGGTGCCAAGTTTGGAAATGAAAACCACCCCGTCCATCAAAGAAATTTTGTGAAAAAGCTAGCACGAAAAACTTGGGCTAGTCCGTCGTCCTTCTGCAGCCTTCCTTTTCCGAGTGCTTTTTTGTCGGAGTGATGAACTACATTTTAGACAACTAAGCTTCAAGTGAGTTTTCCTTCCTGCTTTGAAATCCGGCCGCGGCTAAGAAAACGTGCATTACAGCGCGTGGCAGGAGTTGTTCGTGCGTGTCTTCGTGTCTGCATTTCAGCTAAGCTATCGTAGCGTGTTCGGTTTCTGCTACTTTGTACTCGCTGCGCTGTGTGACACAGCAAGAAGAACTGTCTTTAATGAGGCAGTTAACCGACTCTTCTTCCCCCACGCACAAACAAACTTCCCCTGGCTTTTAGGGACGCTCGGACAATTGTAAACACCATGGCAATTTTCGGTGGGGAATTAACGATTGTTTCTTTTTTTTTACCTGGAAAAGAATCTCCTAAACAAATCAAGAACAAACGGAAAGTAAAAGGATGTTTATATACCTTCCGTCCAAACACTGTCGGCTTTGGGTAGCCACTCCACCGTCGCAAGTTCGTGAACAAGGACTCAGCTCCGTCCATGCCGACCAAGGTCCAGCGTCTTGTACGTCTTCTTTGCGTTCGTCCTCTCCCAGGCCATAGTAATCGGTTAACACAAAATTTGGAATATTCTTCGGCGTTGAGATATCTGCTGGCCTTTGTCGACGGTGTCGGATTTGCTCCTCGTGCTGGAAGTGCGCTCCGTGGTGATGTCTTTTGAAATGCTACATAGAAAGAAACAGGACAGCAATAATGAGTTCACTGGAAAGTTATCTGGAAACGTATCTGGAAAGTTCGAACAACGTTAAAAGCCCTCAACAGATTAAACATTTGTCGGAAATTTGTGGATCAAGAACTGGAATAGAACATCATACAGGCTGAAAGACTTAAATATAATCCCTTCCCCTAAACCACCTTGCAAATTGCCACTCCCCAGGAAACTTATCTCTATAATTATCTGACTGCGATCATCCCATTTCCCAACTAAACTGTATCTTTCTAAAATCAAAAAAGCAGAAAATCCTTTTCGTAATTGCAACGAACGTCCCAAACAGGAATTTGGCCACCTTTTTTACATTTGTGAAAAATTTAACAGAGAGCAATATTACTGTGCTCCCTAGCTAAATATAAAGTGCACTACAATAAATTAGAGATTTCAACAAATGTCATTCCCACTGTAAGCAAATTTGCTGCTAAAATTAAACAGAGGCTAAAATAAAAATGTCATTTCATCTTGAAAAATTACCAGCAACAATCGCCCCCGAAACCTCACCATGTAACCCATGTACATTACACCACACCCCATAACGGCCTTTGAAGGCCAAATGTGATTTAATGGAATTCAACCTTGTTAAAAATTTCCCACCAATTCAATGTGTACCATCGTACGGCAATGAGCTCAACTCACCCCGGTGATTTTAAATAAAAAATAGATTCAGTAATGAATTCCTCGAGTCCTTCACTGACTTATAGTTAACTAACATCGCAATAATGTTAACATGAAACGCGTAACCTTGCAAGCTCCCCAAGAAAGAATAATTCCTGTAATCTCATAGTCATGCACTTCACGTAAAGAGTATTATGCAATTCCCTCTTTTCCATTAGACGTGGACAACAAAAGACTTTACAACACCTTTCGTACTATTCACAAGTCGGGAACAATAATTCCATGTCAAGTAAAAGTCCCGTGCAAGAACATTTCCTTTCATACATACTTCACAAATAGCGTCTTCAAAACTGGGAACCTTTCTTCACCTTCAAGAAAAAAAAATCAAAAAAAAAAATAATAATAATAATCGGCTCAAAAAAAATTGTTGCAATAACATCCGTGTAAAAATCATGAATTTCTACAAATTAATACTTGTCTCCCTGACAGAACTTTCCTGAATAATTTTCGTAGTAGTATTTTTGCCTTAGGAGTTATCCACCTTTTTGCCCTTGTTTACACCAGCTTAATGGTTGTGGGTTACAATGTGTGTATTTACAAACATCGCGAGATTTAGACATCTAGCTGCAGTTCGTTGAACCTTGAAATGAGCCTGTTTGCTTTGGAGCTTGATGGGCTATAGTTCAAGAAAAACTTTCTCACTAGGCACAAACTGCTCTTTGACGTGGGTCACCTTAGCAGTCCGTTGCACTCGAGTTACCCAAGAAACACGTGGGGTAAAATTTGTCACACTTGATCGCGCAGTCAATGGCGTATTAAACGTAACTCCATTAGAAATACTGGTTTACTATTACGAGAAAGAAAGGTGTCGTATATCAATGACGTCACTGCTAAGCTAATACCCTTCCCTAGACCGACATTTCTTAAATTTTTTAACTCGATATGTGTTTACTGAACAGGGTTGCGCAAAGATCGCAGTACTGGAGAGCAAGTCCAAGACGGGACAGAAGTTTTCACTACTGAGACAAACCCAAGACCGCTGATCTCTGTATTAATTGTAGTGTTGGTCCTAAGGCTCGCGGTCTTGGGTTTTCCTCCAAGACCGGGGCTACTGTCCGGTCTTGGTCTTACTCGAGTAATGTGGTCTAAATGCACAACCCTGGTACAGAGACATTTGGTGATTGACATCGTGAACATTTAAATGAAAATTAGTACAGGAATATATAAGCGGCTTAGAAAGTACATAAATTTACTAGAAATCCGATGAAAAGAAATAAATTTTTAGTTATAGTCCTGTTCAGGATATTAGGGACACCCGAGGAATTGTGAATCTGAGCCGTATGGTTAAAATTACGCAATACACGCGGGGAAATGGGGAAAGGAGGGTGTTGTAGGGTCCCTGGTAGAATTACATGTAAAAACCTTGGGGAAACTTTATAGCTGAATAACAAGTTTACTTTCTGTTTACATTTAGACAAAACTTATCACACAAACCCTTTTAAAGGCTTACGTTTCCAGCTGTCATAAATTCAGCACCAGCATTTCGCATCTAGTATGTCCTTGACACTTTTGCATGTGAAACTAGGCAAGAAATATGATATAACAGTTGAAGTAATAAGTAAATAATGCCCTATAAGATTTAACTTCTTTTGGGACTTAGAAACTGAAAATAAGACATGCTTCTCCGCACATAATTCCTGGCTTCTTATTTAAAAAAATAAATAAAAAAATTTATTTTTTCCTGTAATGAAAGCAAATTTAAACAAGGAACGGTAAACGTTATACGATATTGTCTTGCTGTGGTCCGCTCTATTATTTCTCAAGTGCCACTCCTTTGGTGGTCTGGTGGACACAATCTTTTTATTCGGAGCCTTTGAACTTTCCATTTCAGGGGTACTTCACCTAAACATTTGCCAGCACCTACGCGTGCAAATTTCGGGACAGACTGTCTATATACGCTCCTTTTTATATCTCCCCATGTTTGTATTAGCTGTTCAAGCGCTGTTGGGGTTGGCCTTTAAACCCGAGTTACAAAACGTTCACTGAAATCGGCAGCCAAAAAACGACAAAGGTTATACACAAAACAACAGCGTTATCCCACACACACAAGGCTTTCAGAGCTCCAACGGATGTTGACGTCTTTCAAAATGTGCCAAAGCTTATTGTTTTGAGTGATGACAGGGGTGACATGCCAAATCATCGCGCCAGACATTAACGAGATAAAAACAGTCTCACATTGTGAATGTGCGAAACTCTTTTCCGAGGAGTGACAAAAAGCGATGTTCCTTCCCAGAAGTTGGCTAAGTCGTAAAGTCGGGAAAACAGACATTTTACTTCCGCGAATGCATTACTATCCTAACGAACACACGCTGTGTGTTTCTACTGCCAATTTTAACCACGGTTAAGCGTGCAGAATCATCATGTTTTCCCACCAATTAACTCAGGGTTACTCGCTGGGTTAACGACCACGTCAGCTAACCACACTTCACACCATGGTCAACAAACTCCAACGCAGATTAAACACGCGTTCATAAAGAGGCGGGGTCACGATTGATGTATCCAAGCAGGAATTAAAACTGCCTTGCAATAAACCCTCTATATTGGACACTAATATCAAACAGAACAATAGAGGATCTTGACTACACCAGTCTTGGTTTAGCAAGCCTCTAAAGAACAGAAAATTCTGCGGCATAACCGAAGTTTATCAGACTTTGTTATTAATACGTTTACCATATTTCGGATCTTATAACTCTTCTACCCTAGCGAAAGTTATACTATAACAAGACTTTACTACATTCTGGGCATCTGGTTACAAGAAATCGTCTATTGAATATTGACCACGTCAGACGATCCGTTTAGCGGGAAAGGTGTTCAATGTCCCTAGCGCCACCTGAAATGAAAGCAAATTTAGCCGTGACGGATATCGAACGGTGGAGCATTTCTCCCTCGAAAACGGACTTGAGACATCACCTAACTGAAAACGGAATCTCAAACAAAAATGGTAGAAAAGAGCCATCAGAATAGAACAGAGACAGAATATGCAAAAAACTGTAAATTTTAAGGTTAACCATTCACCTATAGTTCACTCCTACCTTACAAGCACAGAACGTCCAACGCTGGTCTTTGGTCTTTGATAAACGTCACATGGTCATTTGAACTTGAGCGACGAAGTTCTCACCGTTTCCGGCTAGCTTACTGGTAATGATGTTTCAGATGGCGGAAACACAAGTCATGAAACCTCAAAGATAGCGATGTTAATGTTTGCAAAGAGATGAAATTACTTAAATGCTAAATTTTGCTCCCTTTTTCCCTAGGACATGCTTTAACGGCTAAAACGGCAGGGGAGCGTCACCAGGAGCCAAGATGGCGGCGCGATCCGCAAAGATGCCGACACTGGACAATCGGTCAATAATTAGGCGTCCAAGTAAGCGTGGCTTAATTATTTTACATTTTTATGGGCGTGAGCTAGGAAGGAATCTAATGTGTGACAAAATAATACAGAAATGTCTAAAAAGCTTACGCCATTGCTATCAATAAATGCGCTCACTGTGGAGGCTTATACTAAGCGTGTGGCGCTCCACACGCAACTGCCTTATAGCTAGGACAGGCCCGTGCGCCTAAGGCACTGAACCATTTGACAGCCACTGTATTGCTAAGTTCGGTTGACCTAATGTGACCACTTGACAGCAGAAGCTCAAATCCTTTTTCCTTCAGATGTCAAAGAGCGGTACTATGCTTAGTTAAGCCTTTCTAGATTACCAGTGAAAGCTTGGCAGATTGTGTACGCATTTACATAACTGCTGCTACTGATGGTAAAACTGTCATTACTTCCGACTGAGCTATAACCTAAATGCACCCTCAAACTGTCACCAGGATTTGATGCGCTGTAGTTTGACGAAAGAAAACGGTCAAAAGCACGCAGTTGAGACACCCCGGGGCGAAATTATATTGCTCGTCCCAGCCTGCCGGGTCGACCACCCCCTTTTCCCCCAGCAACAGGTTCAGTTTCGACTTATCTATCCCATCTTGAGTAAAGTCATAAAACTTACGAATTGTAACTCTGTGCTTTGGCTCCGGGTTTGCACTCTTTGCTTTTTTTCTTTTTCCTTTTTTTTCGTCTTCCCATCCAAGTTCTAAGAGGTGCAATCCTATGCCACCATGCATCTTGTGTAGTTCTGGAGCTTGCGTCCAGTCACGTGACCGCAAAGAATTCCCACAATCCATTGTTGTTGTCATGGCTAGTCAAGCTGCTCTGAACAAGTTCTTTTGTTTCGTACCCTTTTTAGCATAAGATCTCTCTAAAAACGTCCCGGCGACAATGCGCTCTTCTCTGGTCTCAACTGGTCTCCATATATTTTTCCCCATTCGCTCTTTCTCATTGTTACTTCCCCATTTACAAGCTATTTTTCTCGATTATTTGGGGTCCGGAGAACTAGAAAACCCTTTTGCAAGGGTGTGTACTACCGTGTTTGCTCCCAAGATGGGCATCTTTTTTTCTTTTTCAGACTTACTCCAGTGTCTTTTCCAGAGATAAGCTCGGCAAAAATTAGGACTGTTTACAAGTACTCTATTCCGACGTGAAATTGAACCCGGTTTGGGCTCCCAGGATTTCGCGCCACTGTTGGCAATGGCTCAGCAACCACCACAAGGAAGATGTAATAAAAAGTGAGGAAGTCCGCCTCGCCAACTTTGATACAAGGCACGGAGCAGTGAAAAACCACTTTCGTGGCTGATATTGGTAGACAATTCCTGTAAGATTAAAACTACCGCTACTACACTATCCCACTGACCAAATATAGGTTAAAAAGCTCTACATAAAAAGGTAAATTTTCGCAAGGTTTCCAAGTCAAGATGCGTTATCATTTAGCTTTACTGAACGTTTTCCAGGGCGTGATTGCACGCGATTTATTTGCACTGAATAATGGACCACGGAAGATCGAATAGAAAGATTGCAGAGAAACTCATTTATTTTAAAGTCTGTTGTACGGACAATGCGCGAACGTTGTCCAATGTATATGTATAACGCTGGTAGAGATTTTTTTTAAAGAAAAAAAAAGTCTGTTGTATGTAGTCAAGTCAATTGGCGGTTATTTAATGACTAATACATTTATATAGCTTATCGAGTTTCACTAACTTTCTGTTTACGTGCGCCATTATCTAAGGCTCCTTGAGGATTCAGGGCGCCGAAAACTCGTGTTTTTCGCAATTTACAGTGCAGCCCACACACGACCTTCTTGATTTTAACTATGCAGTCTATAGTTTTTGATTACTTAAGCATTCCTTTAACGTATACTGCCCTTTCACTTTTCAACTCGCTTTTGGAAAAACGAGCGCGGTGTTATCTTCCCGAATGTCATATTCAAATATTGCATGTAGTAAAGCGCGGATAGTAGAATACGCTTGAAAAAGGGAAGGACTTACGTGCTCTGCAGAGATTAGCCAACTCCAACTCAGGCAAACGACGATTAAAAGTCTGCAATAAAACAAACGAATACATTATTAAAGTTTGTTACGTTTTTTCAATCACACAATGTTCATACATTTACATACATTTCCTTATTTAGTGACACGTACGCAGCTTCGTGCCTTGTACGGAGAATAATGCAAAAACCGAGAATATGCTATTTTTGACCAAACTTTCCAAACTAAAGTAGAAAATCTTTACAACGAAGTTTTCGGAACAAGAAAGAAAACTGTTCGGTATGTAAGAAATATGCTTTATCAGACGCTTTTTCTTTGCATTTATACACCGGGACGATAAAATCAGTCTACTATAGTCGACAACATGTTACAACAGGGTTCGCTAAAAAGAATTCTACGATATAAGTTAAAAGAAGAGAATGATGTTTAACGTTAATTCCGAAAAACTGAAAGTTATCGAAAAAATGCGTGAAGTTCATAAATAGTTACTAGATTTAACAGCAGTTTTCACTGTGTAGGTCATTGACGTAAATCAGACGGCTCGAAGCCATGAATGGTTTTCATCGTTTAAGTCGATTGTCGTGTCAAACAAGCGTGCTCCTCCACCCTTAAATGGGAACTCCCACGTTTATGGACTTAAAACAGTTTATTACAGGCCTAAAACAGGCGTTCTGGCGTTGTTTTAACCACATCAATCTTCGCTGGTAAAACGTAACAAAAAATATTTTTAACCAGACGAGAGCAAAGTTTCAAATGAAGAACTCGGAAGAGATCCACGCGTGTATATATAGAAAATAAAAACATGAGAAGGAAGAGGATTAAACACATTCGTTTGTTTAATAGCGTCTAAGCTTGCATGGTTAACCACCGTTTCCCTACGCCGCACGGTCCTGTACCAAATTAACTTGTTTATAACGTTTTGACAAGGAATTTTTGGTATGCTGTGGCCGCCGCTTATCTCTGTTAAATATGAGTAAGGATGATACTTCGCACCAAGCGGCCGATTCAATCTTTTCCAAAGGTTCCGTACAATGTAGGGTTGTGACCACCCGCAGGGTCATCACGCAGGGGAGAAAATTCCTTTTCCTTCAAAAATTTCCCTCTCGCAGCTGAAGCGTCTCTGTGAGCAACAGACCTATAGAACCAATGACGTAATGGTCGGTATAACCTACCAGGCGCTGAGGGCTTTCTCTGGTAACAGGTAGACTAAATATGGCTAACGCTGGCATCGTCATTATTGATATAGTGAGATGCGTTTTCTAGCTAAGCAATCCACATGCGTTGACACACATGCTTCATAAACGATGATTAAGCAGTTATTTTCTTTCTGCGTAGCCACTTGGGTTGCTTCTACACCACTGAATACACAACTTTTTCCTGAGAACAAAAGATGTCGAAAACATGTTAAACATGTCCCAATAAACCTACGGCGTTTTATAATGTAATGTGAAATATTGTCTACAATTTCATACTAATTTTTAAAGCAATTGCTAATTGTCCATACTGCAAACTGTCCTTGACGTCGGTGTCATCCGAGACTTTCCCTCAACAAGCCCACGCACCTGCTAAAAATGGTCTCCGAGAGTGTTTGGTGAGTCAATATTGCAAGAACAACAAAGCGTACTCTCGCCACAGGAAACTTGTTGGATCAAGTTTTTTAGTTCTTCTTGGCAAATTTATGCTGCTGGACCAAGCAATATACATTGGCAGTTTCACGGACTAGTTCAAAAACATGCTGGAAAAAGTGAGCGGTTCGCATATCCGATGAACCTGCTTGGTGCGTGTACGTTACCACCGCACCTGAAACAGTAATCACGACGTAACATACTTCATACATGCTCTTATCGCTCTGCCCTAGTCACTTCGATGCGAACAAAAGCATTTTAACGAGGTCTCTCAAAGAAGTGGGTAGCTTCGTTTTTTTATTATTATTCATTTTATTTGATTTTTCTGTTTTATGAATAATTTTAAGCTAATACGGACCAAAACGAAAGTTGCTGTATGTCCTTCCCATATTCAGAACTTGCTAACACGGTCCAGTTCTGCAATCGAAGACTTACATCCCCCAACCCGTGTTAAAGCTTAGAAGAGACTGGATTTGCATACCGCGAACGCTTGAAACCCGATGGCTTCAGCAAAAGCGCAAAAAAAAGTTAACGACTTTTGCACCCTAGGAGGCATGAATTATGGCTACTCGTGTGTTATTGAAGCTAGTTCACTGTAAAATTTCCAACCGTCAGAACCTTTTGCGGCTTTTCAAATGCATTCAGCCGTAGAGCCGAGAATATCTTTGCGTTTGTATCTCTGTGTTCTTTTTTTCTACTTTTTAAGTCCTCGTTGGAGTGAATTTTCTTCATGCTTCAAGACCTTGAAGCTGTAGCGTGTAGGCATGCAGACGAAGGATGCATTTGAGGTAACAAAGTGTAGTTTTTCTTTTTCTCTAGGTGTCTCCTTACCCGGAGCTTCCCCGACGCACTTACGTGTAAAAACACATCCCAAACAAAAGATAGTCTAAGAAAAGAACAACGACTGTTTAAGTCAGGAGACGCGTTACGTGGCACTAAAGGAGTCATTTTTAGCATCACTAAAAGACAAGAAGTTGAATGATGGCCTTGGTTGATTACGCAGGATTTTCGCCTTTCTCGGCTTCACTGCCTCTAACACGGCTTGAATCTAACTGATATGCCAAATTGTGTATAATACGCAACTCAAGTGCAGACACAGTCGCTGAGAGGTGATATTCCTTTTATTGCACATCATAAATTCCCTACAAGTTAAAAAAAAAAACGGCTATTGCCTTTCAGGTTTATCATTCCTTAAGTCTACACGCCCGATTTGCATGATTGCGTGTCTCATCGCCTGAACGAATTTGCACGTTAAATCCCCGCATCCCTACAAGTTACTCGGCAGGGTGCCCGATGATTATTGACCATTATTTTATTACGCCGTCAATGACATTAGGAGAAAACCGTCTATCAAAGTGTCAAGCGCCGACAGAAAAAAAGCAATGAAAAATAAAAAGGGAGAAAACATTCGTGGAAAGAGAGGGAAAAAAAGAGCCGACCCAGTCGGCACCTCTCTGCGTGTCGTCCCAATGAAATACACTGAACAAAGCTGGGAAAGTGTGGAGTTGAAGATGCCTAAGAAAGAAGTATAATGAAGTTATACACGATACGATGATATGTATCTATAACCCGGAGACAAATGTCGACATGAGTCGCGATTAAGTTGCCTTATATACCCGAGACGTACATAAGACACCCGGCTTGTCTACAAATTAAGATAACATGATATTTGATGGGAAGAAATGACATAAAGAGCCATGGATACTATTAGCTCACGACAGCAGGCTAGGCGACTAAAACGTCTATGTAACAATGCGTTTATGCAAAAGGCATACATAAACTGAATGCGAGTTCGGGTAAATTTCATTTGAAGCTGCACAAGATAAATGTGTACAACTCTGTGCTGACACAATTCTTCAAATGCTCTCCAAAAATTCCTCAAATAAACCTTTTAAAACTATTTGAAAAATTCTAGAGAATTGTTTTTCGCAACCCAGATCTTTTGAATCTTAATTGGATTAACGAAGCTTATTAATACCTAGACTGCCGAAAGAAATCATGGGAAATTCTATCATTTTATTTTTTATTGTTCGGAAAAATATTACCTGTCGCGATTTACCCCAACACAGTAAGATTGTGTACTACGTTGGTTCATCAATTGTACATACTGATCAGTAACAAGAAAACTCTTTGTAAGAATGTTCCTTAAAAAAAAATCTTGAATGAAAATTTAAAAATGTATGAATATTTAGAATTTCACGATTATTGGTTGAACATTTAGTTTCAGCGGATTCTTGAAGAGAACTCTACGCCCAGAAGGTGGAATCGAACCACTCTGACGCTAATCAGCTACAGGTTTGAAGCCTGCACCCCGGACCACCGAAGTTCATCTAGGCATAAGACATAATGGCAGGAAACGTGTAATAGCGCGGGCGCTTTATATCAGGATGCCCGCTTATTACAAAATATTTCAAACTTTTCTTCATAAGTAATTTATTTTTCAAAATTTCACAGAATTTCTTACTGATTTACGCTTGGAATAGATTGCCAAACTTTAACTATTGCCTCTAATTTCAGTACTGACTTAGGGTACACTGAGGGTATGCATTTCAAGTCCACACCTTGGAACTGAGTAAGAAACTAGCTTCGTTGTTTGGTCTCCACGGCATGGAAGTAACTTAATTTATTAAAAAACAAGTTATGAAATAAAATGCAAATTCTTTTTTGTTTTGTTTTGCCTTCTATGGCAACTAAGTTACTAACATAAGGGAACGCTGGCGTTCGGAATTCCCGGTCATGTATACCGTAATTCCCATGCAAAATTCGTCCACGCTCTTTTTTCGTACACTTAAAGTACTATATCAGATTTCTTACGTCAATGAGCAACGGTACACTGCAGATTAGTTACAATGTTATACCTCTGTCTCATATAATAGGGCACCCACAGCGTGGCCGTCTGACTGCTCTTTTTGCCCTGATATTTTAGGTTACATTTGGGGCTAGTCTGATGTTTAATCGAGCAGGATGAGTCCTACCTAACATAGAAAAATCTAGGCGTGTTTCTGGAATGTTTTTCCAACGTGAATCATGGATTTAAAGCAACTACACTAGCTCTGCATGCATGACATCATAGTGTCTGCGATTTGTTGTTTTTGGAACGGGAACTAGTTCTCGGTAATAAGCCTAGACACAAAGATGTCAATTTTTTCTTTCTACCAAACAAATTTGAAGAATTATACCTAACGTTGCTTTGCTAAGAACAGACACCGGATTGCGTTAATTAAGCTCAACCAGCTGTAACCTCCCATAGAACCAGTTGTTTTTCTTACAAACCAAATATTTCTTTTAATTATGTTCGATTTTAATAGCATTCTATGGCGCCATACTACATTTCAACGGCAAGACAGTAGAAAGGGTCTGGGTCCATCTCAAATGACAACCATTGCTTGCGTTGGCATCAAATTAAATTACGCCTTTTTTAGTCTCTTGTTCACTAGACAGGAGCCTTGAACAAAAAATAGAATGTGAAGAACAGCTTCCGAGTGAATCACTATCCTACTACTGGAAGCTCGCTCGCACTGAAGAGGTAGTAACAAAAAATTCCACGCATTTTTTGTGGACTTGTCTTCCACTCTCAGTGAAAAGAAAAGTTCTCCTTTGCTCGTTAAGTGTTGATTTAGCCATGCAACATTTGAATGGTGAGTTGAAGAAGACACCGTGCGCAGAGCATAGTAATGAGGCAGAACTATAAAAAAAGTTTTACGACACCAACTATTAATCCTTAAACTTTTCAATGAATGGTTCGGAAGAACATTGTAATGTACCGTGAAGAGGGAAGTGGTGAAGTTTGCTTACGAATCCTTGGCTAAGAACCAACTGGGTTAGTGCCTCGAAGGCAAATTCCCTCTTTTAATATCAATTTCGGTTTCAACCAACGGTGAATCCTTGCATTAAAATATGCTTAATATTCGTAATATAAATCCTCATTTCGTAATGCCTTTCTGTTTTTTTTTCGCCTTTCACGATTCCATACCTTGAAAATACGAAACGAAACCAATGTATCCTGCATGGGGAGTTTATCTCGATTTTTACGTCTTCTGCAAGTCAAGAGGTTTCAATAAACCCCTTTCACAGTCACAATATCAAAAGGCACTACGTCAAAATTGACACTGCTATACGGCGAAAAGACCTTATGAAAATCCTTTTGGCAGCTTCCTTTGTGAAGGATTATTTGCTGACGTGACGTTTTGCAACGATTTAAGCCTTCTTGGTAAATTATAGGTTGATATTCTAGCCTTCTTGGGCGTGTGGCCAAAATTGAAGGATAAAGTCATACATCAGTACACTGTAATTCTAGATTCGCACTACAAGAACAAATAACCTGGAGAACTTTAACACGTGCCCGAACCTCAACTACGTCCTCAAAGTTAACCCAGTCTTTTTCCTCAAAATTACCCACGTTTATATAGCTCTCATTCTATAAACTAATTTTTCAAGCGCTCTTCCACCTGAAATAACTTTAAAGTTACCCACATTGTTATCCTTGCCTTTGAAAATAACCATATTCACACTACACTCATGCCTAGATACATAATGGAAGTAGGTTTGTTCCCGATTTGCTTTCGGCTGAACCTTTCAAATTAACCTTATTCTTACCCTTCAAATTACCCTCGTTCACGCTGCACTCAATGTAGGAGCAAATGTTAGAAACGTCAATTTCCAATTAGTATGGCGAACTACTTGGGGAACGTTGGTTAATCGAACTATCTATCTATCCGAACCTTGTACTAGTACCTCTCTAAAGCAATAATTCCTAATTAAGTCTTTACGCCTATAGTAACCGTTTAACCTTCAATCGCTTTCTAAGAAAGAGTTCTCTTATTTCATTTTCCCTTTTACACATTATTTCCTATTCCGATACTATCGGTTTACAGAGTTTTCACTACAGTTAAATACAACATTTTCGCACAATTTTTCTTAAAAAAATAATAATAAATAAATAAAAAAATACTTAGTGTAACCAGAGTAAACACTCAACCCCAACAGACTGACCCAAAAAGTTACCCGAATTTATGTCCGGGTAGACAGCTATGGTTCACTAGCGCATTCTCATTTCCGGGCTAACTCGGAAGTGCTTTTTTAACACAGTTTAAAATAACCCACGTCCAGTCACGCAGTCTTCAAGATTCAAAGATTCAAAGCGCAAGAACCAATACGCCCTCGAAGGCCTTCGATTTACGTTACTTCATTGAAACTCCCTTTCTCCTGCATCTAATGGGCGTACGCGTACACCACAATAGCCTTATCCACTGACAGACAGAATGCTTCTGTGATGCAAGGGTTAAATGTGTCCCTGTGTGTGCTATACGAGTATTTGGACGGGTTTGTTTTGGTTTTCAGCCCTTCGTTCAACACTCGGATCCTTTCAGCCCTAACCCCCAACTCCAAGTGCTGGCATTGGTCCTGGTTTTTCTGTCAAACTTCCATGCTATGTATATCCTAGACGCAAGTCTTCAAGTGTAGGTTACTGTACAACGCCAGTAGACCAAGACAGGGACACGCTTTAACTTATGTGCTTAGGCTTTTATCAGGTGCGCACTGATTTTTCAGCGGCCCATGCGGAAATTCTGAGACCGGACCCACTAAACCCTTTATTATTAGTAGTACTAAGAAAGCTCCGACCCAAAACGGCCTTTTCCGGCCTTGACCCATGCGGCATTTGCCACAATGCCACAATGCCACAATGGCCAGTCTTCTTTTAGCTTTTATGTCCCTGCCTTCCCCAAATCAGCTTCTGGCAGCCAGTGTTTCTTTCGTCAAAAAGAAAATACGGTGACTCCCATAGGCAACCTGTCTCAAGGCCATCTAATTACCGGCCGATAAAGACCCCCCTGCCTTCAAACCTGAGCTTTTAATATCGTGCAAGTAGGCTTTTTTAATGACAGTGTCCCTTTTGCAGTCGTACGACTTCCTTCTCCCGTCAACTGCATTCAGTGTGTCTCACGCACAGGGCAAAGAGTGCTGCCCCCGGTAACTTTGTACGGGTGGGAATCTCGACCACTCCGCGCTTTGCGTGTTGTTTTGGAGGTTTGTAAGCCCAGCGCAGCCTGGAGAAAAACGTTCACTTTTGCGGTCGGCCGCGTTCACGCGAAAGGGATTTTATGACAACCATACAGATCAAAATATGGGTAGGGTTGAAGGCAGATTCGGGGTGCTCTAGGAGGAAACACGCGCATATAAAACCGTGATGTGTGGCTTTTCTAATTGAAATTCTAGGCAGGCCCTAGTTCACATACCAACGTGATTTTTTAAACATTTTTTAAGCTGGCGTGCTTATCAAGGCCGGAGATGAAGTCAGACTCTGCTTTTTTCCCTTTAAAAATTTTTCATAATTTTCTGAAACAACCTAAGCCACCGATAATACGAAACTTTACCATACCCAACACACAACAGACACAATCTTAAGTGGATATTAAGTGTCCAGAAAAGAATTTCTTGAAAAGAAAAAATTATATAGTAAAAAAAATGGGCAAGAAACACTTACGGGCAAAACCTTATATACAATAGAAGAACCAAAGGATTTTCATCTTGTTTTATTTTTTCAGCTGTATTGTAGGGTTAGTAAACTGAGAACAAAAGCTAGCTGTGAAATCTTAAAGGGGTTCATTTTACAAGCAGTAATTTTAGATTGCAACACATAATGCTAGCTTCAGGTGTCTGATGAACCTTAGAATGAACAGAAAAATCGACGTATTTGTTAAAGTATAAAAAAACAAGGCGTTATGTACCGTAAAGCTTATAGGCCTTGCCTTAAATTCGTCTAAGGCTTGAAAGACACGTATTCTCTCACTCCTCCGTGATCAATGAGGTCGGAAGGGGGAGGGAAAGGCGATAGCGCTGAGCTTCCGCTCTCATCTCTGCTGATGATATTGTAAACAGCAAGTGTGAAACGGGGGATCTCCAGTGGTGAAATCCAGAAATGCTTGACTTTAGCACAGCTTTTCCTCAAAGCATTTCCACAAGACTAGAATGTCGCCTTTTTTGTCTTTCGGAATTTCGAACATGAGAACAGCTGGAAAGGAACGTTCCCGCCAATGTAGGACTAGGGCGAAAATGAAAACTCTTTGGGGGTTCCTAATATTTGCAATTCCCATTTCTCGCACCAAAAGAAAAGAAATCGTTAAACATAACACTAGCCCCACAGAAAAGAGCTCACAGATGCTGGCGGAAACGCGGGGCCGAATCAACGTTTGAAAGCGGAAACGCCGTACTAGTACTAGTCAAGCTAGGCTAATACCACCTAATGTATGTGTCGTATACCCTTACCACGTGGGTTTAACCTAAGTCCAAGGAGGGCTTACCGGGTTTCCTACGCCCGATATCTTGTTTTTTTCGCATTCCTTCCACCCACTTGTAAGTGATTATCTTGGACTAGGTTAGCTAGGTTTTTCCCGTAAATTAGTCTCCCGAATTTTCACTCAACTTCCCTGCGACCCCTCCGTAGAAGAGGAAGACAGCTGGTCAGCTGTCGGGGGCTAAAATGGCGTAAAAACCGGGGTATTATTTTGGGGTGGCAAGGACGAGAATTACACGGAGGTATAAAGCACTGCTTATGGTTCTTCTTTTTTAAGTCTATTTTTTATTCTTTTTTGTTATATGGATTATAAATGCTTGAAAAGTGGTATACGCTGTACAGTACGCCAAGCCTCTCCCTTTTTCTCTTCTAAAGTTTTCCAAAAAGAACGATATCACGCCACGCAGTCTTCCTGTCTCGGCAGCCATTCACAAAGCTTTCCATGATTTTTGTTTCATGGCTGCATCCATGCACTCGACCAATGCTGTCGAGTACTCGTTGCACAAAAACTATAGCCCAAAAAGCCAACCCACCTTCTTCCCAAAAAAAAGTCGCTGTTCCTTTTTTCTGCCTCTCAAAGTACCGACATACCACGACGGTTCCTGAGATTCATCCCTGGCCTGTTCTGTTTAAACTGGCACGGCACTAGGGTCCCAATAGTCTTCAAGTTTTCTATCAAGGTAGCAATTTGTCCTCTAAGACCCCCCCCTCTTCCCGTTCCCCCCAAGAGAGAATCAACTTGGGTTCCCCTTTTTCCGTAGGTCTGGCAACACACTAAGCTCACTTTTATACCAACATTCTTCACCAGATACACCTTGCAAGGTCATGTCTAACTGTAACAAAACGGACATGAATGCACCTGAGCGACATATCATGACATTAGTAGGGCACAGTTGACCTTCATCTTATTGAAAGTGGAACTGTTTTAGCACTCCGACATTTGCTAACCTAAGCCTGCCTGGTGTTCCACTAATGCAAGAATTGAACGAATTTAAGGCGAATATTTGCACGTAAAGAATAATGACTGTTTCTTCTTCAATTAGTGCAATACGGTATCCGCCAAAATAAAGTTCACTATGTTCACTGCGCCAGTATGATAGGACTCTACTTTTGTGGTGCCTCAACGAGTTAACCAATTACTCCAATTAGGCATATGCCTTGTAAAGGCAAATTGGTGTAAGACTACAGAAACTTGTATGTAAAGTACAACGTCTTAGGTTTTAGTCCAGTTGAGCGTTAGCGCAAGGTGGAAATTATGTTCGACGAGAAGCTCTTACATGTAAAGCACGCTAGAGAACAAAATGTGGATACAAACATTGAAGTCTTCTGCCGTATTTGAAAGCACGATTCTCGTACAAGCGTGAGGAGTAAAAAAGACCTACACGTTTGGCTTATCTTTACGTTGCGGTGGTGGTCCTTTTCAGAGCGAAGCCGCCATGGTTTACACGAGTTTCAGAAAAAAAAGTGGAAAAAACTAGGACCTGCAACCTAAGCCAAATGACACGATGCCTTGGGAGGTACTACAGGTACCTCCTGGCTATATAGGCTATCTTTTCATATGAAAACCCTCTGGAAAATGTCGTACAATCAAAAGAAAAAGGTTCTTACGTCGTCATTATTTCATGGACAAGGTCTTTCCATTGACTCCGCTCTTTATAGACCCCGTTCCTTTCCAAAGTCTTAGAATATCTACACACAAACGGTCGATGTTTAAACTCCTCATTGACAATAGGCAATGAGAAATTTACACTGGCGCCATTTAGGCTAGGGCTAAGTTAGGAAGATTCAGAGTGCATGGGACTAAGTAAGTACAGCAAAGTAAGGTCGAGTGCGGTACAAATCACCCCCCTTGAGTTATTTTCCGGTTTACTCTCAATTTCTGTATCCCATAAAATGGCTCTTGAAAATTTATTTATGCCCCTTCTCAGTAAACGCTATGTGACACCTACTCAATAGGACCGTTTAGCCTCTGGCGAATGTATGAGAGTTTTGGCGGGGTTTTGTAGGGTGGAAAAGACAATAAATGATAACTTTTCGAAAAATGCCTCAGATTTTCTTCAAGATACCCAGAACCCACCGGGCGCCTGTTTGCGGTGCGGAGAAGCGCGACAAGTTAAAGGTATGACGGATGAATGAAAACGGCAATTACAAACGGAAACTTACCTTCCATGGAGCCAAGTTCCCATCATATGGCTTCACTGGATGGTTTTAAAAACTAGTTAATGTATAGCAATCACTTTATTCCAACCCAAAAGCCGCTCAATCAAGTGTGTCGAGGGGTTAAAAATGCCGGTTGGGTTTCTCTTCCAAGTCCAACGTTTGTTCCAAGAAACGCACGTGCTCACATGAATGTCTTCACTTATTAAATGCGGAGCACTGTGTCCAACCGTAGTCAGTGACTTACTAAGTTGGATGGGCAATTGTGGAGTAGGTCTGGATGAAGCCTGAAGCCCGAAGGTTCCGACTCCTTCCTCTAACGAGACAAGGGAGAAGACTACTGGCTTTCCAAGCATGTAACAGGCATTTGAACGACAAGAGCCAAGCAACAGGACAAGAAGAGCGAAGAATCCTTCCCCACTTATAAGAGCAGTTCTTTTACCCTTCCGTGTTTCCACAACCAGTGTTCAAGTATTGAGGCGGAGTTAACCTGGTATTCTCCCTAAAGTAAGCCGTCTAAGCCTCAAAAATCTTTGAAAAAAATATGTTGAAAATAGCGAAATAGCTGTCATTTATTCACCAGTCGCTGTATTGTACATTACCCTCATATTGCGGGATTCACTTTCCTTCTGAAATCTCCATCTTACCAGTTACGCCCTATTGTGTACGCGTTTAACGAATTGTGGGATGGTTAGCCGTTTTTGGTAGTGAAATGTGAACTCGAGCGAAAACTTTGACCTGTGAGCTTTTCTTCAGGAGTGCGAGAAGAAGCGTAAAAGACGTGCAGTTCGGACTATATTTAGCTAAATTTACTATAAAGCGTAGCTAAACGGCCGAAAAGGGCAGAAAGATGCCATAGATCGTTGTTGAATGAGAGAGCAGAAAGGAAAGGGCGTTGGAATGGTGACATTCGACGTATGCTGGCATGGATTTTTGGTGTACAGCGTCTTCCCCAGGCGGAGAGATAAGGGAATCAGCTTTTCATTCATCCCCCGCAGTTTTAAGGGACATGTTCTTTTATGCATTGTCGTGGGTTGACAAGTACAGATTTTACTGTCGCAAAACCTATGCGAAAATGTGTCTCGTTTGCCTACGCATCCTTTGACAACTTGAAAAGGACAGCACGTTAAGATTTACGGATGTCGACTACGTGAGCAGTCTTGCGACTAATGTTTTGGCGTGAATAAGATCTGCTTTTTCTTTAAAGCTAAAGGGGGAAGTTATTCAAGAGCCAGACGTGCAAAAAATACGGATGGACACGAGAAGGGAAGTCGAAACCCTCAAGGAAAGAATAAAACGATCCTAGTAAGTCACGTTTAGTTTTGCTGTGATTCATACACCGAAGGGGCAACCCCATAATTGCTATGAACAAGCGACCTGCAAACACGTTTTCTTCGTCTTCAATAGAACGTTAGACAGCTAGTCTACTTCGTTGTATATGTTTATTTAATTATGTTCTTCTTACAATTTGCTACATATTTCAGGCGAATAACAAGGAGCATGACAGTTCTAGTTTAAGAAAGATTATGTAAAACATCACACGGGAAGTTGGGAAGATTTTTGGATCTCGGTGAAGTTCCGGGATAACATACACTTGGGTGAAGACTCGTATAAACCTTTGGCAGGCTTAGTTCATTAACGTTTATCGGAGTGCAGCATCCCGGATTTTTTGGTCAGACCGAGAAATTATCAGCAGGTTTCCGTCCGTGCTTGTAGGTCGTGAGAAAATCTATGCCATGATGTAATAGGCAGTTTGGGATTACGTAGAAACAGGCTGGGAGGTGCGAAGCGTAAATATCACGAAAAGTCTCAAATTGCATAGCCAGCAATGAGATTTTTCGCACGATGGGAAAAGGGAAATCCTGTGGTAGGGTACCAAGGGACATGAAGGGGATTACGGGCTTCCTTTGGTTCTAACTTCACGTGATATTTTGGCATTAAATAGCATATTTGTACCAAACTGCATGGAAAGCTTCGAGCTTGATAATTTGTAATAGTTTCTAAGTGAAGTTTTATTATTATTTATTAATCATAGTTTAATCGTCATTTCTTGGTGCAATTTAAAATAAATTTATTCTGCTGTTTCGACGTGGTTTTGACGCTTGCTGCCATCTTGTAAACGTAATGGAAAGCTCTAATAAATACTCATTGAACTGCACTGGACACAGTAAATTGTACAGCACATTACAAAAATTAACACGGATGACCCACGGACATCTTGACCCTGAAAAATCAGAGCCTCAACAAATACCAAGAAATTTGCTATATTACTGACGTAAAAGTTCTCTACAGCATATCCGGAACAATTTGCCCTCGAAAACTACTTTGTGTAATTACAGTCAAAGCTTTTGGAAGCTTTAGTCTGTTACAGGATTGCCAGACGTTATTAAAAAGGGTGAAATCATTTGTTTTCGATGTCCTTCTTTGAAAAATTCGTTTCTTCATCGGCGAACAAACTCTTGGCTTCTTTCCTTTTTTTCCCAAAAAAGGCAACCAAACCTAGCCAAGTAGACTGTTGATCCGATTGTAAAATAGTAGTTTTCTGAAACGCAGAGAGCGCTTTATGTCCAGTTTCTGGAAAATACACCACAAACAGAACCGGAGCTACATAAATGGTCTTTCACACTAAAGAATTTCGTATGATTAAACAAGATATTTTTTAGAATTCGTATGTACAAAACAGATATAACTGAATAAAAACTATCTTACCTTGCACTACTTGAGGCTTTACGTCATAATTATCCTATTTAACAGCTTCTTTGGCATATTTAAGAAGCTGTTTACATAAAACGTCCATGTCTTAAGTTCCAGATTGCAAACCAGCATCAAGACACGTTGAACTTAGTTTTGGGAGACGAAGGACATGGCTAAGGCAAAGTTGAGAGACATTTAAAAAACTTATAATCTGTTTCGTAAGCTGCGTGAGACCTTTTCGTGTTTTTGTTTTGCTTGCTCTGTAATACAATTTTAAAGTTTTGTGTCACATTCATTTTTTATCCACGCTTCATGTCCATCGAATTTAATTATACTGCTGTGCATTTGATCAAACCATGTTACCCGCCATACCTGAAACCTAGCGGCAGGAGCTTCAAGATTGAACAGGCAAGTTAGAACTGGGTACAAGTTTCAGCTAGCGACAGGGGAGATAAAAGGTGGGTAAATGGAGCAGCTAGTCAGTCATGCTTCAGTCTTAAGACATATGTGATGCCTGGTTGGCAATTCCGCCAGTAATTCTGACGTAGACGTACGTTAGATGTTGCTTCTAGTCCCAAGCCTGGATAAAGGATCAAGGCCAACCTAGAATATTCCTATGAAGCCTGTGGGTAGCGTTTTAGGGTATTCTATTACTTGGACACTTTCCGAGGCATGCTATTGTTTAGTACCTGAAGGCCGGCATTCGGGGAAGTTCAGTACTTACTTTGGTCATAGTCTGAACCTTCCACAAAATTCTACTTGGTTGGTGGGACCATAGACTATGGTGTGCCTTTGGCCCACCCCGAAAGCCTTGGGGTTGGCGTTCGGAGTAATTTCTACGTGTATTCGAGCTTGACGTGAGTACTGGGGAATGTCTTCGTGTCTTGCTAGAATTTCCCAATGATCCTGTTCTTGCGATTTAAAAACTAAAGTGTGGGTTCATAGCGGTTAGTGTGAGGGGTGGGCGTCTATGTTTTCCCACTTCCAGTTTTCTGAAAGCCTGATATGGTGATTGGGGAAATAGTCGAACGAGCTTGGCTTGCATTTCACATTTAAATGCTGCTAGAATGTCATTTACGAGAGCTCAGGAAGCCGCGTTCGAGTTCGGTTGTAATTCCGCCAGTTACTTCATGACGTTTGTTTGAAGTTGTTGCCATTCCCAAGCCTGGGTAAAGGAGGAGGGCTTAAAAGTGATCAAGTGTACTTTCAAAATCGTACTTAGTATCAGTAACAGATCTCTGTAAAAAAAATAATATCGTGTTCTTTATTCTGATGTTACATTACAGTTTTTCTGGACTACTGCAACTTGCAACTTTCAAACCTCGATTTGGTGTTTGCAGCAGGGCCTAAAATAGTGGTAAAAAGATACTACACACTAATGGCAAATGTTACAACCCACCATTCATTGCTTTATCACTATTTTTCAAACAATCGGAAAAAAATCGGGCGAAATATGACCAGCAGGAAAAATGAATGGTATAGGAAAAGGCAATTACAACTTGTATTCTTGCATGGGCTACCAACAGGGCCGGATTATAATAGAGGCTAAGTAGGCTGCAGCCTAGGGGCCCGTGGTGTGGCGGGGCCCGTCAAAAAAGTACTCTTTCTCAGCAACACACATTCATTAATAGCCGTGGATACGTCAGCCTAGGGGCCCGTAAAGACTTAATCCGGCCCTGGCTACCAAGCAGATAACAAGAAACACATAAGACTACATAATATCACAACAAGTATCACTCGCTGACAAACCCGTAGGGAAAATATGCCATTGTTTAATTTGCCTAATAAGACAAATATGAGCATCGGTAAATAAACTCATGACAGCTTCTAGGGTAAAGCCGGATGTTTGACAGGCCTAAAAAGCGCGACTCCATAGCGACTCGCTACTTGTTTTCTTTGAACACATTTCTGACCCTTTACGGATTGTCGGGTTGCCGTGGCAAGAAATAAACCTGAAATCTATTTTGACGACACGACCATTCCTTGCTGCATTTTTTGCAGCCATTCCGTCTAGAACTGTATTCTAAAAAAGGACGGGATTTTACCTGGTTTCATTGGGGTTGGGAGGGAGCTGTGGAGCGAATTCTTTTCCCTGTGTGAGCCTTCAGTCGTGAAAGTCGGGCATAGTTGTCGTGTCGTAATGTAGGGACGAATGATTTGGCTGTCTGCATCCGCCTTAACAACGTTAGTGACTAAGCATCGAAAATTTAACCACGTTCCTCAACCGATGAACTAACTGGAAGCTTTGTTTCCAGTTTCTTTGTCACGTAGTTTCGAAGACATCCACAACTATAATACTGTCGAAAAATACATTATAAAGAAGAACCTGCTTGACGAAATACTAGATTAGAACAGAAAGTCAAACGGGGATAGAAAGACCAGACCCGACTGCACGAAATGACTAATTAGCGAAATTGAAGATTACTGTACAAATTCAGCAAATTAATGTACAAAACAGCTAACCCCTTTACAGGGATTCACTCACTCATAAACATTTTATGTGCGTTTAAAATTAGTCTGTATCGCCGCACCTTTATTTCACGGTTTTTATTTCGTTTTCCAAAGACGATGATTTTGCTAGACAATGTTCTGTTGGGACAAACTAATGTATTATAGTTTTAAATCATGGAGTTTCAGGACACTCGCAAACACCGGTTGCAGACGTGGATTAGTAAGGTAGAAGCACCGTTCACGCTGAGCTTCTGGTAAATCACGTCTTAATATTATTTGGTCATGCAAACTGGAAAGTCATAGTTTTCCTTTCCTAACGCAGCGACAGCTGACCCTTACTACGTACTAGGCCATCGATTTCGCAACAATTACAACTATCATTCCACTGAAACTTACGAGGAAACTTTTAAGAAAGTTGCTACTGGAACAAATGCTTTAGCACTGATAAAACAAGCAAAAGCTCACATATTTGACTAGTTAATGATTTTGAGCCTACTTTAATCACATTTTAGAACGAATACATACCAATGCCCTAAGGTAATCCTTTTCGATAGAGACCGTGCTTGCAGGCCCATGATGGCAAACCAGCCAGGAAGATATATAAATTCCACTCTTAAGCTATAAAAAAGAAAGCCCCTACGCACTGGTCATTAACGACCGGTTCGGTGATTAAGTTTATCTGATAGTTTTCATAAAACTGATATAACTTTGTTTTAAGATTAATAGGATATAATGTCTTGTAGAAGGAGGCATTAGTTATCTTACACAATGAAATACAGTGGCAGCGGGTTGCCGTGTTTCCGAGAGAACTGCCATTTACCCGTCAAAAATTTTACTGTCAACGTCATGTTGACTTCGACCCACCTAAAATCCGCTTTTGTTATTTTGCGAATCGGAGTAGTAACAAATATAATAGCACACATATGTGTATTGGTCCACGGGAAGATTTCGTACTTTTGTCACTAACCGTGAAGTTGACCAAGAACTTGAGAGTTGACGAAGAAGTTGACCATGGGAGAAAAATCTTTACACGAAAATCCCCAACAACTGTCGAATGCTGCACGAAAAGTAATCATAGAATAAGTAGTTGCGCAAATAGAAGAGAACACACACGTTTTACATATTGTACGGATCCTTAAATTGCGTCAATTAATTTTAGTGAAACGCGAATGAAGAATCTTCATTCGCGTTTTACTTGAATCAAAGAATACAGTATCATTTGAGATGCTACACACTTTCCAAAAGTTACTGCACAAACTGTGAACTACACACTTTCGTAAAAGCTACTATACACTTTCTAAAAGTTACTACACAATGTGTGTGTTACTACACACTATTTTAGGCCCTGGTTTGCAGCTGCAACAATCTTCCGTCGTTTGAAGTTTTCAAGCCCTATACTACAATTCGTCATCAGCCATTGTAACATACAACCTTCGAAGCCAGTCGACGTACACTAAATGTTCATAAGAAAAAAAGACCCAATGGGAAAGTAGGTACATTGCGCAGGGTTGGGAACTTTCACGGCAAAAGCTGCCCTAGCTCACTGCCTCACAGATAAGCCTGACCTTACACAATTAGCAAAGCTCACCATTGGGAATTCTGACATTGAAAGGAAAGGCTAATGTCATTTGAAACCCCTGTCCCCGCAGTTTTTTGTGAACAGTACTTTACAGTTCCCTGCTGCAGGAATTTTCCGTCGTTCTGAAACTCATCAGATCCAGTACTGCCACCTGACGTTAGTAATCGCAACTTGGAGCCTTGGAGCACATGTTGGCGTGTGCAGCAATAGCAATTTCCACCTCTTTGGGTCTCCAGCAAAGGATTTTACATTAGCATATGCTGTAGCCGATTTTTTAAAATAGGTTATTTCAGCAATAATCTTTTCGTAGTTAGCGTAGACACTTAATAAACCTCTATAAATGTATGACCAGGAATTTGACTGATTAACTATAAACTAGGAGATTTCCATATGACCTTAAAACTGATTTACCAACGAAAATTTGTAGCGTGCAAAAGTGACAAGCCTATGCAGTAATCAATGCATCTCATGTGTCGCAATTTGTGATACTGTTAACTTCCTAAAAACTTCTACATAATTTTCATGCAATATAAAAATGTGTTCACAAAGTTCAAATTTTATAGTAAACGGTACGTGTAGACAATTCATGTAGCGGCCTACTCAAGAACTTTTTATATTCATAATTGTTTTCCAACAAATAGGCTAACAACATCATTTGTATTTTTTAAATAATTTTATACACTAACATAATTGAAAGTAAAGTAATTTTTGTTCGGAGCATCTCCTACTGATTACGTTTCTGTCATTCGTTAGTGTGCGAGAAGATGTAACCGGTAGAGCCTAACAGCGTGGGGTGGGGGGCAGCGGGTTTTCTCCGTTTCGTTGAGGCTTAAAGCAGGGCTAAAACATAAAAATTTCTGTCGATTCATCGATCGGTGAAAATTTATTTTTTAACATTCAATTCCGATAAATTAAAATCTAATTTGATTTATGTTTTTCTTTTGGAGAAACTATTTTTATAAAGTTTTTAAGCGTCGAAGCAGGGAGAAAACCGCGACAGTTTTCCGTGATACTCAAATTTTGTAGTACTATAAGCTTTGAAGCTAATGTCGCTCTGAGGCTTTACGGGCCAAGCACAGCTCCTGACATTTCCCGTCAGTTCCTGACTGGCACAGCTAATAACTTCTTGAAAAAGAATTCACTTGAGTTTTCTTTTGTTGTTTATGGTGTAACATACAAGATATGTAAAATAAGCTCCAAGAATATTTTAGTAATAATCTTTAATAAACAATGATTTTAGTGAACAAAAGACCATTTTGGGCTTTCTAGAATTTGTTTTTACGTATGGTGGTTCTTTTCGGTTTGATTTGCCCGCCAATGTAGTTTATTGTTTCGTAAAACTGGCAGCGCTGGTTTGACGTTTTCGCTTTCCCAGGTTCCAGGGGACACTTTTCTTTCTTGAAATAAATTGAAAAGAAAGTTATATTGCATTCACCGACTGGTAAGTAAACCGTAGGAAGAAATCTTCAGCTATCTAATTTTGTTTCTTTACCTTTTCTGCAGGCTGCAAGTCTCACTTGGTAGTTTTTTGTTGCTACACATATTGTTCGTTCCCTGTGCGTCATGGCTGCCATGAAGCTACGTTCTGGTGCAAACAACACCCTACAAAACAGCCGAGTTACTGTTCGTCCAGCTCCTACTGGTACGCGGCTAATTACCTATAAGTTTAATGAACAGATTAATGCCAAGCCTACCATTGTACTCAAGAACTATCCGTCCTCTGTTTACAACCAGAGGGGCATAAAACGCTCCTCCGAAAGTGGCGACGATGATTCGGCTTACATTAGCCACTCGCCCACCAGCGAAGATTTTGAATCCGCGTACTCTGGCCAATCCATGTCTAAGAATGCCATCTTAGCGCGGGAAAATCGTCTAAAAAAGAAACGCTATATCAACTCCTTGGAAAGCACTGTCGAAGCCACCAAGGAAGAAAACGCCCAGATGAAAGCGAAAATCAAAGACAAAGATTCCATGATCGCTGCGCTAGAAAACGAGGTGTTCTACCTCAAAAGCGTCCTAGCCAATGTCGGGGAAGTATCAAAACTACTCCGAGTTCTCCGGGTCAATGGTAATGTTTTATCCACATCCTTAAAATTACCCACAAAGACCCCATCAGCTACAGTCAACTCTCAAATTGGTACGCGTCCTGTTAAGAAACTCAGGTTAGAACCGAAGCCCGTACCAATGGAAGCTAAACCAAGTAAAGATGGCAAAAATGACGCATTATTGCCCATACTTGACACCCTTTTTCTAGAAACGCTCGTCCCTGACCAGGAACCGAACTGGTTGTCTCATCCGTTTTCGGAAACGTACGACATGGATCATCCATCACTTGATTTGCTGCAAGAATTCAACCACACCGATCTAGACAGATTAGAAGATTCGACAGATACTGCCGAAGAATCGATGCCAGCCTTACCCTTTGATGACGCGCTGCCTAAAGCTGGGATATGCTTGCACGTTTGCAATAGCCGCGTTTCGCTGGAGTTCTGTGCTTCCTGCAGCCAGAATGCGCGCAACTCGTGGGACGCCCAAGATAATCAAGATCCACGTTGACTGTTTGCATCACTAACAGGGTCGGTAGCTGCAGTTCATTGCAGTCGAATCCCGCAGTTTCGTAACATTATTGTTATTGCTATATTTTAATTTTTCAGTGTTTCCTTCTTTCCTGCGTAAAGCGAAGTTTCTGGCCTTCGACGCGACTGGCGATGTGCTGGGAGTTTGATAATCGCACTAAAATGTAGGTTTCCATTGTACAGCTCTCATATATGTATTGTTAACCCCCTTTGCCCCAATTTCATACCTGCCATGCTAGAATATGTTAGAATAAGCGTTTGTGTTGAATTGGATTCACGGATATGCTTTTACTTTGCAGTATCACGCCGAGGGCCCCCGCGAATTATTCCTCGGGGAATTTGAAGGCAATCTACAGATTATGTTAGACGGTGGAGTATATAAGAAATGGTCTGTGCCTTTATATATAGTTTTTTTTTTTTTTTTTTTTTTCTTGTAGGAAGTTAGGTGTAGCCAGGTCAAATTGAATTTCTTGTGAATTTTGACTCAACTAGCTTAGTTAGCTTTCGCAGTACGTTGGCTTTGCAAGTTATAAAAGAACTATTAATGGCAGAAAAGTTTTTCTCTTTTTCAGGTTTCTTTCCAGGCATCGTGGATGAATCGGAACCCACGCCGTTTCTTATTCTACTTATGCGAGCTAGTAGAGTTTAATGGGTAGTGTTTTCGGTATATTTTTGTATAACATTGTAATGTAATTGGATTCTAGCATGGCAGGAATTTTATGTTATTGTTAATGTGGTGTAATAAACTGGTTGTTGATGATTTCCTGCGTTTTCTGGACGAAGGGTTGAAAGTTTAAAAAATTAGTCGTTATTACACGCTGGGACCGCTTTAATGAAAATATCAAAGTGCGGCGTTACGTTACTGAGGTGTAGGGGAATTGCATGTTTTACGATTCAGGCAATTCCACAGAAACAGCTCAATATGATTTTTTTTATATATAGTAAAGTTCTGTCCTGTAATATGAGATAAAGTCTTTGATATACTTCCACCATCTTCGTAGCAACTTATGCAAACCTAGTGTGATTTTGAACTCTCCAGGAAAAAGCAAGTTTTTTTAAAAAAAATAGGCTCTTGTGTGAACCGAAACTCTTTTTACTTAGCGTCTTGGAGAATATAGACTGCAAATCCGTCAGTTGACATGATACCCGGAGAAATTCGGGAAATTTTCGTACTTGATAACTCAATCACAAATTTTCGTTGAGGAAATTTTCTTATGCGAAGGAACATATTCTACAATTCTAAATATTAAATTAACAACGGGGCAAGTTTTCAAATTACTCTTTTCGCAGGATTTGAGATGGTTTTAAATAATACGATTAGTTCTTTTATAAATAATTTTCTCTAATTTGCAGTAGGTATTACGTATTAGGACTTTACGTCTGCAAACTTATGAATGAATATTTAAAAATTTGAAAAATCGCCTGAAAGCCTTCAACGTGATTTCCTTATCCCTCAGTTAAGTATACTGTAATCTACAGTCACTAAGTCTATGAAGTGAGCAAAGTCATTGTCAGTAAGCGTCGTTTTTTCTGCGTCATGATAATACTTCGAATTGGAAAAGTGTTTGTCATGTGCAAAAATTTCCGTACGGGACCGGCGCAGGTCGCAATCCTATCTAACTTGAATTTCGCGCCTGGCGCTACATAGCGTGATAAATAGGTAATAAGATTTTCAGCAGATGGTATCTAAGTCAAACTTGTCTAGCTCTTGTGCTCGCTTTGCTGTACTTCCTTTCGTTTGGAGTGCATTTAAATTGTACCCCGTTGATGCTTAACGTAAGGCGTGACTTAAGGAATTTAAATAAGAAAACTATAAGTGCAGAATGTTAAATGAAATTACTTCCCTTTTGCTTGATATTGAAGGTACTACCACATCAATTAGTTTCGTAAAAGTATGTACCCTTGATTTTTATTTTTATTTGAATTTAATCATGTTATTATTTATTTGTTAGGATGTTTTATTTCCATACGCGAGAACAGCATTAGAAACATACCTCCATCAACATTGGGGAGAACCAGAATTAGACGATGATATTGAACTCCTCAAGAAACAAGTACGTAGCTACGAAACAAGTACGTAGCTACCTTGCACCTAAACTGTAAATTTTTGGTTTCACCATAGGTACAACAAGATATTGAAGCCGGTACAGAAGGCGTTCCCGTCATTCTTTCAGACGAACATGTCGATGATATTGTTCAGAGTATTATCACAAATGTACAATGGCAAATGGACTTGGATAGGAAGACAACCGCGTTGAAGCAATTGCAAGGCCATATTTGGAGAGACGGATACAAAACTGGTGCACTAAAGGGACAGTAAGTTAATACACATTTCATGCTAAAACTTTTTTATTAATCACTGTCTTGTCATTTAGTCTCTATCCTGATGTCTTGCCAGCATTACGGCAGTTTGTAGCGCAAGGGAAGAAAGTCTACATTTATTCGTCGGGAAGTGTCGAAGCTCAAAAACTCCTTTTCGGCTATTCCATTGACGGAGATATTTTGCCAGTAAACCTACATCCTTTACTACGTTGCATGTGTTAGAAAATGTTATTTTTTTCTAGTGTTTTAATGACAATAATTTGTAATTTCAAGTTACTGTCCGGACACTTTGATACTAAAGTTGGTCCCAAGACGGAATCCACTAGCTACGAGAAGATTGCGTCACAAATTAGTGTACCTGTCGAGAAAATTTTATTTTTAACGGATATTCCAAACGGTACGCATGTTCCAGAACTTCATAATCTGTAATTAATGAGAAAATTTTGTTATTTTGTGTATTCAGAAGCTCGCGCAGCTCGCACAGCCAACCTGAAAACACGTTTAGTAATTAGGGAAGGTAATGCTCCCTTAACTGCCGAAGATGTAAGTAATTTCAAACCAATACGATCGTTTGCCGATTTATAATACGTTCGTTGTATGTAACACGGCATAATACATGATTGCCTTGGCTTGGACTAGACCAGTAACAGTACATGAAAAACTTATGTTCTGTAGTAGTGTACAACGTCCAAAGGCAGTCAAAATTTACCTTTTACAAAATATACAACATTTAGTGCCCCGCACATATGGGGGCTTGAGCTTTCCATATAATGTATCTATCCTTTGTTATAGCCAGAAGACATCTTAGGTTATTTCAGACCAAACTCAATAACAATATATATAAAAAGTGGACAACAACTATCACGTGCCCACTAACATGTGCATTAAACTGTCAAAATCATCTTCTTTCCGTCCAAAGTTCGAATGACTCCAGTCATTGGGGAAGGATTTGATGACTTCGTCAGCACTGATTGGCGTTAACTTCCAACTCGGGAAAGACATGTCTAGCTCCTGAGCTAAGTCTCCGTGTAGCACCGAGTTGGATTCCGTTGTCATCGCTGCCGTGTGGGACTGGAAACTCGTGTCCGTGTCATAATCGCTGAAAACAGGATCAAAGTCCGAGGACGTGGACAAACTCAGCACCGAACTCCAGTTAATCTCTTTGCTTTCCGCACCAAGGCCGGAATCCTCGTCCGAACACCCACTACTGGCTATGGAAGAGTTTCTGGAGACGTGTTCGTAACTGGTGACCTGAGTGTCCCAAGATTCTTTGTAGGACTGGTAGCTCTCCGTGTGACAGTAATTGGCGGGATTGGCCGTTAGCTGTGACGGATAATGGCATGAGCTAATGTCGTTCAGATTTACGTGCACCCCATCCCTTTCCATCTCGTCCTCTATGTGCCGCAAGGTATTGCAGATGAGCACGGACCGGTGTAAACTCGGGTCAGGGAATTGTCGGTACCGGTTAAGTTTCACCATCGACAGGCTGAGGACTGACAGTCGCTGATGCCGGTAGCATGGCCAACTTCGGGACCAATCCCATTTGGTGTATGTAGAAGTCCAGCCGCATTTGCTACAGGTTTTCGCACTGTTCTCGGTATTGGTTTGCCGCCAAGTCCGACTGCCCAGTTCCAAATAGGATTTGCCATTCTCTTCCCGACGAATGTTTTGACTATAGGACGAGTAACGGCAAGGGTTGTCGGGTTCATTGGGTCGCTGGTGATGGTGATGTCGCGCATTATGATGGTGGCTACCTATTCGGTAGTGGTCATAGTCACCGTTGTAATTTCTGGAGTTGTTATTGTTTGCGTAAAAATTTTCTCTAGGCATGGGTTGGGCCAAAGGACGTGGGCTGCTGCATACTCGCTCATAACTTGATCCTTGGTCCAGAGTATAAGGAGGTACTGGAGTCAACGTCGTATAGCTGGCTTTATAAGTAGCACCATAATTACTGTTTTGCGCGGCGCACGCGGTGATATCGGCTGGCTGATAGTAATTGCCCGAGCAATTAGTCGTTTTGTTGTTCACCCATTCAATCGGTTCGTAACCGGCGCTCACACCATTTTCAGGATTCTCAATCCCCACCCGAACAAGACAAGGTTGTTTAGCAAAACGGTGCTCAGTTTCCTCATCTACGCCCTCCAGAGCTCGTTTGCCTGACGTTGCTTGAAGACCCATAATAGGTGCAGCCTACAATAAAAAAAAAATCGGACATTAGTTTAGTGCTACCCGTCATCATTTACTAAACATCCAACTCTCCCAATACTAATAACTTAAACTCAGTTCTTCCCAAAAAGTGACACGTCATAAATTTATTTCACGGATATTTTCTTTTGAGTACGTAGCACGAATTTGAGTAAATAAAAAACGAGTTAACGCCTGTGACCTTGCACACCTATCAGTACCAGTATTGTACGGATGTTTCTAACAAGTAAATTGGACTTTTCCCAAAAAATACAAGTACTGCATTCTGAAATAGTGTAGATTTTCCCGTATCACCGTTGAGGATTGACTACACTGAAACTAATAACCTGCTACATATTTTGCAAAAAGAGGATAAATTTCATTGTTACCAATTTTTGCCTCATTGTTTCAGTAATCTGAGTACTATTGCATGATTGTCGAGATTTTTCTCGCGTTAAACTTTAATACAAGGCAAATGGGGGTGTGCGAGGTTTGTACGAGGGGAAAAAGCGCTTTTCTTTCATGGGAGAGAGGCAGCCCAAATTGAGCTAAGGGGGGGGAGGGAAGAAACAAGCCTTTGGAGAGCGCAAGGGGGTAGGAAGCAGAAGAAAGCGAGGGATAGAAAATTGTATTCGCTAAGGGCTGTGAGAGAAGCAGTGTTGGGTAGGAGCGGAGGGGCAAAGAGAAGCAGAGAGACAGCAAAGGGCCAGACCCAGCGTTTGCGTAGGTTGCGACGCTGGCGACGGTCGCCTTGCCCGAGCTGGTTCGATCGACGTCTGACGTCATTTCCCGACGAACAAACAAGTCGTTGGCCCATTGGCGCACTCTTTCTTGCGCTTCAAGTTTTCCGGGGCGGGTGAATCATATAAAATGAATATCTCTCATCTTCTCTGATACGTCCGAAGACATTATTTTCTTTTGTCTCCATCTCTTGCACACACGCATAATTTTACGAAAGCCTTCCTTTTTCTTTCCTTTTTTCGCATCTCGAGTCTTTTTTTATTTAAACGCAAGAAAAGCAACGCTATTACACGACAAGGCATTTAAGTACTAAGAATAAGTTAAAAAAGCTCGGAGCGAAAAGACCGAAGAAAAAATTACTCGCTTTTTTACGAAGACCTTTGCGCGCTCATTGCGACGGTTTTTCAAGCGTTCCGCGCTTGTTACGGGCGTAGCAGCGTTGCTTAGGTCGTGAGCTGTGGTATTTGCCTGAGGACGTAGCTTCTAGCTTCGCCTGGCTCTCGCACCACTGGCTTCACCGCGGTTTTTCTACCTGCAGGTGAATGTATACCGCCCACCTTTTTCTTATCTTTCAAACCCTCTAGTTTTTCCAGGTAGAGGGTCCCAGGTAGACAGGATGCAAATGGGACAACCGTGGCTTTACCTGGGAAGATGGGGAGTGAGGATTAGGGGGACTGCATAGCATAGCAAGTCCTGTCTTGTTGCTCTCTCTTTCTTGCTTGCCCTCTACCACCACTAACAGCAGACCCTTTTCCTCAAGCTTTTTCTACCTATGCGCGTGCATGGAAATGATAAAGAGGGGAGGCCAGGTAAGAGGACAAGAGCCTTGAATTTCGAGCCAACGGCGCTGGGGGAAACCACTGAGGGATTGCGAAGGGACTTGTTTCCCATAGTTTGAAGAAAAGGAGGACTGGTTCTTCGAGCCGAGTGCTGGCTTAAAAGCACTGTCTTGCTTTCCAAGAAATATTCGCGTAACCTAAGCTCAAAATTTTTCGGACAAGTTTCCTCCAACCTGACCATGCAATCTTACGTCCCTTCAATCTTACCCTCCTTCACAGAAATGAGACTCTAAGAAAAGAGAGAAATCGTTGGGACTGCAGCTTCTATGAGCAAATAAATGGTCCGTAACTGATTTAAAGGGTTTATGCAGTGTTTATGATTGCCCAAGAAGAGTGTAAAAATTAGTACCTGGGGGCACACGCGAAAAGAGGGAAAAAGTGGGCGGATGTGTCAATATATGGAGTACATGGTGTTGCGTATATAGCGAGTTCAAGTTTCCTTTACGGGACACAGGAAAATTAAGTGTTCACTTCATTGATAGACACGGAAGCCGCTACTAGAAAAAGGAGTATCAGTATCGCGAAGATAAACAAGGGGGAATCCTGCTGCGGTGGTTGCATTTTTTTATGAGGCAACACACCAACCCGACCTCTTTTATATTATGCGGCCCTAAACAAGCGTGACACGGGTAGTAATGGAATAATTGACTCGTTCTTTCAATTACCTGTCATAGTGCCAGTTGTTAAAATCCCGCCAAAGTAAGTTACAACTTATGCAAGTATCGTGCAATGAAACACAGTTGTATTATTCATGACTGGTAAGATAATAAGAGGCTTCCCCCAATGTGACTGTTTCATTGTTTTACGCTCACTAGTGTTTGTAACCCTCTTTTGTAACGGGCAGTATATTAGCCTCGAATTATGCGAGTTAAAACAAAGAAAACGATCGATGAAGTAACAAAATCACCAAGTGGCATTCCTAACACCACCGAAAGGTGTAACGAGTGACAGCATTGGTGGCATGGACTTTTCACGGCTCCGTGTTAGTTTCTTTCCACGGAAAAAGTTGTGTTCTTCCTTTTCCGTAAGCGTTTTCCCTTATGCGTGAGCTTAGTCTTTTTGGACATTCATTACGAAACTTGCTACTTCTACTCTGAATTTATCCACGTATATGTTAATGATTTCCATATTTCAATAAAACATTTGCCCGAATATACGAATCATCAAAAGGCGAACGCGTAGAATGAAACTTTAGCGACAAAATTACTCCTACTTCAGAATGAATTCCCTTTCTAATTCATAAGCAAATATATTCTTAACGATTTTCAGATTTTTTGGTAGCTTTCTATCTCAACGTCGCTGTAACAAAAAATGACTAAAACTACGGGCAAATTTAGAGAAGAGACTGAAGTAAGGTAAATGCTCGGCAAATCGAACGCGGGACAAATAATCACGAGTTGCATCAACGGTAGTTTTGGTCGTTTACATAAACGGCTGCCAAGACGCCACCGGTTGGTTCTAATTCTAAGCTAGTGTTAGTGCCCATAGTGGAGCACCAGCACCACAGAAGAGCTCGGTTCTTTCCCATAGCGTTTCCCCCCTTTGCGTTAGCATGCTTTGCTACAGCTGGCAGTCTGCCTACGCTTTGCTAGTCATCCGAGGGGCTATTGTACTTGGGGGATTGGGAACTTGGGGTCCTAGCTTCGGTTGCTTTTAAAGGGATAGAATAAAAGTGCATGTTTCCGGCGTTGCTATAGCTACCAGGGAGGCGGCGTCTTTTCCAAACTGTCCGGCATGACTTTAAGCGCGCCTCATATGTCACATGTCAGCGCGAAGTTTGTCAACATTACGTACCGTAATTTTCTTACGCCTTTCGGGCGACGAGAATGTTATTTCACTGATGAGTTTTTTTCTCTTTAAAAATTCTCTTGTAAACAATGGAATAATGTAAGATAAAATCAAGCTTAAGTTTTTCACTAAGACTGTGTACTTCACTAAGAATATAATATATATTCACTATATTTTCGAAGTATTTAAATGTAAGGTTTCAATACCGAAAATTAACCTAGAAAAAATTGTGCTAAAACGAATGTCAAGAACTAAAGTTTCTAGCATTGAAGTCGTGCAGTCACAGCAAAGGATATTTACCTGAACAGTTTGCTTCATGATGCGTCAACCTATTAAATAAGGTCCGACATATTCGGACTTGTTTCACTTTAAGCTTTAAATTGAAGTATTTGTGTTCCTTTTCAACGTTAGTCGAAGACTTGATTCTTCCGTACAGGCTGAGTAACACCACACGAAGGTTTCGGTTCACGATGTTTGTTGTAACAGTCTTAGGACTCACAGTACGTAACACTGCAACTGAACTTGATGTTCCACTCCAAGTCTTCCGAGATGCAAAGTTTGTGATGATTGAAGATTTGAAACTTGCGACACGTTTGACGAACGCGGGCGCCGCACGCGGAGGTGGAGTTCGCCACGCTTTTAGTACAAGGGGTTGATAGGCGGTGCGGTCACCTCAACAGACGACGTGCGATTTTCCCAGCTGACGGACGTTCTCGTTTTGCTGGTGCTATGGGCTATGCTTCGTGTCTGTATGGCATCGACTGAGTACTGGCCCTGGCCAAAATACCTCAGTGGCACCGGAGCTGTGTGTGCCGTCACTATCCAACCAGCCAACAGTCCCTTCGTTCCTTCTTACACACTCTCCTTCCCTCTCATTTCCCAACCCAGCATAGAGCGACGACTACGGCTTGGAAAGCCCCGCAGCCCCGACAACAAGCGCTGTAGCCAAATAGCAGCGACTAGCTGTGCCCGTTTGCCCCCTTTCTATATTCTTCCCCGCTTTGGGTAAAAGAGTCCCCTCCTCTTTCCCTCCCACCAGACCCATCCCCTCCTCCCACTCCACTCCGGATCCAAGCCATGACTTGGGAGCGACCCTAAACCGCCTCTCTTGCAACTGTCCTCCCCCTACCGCCTGTTATATTCCCTTCTCGTCTCTTTCCAGTTTTCCTTCTCTGTATCCCCACGTTCCCGTCATGACTTGGGTATTATACCGAACCCGCTCTGGGGATACAGCATAGTATAGTAGCAAGTCCGGGGGGCCACCATGATAACTGGCCTTGGCAACGTTGTTCAGCATTGCTGTATATACTCCAAATGAGAAGAAAACTCGCTTCGCCTCGTAGACCTCTAGAGCCCAGACGAGTGACGAGCGCTTGATAAGGATTCGGGTTCGTACGACTAAACTTGAGAAAAATCGAAGGCAAGCGAACGAAATAAGGATGTGTTATACGAAAGCCTAGCATTGCTGAACCCACGAATTTTACGTCAGTATTATTGTAAAAAGACGATTTTTGTCAGACAAGGAATGATGTTTTAGGAATTAGTAATATTCAGTTTTAGTTTCGTCGTTCGCATCCTATTGCGTAGCGTTGAGTAAGCTTATGTGAACCGTATTTACGTGGCGCTGTGGTCAATAGTAGCGTATTGTACAGTACCGCGAAGAAGCGCATCGAATGTCCACAGCCCATTGTTGAACTGAAGCGTAGCTGCCAACCAACTCTTTGCGGATATAGCGAAACGCGGGATTTCGATTATTACGTCTTGAGTTTCCATACCGTTAGTCATTGCATACCGGAAGCCTTTCTTTCTCGAGAAACTCGTCGCTGCGACTTGGCGAAGTTTCTCACTCCTCGAATTCCCCTTCGCTACCACGGCTCTTTCGTTCGTCGCTCTACGCCGCTCCCTCATGTTTTCAGTCGAAGAGTCTCGGGGAAAACGCGTAGTGTGAACGGACTAAATTAGATTCTTACTGCTAGCGCCGGCGAGTTCCCATTTTTCGGCGTTGTCAACTCAGAACACCAGACATGGGTAGACAGCAAAGGGAACCAGCTTTCCTCTTTTCGTTCGTTCTTATTTCGACCGCTATGCCTTTCCCGCTTCAACGAACGAAAACCCCTCCCCGTGCCGCTTTTCTTCTACCACCCATTCCCCAGACCGCCCTTCGCCTGTAATTTGGACCCGCCGGGTCGCACGGCGCATATCACGAAATGCGGGTAGATAAAGTGTAGGGAAGAAAAGGAGGAAAAGAGAGAGCTGGGCCCCAAACCGGGCTCTGCCAGGCAAAAGCGATGGACAACAGCCAGGGAGGGAAGGAAAGAGGGGAGAAGGAGGGGGAAAAGGGGGACGACAGGGAGAAGCGTAGCCTGGGAAAAGTCTGCTTGCTTCGTCGGCCCGGGCAACTAACAACTTCGAGTTGGCAAGCAGGCAACGGGAAAGGAATCCGAATTCAATATGAAAATATCTCGTACAGACTGACGCATTGCATGTGTGCTTTCGACTCGGTGAGAAACACGGGAAGCTCTACGGTTTGACTTGAATCGAAGCAATGAACGAACCCATGCATAGTTAGCGTTTTGGTTCGCGGCTCCATACCTGTTAATACGGGAGCATTTGGCGCTCCATTTAAAAGTCATGCGTCTTACCTTCTTTTTCTTTTGTTCTTTCCACGAACTCAGAATTTGAGTCAAGTTTCCCGTCTACTTTACCTAACGTTATTGTACTCCTACAGCACAGAAATCTATCTACATTTAAGGTAATGCTCTTTTAAGCATTACTCGTATAAATTATCTGAATTGTCATTGATATAATATATTTATATATGTTGTAGTGACTGTTAGCCGTAATTTCGCGCATATGAGATTCAGTTAGCATTTTACGTCTTCGTTTCTTGTCACCTGGTTGTAAACTGGAGCTTGCTTTCATGACGACACTCTAACGTCAGCTTCTTGGTTCACTTAGAAAAAAAAGGACTACCACAACAAACTGTCGTATTCAGTACAACTCGGATATAAGAGAACAACACGTATAGAACACCTTTACGACATCTATGTAAAGCATCGCATATGTGGGGAAAGGATGTACTCTAACGACCGTATTGGATTGATAAGGGACACATTTATAAGAGGAGAACCAGTAGTACGAGAAAACCAATAGCAATAGAACTAACAACAGTAGTACGAGATTACCACACAGTACAACGTAAACATGTGTACCTTATACGCGGATGTAACGACAAGTTGTACAGTGAGGATTCTACTCACACCCATATCAGACAGTATATAAGGAAAAACTTGAACGAGAATTACTTATTTGTGAACCCCCTTTTATCCGCACACCGCTTACAGTTTTTAACCGCATATTCTTACGTCAAATGTTAACTTTCTTTAAAATTTGGTCAGAATAGAAGAAACAAGAGCTGTAATTTGCAAAAAGTAATGACAATTACTAATTACTGACCCATCAAATATAATTAACGAAATCTGCTAAGCAAAATTATCAACTAAAAATACGTTTTTGTTTATGTCCTTTTTACGGAATTATAATTGTTAGTTTATAAAGCCTTCAGATTAACCAGTTTTTCTGTAAACCAATGTAGTACCCATTCGTGTTCTTGGTGGATATAAGTGAGACTACTGTATTCGTGGAATTCTAGCATAACTTTTCAATCCGGGGTCCATTTTAGCATGGTGAATTCCGAATAGCGAATAGGCAAATTTACTGGAAAGCTATTATGAATGTAACAAGGGAAATACTCTGAAGTGTTTCTAAGATTTTAGGTATTTTTCGTCTTGGTTCGAATATGGTATTAATTTCTCCTTAAATTAGGTTATTGATCTAACTAGATAATTGCAAGGCGTATTACGTTTTGCAAGTGAAGAAATCGTAAAAGTTTAGGAATTTATAACAAAAAGACAATGCGCCACTTTTGACGAGGATCTTAATCGCAGTATCAAGAATATAATCTTATCGAGCCTTTTTGAATACCCGCGTGATAGCCTCTGCACAAGGGAACAACGCGCTGCTTTCTTTCGTTGGCGACGTTGTGTGACTTAAGACAATATCACATGGAAATCTATGACGTATTCGGATATCCAGCTACCGGTGGACCTCTACCAAACACCTGCAGCAGGAAGTACTGCTATGCTTGAGCTGTTAGGCAAGCTACCAAAACATTGACATTTCGTTCGTAGCGAGTGCACTTGCTCTTTACCAGGATCATACTTGTTGCATTCGCTAGGCGGTTCTGCAAGAGTGTTTTGCTAAGCGGTTCTACACCGGCATTGCAAATGTACTTTCTTGTAATGCTGAAAAAATCAATACAAAATTATTTGCAAAATAATGTTTTAAACTTGCTGGATACATTTCGTTCTGCCACGTTGCATCTCTGCAGGCCATTGCTCTGAGCATATAACGGGGCATGCTTCTAGCATGACTCCCAGGTAAATCAGAAGACTGATTAGATAATCCAGAAATCTTGAGACGGAATGCTTAGAAAAGTCTGCAGATATGCTTTATGTTCACCTTGCGAATAATTTTGCACAAATTGTAAATTACCGTGGTTTTATTTTACATTATTTTGCAAAACTCATCCACAGTACGCGTTCAAGTCCTACTTATTTTATAGGCCCAGAGAACTGAACAGGAGCTGAAATCATAACTACTGCGACGACTATTGTCCCACTTGTTGCGGTAAGTACGCAATTTCGCTGATCTTATCGATACTGGTTGCTTCATCGCTGTTCATGTATTGACCAAATAGTGTCTTATTTGTCTTTTCTGTTATTTTTGATTTTTACGCGAAAATATTAATACTCCAAGAGCGTTTTAATTATTCGTACTACGTCCACAAACCTCTTGCTAATCAAAAGAATATTAAAACCTAACGTTTGTTTTAGCGATTAGGGAGGCTACGGAAGTTTTTCGTGAAAAGCTCCTGGGCGCCTACTACTGTCGAGATCGATGACTAGTCGATACTCATCGCAATGTTATTTACAATTAAAAGACAATAGTAAAACTCTGTCTAGTCTTTTTTATGTGTGTGCAGTCTTCCCAGTCTTTCTAGGTTGCCTCACTCTGTAGTTAGATAGGTTTACTTTATTAAGGATTGCATTTCATTATTCAAGGAGGTACAGTACGCAACCCGGGTTTCGTTTCACGTGCCAATCGCGCTCGTTTGAACTGTTCGTGGTTCTGATAACCCGCGCTTAACTTGAAAGATTTTGGCGCTCTCATAGTAAGATTTTAAATATCCCCCCCCCCTCCCTTTTGCTAACAGAATTTAGGATGACAGCAGCGCTTTCGTTGTAACGCTCAATGCGCTGGAGCTCGAAAAGGGGCTCTTTCGCTTCGCCTTGGGGCCATTGAAACAGGAAAATCGGCCGCTGGCCTCGGCCAAGCCGCGTTTTTCGGTCTCATTCCTCTTGCTAAGCTCTCTTGTGTTCTCTCTTTCCTCGATGTATTCGTCTGCCTCATCCTGGCGCAGTTGCTCTCTCTACCCGACTCCCTCCCTTGTTCATGGCCCTCTACCCTCGTGCCTGTTTGTAATGTCTCCCATCCCCTTTTCGCTGGGGGCCGGAGCCTATGTATAAGCCAACCTGCGGCGCCCTCATGCTCTACTCCCAAGGCTGATGTGATGGGGCTGCCAGCTTACTTCAAGTCGGGGTTTCTACTCACCATGCCTCTTCTCTCTTTTCCCTTCACGTCAACTTATTCGATTCTACCGCTTTCTGCGTTCTATCTAGCAAAGGAACTGGTCCCTTCTTCGTGCCTGCATATCCTCTTTCCTTCCCTTGTTCCCATCGTAACCTCGTCCCCTGGAACCACCATACCGCATCACGCGTTCTCTTCGTCGACTTTTCCATGGGAGACTGGCGCCAGGTCCAACTACGCTCAAGCTAACAACTCAAAAAGTAAAAGCGCACTTTTTCCAAACTGCGCTGCAATGAAGGTTTATAACACCACAACATCTTCAAGAAATACAAAATATCCTTAACTTTTGAAAGCTTCGACACTTGCTGAATTTTTACCAAGAGCTTTTTTTTACTATAAATTTCCTATAAAATATAAAGTAAAAAGTGAATTGTATATTTATTTCTTGTAAGTCATGATGAAACGAATATAAAAACCTACCCTTGAGATACGAATTGTTAAGTAATCATGTTAAAAGTAAATGTTATATCGGAAAAAGCTGCGGACACTTAAAAAGTCTTCACTTAAATTACGCGCGATTTTGCAACATCGGGTGACTCGGATGACTGGGTCCCATTAGGGTGAAGTTCACATTTGTTCAGTACAGTATCTTATGGCAACATCAGTGTTACGCGGCCTTCCTCTCGAACTTCAGAATTTGACGTTGCCAAGTATTTATCCTAGAAACCCAAGGCCCACATGGCGTGCCTTTCTACAGCACTCCCTCTTCCGCTCGTCTGACTCAGACCTCGATTTCGACTGCATACTCGACGGGTCTCTTGGTTCCCTTATTCTTTCCCTTGTTCTTTGTTCGGGGAATCGAAAACTCGTAGCCTTAGTTCGGAAAAACCTATGCATGTAGCCCGATGCACCATTAACGAACGAAATCTAGTTATCAGAATAAATTTGCGCGCGGTTTGCGAATCAGAATATGTAGACGTTACTCCTGGCAGCTTATGCTGAATATGCTTACGGTTAGCAGCTGTACAGTTTCTTTGCATAGTTAGCAGTTTTCGAGGAATCTGCAAAAAGGCGGGGGTAGGAGGGATTGAAGTTCATCAACATCCTCCAAGGCCTTCGTAGCAATTAATAAATACTTTTTTTAGTGAAAACAACAGCAGTCGTGGCCGAGTGGTTAAGGCGTCTGACTAGAAATCAGATTCCCTCTGGGAGCGTAGGTTCGAATCCTACCGACTGCGAAATTTTTCCCTCTATCAACACTGAAATTTCGCAGACAGTGTTACAGCTTACTCGGCAATAATTTTAAACCTACGTTAAAAAACTAAGGAATAAATACTAATATACAAATATTCCGCCCAAAGTTTTTTTTGTCTAGTTTTCGTTGATTTTGCGAAGCTACGACCATTTAGGAATTTTCCGTCCTGAACTGAAGGAACATTTTCGTGTTATACTACGCTGTCCGTAAGCTCAGTTTCACTGTTTGCTCCCGAAAGAGTCTTTTTGGAACGAAAAAAATTTCTGCCACCGGGTCGCGTAACATTTCAATTCTTTAAATGAAACGTCTCTAAATAAAATAGGAGAAGAATCTTTTGTGCTCCGTATAACTCGTATATAACCGAAATGAATGTAAAGTAGAACCAGTTAATGATGCTTTTGTTTTGGAGAGTTAACTGTACAAGTAAGGAACGAATTAAGAGAAAAGCGATTGTTCGTGTGGAAAATTGCCTTATACTCGTAAGTAAACACGTGTAGACTGTACCCGTTTGTTATAGGTTGTGCGGCAAAAAATCTGCCAACATTACTGTTATACTTTTTAAAAATTCGTTTACTTAACAATGTGTACAGTGCAGCTGTGTTGCAGCTGCAGAATTTTCAAGGCAATTTACATTTCGCCAAGTAAGTCTTCTAACCAATCCGCTTCGACTGGCACACTGATGCAGCTGGTTACCGCAACTTGATTCGTAATTCTGAAGACGGTTGGTTGAGGTGTCAGATTTTCCGTAGAAATAAGAAGAGGTGAGCTCGGCGCTTCAGATTCGATATTGGCAAGACGGAGTAACGAGTCTACTTCGAAGTCGTCTACTTCCACTGACGACAAAGTAGGACACCTAGGCCTAGTCTCGGTAAACGCGTGGTCGGTCCCATTGGACTCCTCGAATGAAAGCAATTCATCCAAGCTATTCAAATGCATTGCAGGAATAACGGTATCAGAACATTTTGGTACATCCGCGTAAGTTAATAAGCTTAACACTTTGGCGTTTAGTTCTTCCAAATTTGCATTGGTTGAGACACATTTCGGTACCGGTTCCTCTTCTTCGGAAGTATAGCTATCGCTCTCCAAAGCTTCTTGCAATTGCTCTTCGTCGCTGAGACTCTTATATCTATCCCAATTGCTAACAATTTTTCTTCTTGCATAACGCGACGAGTAGTTTTCCGTTTCTTCCACCGTACCTGGCTCATCACCAGCATTTTCAGCCTTTCTTTCCAGTGGTATCCCACCCAGTTCCTTATAGTCACCTTCCGGGACCGGTACAATTTTCGTCTCCGGTTCTAGCTTTGCAGCAGCAGCAATTTGTTTCTGCGTTTTAGTGTTAAGTGGTCGGTCCTTTCCACGATTATCTTCGCTTTCGGATTCGCTGCTACTCGCATCATGTTTGGTCGTGCCTTTTTTCCGCCGTTTCTTTGTCGTTGACTTTGGCTGCGTCGTCAGCGAATTGCGATCGTGATGTGGTTTGGACTTCACAGATTTTTCATTCCTTTTCCCTTGACGAGCTTTAGGTAGATTTCCTGGCCCGAGTTTCACTCCTATGTAAAATAAATAGTTATATTAACACTATCTGGGGTATTGCACGTACAACGTTCGCTAAGGACACTTTCTACCGGGAGATGGGAATGCCTGGACCTGCTTACCTGAGCCCGGCTTTATCGTTCGGTGACCAGCGGACCGTTTTACGCAAGTCCAGGTAGATGGACCGCAATTATTAACAGTCCCATTCCCGCAAGAGGACGCCTGTTGATTTACTGGCAAATTCTTGACAGGCTTAGCGTAACAGTGGAATTGAACAGTACTGTAAAAAATATACAAACCTGATTCTACTTCAGCCATGCTATTGGATCTGAACGCTTGAAGATCACGAATTCACGAAACAAACACTAATGTAATGCAATGCAAACGTTGTTAATTATTGAACAGCGAATTGGACATCAGAACTGTAAACAACGTGTTCTTCATGTTCATAGCCTCGAAAGGTAAGTTGCACGAAGATAACATTAAAAGAATTAAAAAAGCTTAAAAATTCTTCTATTTACACTAGAGAAGTAATTATTAAAGTAAAATGCATAAAGAAGTAGTGGGCGCAGAATTGGGTTTTGCCGAAGAGGCTGAACCGTGGCGTATGCAAAGCAGACATTTTCCAAGTAAAATTGGCGGTTTTCCTGCATGGCTAGACTTGCAAAACCTTCCGAAGCCCGAGGAACTGGCGTGTGGTGTTTGCAAGCAACCTTGTGCTTTCTTAGCACAGATCTATGCGCCCGATGACGACGAAGAAAAAGAAACTGCCAAAGAATCCTGTTTCCATAGAAGTGTATACCTTTTCGTTTGCAAGAACGGCGAGTGCTGCCAGAAAAATTCTTCGATAAACTTCATAGTCTTTCGCTGCCAATTACCCCAAAGCAATCCTTATTATCCGGCAGAAGATCCTGTGGACGAACCTGCGTGGAGAGTTGACATCGATGTCAAGAAATACGTTAAAATCTGCGCGATTTGTGGTTGCTTAGGCCCCAAACAATGCGGTGGATGCAAGAAAGAGAATTACTGCAGTCGCGAACATCAACTTTTGCACTGGAAAAGTCACAAGATTACGTGTAAAGAAGGTATATAATAAATGTTTAACACTAATTTATTGAGATTTTTTGGTTAAATTATTAACATCGACGTTTGTTAACATTTCAGGCAACAGTTCAAGTCAATCCTTCAAAAACACTTTTAACCTACCGGAATACGAGATCGTTATAGAGAATGAAAAGATAGAAATTGAAGCGGACGAAACAATGGCGGAGGTAAGGAATATTAAAGAGTACGAGGCGCTTGTAGCTGAAGGAAAAGCGGGAACTTTCCAAGGTATCAATCACTGGAGTGGTCTTCGTTAGATTAACGTAATTTTAATTACAGGCGATTCGTCCGTTGATGAAGAGTTGAGTAAGATGGCAGTAAAGGGGGACAAGGCGTTCCTGAAGTTTAAAGAAAGGACAAGGTTGTTCCCAAACCAAGTACTTCGCTATGACAAGAATAACCCTTTGTGGGTATCGGCAAGCCATCAGCCTACCGATGAGGACATTCCGTGTTGCGAATTATGTGGGGCGAAACGTCAGTTCGAATTTCAGGTAATTCAAATTCAGGATTTTCAACTTCAACGGATTAAATAATGAGGTTAAATATGGCCTGCAGATTATGCCGCAGGCGTTGAATTACCTCTCCCTAGACAATGTAGGTGCAAGTGTGGATTGGGGCACATTGGCAGTTTTCACGTGTGTCGCTAATTGTGATTCGGGAAGTGCGTATAAAAGGGAATTTTTATGGAAACAAGATTTTGATGACGAGGTAGCCCAGTCAGCTGAATAAAAAGTGAACATGAAACGATTTTAGTCTTTTTGAATTCGCATTTGTGGAAAAGATATGCCAACTGCCCGCCGGTTTGAGCGAGGCCTCAAAACCATGGATTTTGTTTGCGCCGAAAGTTGGCTTGCGACGTTAAGCGAAGCATTGTAAACTCCAAAAGTCTCGGAAGCTGCATTGTGTTTTGTAGTTCGAAAATGAAGAAGCTTTCTTTTGAAAAAAAAAGACAACTTATCTAACGAACGATGAAGCACCAGATAAAATTAGTATGGGGTTTACTACATAAAGGTCTGCAATTCACGAAGGACGTGTTCTCGCGTAATTGACAAGATGATTGGTACTATTAGATGTATTGCTCTGCATCCATCATTACCAGGTTTGCACTAGCTTACTCTATATGACATTTAGGTTCAAAATTTTCTAGAGGAAATATTGACATGTGTATCCTTCGTGCAAGCCGAGGGTCAAAGGTCTTACGTGCACACCGTTGGTTAAGTGCACGATGAGCAAAACGTTCCAGTGTACTTTTTTAAGTTGACAACATTTTTTTTAGTTCCATAGTTCTTTAACCGGATAAGTTTCCTCACTAGCGAAGATGGTATTGTACGCTACGAAATCAGTGTAGCACAATAATGGCTGTTTAATGCAGTATCCTTCAGACTCGAACTTTGAGTTTTCATCCTTTACAGAATTTTTTGGAAATAACTCACATGCTACGAGTTGTTTATGCACATTAGACTTTTGTATCGGCAAAGGTCCCAAAAAAATTCCGTAATATTCTTTTCTCGATATTAGCAGTATCTTGAGTTATTGAACTTTTTTGTTTGCTTAAATTCATAGATTAACTATTAAGTATTGTAATTAGTCTCTTACTGTTTTAAAAGCCGTATGAAAGCTTTTCTCACATCCTCACGAATGTAGGGAAACTCGCTCAACGAAGTAAGCATTGTCCTTCTGTTTTTGAAACATGCATTGAATTACGCAGACTTTTTGCCTCGGAGAACTAACAAATTTGTTTGCATGAGATAATGCACGGGTTCTCGAATTTCTTATCAACCCTTTTTAAAAGATATACATTAAAAAAAGCAACAAAAAAACAAGAATGGGAACTGAAACATGAGTTAAGTTCGTAAGGACTTGTTGGTCACCCTACACTTAAGTTGGCCTTACACATTTACTCTCTTGTAGAGCAGGTTCAAAAGACAATCGATTTAAACAAAATTGCCAATCAGGACGAGTTTTGGGAACCTACATGGATTTTGATTGGCTAAAACCTCCACGTACCCTGAAATGACCTACAAATTTTCCATGTCAAAGCCTCCTTATGTGATAAGATTGAGTAGCAACCGCTATTTTAAGGTTACCGCGAGAACGTGTTTGCTAGCCTGGGATAAAAAGATCCGCCTCTTTGATCTGACGTAACCAATGAAATAACGTTAAAGTGGTCTTGACCTCCTTTATGACGCAGTTGGTAAACAGAAACTTTGCAGTCGAGATAGCAAAAGTTTTTTTTTTCTCATTTGGCATTTGTTTCGGTTCGTGTGACGCAGTGCGTCCAGGCCTTGATGCACAATAGTTGCACTGATTGTTACTGTCGAAGGGCTACAACGACTGCCAGTTCGAAGTTAGAACTCATTTAAGCTTTTCGTGACCAAATTCGAGTTTGCAAGGTAGGTGGATCATGCAATGTAACTAGTTATTACTGATTTTCTTTATAACACACTTGCTATGTAGATGGTCGACAGTGTCTATAGGACGCGTTCTTTGGGCACAGCTGCTGAAGGTATCCCTGATCAATATGCTGACGGAAAAGCGGCGAAAATCTGGGAAATATATATCGGCGATAAGAAATTCCGGACGGATAATTACAAGAACTTTTTGGTGGGATTGTTACGAAGCAAAAATTGCGTAACTATCTTGGATCTTGCCTGTGGCACTGGGTATACCCTTTTAAAAAAAACACCCTTTTAAAAAAATAAGTACCGACATATCCTTTTAAAAAAATAACACAACATAAGGAAAAAATACAGAAAATAATAAAAAAAAAATGGAAAAAAAACTGTACCTATAATTTTTTATTTTAGCGTTGATTCGGTAATGCTAGTCGAAGAAGGTTTCAAGGTAACCTCGATAGACGCTTCTGATAAAATGCTGAAGTACGCTCTTAAAACGCGATGGAATCGAAGGAAAGAGGAAGCATTCGACCAATGGGGTAATTGAACGATTTCCGTGCTTAAATGTTTTCTTTCTAATTAATTTTTGCGACGAATTTTCCAGTTATCGAAGAGGCAAACTGGTTAACGTTAACAGAAGACTTGAAAGATATTATCGGAACAGGATTCGACGCTGTTATTTGCCTTGGCAATTCCTTTGCTCATTTGCCAGATTTTCGTGGTGATCTCCGTAATCAGAAGTACAGAAAAATCGGGTTTAAAACAGTCCGTAGGATTTGGTATACTTACTCTTAATTTTGATCACAGAACTGCTGTACGAAATTTTGCGAAATGCGTGAAACCTGGTGGCCTCTTGCTCATCGATCATCGAAATTACGATTATATAATTGATAGGGGTATGACCCCAGCTAAGAACATTTATTATAGCGTAAGCATATGTGTTATGGATAAATAACCAGTGCCAGGAAATTAAAAAGTACTAGTTGATTGTTTTGAATATGCAAAATTTTTAGAGCCAACATATCTTGGACATCAAGACTTCCGTATTATTTGTGAGTGGGAAAGCGAATATGGTAACGATGGATTACGTGATGGACGTAAAATGCTTAGGGGAAGATGTAGATGAGCAGCAAGGGTATTAAAATTTTAATAATTTTTTAAAGATTTCTTAATAAGCAAAATACTTTAGACACTTCCGTCTGTCATATTATCCTCACCGGCTTGATGAGTTTACGGGAATTCTGCTCGAAGCTTTTGGTCACAAGTGCAAGCATACAATATATGGCGATTTCAAGTCTTTGGAAGAAATGCCTGAACCTGCCTTTTACATTCACCTGGTCGAAAAAGACGAGTCTTAAATCTCAAGTCAAATCTGTTCTATGCCCAACTGGCCTGTTCGCCAAAGGTTTAATTTTGGTGGACTTATTGGCAATGCATTTTTGGGCTGTATTTTTCCTTTTGTCACGGAAGGGAGCTGGTTAAATAAATTTGGGTTATAACGTGATATGAAGAATTCATATTAAATTCCAATTGAGTTAATAATTATGGTAGTTTTTCCCAGATTCAGAAACTCGCATCACAGATGTAGTATTTCTGCAATCATTACTTATTAGAAACGCGAAAAACCGCTTAATTGTATATTTTCTTTCAAACAGCTTCGCTTATCTGAGAAGGTTCAGTTTCGGTTTTTTCATATAAGCAACAAGCCATAATTTTCTGCGTAGACTTCCTGGATAACATAAATGAAGACAAATAAAGTGCATTTTACGCTTTTATTTCTTTATGTGGATACTGTTGTGTTCAACATGTTCAATTTTGTTTATTTCTATCAATACATCACTCTTTTTCCTACATTCTGATTAGGAAACTCCCTATCTGACGCATTAAGGATTACGAGTAAAGTGTCTTTCCTACGCTTAGCGAGACGAATGACGCCAAAGCCGTCAGTTTAAAAATCAATAAAACGCATTCAGTTTTGATTTTTCTGTGGAAACTCATAACGGAGTAAGTTCTAGATAGTAACGGGACAAGCATCGTGTGAATAATTTGTATTGCAGACATGTGCAAGAACACATACGACCGCAGTCGCATACTCTTTTTTCTAAACATATTAAATACATAAACGTCTCCTGTAAAGATTTCACCAAATCTGTTAACGAAAAAAAAACAGCGGAAGAAAAAAAAAGAAGCTTGAAATCGAAGAAGGTGCTTTTCTCTTGTAAAGGGAAGTGAAGATTACTCTATGCGACGAAATCTTCGCTTAGTGTGAACGGTGCTTGGGCAGCTTACACTACCATCTCAAGCGCCTAGTAAAAAGTACGCTGGAGTTTCTTTCCGTCCTCCGCTTGTAGTTCGTATGCGGGTGCTCGGTATGCGGGTGCTCCGTATACGGGTTGTGCTCGGTAGTCTCCTCCGTATATAGGGAAGCCTCTGTAGCCTCTGTAGCCTCCGTAGCCTCCCCGAAAAGTTCTCACAGTGCCATGATGTCTCTCGGAGACAAGTCGTTCAGGGTCTTCCGTGGGGTACCGGCTTTCACCGAAACCAAATGCATCGCGCTCAGCATCCCACCTTGAATCTGGAAGAGTTGCAGCTGTAGCAATGACTAAGGCGGCCAGTATAAGGAGCTTCATGTTGAATTGGTAGCTTATTCTTCCAGTCTTCACACAGTGGACTTCTTGGTCTGAGGCTGGAAGCACACTGAGTTAAAATTTCGCTTTCTGGTCCAGCTTTTATATGGAACCTCTTCCGTTTCTGTTAACTTTGCAATGTTAAGCTCCATGTTTGTAGCCGATCACGGTTTGGTTGAATGGTTCCAGCTACAAAGCATTTGAGCGTAACTGTATGGAGACCTATTGACCCAATCGAGTCATTCCCAAGAACGTTGTTCCGTTCATAATACATCAGGCAAATAATTAAATGAGCACGTACAGCTATTCAGAAATTGACAGCAAAGCCACGTATATTTAGATATATACTTGTTTTACGCGGTGCAAAAAGACTACTTGTCACAAAACTGCTTTTCCGCATAACACGAACCAGTTATCTCTTTCTGAACAATTAATCCAAATCACTAAACATATAACCCGTTGCATTACTTCTGAAAACCTGTTCACATTCCGCGGCTATAAGTCTATCCTAACCAACTGCAATTGGTTGCTAATTCATGTGTGATAGACTACATGTATCACACATGCTGAATTCCAAACGCTCTTTTTCTCTTTGTGAATTCTTCGACTGTCGTACGCGTCCTAACCACTTTCATTATGCCTAAAAGTGAAAATTGGCGGAAACCTCGCAGATTAAAACGTACGAATTAATAACCCACGTAGACTAAGACACCCAAAAGAAAAATGGGCCTATTTTTGCTGTCTTAGATCATTTTGATAACATATTCCCTGTAGAATCATTTAGTCACATCTTTTACGGAAGTACGGATGTCAATGATCCTATTTAAAACTGCAATAAAAAGGCTCCTGTAATGCCGGGGAAAAAGCAACCGGACGAGTGTTACAACAAAGATGAGTCTATAAACAAATGCAACGTCAGAGCTTGTATCGAAACTATAAGTGTTGCTTACAGAAGGCTGCGTTGCCTGCATAAATGGCTACTCCTTGCTGAAGGATACGCGAGGGAAACCGGAGAAGACGGGCGGCGCGTTGTGGGGAGTGATGCAGGATGTAGCCAAAGTTTCCGGATTGATAACAACTCCCTATTGCCCCAATACTTCAGAAAAATATCTCAGCTTGAGCTAAGTGCAGTTTTCCTTTACAGCTTTCTTGACGCTACACACATAATGGCTGAAGAAATCCATCGAATTCCCCTTCAAGCTTACGTGGAACGCAAAACCAAAAGTGTATGGATATCGCTAACTCTTTTCTACAACAAAGTAATCCAAACTATATTTTTATTTTCTTTCCCAGAGGTTCGTGCCTATCTGGCGAAGATGGTACTGCGTGCTCAACGGCAGACTTCTCCTCTTTTACAAATGCCAAACCGATTATCACGACGTGTCGACATTTCACGATGTGATAGATATGGAACTCGTGTACGATGTTACGGAGGCCCATGGAGTGGAACACGGCATCAACATATCTTCACATACCGGTCAGGTACTTCTTCGATTTCGCAAAGCATCCTCTTGCCAAATCTGGCTGCGTAGCTTGGAAGCTGCAAGAGTACTCAAAGACACTTCAGAAAATCCCCAAAAGCGGTTCTCGAGGCAACGTTCACGCGAGCACAATATCAAATCGTACAGAGATTCCCTTACGGATGGTATTCCACCTCCTGCGGTATAATTACACTAATGAGACATTATAACATAATCAAATTAATTAGTTCCTAATCTTTAGAAAGGGCAACCTGAGGATGTCCCATCCTTAAAGACCGGACCACGATATTCCACACTGGATGGAAGATTATCCAAACTCTACGAGCCGATTGAAGAGGAACAAGACTTGCCTTCCGCTGATTCCGCAACTAATGATGTTTTCGTTGCAACAAGGTAAGCTTTTAGGAACATTCTTGCACATAACAAAAGGAACTATCAAATATAGTGTTAAGCTACAGTGCAGCTAATGATATTTTGGGCGAATAACACAAGAGGCAGTTAAAACAGTATTACGACACATCGTTCGATGTTTTAGAATAACTTTATGACAACAATGTATAGAAGAGTTAAATCTAGTGGAAAATGAAGATAGTTTGTCGAAATATTGCTGTGTAAATTTGCAAAGTAGAACTAAAGTTTCATTGTTCATTTAAAGACGATTTAACAACCGAGCTTCGGTGTGTTCTAAATTATTTAAGCAAATTTTTAAAGAACACAATAACAATCAAACGATTAGTTTTTGAATTGCTTCAGGCCTAGTTTTCCATGCTATAAGCCTCCTCTCATGTGCAAAAGAACCTTGATAGCTTTGAAAAATAAAAACTCTCATTGCTTAACGAATTACAATATTAAGTAAAAAGAAGACGAAAGCTAATGGCCCTATATAGAATATATGCGAACTACATGACATTGATCTACATAAAAAAGTTCAACTGTAACAGCTTTGGAATAAGTTATCCAAATGCCGTCTACTAGCCTAATACCGTCAATCGCCATATCTCGGAACAGAAGCTGTCACTTCAGGTGGAACTTTCTTAATGTGATCTAGCTGTCCTGAAAGTCAAACACTCCAGAAATCGTGGCCTTTTTTCATTTGTTTAAAAGCTATGCGCAGCCAACGTTAAGGGATATGCGCCTTAGATGGTTAGAGGGCTAGTTTTGAAAGCTTCTAGTTTAAAAGTAACAACTCTGTCCAGCTATAACTTTAGCAATTTGGAATTTCCTTTTCTAAAAAATCGTTTGCACGAAAATTCATGCAGCATACCTATGTCTATGAATTACTAGATAATTCTAAAGTTATAGAAGCCTTGGGCTTAATGGCGTCTACCAAGGATATGCTAAAAGTCGATCTATTCCTAACACGTGAGTAAGAACCTGAGAGGTCACTTGTGTTGTACTTGTACCGTGCATCTGAGAATGAGTGGTCAGGCAGTAAATTTAATTAAAATTCCAGGACAGCTGTTTCAAAGGCTTGTACGTGTTTGCTGCATTAAATAAACAGTATACATTTGTTCAGTTACAACCTATAAGCCTTTTGATTCCCTTTAATGTTCATGATTTCTAAGGCGGCTTTCGAGCAGGCATTTTTCGGATAGCGTTTTTGACCTCTTGCCGAATATATTCGAACATAAAATTCGAACATATACTGAAGCTAAATCGTATTAAGCTACGGATTATGATTAACCAATATGTGCAAAAGGGTGTTGCAGCATTTTGATTGATAGGTCTAGAGCTAGGTTTACGTGATACTCAAGCTTTTGTAGACGGCAATTGGACACCTCACTCCAGTGCTTCTCAAAAGTGGGAAAATTACCCACAATTGGATAAACGCCGCTTGGATTTCGAGAACGGAGTCCATCTGAAGAAAACTTTAAATTAAAGTTTCTTATAAATAATTTACGAGGAGATTTTATTCCGAAAGAAATGAAATGCTAAAATAAGTTTTCCTGTCTACACATTTAGTGGTGTGTACTGTAAGTTTGTGATAGTGACATGTTACCTAAGCGAGATTTGAGGAAATTACGTATTTAAACGGTCCAGGCTCTTTCACCAAAACTGCTCAACATTTTAATATCAATTTTTGAAAGTAAAGTTAAATGTAAAAGCTTTTTATAGAGATCTTGGTAAATATATAACAAGCGAGCAAATGTTTTTAGCGAAAGATTTTTCGAAAATTAATTTAAAGTGTATGTCCCTGTGCTACCCTGCGTTGTGAGTTAGGGAATAAGGAGTAGACCCAGGATGGTTTTGACGATAAATGTCTATTTAGATGCTGACTTGGCAGGCAGACTACCACTGCTTTGTATAGCAAAAAAAGAGCCAAATATATAGTAGGACAGTTTAGTATTGAAACAATAGGATAAACAATCAAGAAATACGGACCACAGGTCAGAACAATGATCTGGATAAAGACTAATTGTGGATCAAAAGGCCAGAATGATGATCTAAGTTCAATGACAAAGGGCCAAACAATGACCTAAGGAGTTGATACAAAGGGTCACTTGTTTTCGTCACGACAGTGTATATACAGACAGCTTTTAACTAATGTCTTGTCTGAAACGTAAGCTATATCTGGCATTAGTTCTGGAATAATTGTCTGAGTTTAGACAATTTCCAGAGTCTGTCACTCCATCACTAATTAAAAATTTCCGTTTCTGTTCTTCTTAAAAAATACCTTTAGAACGGCTCTACCGAACTTCAAATCCCACAGAGGCTTAAATGTGAGGTTTTTCTAATATGTATATTTAATGAATTGATTCAACATTGTCGACAATCTGTACAAGATGTTATAATAAAAAATTCTACTGTCGAAAACTTATGAGGAAATGTTGAATATTTTTTGAAAATCATTTAGCGTGTGATTCCTTTATCGTTCGCTTAAGTAAGCAACATTCTTAAACGTGATTCGTATTTTATTATTTTCATTTTGAAAAAAATTTGTGTTGAGTAATGAAGGCTTTCTGACACGATTCTGGGTAATGAACTAAAACTATTGAGAAGTACTGCCTTACTCTATATAATGTAGATCTCGGTATTTTTCACGGAATATTCGAGCGAGGATGAAATGTGTCCCTACTCTTGCCTTGTAGTTAGCATAGTTTGCGTTTGCTCAATTTAATTTTATTTTCTTTGCCAAATACTCTGCAATTCAAATCGATGAGATTTACTTTATTTAGGTCACTGGATCGAACCAGCAAAATACGCAAAATGGCCAACTTGAGCTACGCCAGCCTGACCAACTTCATGCAATTCGGAAGGGGGTCTTCAAACGATATTTTGGCCTCTGATAAACCGGAACATAAGCCCCGTGCCTCCCAAACCAATCTCAGTCCACCACCGCAGCGAAGCCCTCGCTCAACTCGTCCCAACTTGCCCACCAACGCTAGCGTTAACCGCTATCTTGCCGTCGCCAACGAGGATACCACTACAAGCGTTCCGAACGAGTCAGATGCCCCAGCAGAGCCAATACCTCAAGCTCCTCAAACTTCAACAGCGCTACCCGCAAATAATGTACCCGACGTGGTTCGACAAACCTCTTCAGAAAGCGTAGAAAATAAACCAAAAAAGGCACCTCGACGTAAATCGAGTTTAAATTTGATCAAAAGTTTCTTTAGAATAGGTAAGAAAGACCATCCCCTTGAGCCAACATCGCACCAAGTACCGAAAACGACCTCTGCCATGACAAAACCCGAAACTGCGAAAATAACCGACGTGAAGCCTACCATTACCTTAAAACAAGCTTCTACCGAATGCGTAAATCCTCCAGAAACGGCCAACGAACCGAGTGCTACCAAAGAGTCCGTTAAACTTTGGGTGGAATCGGCACGAGATGGCGTACCTTCGGCTTCCTGTTACAGCGCCCCGCCCAATTTACCCGCGTGGCGCTTTTCTGGTAAGCTAGACCCTTCTTTGAGCGAAATACGGCCTCTGAGTTTATACCAGCCTTCGGATAACACACCACCCCAACTCCCGGTAAAATCGAACGCACCGAGAATGCGTCCACGGTCTCCTCCTCATGACACACCCCGTTCAACCCCAGTTTCGACCGAATCTAACTCGTCTACCGGAGAAGTGGAAACTTCCAATACTACACAGGTTGTTGAAAACTTCGAAGAAACTGTCTTAACTTCAGAATATGCTGGTCGGAGCTTGGACGATGACATGAACGTAAACATCCGAGATAATGCGACCGTTCAGCCTGACCCTGACGCGGAATGGATTGACCCAACTTCACCGACCGGAAATGAGGTTGAAACTGTATCGAGCAACGAATGGGACAATTCTATAGGTATTGACTCGGGGTTGATTGAGCCACTGCTGGCTGAAGAAAGCGAGTCCACGAATTCAAACAGTGGATCTATCGTCAAGGCCGAGTCCGAAATTTCAGCCAAGGTTGTCGAAGTTATTCTAGGTAAGTGTAAGTCGTTTACTAAGTATCAGCGTGCGCTAAACTCGTAGCTAGCTTTTATTGAAAAGCTCTGATACGATTAGTAAAACTAGTTTGTCCAATTTACATTAAAAATATTTTAGCTGTAGTCGAATGTAGAGTAGTACTCTGCCTTGGCCGGACATTTTAGCGGCATTTTTTGGCATTACGCTTTAAACTTTATGATCAAGTTTAACATGTGCAATCTTGGTTTATTTAGGTGATGGAGAAAAGCTGGAACCTTTTCCAGTCTTGAAACGAAGAAATAGTGACTACGACATTCCTCGGCCGCATCCAGTGGCCCTGCTCCGTAAACAAGCTGAGAAACAACAAGAAAACGACGTCGTGTTACAAGCGACACGTTTCTTGGAGACAGAGTGCCTTGAACTGGTGCGTCAACCTGTGCAGAGCCCCAGTCAAGAGATTCAGCCAGATTCGCATGAGAATTCTGATGACTTGCGTGTCAACCAGGATGAATCTATTGGCTCTCAGGAGATAATCGAAGACTTCACCAGTGACCTGCCCCGAAATTCGAGCCAAGAAATGCGGGCAGTATTGGTGCGGAGTGACAGCAAGGTTTGCGAGCTTGTACGTCATTTCGATCGTAGCAACAGTAAAGAAGAAAAGGTAAGCGAACACAAACGATCACAGTCTAAAGAAAATGCAGAGAAACGGATGAGTTTTGCTGCCACGACTGTCCTGCTCGTCGAAGAAGAAACTGCCACTGATCTCCCACCTCTTTCGCCTTGAAAATAACCGACAGTTCTTTTATGTTCGTGGTTCAAATTTTCAGCTTCTATGTTTCATTGCCCGACAGCGTTAAATACCCAAAACTGCGCGAACGGAATTATGTTCGTATGCAACTGTAGTAATCTTATAAATTTTAAAGTTTTTGTTACCCATTTTTGAAAACTCTACGCAAGTTTTCTCTGATAGAACTAATTTAACTTTATTTGTGCGCCGAAATTCAATTTCGTTTCTCGACTTTTCATTTCATAATATCCTCAATATCGCAACCGTATCTCGATCCCCAACTATTCAATAAAACTTCAGTCATCCGAAACTTTTACGACAAACCATCCAAACTTCTCACATTAATGCCAGGGCCGTACCCAGGATTTTGTTTCGAAGGGGGGCATGCAGTTTTTTGGACACTTTGTAATTTGCCTATGCATACTATCGTAAAGTTATAATTTCGAGTAGGAAGGGGGTAAACGAAAAAAAAAAAACTCGGTACGGGAGTGATGATTGCTAAAACTCTTTTGGGCTTTTTCACACTGATTTTTGACGACTGATGCTAAATAAAGCCAAACTACATAAAACTCCTATATCCAACCGCATCTATTTTTCTAACTTACCCGAATACCCGTATATATTTGACGACATAAAGGAAACCGATTTTACTTTCGGCTGTCTAAACTGGATTAAGTAGAAAAAAAAAATAAAAAAATGCATAAATGCATACTGCATAGAGTAGAATCTCCTTCTACACGAACCTTCTAGGAACAGAGAAACCTGTCTGGTATATATCCCGTGTTTTCCTAAACAATGTCTGTTAATCAGAACCATTTAAATCGTCGGTTAAAACCGACAGTTCGTTACTTGCGGGTTTTTTAAAACGAGATTCTACTGTATTTTGTATGCATTCCGGCAACTTCTTGCTGTATTTTTAAATCGTCATGATTTCTTTTGGACCATCTACTTCGGACAATTGGGTTTTGCTATCCTTTTTAAAACTTTTTTTCGAAATGAAAAATTCAGAAATTCCGTGTGGATTCAAACAAAATTTTTAATGCTTCATTCGTTTCCGTACACCCATTGCTTCTTCTGTGTCGTCATCGTCTCCGGCTTTTTTCTTGCCCTTTCCTTTCCCTTTTCTATTCGTCTTTTCCTCCAGTTCGCGAAGTTCCTAAAACCAGAAATGTAATTAAGGGGCCGATTCCATGTTTCGCTCTCTTTACAAAGATATACGTACCAATTTGGCTAGTCGCTGTGCTTCGTTGACTCGATCTTGTAATGCCATGACCTCTGACTCTTCAGTAGGGTACAACGGTAATTGCTTGCCTAATAAATGTTCAATGCGCTGGTACAACTCGACGTCGTACTGAGTAACGAATGTTACAGCACGACCAGATCTAGATGGTTGAAAATACATTAGAAATTCTCAATTGTAAAGTTAAGGCACGACCAACCTCCCAGCACGCGCAGTACGACCCACTCGATGGATATAATCTTTGCTGTGAGTGGGTATGTCGTAATTAATGACAACGTCAACGTGAGGAATATCTAAGCCTCTGGAAGCTACGTCAGTCGCAAGAAGAATCGAGCGCGACTGAGACTTGAATTTGTTTAACGCTGCTAGACGCTTGTTTTGTGACAACTGGCCGTGTAAAGGCACTGCTGTGAAGCCTAAGCATCGGAGGAAAATCGCTGTACGCATAGTACTGCTGCACGTCGAGCAAAAGATAATGAAGGAATTGCCTGCTAACTCGTTCAAGATGTGAACCAAGTACACGTCCTTTCAAAGTGCATAAGTAAAAAAAATATTCTATATCTTGAAAAAGGAAATTACTTTAAATTTCAAGGGAATAAACAGGTAGCTCTGCTGTAGCTTGTCGACCGTTTGATACTTGGACGATACTTGAACACGTACAGGGTCGGTTAAGGAGGCACGCTGGAGTTTTTGGACTTTGCTGGTCATAGTAGCGGAGAAAAGAAAGGTACGGCGTTCACGGGGAATGACTTTCAAGATTTTATCGACTTCTTGCTCGAAATCCATGTTCAAGATGCGATCAGCTTCGTCCATGATGAGGAATTTGAGGGATTTTAGGCTAAAACCTTTGGTGTTTTCCAAATGATCCACCAAACGACCGGGTGTGGCAATGATAATGTGGGGTTTCTTGGCCAGTGTTAGTGCTTGGGACATCATATCCATCCCACCGACAATTACGGCCGCTTTAACTCCCAAAGATGAACCTAATATAACGTACAAATGAAACACAGTTGTTTGTGTTTGTCTGATGGTCGTTGAAATATACCTAATGCTTCTATCTGCTCCGCAATCTGAAACGCTAACTCTCTTGTGGGAGTAAGCACTAAGCCGAAAAGTCTTTGAGGATGTTCCAACAAGGACTGCAACATAGGCAAGGTAAATGCACCCGTTTTACCGGAACCAGTTTCGGCCAAGCCAATAACATCGCGTCCTAGATTGTACCAATAAAAACAGTTAAGTCCTAAGTTTCACGAAAAAAAATGAACGGGTATACCTTGTAAGGCTAGCGGGATGGATTCTTTTTGAATTGAGGTAGGCGCTTTCCATTTTAAGCGTTCACAAGCCTCGCACAAAACGTCAATCAAACCCTAAACACAGAAATGATTCAATAATAAATAAAATGAATAACCGACAGATTGCTTACCAAATCTTTGAAAGTTCTGCTGTCGTCTTCTTGGGCTTCATGAACTTCCACGACTGACGATTCTGGATCTGATTTTCCATCAGCCTCATCAGTTTTTTTGGGTGAATTGTCTTCCGAAACCGAGCTTTCGCTCTCAGACCTCACCTTCTTTCGTTTACCCATCTTATTTTACAACTGATTTACACCTAATAAGAAACTGTAAACGTGTAATATCAAGCACAGAGTTTCACGAAAACTGCTAGAAACTGTTTTGTTCACAACCCACGTGTGGCAACATTTGTTCAGTCATGAACCTGTGCTGCCTCTTGTGGGAAATCGCGGATGGAATAAAAGTGTGGGCGCGTTGTATGAAATTTTGATAGAGATAAAACTACTCGCTACCCTACCATAGCAATTTGCTGAAATAAAACGGCAAAACACAGCATTTAGCCTGTTCAATTATCTTTATATAAAATTTAATTGAAATGAGAATAGATTTTTGCTGAAAATTCCGACACATCTAATCAACATTAAAACTTTCGTCATTATCAAGAAAAGGCCGTGATTTGCTCGCAATTATGTTTACATTAAATACAACGAGCAGTTTATGACACGTGTTAGTGAGGTATGTGGGCTGCTATCCAGCAAACAAAATTGCCTTGACACGTTTTTCTACCATACCCCATGAGTTTCCTCAGATTTACTTTATCTGTTTGTCGCTTGACACTTAATAAACATTATTATTATTGCAAACCGTGAATAGCCACATTGTAATTATTTCATCCGAGGTGACTATTTGTGTCACTTAGAAATATAAGTTGAGTAAAAAAAAACAATGCCCTTACGTGCTTGTAACTAAGTATCGTATAAATAGTATTTTTTAAAAGAAAAGAAAAATAAAAGATTTTTTTCCACTTCTTCGCGAAATAGACAGTGATCGAACGCTGTTCAGCACTCGTTTGCCCATAAGCTGTGCTTTGTGCCGTTAGCTTTTGCTAATTGTCCACAGTGTTTTCCTTATCCTTTATAGTCTTTGAAAGTAGCGCTTTGATCAACACAAATAATTATTCCAATCGAACTTTTCTCCCTCAAGAGGGACTCCACTTCAACTCGTTGAGCTAAAGATAATGCTGTATACTATTTTTTTTTTTAATGTACTAAAGAGCTGATTGGAGATCGCAAAATGTAAAATAGGAATTCAGGAATGGTAGAGGTAGAAAGGCTTATTTCCATTAGGAAATCCGTTTGAATAAGAACTCGGAAGCTTTTCTTAGAACGTTTTGACCTCGTGTTTTCGGCATGTTTGTTGCTCATGTCGCTAGTCCGTTGTTGTAAACCGGATACAAATAGCGCTGAAAGATATCCAATGGGGAATGAAAATTACGTGATTTTATGCAAGTCGTCATAAACCGCATTGGAATAATCCGAGGTTAGTCTCCATTATGTTAATTGGAGTGGAACGGGGCTTTAGACTTGCTTGTCATTAAGCGGGTCTTGTCATTATCCGAGGTGCGATTAAACGGGCTCCACTGTACTAGAATTGACAGATCACTGTAAAAAGGGTCGTTCTAAAACATGATGCTAGTGTGTTTTCCTCTCACACTTTTTAAATACTACTAAACGGATTACTGTCATTAACCATCAGGCCGTTTGGTTCAATCTTTATGCTGTAAAGATGAAAATATTTTTTATCATATTTTGTTATAAAACGCTTACGGTACTTTTTTTTTTAATTGCTTCACATGAAGAAGCGACGCGGAGGCATCATTCGTACCAAGACTCGCCCTTGGGTGCCAAAGCAAACCTCCTTCCTATCCGCCCTCGGTGTCATTTAACCCCTTATTGGAACGTATAGCAATTGCGATTTCCAAGCATTGCCCCGTCGGATTAACCCAATTGATGTAGCAAACTATGTATCCAATTACCAAACGATAGCCAATTCTACCAATATATAACCCCTGCTTAAGCCCCTGACCAGTGGAGAGCACAGAAAGAAAGACAGGTGTGTGTGTGCTCACACCTAACAGTGACAAAGCTACCTTTGAAAGCCAACAGTCCTTACAGACTCCGTTAATCAAGTTCTATATTCTCAATACAACCGTGAAACGTAACCAGATGTTTAAGTTAATTCACCTAGAGTAGTTGATTATAATGCCGTAGGCTATAAAATGCCATACTTAAATCGTAATTAATACCGCGATTTGAAAGTGCATAAGATCAGGAACAAAAGGAGGGAACCAAAGGAGGGATTTATGACAAATTCTAGGCATTATCTTCTTATTATTCTTACAGCTTCTCTGCGTTGTTGAAAGAATGAGAAGATAACCACTATTTCCTAACAATCGCATTGTGATCGCACGTACGCGGAAGTGTCAGGAAGGTTAAGGAGTAATGTTTTTAGAACTGTGGCAGGATTTTGTTCTACCGTACCCTCTTTGTGGATAGATTTTGAAATTCCGAAGGCATCATGTGAGTATTTTCTGTTAATCTTCCTCATGCTTGGGTGCTATTTATCTAAACGAGCGAAACTGGGCTTAGGTTCACATTCCTATTGTGTGACAAATCAGTATACAAGTCTTGTTGGCTAGTACGTCCTGTACTGTTTGTTGCAGTATCATAAACTGAAGAGGTCCGATTAAGAATAACTTTGCTAATTTTTAATCGTCCTGTGTGCCGTAACGGTATCTCAAGTACGATACAGCATAACATTGTCGTTAAAAAATGTGCATATCTGGTGTGTTTTAACTTGCTGTTTCACTATGTTGTTTTGGTATCCGATATAGTGTGCACCTCGGTTGACGTGGGATGACATAGCTGCAGACGACAACCAAGACAATTCAAGAATTCGCCAAAAAAGGGGTATCTTCAGCTTATTGAGAGCGATTGTGCCGTTTTTTATTGACCTTTACGCTGGAATAGCAAATAGAAATCGGTGGAGTTTCCTCTTCGGTTACAGGTACGTGATCCGTAGTTACTTTTTCTCTGCTTTGAAACAAGTGAACGAGTCTTGTAATCTTCACTTTTTGTGTGGTTTTCACAAACCCACACGAGAAAATAATTCTTAATGGCTTCTTTGTGTAGCTTCAAGGTGATGTTCAATGCAGACAGCATCGTTTCTGAAAACAAACAGTATAGCAACCAAATACTCGAAACCAAAGGATCCAGTACGGGTAGGTTTGATTTTATGAAAATGTTCTAACTGAAAAATCGATCACTTGAATCCTCTGACTTCTCGCTCGAAGATTTGTCGGTTTTGCTTCCCAGAGCAATTTGGATATCTGGCAGGTGATCCGGATCGGTTGCTGAGGATTATTTCAAGTGAAATATTAACGAAATATTAGCGAAACTAAAGTTGGCGTAACCAAAACAGCAAAAATATAAAACCGTGATGGAAAACACGCTGTTTGTAACAGATACATTTTTTTTTAATCTATGTACAAGACTCCAGTCATAATGTTACTTAAAATGTTACAAGGTAAAAAGTTTGCTGCTCACTAAACTGAACTAACTTTTAACCACGGCAAAAGATTTTTCTTTAACTTACGACAAAAAGTTTCAACTTTGCAAATAGTTATCTTGCTAAGAAAATTCTAGAAAACCCCACAACAGGACATACACATTGTGCTGTACAAAAAAAGGAAAATTATTCTTCCCGTTAACATTCTTATCTCTTGTTATTTGCCCTTTCCCGAGTCCAATACATTCCTTGTTATATAAGAAACCTGAATCATGAGTAAACTCCACGCTCCTAGACGGTCAAGAACGAAGCTACCAAAGTATTTTGTAGTACGTTTTTTCATGCTTTTGTTTTCTAAGGAAAGTATAGAAGAATGAAACTCGCGTACAATAATTAATCCAACGATGACTCAAGGAAGGAAAAGTCGCTGCTACATTTATCAGAATGGGGGGATCGCTCATAGAAGAACGGCTTTTCCTTCTGACTGAGACTCAAAGTTTGTAAAGAGGAAGAAGGGCGGAAAAAAAACACAGACTAAAGAAGAGAAAGAGCCCAAGATAAACGCTCCTTTTGCGAGGAGAAAAAGGACAGAGTACAGTAAGTGAAGAGCTAGAGCGAAATGTCGAGAAGAGAAAGTGAAAACAAGGAGACATAGACTGAAGTTTTCTAGAAAAAATCCCTTTTTTCTTGTCTTGCTCACTTTAGCCTATTCAGAAATACTGGGTGAGTCCTTGAGTATTCTTTTCGTAGCAAGCTCATCTTGACACGTGTATACACTTTTAACTCTTTCACAACGGCTTGACTGAGGAAGGGATAGGCGTGGCCAGAGAGAGGGAACTTTTCGAGGAAATCGTCTGGCTTCGCTGTGTGTGGATCGTAAAGATCTGCTGACAAACTCCCAGATCAATCGGATCCTGTAAGAGACGATACGCAAACTTTCTAATTGGATCATACACAACTTTTGCATGTCGCGATTTCCAATTACAAGTGGAGGGGTAATGCATCCATCTTCGTATAGCAAGATATCTGCCGCGTCTGCATTTTTCACACGGGGCACGTGAGGTAGCCGTACTCGAAACCCAGTGAAAGGGCCACGAAAACAAAGTAGAAGAGGAACATCGTGACTCCTAAAGGCTTGTTCATCTTCCATTTAAAACAGGCAATGGAGCCCACTACAAACATCAGCATCCCAAAGAGAATCAAGATAGAGCAAGCCATGCCCGTACTGCTCACTTCGACGGGCACGCCCATGATCACGCCGTACAAAAACCAAGGAAGAGGCAGTCTAATTTCCCACATCGAACAAGAAATTCGTATTATTTGAAAGTCAGTTAAGATAAAGAACACAATCTTACCCAACGCACACGTCAAAAATGTTGGATCCCACGGAAGAGGACACAGCCATGTCACCCAAGCCCTTCCTAGCGACGATGACAGAAGTAATTAAATCCGGAATGGATGTGCCTGCTGCCAAAAACGTAAGGCCCATAACCTGAATAAAAAATGAAAACAAACAAACAAAAAAACAAGGATACAATAAAAATGTCCTCGAAGTTACAGAACGAGGGTTCGATTGTAACACAACGGTAATAAGTATACCTCGGGCGGGATATGAAACGTTTCTCCAGCCAAGTTTGCCCACCAGACCATCAAATATGAAAAGGCAGCAATCCACAAAATGCTTCCCACAAAGGTTACCACAAAGAATCGTTTACCTGAAATAAAATGGTTCCTATTGTTAAGTTTATGTCCACACAACTCAAGGTTTCCCCAACGAACATTTCATCGATTCAAAGTACTAATGCTTATGTCTGTATACCTCTTGGTGTTTTCGTGTCAGGTAAAGTGAGCCACAAAGGTACAAGTATAGGCGCCAATAGGACGTATGTGATTCTCCTTCTCGTTGTATCTGGCCAAGACATATCTAATGGCTCAGGTTTGTCATCATCACCGCCTTCTTCAAGCGCGGTACCATTCACCCCCGCCTCTAGTCGCGTTACCTACAGTAGAGCGGAATTTTACACATTTATTACTCGCTTACACACTTAATACTGAATTAAGAACCGTTAACATGTTTTGAATGTGTAGCATAATACGTTTGTCACTCAACTTATCTCCTAAAGACCAGTTACCCACAATTTTACCCTTGTTCACATCGATTCTCCAATCTAAGGCAAGATATAGAATAGCGGCTACAGTAAATAGCTGATTCATGTCACGTTCTGAAGAACACAGTGGAAGATTACAAGAAAAGCTTCTCTTCAATTGTTCATTGCTACGAATTTACCTTATTTGCCCCTGAAATTGTTACATCGATACACCCCAAGCACAAACCCTAAATTTCTTCCCGCACTCAATGTCTCCTAGCTGGAAAATTATGAATGAGCTCGCATCTTCTGTCGCGTGCGTGACGCTACAGCGGAACTCAAAGAGCGCCGACTTTCCAACATGGTAAATTGAACTTGCTTAGTAAAAACAAAAATTAAGTATTTTTTCTGAATAAATCTAAGTCTTCAGAAAAGGTCCATATCCGAAGTTTACGTTCAGCCTAATCGTCGAGCAGTTTTTATGGAATCGTCAGAAACTTTTAACATATAATTTCTATACATCTCGTTTACATGCATCGTGCACTTACATGAATAATCTTCTTCTGTCCAAACTTGTGACCACAATGCTTTTCTTACCCGGAGCATATGAAATTATACAAGTATAGAATGAAACAATCATGAAGTCTTACTTCGCTTTTGGAGGCTACGGTAATTCCGTTAGGTCGTTTCGCATCGACATCCGAGTTGACCAGGGAATCCACGGGTGTTAGCTCGGTATCCTGGCTGCTGCGTCCGTTCCCCTCGAGGTCGTCGGCATGGCTGGTATCAGGTCGAGTTCGGACCGGCGTGTGGTGCGGCGAAGCCCCATTTTGAGCCTTGGTAGCATCTAACAGCACTTTGAGGGAGGCGATGGCGTGTAGCTTGTTGGCCTTTTCGTCAATGTGGCCTGCGTTAGCACCCAGGCAAAACCAAATCAAAACCAAAGCACATACCCGGGGGGCGACCCATAACAACTTATTTCAAATCAAAGACCCAGGCATAAAATCCATTCTCCAACGGATCGAAAAAGAGAAGGAGAGAGCAAAAAATATGCCATACAACAATGTCACTGCCAAGAAAGACGTAAGTACAAAAAAGAAACGCTGCGTGTTCCTCAAGGAGAACAGCGAAGTAGGCACAAACAGAAAAAAACAGGTGCGCGTGTTCCATTCCAAACAAGAAAATGGAGATTATTGGAACGAATTTTTTCTCACTTTCGATACCTCCCGCACGAGGCTTGCGTGACTGTCAATACTTTCCCTCCTCAAGAAGAAAGAGCATTAGTACAGTCGACAAGGTACCCGTAATTGTGGCATGAAAGATCTTTTTTTCATTAGCGTCCTTCGTACAGTACCTTCCTCTCATTAATCCACCGAGCCCTGTTTCCCCCAACAATGAGTCAAGACTTGCGATACTACTAGTAGGAATCACAGAATCGTTTGTTCTGCTATGCTATGGGTACTTTATGACGGAAACCCCACCAAAGGTATTTGTCATCTTCCATGAGGGTGAAGCTAACGAGGTCAAATACCGAGATTTTCAATGTGACCTGTTTTTTTTTTATATGTACAATGACCACAGCTCCCCCTAACGCCTGCCCAAGCAAAAGCGAATCAATAACTGCAGCACTCTGTGCAAGCTTTAAGCTGCTCTTGCTTGCCTCATCAACCCAATTTCTGCTTCCTTTTCTTTATCAGAGACGTTTCTTCTCTATATGAAAATAAATATGAAGAGGTTTTGTCGATTTGGCTACTTAGTTTTTTTTTATCTTTTCACACTTCCCCCACTTCCCTGCCCCTGAATGCAAATTTTGCATATGAAAAGGTTTTTTCGACACTTCTTTGGCTCTATTCATCCAAGTGAACTTTGCTAGCGCCATCAACTTTTCTGCTACGTTACACGCTTGACAAAAAATACACTACTTCCCTTTTTAGAAAAAAAGGACTCCCATCATCCTTTGTTCGCCGTTGTTTTCTTTTCTCTTCGATTTTCTCTTTGATTCTGTTATAAACTATTAGTGCTGTCAAAACCGGGTTCCCATTTAAGCTACAAACGGGCTGACAAACAACCTTTCGGCGTGGATGTGTTGGTACCGAAACTCTTCTTTATGATTCAAGGAAGATTTCTTACCCATGTTCGATACCCTAGATTCACAATTTTCTCACCCCCTCCTTTCTCAACCCATCAAATTCAAAGAAGCTTAATATGATTAATGTCCATTCTACTAGAATAAGGGTATCCATCTTTTCCGGAAGCAAATGGAATCTCGTATGGAAGTAAGAATGGAAAGTTAACATCGCCGTGAGATCAAAGCGTTTCTGTGTTGGAGATCAAAGCGTTTTTGAGCACGAATCAATAGGCGGTATAAACACCAAATATCGCTCTAGATGGGTTGTATTTGGAAAGCATCAGAATGTCGTTAAATCCTCCTAACAACCAACAATGGAGAAAGCCTCATCAATTTGTGGTGGACGTCGGCTTCTTACAGTACAATACAATGGATATTGCTAGCTTGCAGAATTCGCCTTGTCATCACCATGGATCCTATCACTGCCGGCCCCTTGCTTGCAACAAGAAAACAGAAAGAAACTTTCGCTAGGGTATAAAGCTATATACCGATTCAAAAGTGAATAAATACTTGTTACGAGTAATTAAATAAACAAATACATAAATACATGGTTTGGAAAGTTGTAAATGTAATCGAATTCAATTCGATCTGTTCGGCAACTTATCATTCGTCACCCTAGTATTTCTCACCTCTTTAGTGATACCCAAGAAAAAAAAATTCTAAGTAGCTTAGTGGGGTTGATCTGATTCCCACATTGCATTTATTTAGCTGGAGATGGACCCGCGTAAAGGCCGTTCCTGTGAGAGTACTCATATTACTTATATTTTTTTCTGTATTTATACAATATAGGTTAGTTGCCTGACGAAAAGTATTTCTCATTCAAGACAGGGAGCGGAACTTCAGGTCGAAGGAATGCTGTGTAGGCAATATTCTACATTTGCATTTACTCTTTGTAATTAGTGACATTACTTCTCAACGAAGTCTTTCCCTTCTATCCGAAGCTCATCTGGCTGGTATCAAGAAATGAAACTTGTTCGTGGAACTACGCTTGCGATACATGGTTAGAAACGATAAAATCTCTAAGGCCTGATTTTCAAATCTCACGTACCAGAATACATTCCTGTTCACGGTTAAGGGATGAATATGTTTTTCTTCTAAACATTTTCGTTGTGTATGTTATAAATGTCGATGCTACATCGATAAAGATACATATTTTTCACGCACTTGTTAAATTAAGCTTGTATCAAGACTGTGACAGTGAAACCATCTGAGACTATCCCAATCTGAAAAGCTATGTAAATTCCGTCGAAGTCCAGAAAAAAATTTAGTTTTTTTCCAGAAGAAATGGTAAATACGTTACAATAGGTAGACTTACGTTCTAGATATGCATACTTCTTCACCCTCCACGTACTCTTTTTATAAACACAACTGCGTTCGTGTCTTGTCTCATATCCAAAAAAGATAGGTCGAATAAATTTGCAACGGTCTATATCGGGTACTTCGTCCCGTTAGTAGACGTCACTTATATCCAATGTATGTTACTTAATTATTAATCTACCGTAACTGCACAATCAATATTCATACGATAACAGGGACGAAGCGAATTCTGCAAGCAATAGAATTTACTACCAGGAACAGTGCGCGGGTCGTAAGTGTGACATGAATATCGCCCGTTGCAGTTCCATCTCTTTTCAGAAGTTTAGTTTTATCATGCAGTAAGTTCCAGAGTTGGGAGGATGAGAAATGTCTTTCTCTTTCAATAAGACTTACTTCCTAGGAGAACAATAAGTTTCTTATGCAAATATTCCCGAGCAATAAAAAAGCCGAAGACAGAACTAAGACCTTTCCTTCTCGACAACGAATGCATGGCTGGTTACGGAGAGGCTGGGGAGCATAGCAAATGTCCCGTACTGCAAAGTACGCAGTTCCTCCACACGATTCCTTCCCAAACGTTATCTCGCATGCTAGCTTTCCTCGATTCAGGAAGTTACGCAGATACAGGTTATATGCAACATCAACCCTTGCCGTTATCTTCAACTTGGAAACCCAGATTCAGAAACACTTCAATTGCCCACGACAGATTCAACTTCTTAAATGTTTGTTGATATTTTATTTTACTTTTTTTAAATAAAAAACACCGCATAATTCATTATAAAGCTTAAAGTTTTCGAACTTATTTAGAATATTTAGAATTGAAGTTATAGAGTTGAAGAATTGATTTACTTGAAGCTATTTAGAATTATTTCAAAACAATCTTACATAGTTATAATCTTTGTAGATTATACGGCACCGAAACTTTCAATCAACATAAGACCATCAATAAGTTGTAAGCCTACTAAGTATACCCAGAAGAACAATCTTATTATAATTAAGTTGAAGTATTTACTTATTTTACATAGTAGCAATGGAAACAAATAGAAATGGAAATAGAAATTAAACATCACCTTTTAGATTGAAATGGATTTATTTGGGGACTTACCTCAATCTAGCTTTTCGCCTAATGAAAAATTTTGCTGGTCGTATTGTTTAAATGGAACCGAATGAAAAAGTGCTCTTTACTGGTGTTATGACTTTTGGCACTCGCTACGTTAGGAGCTGAAATACCAAGCAGGCATACAAGATTTTCTTCCTTAGATCCTTTTCAATTACAAGTGCGTCACTCGAGAACTTATAAAATCCCCCTTCTCTGAGAAGAAGCAAATTCGGAACGACGATAACCTGGAGAACTAAGACCTCCCCCCACTCTCTCTCCTTTATTCTAATAGCCCCATACTGAAGAGCAAATGGCAAGTCTTCCACAGTTGCTTTTATGTCTTGCACAACGATAAAATAGGCAAAAATTTTGTTTCAAACATCCAAACATGCCTCGCCCGCGCTAGCCTTAGCGTGTAAATAAAAAGCAGCGTATAAAGGAAGAAAAGAGGGGTGCTTTACTTGGGTTCTCACCATCATGCATAGGATCGATGGAATGGATCATCAATTGAAGAAGGCCGGCCCGGAACTTAGATCCTCTGCATCCTGCACTACCAGGCCGCAGAGAACCCGTGGTTCCGGCTAACGCCCCCAATGGCGCCATTAGACCCGCCCCTACTACGCCGGCTGCTGCGCTTCCAGCTCCCGGGCCGCTGCTCGACACGGAACCTTGACTAGGAGGTCCTCGAGTGGACTAAAAATGCAACAAAAGAAGGAGAAATTAGAGAAAAACCTTCCGAGTGCAAAATAAAAGGAAAAGAAAAAAGTGTAAGTAATGCTTTCCAACTCCAGAGTTTCTGGTTATTGCAGAATAAAGCAATACAAGGATAAATTTCGAGACGGAGGCGCACGCTAGAAGTCTATTATGTCGTGCTCGCATGGCGTTTGCTAGGGAATCTTCATCTACAAATTTTCCTACAAAAGGCCGCAGCATTGTACCCGCGAGCTTCGAGATTATACACATGTTCAGAGTAAGGCGTAACTTGGATGGGGAAAAGCCAGAATAACCCTTGAGAGGTAGCGGAATGAGAGGTAGCGGAATAAGTGTACACTTAACTAGCTTCGTTGAGTAAGGAGTATGGATAATGAAGTACTGTACTGCAGTATTGTTAGGCTCCCACATAAGCCTTTCGGGAAGAGAATGGGGAAAAGAAGCGAATCTCGGCTTTGCTGGTCGACACGCCAAAGTGGCACACACAAATTGACATGTCAATGGTCTGTAATTGAACGAGGTCATTAGGAATCGACCGTCATCTCTTCCGTTGCTAGTCCGTTACCATGGACACCACATCGCACACGATGGGCACGGAAGACACGAGACGGAAAACCCAGACCTTTCAAGATTTTCTTATCGTGCAACCCGTTTCGCTCCCTTTTTGGTATGTCGTTAACACAAACCCCATTCAGCCAATTCTCAATACAACCGTCCAAGCCAGACTATAAAACCAACCCTCACAGGGCGCGTTGTCTTGCATCGTTACTTATATAGAGACATTGCTGGGTACTTTTCTACAAATTCAACAGAAGCCCTCTTATTCAGTACTGATTTAACAGACAGTACTTCCGTCAAGATTTTTGCCAGCGAAACCAATTTCCCTTCGCTATGCAAGCGGAATTGCAATGTTCAACATTTAGACAACGTAGCAAGTTCGTCTATGCTGCACACGTGCCAACTGAAGAACACTATAAATCAAAATACAGCGCTACATAAGAACCTCATGGCAACAAGCTACAGCGGTACTCGGGTTTTGTTAACTCTCACAATGTTACTGCACCTGATGTTACTGCATGAGTAACTCCCCATCATGACACAAGCTTTTACGAACAACACATTTTTAAATATTCTTGTTAAAAATGTAATCTCTATTTACAGAAATTACAAGATCTTATAACACAATGTATTAAGTTTCAAGGCACTATTATATTTTATGATAAATAGTAGAAATTCCAAATAATCCTCAACAAAGTCTGAATTGAAAACCTGAGACATTTTCCTGGAATATTAAACATGTGTAATTGTCGGACAACCGAGTGGCTCCTCTTGAAAATTTTAAAGAAATAAATAAGAATAAACATCTGTATCATATTTTATCTACTACATAGCTGTCAAATTTGGGGTCCTTTATTAAGGTGAAAGTTTTATCTCTATATTGAAAGGAAGCCAGAATTTCTAAACGTTAACATATCGAGTTGTACAGAACCACTTATATTGCTCCACGAGCGAAAAATAAATAATTGAAAATATAAAAATAAGTGAACTAGGAAATTACATTCTACCTACGCTGAACATAAGAGTTGCCAGATATTTTATACCCATACTTCTAAATTTGCAATGTAATCTACAGTCATTTTTATCTACATAGTCAGCACGTATTTTTTGTTCTATCCAAAACGTCGTGGCTTAAGACATCCCAGTACCCAGGGGGGTTAAGGGGTACCCTCCCCCCCAAAAAATGTAATGGTAAGTATAGGCGACTAGTAAATGTAAAAAAAAAAAAAAAAAAAAAAATACTACACCAGCGCCGAAACAAAATCCTGGGTACGTGGATACGGCCCTGGCCTAGGAGCTATGGACTGCATACTTACTATGGTTCGTGAGGAAAACTGACGTGTAAATGTGTCACTTAAACCAAGGTTAAGCTGTCAGTGGCAAACATAGCTATAAAACAGTTACGCGTGCAGGAAAACGTAACTTTTCGGAATTCCAACCTTCTAACCACTGCCTTTACTACCCTTTATAGCCAAGCTTGGGTACCAGCACACTTGCGAAACTTAAACGCGAAAAAAAGGGTAAAAGTCCGGGCTAAGCTCAACGTAAAGGGTAATAAATTTGGGTTAACGCACATAAAATTGACGGTATATTAATGTAAGGTTTGATGTAAGAAACGCTTTTATCTAAATTGAGACAAAATATGGAAAAGGTACTTGAAATGTACTAGGTTTAGCCCTAAGTTCATGACGACTCTTATCGTTTTCCACGGTATTCCCCTTGTTATATGTAACACAGGTTATTTTCCTACGAAAACTGTTTCAAGTTAATTCACAAAATTTCCCTTTAAACCTAAGGCAGTACATGTAGGTCAATTTTAAGGAGTCAAGTTACCTAATTACTGTAGAATATTTTGTAGACAGTTTTTTTTCTTAAATTTCTGCTTAAGGCTGAAACACGACGGTTAATTCTTGAACAATCGATGTACCAATTTCAGGCAAAATAAAAGAAAGTCATCGAACGTAAAGTGCAGCACATTCAGTTGAATGAACTGCCAAGTATGAGATTCAGAATGACTTCGCGTGGGGCAGAATTTCAGAAATTCAGTACTGCAATTTTGTGAATTGAAAACCTATCATTCACTTAAATTAGCATGCTTTACTTGCTTTGAATAACAGATTCCTGAAAAACTGACACCAGTATTCCTTTGTTGTTAATCTTGTTGATCTTTATGTCGAATTAAGACATTGATGTACTGTAGGCAATTCAAATATTTAGTTTTTTTCTTTAATTCGTACTCCCACGACCTGTAAACTCTCCCTGCACCTAATATAGGCAAAAATCGCAAATATCGTTAATTTTCTTCGGAGATATTGACAGCAAAATTGATACAGGCTAATATCTGAATAGGCAGCACGGACTCAGCTATGCGGTCTCGAATCAGCGAAAATTGTGTTTATGGGCCCGTATTTTTTATTTATTTTTTAAATCTAACATCTGTCAGCTCGTTTGCAGGCTATTTAGCATCAAGACCAGCAAAACTACTTAAAGTTTGTGACTGCAATGCGAGGAACGACCCCTAAATATCCTTCCAGGGTCATATAAACTTCGTCTGACCTCCAAGCAAGTTTGCTAAGCTCCCATGTGTCCACAGCAGTTTGTTTCATTATAACATACGATGGTCCCCAAGTTCCGTTGTTCCAGCAAGCAGCCCAGGCCAAACTTACTGGTAAGCAACTGTAATTTCGGATGTCGTTGTGACGTCATTGCAGTCCTTCTCTGCGGAATGCTGGATGCTCGCGATGAGCCTAGCAATGTTAAAGCCAAATGAGAAACTCAAACGGATGCTTTAGCGCTTGGGGGAGAAGTAAAACTGGCACCCACCCAGACAAATTCTGAACTTTCGCTTGCTGTTAAGCCCCAAGAAAAAGCGAAGGGAAAAAGGAAAGGAGGAGAAAACTTCGGAGTAGGCGGGTGTTCCAGATCAATAAAGCTCCTCCCCGTGGAGTGTGGGCGGATGGTTTTTCACACACAGCAAACTAGCATCTCCCCACCAAAAGGAGCGTTACGGAACTTATTTCTCACCCCTCTTTCTTCTTCGCTACCCTCTGTTCGGATTTTTCTTATTGGAAATTTCAGAAAAGTTCTGACTTGTACAAGCAAGGCTACACAACACCCAGTTGACAGTGGCCGTGCCAAGCACCTGCCGTCACCCCTTATCCGGTCTCTAGAGGTCGACAAGCCAACACCAGACCTCTCCGTTTCGTGTAGGATCAAAAGTGTGTGGTTTCATCGCTCGGTTTTGGGGATTCTAATTTCCTCCACCTCGATGGCTTTACTGTTACGCTTCACTTAGTGGATGCAACACAAAGCCACGAGAGGGCAACAATGTATAATGCCAGTAATAAAGGACAACCAAGGGAACCACGAAATTATTACCTCACAAAAAAAGCTATCCTACTTCCAACAGGGTACAGTACAGTCGACAAAAACGCTCAAATGCGTTTCTTTTAACTGCGACAAAACTCTTACAGATACAGGGCTATCAGGAATACTACATATGCCTGAGGGATTGTTTCGCGATACACGGAAAAGCGATAAAAAGCACAAAGGAACGAACTTCCAACTTTACCAACGTGTAAGAAACTTGGCAACGCTGCACAGTTCTTTACCCGATTCTTGAAGCCATATGTCACTTGTAGTAATCGTTAGAATGGGAATATGGAATTCGGTAAATTGGCTCTTGTTTTTGCAGCAGATAGAAGCAACTGCTGCAGCGTCCATTAAGTGCGTGTGTTGTCTTCTTTATTAAGGCAGAAGCCTGGCCTTTTGGACAGATTAAGAGCAGAACATGTTGCTATTAACGTCGTGAGCAATGGGATGCACATAACGAAGCGTAACTTTGCTCCCTGATCCGGAATGAGTGCTGATACTCTTCGTGATATGGGAGGAACTTTGGTATAACTGTATACGTTACATTTCTTCTGACGATACTTCCGTTAGCCTTAATCTTAATAAGTAAGCTGAAAGGGGTTGTGGTTGCTCGCAGTCATAGGGGAGCTATCTAGGCAACAACAACGAAAATCTATATTGTGGCGCCGTAAGAGGCTGCACGCACTACGTTAGAAGAATAGAACGTGAAACAAAGTGTGTTGCACCATAGAAGAGTTGGAATGTGTGGGAGATGAACCAACTTTTCCTCGATTGTTTAGGAACGCAATGGAACTCTGGAAGGTTGCAGAAACCATATTAGGAAAATTACGCGAAGAAAAACTTTAGAAAAAGTGCACTTTAAAGTGCATCTGGGATGGACTTTTTCCTGTTTATATTTGAAGTTCGTATTAGCTATTAGTGGCCTAAATTGTAGGCAGCTTCGCGACACTTTGGATTTTGTCCACAGTAAACGGTATTTCATTGTAACATAGTTAATTATAGCGATGCATTATACATAACATAGTTCATTATATGGGATGCATTCCGTTTAGCGTGCGCTAAAGTACCTTTAGAGCGCACGTAAATAAGTTTACATTAATTACGGCGCTGGCAAAAGGGAAAAGTCCTTGAACACTAAAATTTGTCCACACACCCTCTCATCCTAGAGAGATTCCTTTTCCGAACTGTCCTGGAAGTTATACCAAAGAGTTGATCACTTTCACACACATGCCTGCAAGGCTTTCAAAGTGAGGTAATCATTGAGTCGAGGTAAATGTAGGGTAATGTATAGGGTAGGGTAAAATGAGACAGCAAATATAGGCACCTATACAGAATCAACAGAATTTGATGCGGAACATGCTTCCTCAACCGTTAGGGGCATAACGCCAAGTCTGGGGTTGAAAATTACCTGGTTAATGTTTCAAACCCTACTCGCGTACTTTGACAGAAATGCTCGTGTGTCTTCTATTACAGTAGAGGAAGTGGTTTCAATTTCGACTACCACTTTTTATTTTTTCCGAAAAAACGGTCTTAGAAGTGAGATAAAGAAAAAAATAAAAAGAAGATACCCAAGTGTGTCATCTACATTGCTTGCGTAAAAATAACTGTGAGGTTCTACTGTATTGAACTTCAAAGAGATAAATCGAAACACATTAAGTACACAGATAAAAAAGTTAAGACAGAAATATTTCTCCATTAGAAATACGCTTACTGCAACTTCCCTCGTTAGATGTAAATCTGTAGTGATCGAAGTTTCCTATCTACTCCATCATCAAGTGTGCAATCTGCGATCCATCATGTTTCGGAACTAGTCCAAGGAAGGAGCGCGAAATTAACCGTAGCTGAACAAGGAATGACTTGTGTTTGGTATATCTAATATGATGACTGTATTTCTGGAATGAAATAATGAATGCGCTCAGACACGTTTTCTTCAAGAATACGAGTACCGTCATGCGGTCCGACATGCAAACTTCCCATCATGGGGGAATTCTACAACAGCTTTGCCAAGACTCCACGCGAAATGAAGGCAAGCGTCTCACCTTGTTTTAATTTTAGGGTCAGTTACATTATCTTCCCTCGTCAAAAGTTACACATTGTCACGCCAATACGCCAATCAGACGAGATGGGCTCACGCACCACGTACGTAAATGTGTACAATTGGAGTCATAAAGTCCCTCTAGGGCATAGCATGTACGATTGCAAGCTTTTCCATAGCACTAATACGTTTATATTACCATAGAACGCCTAGAGCAAAAAAAAAATAATAATAATAATAATAATAATAATAATAATAATAATAATAATAATAATAATAATAATAATAATAATAATAATAAAATAAAAGAAAAAAGCAGTTATGACATGCTCGCACGCTCGCATACATGACCCTGTGCTCTCCAAATCGTTCATCCAGATTGCACAAAATCAAATTTCTTGCTAAATGGGGCCTAAAGAAAAGTACTGCTGGGCCAACGTTACATTTCCTCCCTTGCTGATGAAGGATGGGCGTGTAATGGCATGGAACGGGAAACGCCTACCCTTCACAGCATTTATAATGATACATCTAACTGTGCTTATCTTTCAGTTCGGCCACTACAGCCGGCAGTTCTTTTGTTAGATGTACTTATTCAAAAGATCTCTTTTGAGTGGAAAGGAAAGATAGCTCAGTACTTAGACAAGAGAGATAACATACGCCTGCTTGTATACAGCCTATGTAAGTGTTTGACAGAGAAAAAAGGCCGCTCGGTTACTCATCTTTTCCTTCAAAGCCGTAAAGCGCAGAGAAAAAGGACGGAAGGAACGGGGGAAAAATGGGGCGAAGATGAAAGGCTGTATGAGAAAAGGGATGTCCATTAGCTGGAAAGCATTTAGTGGAAGTTGACGACCAACGTCCCCTGTCATCCTGTCAAGATTGCAATACGGTATTTCTTGACCTTATGGAAGTACAACCTACATCGTTACCGATGAAGCCACAATCGAAGTTCGCACAGGATGCCAGACTGGTCTGGTATGCGCGTACCACCCGGGAAGCCTGTGTCTTGTCGCCAAGTTCACGATGTAGGAGACCTTACGTGGTTACTTAAACCGACATAACGCTATTATTTTCGTTCGTCAAGTAGACGTTCTATTTTTGCGGAATAATACTGAAAGGTTTCTCGTTTTAACGAACAGACTCCAAATACCTCTCGTTTCTAAGCACACCCTACGTCAAAGCATGTCACGAGAGAGGATTTTGTAGAATTAAGTTCATGACGCCATCGCAATGCGATGACAAGCCGCTAGTCCTCCTATGCACTAGATTGTTTTCACTTTCGTGGCAAATTGTACACCTCTTAAAATAGTGATGTGAGGGTACGTTCAGATTACTTCAGCCGGCAGCAAAGTGCTCCAGCTGGAAACCAAGCGCCAGCTGAAGCTATTCCAAGGCATTCCTGCTGGTATCTATCCTCCTTGAGGAAGTTTTGACTTACACATTTTTTCGACAGATGCTAATGGCGTTCTTCTTTCAGCAACCAACATATGCAAGCCATTTTTAATACCAAAATTTCCGGTACTACGTATGATCGGTGTTCTTAATACTTGTGGTCAGGTACCGACAGAATTCTTTCCTGAAAGCGTGAACTGAGGGGACACTTAAGATCATTTCCATTGGTAGTTCCATAGCGTTTGTTTCAGAGTTCCTGAGCGTTGTATAAGCCTTCTAACCTTTCTTCAAGAAAACAATGATCTTCCACGCGAGAAGAGAAAGTTAGAAGGAATTCAGAGCTTGGAAATATTTCACGAATATTTTTAGTATTATGAAAAAAAAAAGAACTGACCCTGGCTTTTAAGACCTGATTTGCCGAATATCGTAACACCTTGTATTGGCGTCATCTCAGTTTTAACACTTTATTGCCAAATACCTCTGAACGCTCTACTTGAGCTTGTTGAAGAAGTTCGATCGCGTCAGACGCAACATGCCCCATCCGCATTAAAGCGCCAAACATGGCATTCAACTCGACAGGAAGTTTTGGAAAATCGACGATGCTTCAGACATAGCAGTACACGAGTATTGAACCCTATTTTTCAGTAAATGCTATAAATTGCGGAATTTAAATTATGGTAATTTTTATCTCTTAAAAATGAAGATTTTGCTACGGATGTACCGACAATATTGGTTTGTTGTATTATTTTGTCCGAGCAAAAATGTCTGGGTACTTCCCTAAAGTGTATACGAGTATTGCTGGTCAAGGACACTCTCCTCACTAGGCATTGATTTTGCCCCTTGGATTCGTGATGCCCTTTCATTAACAGGGGTAAATTATCCATTACGTTCTTTATCTCCATAACGCAGTAGTTTTGCAACAAAAAAAAATCTCCCTCGATCTTTGATTGAAAGGGTTGAAATAAATTCGGATAATTTGGCTTTCCCTGGCATTATGACTGGATCTTTTTTTTTTTTTGACGCAGTGTTGTCACTATCTGGAGACATTGGGGTAGGGCGTCTGACAGGTTCACTTTAAAACGCAAACAAACTGTAATGCGTGGGATTTTAATTTGTTTTTGGAGTACGTGAGACTCCAAAACGCTTAATTGAACATTTCCACAATTAGGGATTCCACGCGTACGAGTTTAAAACCGAAAATTAAGCAACGAAAAAAGATTGACGTCAGAATGTGGCAACATTCGAGGTTAATGTTTTATACTGAGCATGCTCCTTCCGCCTTTACCGGTAACGCTTACAAAATTCTTTAAAAGTATTTTCTTTATTTTTTTTTTTTTTAGTGGTTGCAGACATACCGTTTGGCTTCTTGCAAGGGAGCAAAATTATGACATTAATTTATGTTAGCAGCACCAAAGCCTTCCGTCTTTTCATGTGTGGGAACTAAGAAATGGTTCGTTGGCTCCCTTTGCTTGCAGAACTCGTCAACAGAATGCAAATACGTGGTTAAGAGCAATACATAAAACTGCCTTACTAGACTTGTTTACTCCATTTTCTTAGAAAAATATGTCCACATAACTGAGATCCTAGATAAAGTCTCCTTCAAATATTTGATTTAGCCCTTGGGGTGCGTTCTTTCTCGATTACAACAGTACACTTCCTTTTCTTTTCCTAATATCTGCCTTACGTGGCATTTCTTTAAGTAATTGCGTCGTTGTGGTAACGCGACGCAAGTCACTTGACAAATGTCGTGCGCCGTACCATTTACCCTGAAAAAAGCTTGTCCTTGAACGACGACGATCAAGAAAAACCTATCCCATACTTTTCCTTTTTTAAGCTCGTGGAGATTGATCATTAAGGTCAGAATGTGCTCTCTGAGCTGTGAACGATGACGAAAGGAAAATAAAAAATGAAAGTGAAAGAAATAAAAAAGCTGTTTGACTAAGAATTTCCAACTTACGTGCGTAACCAAATGATCCGTGCTGCTAATGCGCGGGATGGTATTTTTGTAGAGCACACTCTTGAGAGCTTTTTCGACCGTTTCGTTAAATCTCATGAAGGTAACATAAGCAGCATAAATGCCAAGCAGGAGTAGCGCTTCCCACCACTGAATGTAGTTGTCCATGAAAAAGAGAACGAGCGTAATGAGTGAGAAGCTGTAAAAGGTGCAATCCCGGAACAACGGCCACCAGGTGAGCGTCAGCACCGTCTTGGAAAACAAGGCACACATCCCAATCACGAATAGAATATTGAAAACGGCGGAACCCACAATGGTGCCGATACCCACGTCGTCAAAGGAGACGAAAACTCCGATGACGCTGGTGAAGAGTTCTGGAGCCGAACCCCCGGCTGCCATAAAGGTGGCTCCGGCCACGTCATCTGGGATGGCCAATTTTTCAATAATCACGTCCAAGGATGGGACAAAGAACTCATCGCAGACGATTGCCAAGGCTACGAACATATACATCACCCCCAGCACATGGAGAATAATGGCGCCACTGGCACGTTCCTCCGGCGTGAACAGATCTTCGGGGAACAGCGGATCTTTCTGCACCGGCAATTCGCTTTTCACCTCTGAGGAATCGTTGGCCACAATAGCCGGGGCCACGCGCGATTCCAGGACCAACGGCGGCAGAATTTCTTCCAACGTGCCTGCAGGCAATCCATCTTGTTCAAGGGGCCGATAATCGAGCAAGCGTTCCGGGTAGTCTCCAGCTGTGAAGGATGCCTTCCATATAGAAGGTTCTGCAGCTGAGGAAAACTCGTCCGCTTTCTCTTTGGCTTCGTCAAACTCCCAGACATAATCTGTTACGGGATGCCCGCCATTAAGGTTGTTATTTTTATTGTGGTTACGCTTCTTGGAATGCGCTTTGCTATGGCGACCCAGGGCCGGCTCCCGCTCCCGGCTGGCTGAGGACAATAGTTTGCGGTGCTCCCAGCGCGGCATGCTATCAAGCAGCAAGGCAGGATCCGCGGGTTGCGAATCCCGGCGCCACGCTAGCAGGTCGGCTTGCCGTTGCCAATCTGACCGCAGTCCCTCAGACTTAAGGCGATGTGGCTGCCAACCAACATTTTCTTCTTCGTCTTGGTCATGCCCTAATTCGCTTTGTTCGTGAGGCTCGGCTTCGGAAATAAGCCGCTCAGCGTCGTGCTCGACATTGATTTTTTTCCGATGAGGAATGCGTTTTTTGTTACCCTTGGCAGGTGGACTGGGTGGTTCGGCAGCCTTGAACCCTTTGGTCTTAAAGTGGACCAAATCGGACCCTTGGGCTGCTATATCCCAATCTACCGGCGAGGCCACGTTACGTTCAAATTCGTGCGATTTGCCATCGTCAAAATAGGAAGATGACGCTGCTGCTTTGGCGCTCATCCCCCCATATTGCAGTTTGCGGTTCGGTACAGCGGGCACCGGTTCAGCGCCTGTTCGCCGATCGCTATATAGCTGCAGTCCGTCTGTAGGGAGCTGCGGAGGGTGTCCGAGTAAACCCGAGACGGCCAAGAAGGAATACATGCAAATGCCATACATGATCACTGAAGAGAAAGTGACGAGTAAGAGATAGGGTTCTCTTCTCAAGAGTCCTTGCCAACCACGTTTACGTGCCATCTTTGTCAGTGAAATGTCTTTGATCGATTTCTTGCGCAAATCTGGGAAATTTCTGACTTCTTTTCCTTTTCAGCAGGAAACAAACGGTGAAAATTTCAACAATGCATAAAAGATCTGTCAACAGCTTACTTAAAAAAACAACGTGTCAAACTTATGTACAGATTCGTGGCGACAAGCCGTGGAATCATAGGAGCTTCAAAGCAGGACAGACACGATTCCTGTAACAATTCGTTGCTCGGCCATCACTGGACTATGACACTGGGGCTGCACTACTCGTACACCTTTCCGTTTCCTATCACAGCTCATTCTGGAGGAAATGACGCTTCTGGCATGGGCTTAACAACTTATTTTTCTCCGATTTACCCCCAAAGCCAGTTTAACTTATTTTCTTTAGAAACAGAGGAAACAGCGCCTTATTGCTGCCGGTGTATGCTGGTGCAAATTAAGGCTGTAGATTTCACATTTTTTGTCGAGAAGGGCTGTCAGGTGGGAACGTGCAATAGGTGCAGTCAAACCGGACGTTTTGACCATACTGAGTCAAAGAAAACGAGCCAACTGAGCGTTACTGCCCGTGCCCGGTACCAGCTAGCAAAAGATATTGGCTTAGCGAGCATCGGCGCTGTAGCAGCAGCGGGGCGAATACAACAGCAATCGCCCAGTTTCCTACAGCTATACCGACACCATACCACAGATACGGCAAACAGTATTGATTAGTTTTACCCTCGTGTTGGACGTAGAAACCTTTGCAATGGTCATGATGATCCTTTCAAACTAAACTTGGGTATCTTCAATAATGCCTTTTCTATATCGCTAATACTACCGAAAAAGACGAAATAAGTAAAAACTCCAACTTTAAGCCCCACGAATTTTACAAGCTATCCATGCGACACACTCGTCATAAAAAGTATGGTTTTATTTCAGCAAAAAAAAAATATTTTGTGTTTTTGCACATAATTATCCTTTTTTTTAAACATAAGTTTTTTTCTGCTACGATCATTTTTTAAATGTAGTGTGTTGTTGTCACGCACAACGCTGCCTCCAGTTAGACCGCAGAAACTAGTCTAATTGATGGTACAAATGTATTCCATAACAATTATTCTCATGAATTATGCAGCCTGATGATAGATTCTACGACTCCAAAAGATACATAGGCCGTAAATAACCTAAAATAAAAGAAATAAATGTTCTTCTAAGAAAAAGGAAATAAAAGGACGGGATTTCTTCAAATGTCCCTAACTGGCTCTGTATTAGGCAATAAGGTAACCCATCATACTTTTCCAAGATTAGACGACAGAGCACGCTTTGAAATCAATAAGCGTTACTTTTTAAGTCACGTACCGATTTATAGAATGCAAATTTTAAGGCGAACTTATGTAACGCCATTTTATGTGAAGTATACAATTAGTACAATTGGAAGTTCTCTTAATTTCTTCCAAGCACTTGAGTATGGTGAAGCACTTTTGCACGCGTCAGGGCACTTTGGCTCACTTATGAAAGACAAATTTGAAAGAAACTTAGAAAGAAATCCACGGCAGCACACGAATTAATATATGGAACCCCTCTCTTAACTTTTTTCAACATATTTCTTCCATTGCAGTCAACCTTGAGCTTAAAGTTCGTTCACAATTGGCCATAGCAGCCTACGTTGGCATACAATTCAAGATTCATTGTTAGTTTGGTCTACAGTTACATCATGTTTTTAAGCTGCCCAGGTCACAACGCTTGAATTCGAAGTTACAAAGGTTCTATTTGAAGTTAAAGTCCCGTTAGCCCAAGTTTACCTACTGACACGCGGTTACACCACTTTTAGCTGCTAAGTTAAATTAGTTGGCATTTAATAGACTATGGGCTAAGTTATCATATCAAGTGAAGTGTCAGAACATTTCAAACTGGAAGTTTACTAACATTTCAAGCTGGATAAACCTTCATTTTTTTCTCACAATTATGCACCTCCTATTAACCCCAGGGAACACTATAATGGCTCAATTGACACTTAAATATGCCAACTGGCACGTTATGTCAAGCCACAACTTTGTCATTCGCTAATCGGACCGAGTGGAACACCATCACATTTTTTTTCTCTTTTTTTTCCGTCCGCTAACTTTGTAATTATGGCTATTGCATGATGGTCAAGACCATGCCATGTTATTTCAAAATTTTTGTTAGGCGACTATCCCTCTTTTTTTTTCTGTGTTCCTACTCTACTTTTTATTCTTAATATTTATAGCCATGAAGCTCTCCCCACCACACAAGTCAAGTGCCCTAACTTAAAGAAAATAAAAAAAAAATCTGCCCTATGTCAGGAAGCTACAACTCTATTGATCCACAAGCCCCGGTCTGCTGTAGCATTTGAAACGTAAAGAGGAACGAAAAATCTGTCTCTTAGCCTCATTGTCGCTTGCACGGGATCTATCCCTCCACCCCCCAAAAAGTGGAAAAAAGTAAGAAATAAAATAAAGAAATACGTTGCTTGGAATCGAAATCACAAACACAGAAAATAGGAAGAAAACAATACGTGAGCGTAATCAGGTCACTCTTGAGCCTCCCTTTCTTGATTCTTGTCCATTTGGGCGAGTAATACTACGGTCAACTCAATATGACTGCCAAAAACGTGGACCCTTGTTTACTAGTCAATCGCGATATGCGCAACGTTGCAGTGCTACGACCCAGCGAGACAAGGACAAAAAAGTGGTCTTTCCTTGTACACCGGCTTCATTGCCAAAAATTCATTTAAGCTTTGTTTAGTATTCAATATTACAGTAAACTCTTTTGCTATAACGATTACCGGCTGTAACAGACAATGGGCAATTGTGTAAGTCCCCACACGTCCCGGTAAAAAGAGCATGTAAGACAATATTGACTATTATAGACATCGGCTATAACTAACCAACTTTTGTTCCCCTTAAGTGTCCGTTATAACAAGAAAGGCGCAGCAGTGTTTTACCTCATCTTTAAATAATCAACTACCCTGTAACAAAATGCAGGAGAGTCTTGTTATAACGAACCTACAGAGAACAGAACACCTTCCAATATATCCAGAATTCGTTACGTCAGATGAATTTTCTGCTACAATATAGGATTTTAAGGTCGTAAGTTGTGTGAATGAAGGCATCTGATATACCGAACTTCTGATATACCGAACATTTCTTTCTGATCCAGAGAGGTTGGTTAAAACGATATTTTACTGTGTTTACACTTTTTAAAAACCCGTCCTGATCTTAGAACCCGTCCATTATATCCGAAGATCGTTAAGTCAGACGTTAAGATCGTTAACTTCTTTAGTTGCGTAAATGTTAAAAAAATTTCTGATATAGTGAAGTTAGGAAATACCTAGCAGCTGTATCTGGTCTCGAGAGGTTCGTTTTATAACGAGACTTTACAGCGTTGGCATATCTCGTGGCTTTAAAAACCCCACCCGTTATAGCGGACAGTTCGTTACAACGAGATTCTACTGTATTAAAACACCAATTCGAGCTCGTGACAAGTAAACCAAATCAAAGTTGCCCATGTTTTAGTTATGTTACAGAGAAATCTCACTATAATGAACACAATCGGAAAAGGATGTTCATTTTATCCGAATCCCCTTACACCGGTCGTTTTTTCGTCGCATTTGCATAATCCTGCTATTTTGTATTCCTCCACAATAATTAACAAATCTTTATAATAGAGTTCGTTTTAAAGAGACTACTATACTGTATATCAGTGGTGCCCAAACTACGGCCCGCGGGCCACATACGGCCCGCGAAGGTGCCTCATACGGCCCGTTCATTTATACCGCTCATGTATGTCACTGCATAATTTCATTTTTTACGTCGGCATGATTCTGGCGAAACCGGAACATTCAGGCCCGCGAGATTTTATACCATGTCGCGCGCGGCCCTCGGGTGAAAAAAGTTTGGGCACCACTGCTGTATATGCACGTTAATGTACGAGAATTGCACAAACATTGTGTTTTACCATCAGTAGCATTTATATCCATGTATTTTGAAAACTAAAGAGTCTGGGTTAAAAATACTGTGATATACGGGAGAAATTTCTACAGAATGCTGAACAAATTCCAAATTTACGCATTCAAAACATGGTTTAATTTGCGCAGTGTTTTTGTGCAACTATTAAACCGCGTAAATGGAATACTGTACGCATCTTGGCACTACGTTTTGATATATGGGACGCTGGAAAGGGGAGTCAATGAAAGACCGTTACATCAAGTCCTGTCCAGTAACAAACAAGAACGTACTGTGCTAGGGCAACAAAGCACTTGATGTGACGCGGAAAATGAAAGGGACGGCAGAACGTTGAAGAACACAGAAATTGTACGATATAGGGCGATGGGTCTCGGGGTGCTTGGTATCAGCCGTTCAAAAGGAATAGAAGACCCCATATTCCAACAAAGTACTTCCCGGACGGTAGAAATGTTCATCCATATGTGCCTCGGCAAGCAAACATTCTTGTTAGAGCTTCATAGAGTTTGTGTGAGTATCTGTTGGAATTAAGGTTGTAAGACAAATCTTTCCCTTCCAATGACAGATGGAGATCGATAGCGCAGTGTGCAGCACCGTTCTGACACGACGGAACTGTTTTCTTCGGCCTTTTTTGCTTTTATGAGCACAACAAAATATGACACTTCCAAGACGGCTTCCAAAGATAAGAAAAAGAGCGGAAAAATATGTGAAATATGACGGGGACTACGATCGAGGTTAACTACTGTACTGACTTCGCAGCCTTTGTTTACGGATACAATAAATAAAAAAATAAAAAAGGTTTAAAAAATAAAAATAAAATACTCGGTAAAATGGTAGACTTTGCGTTGGATGCAGCTACCATGCAGTCAATTTATGCTCCTCACACAGTGTGATTCGCCTTTGGAATTAAGGCTAGCCCAAACGGCAGACTGAAAAGAGATATGCAACCAAAGAGAAAAAATCGCCTTGTAGCTTTATTCCTCCCACGAAAAATAAAACTTGGAAAAAATGAGAAGAATAGCAAGGCGAAATATGACTCATGGCGAAGGCAAATAATGGAGGAAAAAAAAAAAGAAAAAATCCTAACAACGCGGATACGGGTAAGTATATAACACACAAAAGCGTATCTCACATCCGGGGATGAAAAGATATCCCCGAGTAATAGTAATGACGAAAAGACCATCATCATCCAAATGGATTTCGATTTGCTCCCCTTGCAGACGCAATTGCCAATGCAGATGTTCGTAGTATGGGTGCGGCATCCTGGACTTGGGAAAACTTGTTTTACAGTTCCAGGCCACGTAGTCAACATTAACTGACAAAAAAAGAAAAATAAACTAAACGAACCTTAGAGACAAAAAAAGAGGAAAGGGATCAAGTTCTGCAGGGAAGTGAAAAATGTAAAATTGGGGTGAGTGTGCACCGTCTTCAGATATAAAATGGATCATCGATCGAAATACCGAAGTTTCCTCAAGAGCGACTGCCAAAGGGTAGAAATGCCGTGCGTTTTTTGTCGCCGGTGCTTGAGAAAAATGGTCACTTATATAAGCAGACCATAACTTTTGGTACTACTGAAGAAATAGGACGGAGATCCACCGTACTGGTCAGAAGGAGGGGCGAGAGGGTGGTCGCACTTACGTTCGTTGTTGAGTTCGATAATGACAAGGACGCACATGGGACGGCATGGAGCCTAAGGTGGCTGCGATTACGGAACTTCCGGCGCTTTCTGCAGGCTTGGCCTTCGAAATCAATAGTGAAAATGTACGTGAGTGACCATTACGTGCGTTCGCTTCGCTCCATACGAAGACCTACGCCGTGCGGGTTAGAGGCCACGAGGAAAAAGTGGAGGGAAATTAGGAACTCAGCACGAGGCTGGTGTGGGCTAACAGGATTTTGTTTCCCAAATAACGACAAGTGATGAAATGGATTGGATAGAGGTTGTATTAAGAAATAGAAAACCGTAGGGTACTGGTTTCACGACCAGAAAAGTATGCTGATGGCCATTGCTACGCAGCAGGCTGCAACGTAGGGACTCTTCCGTTCGCCAATCCGGGCGCATTTCCAGAAGACGCCTAGGAAACTGAAACAAACAAGCGAAAAAAGGAAAAAGGAGATTTTGGTACTTTTAGACACGAGGATTGATGAAATTTTAGGCTAAAGGAAGCGTACCCAGTCTTATTACGGTCCAATAGGCTAGGCATGAGGGCGCGAATGTAGGCACATGTACATATCAGGAGCAATGCTACTGCCAACAATGACTGGAAGTTGAATAGGGCAGACTGAAACGAAAATATAAATTTTTGGTGTCGGTTGTGGGCTGAAGAAATGTGACGGTGTTTAAAAGTCGCGCCCTTGGCGGTTGCGTGGGTACTCGGTAAATTTGAAAATGCGTATGAAATGTATCGAAACGCAATACAGAGACATAATAATATTAACGACAGTAAGTGCCTTTAAGAAGAAAGCAAACACAGACTTACCATAGTACCTATAAAAGGTCTTACAAAAATCCTTCCCGTCAAAATAAACACAACATACACGTCACCATAGCTACGCCAACTTGGAAGGTGAACAGGGAATGACGAAAAGGCAAGGAAGTACCCCCGTTTACACGAAGATGGACATTGTTCCCTATATTTCCGGGCGTGCTTTAAAAAGGCATAATTAAAAAGCTAGGTTATGACAAAAACCAAGTTCCATTTCTCAAGTTTTAGCTCAAGTTTTCTTTTTGATTTAAGAAGATTATATGACAACATAAAATTGCTAATTTGACGGTGTTAAGTTACGGAAGGTTATAATAACTACAGTAAAATCTTGCTATAACGTACATACAAGCGGACAAAAACCGTGTACGTTATAGCTGATTGTAGAGTACTCTAAAAATATGACTCCAACAAAAAAATTCTATGCTAACGGCACTACACTAAAAAGAAGTGACGATGCGGGACAGTAGCGTTCCACAGAGCATTCGCATGCAAGCGCGAAGGGCAAGTGAGACACCCTCGCGCAACTGCCGTGGCGTTAGGTGTAGCAGCTTTGTTGGGGTCGTTTTTTTTTTTTTTTTTTTTTTTTTTTTTTTTTGAGGGGGTGGGGAGTACTGTAGGCAATAGCCGATATTTGTTCAAATTGGCTCAAAAATAGTTTCGCTTTCAATTTCTGTCCTATTATTGCACCGTTCTTGTCAAGTGTTACTGGATGCCGTTTCTTAAGAGCAACATTTTGTGCCATTTTTTAAACGAAAAAATAAAGCACAGTCGATTTTTTTTCCTATTTTCGTCCATAACACAAATGGCCACTGGGAGCTATTATAGCGCGATAGCACCAAAGAGACTTGTTTGAAAGGTCCTGTTGAAAACTTGGAACACAAGCTAAAGTAGCGTGATCTTGTGGAAAATAAAATTTCTCCTCTGGAGCTGTTGTTTTTAATGCGTTAACGCATGGCTGCAGCTATGTTCGCTATAGCCGAAGGACAAAAGCATGTGTAAATTGGTAAAGGGACCAAAGCTTATGCACGCTATAGGCGAAAATACGTTATAGGCGAATTCGCCATAGCCGACGCTTTCCCTGTAAATTTACATAGGCAACTCGCGGGGGCCTGTGGACCTTAGACGTTATAGTCGATTGTTCGTTATTACCGGTGTAATTTATAGTGAGACTTTACTGTAACTGCTCTTTTCTACTAACCACAGCTACACCCATGGTCACCTGCAACCTAAGCTGAAGAAACATTGGGATTTTTACAAATTTGAAGTGTACACATCGTATAGGTATATTTTTTATTTCAACTTTTTTTTAATGTTATTACATTTTACTAGTATGAAGAAATCGGCTATCAAAATTTGAACAAATTGTTAAAACAATAGAATTCATTATAGCGAACCCTTTTATGACGAGCTTTTGGCTGTAGTATTATAGACCAGCTATTGTATATCAACCTCCCTCTTCGGTAGAAACTTTGGATTTGCTGTGAAAACTTTCGCATTGATTTTCAGATACCGTTAAATATTGTTTTAGTACTTTTTTGATAGTAGGTTACTGTTCTGATTACATTTTGTAGCTATATCCACTAACATTATCGACATACTTTCAAAGATCCGTTTGGTGATGAGAGATTCCGAAATAGATGCAGTAGCTTTAATTTTTGAATTTTGATGTCCATTGCGTCAAACTATTCAATCGATTGTATAAACTTTATGGATGTTCTTTTTCTTCCAAAACGAGTGGTGCATGATCTAGGAAATTTAACTTGTATTTTTTAGTTAAAGAAAATATCGACAAGTGTTCGGAATCACTGCAAATTTGCAGGAGCAACTCTCAGAAAAATCTCAGTCATGTTTCACCCGGATTTTTTTAACATAGATTTACTGACAACCAAGTTTTCAAAGACATTCCATAATGTTTTTTTAAGTCAACCTTTAAAAAATTCTTTGTCATTCACTCATATGGATAGATGAGTAAACAATGACCTTAGGGACCTTGCGGAATGCAGGTGCATACGTCTAATCTAAGGAACATCGGATAGGCCTACACCGAGCAGTTTTTTTTCCCGATCTCGAGTGGTTAGTTTTAAAAAGATTTAAGTTATTAAGTGGGCAACAACCTTTGTACCCTTGTATTGGACTTAACAAACAAGGTGAAATAATAACAGCCACCTTCCAAGTGGCTTGTAACACCGGTTAGGAAGGACTATTGCATTAACCTTAATTGCTCTTATTATTTCCACTAAGCAGCTTTTACGACGTTGTAGCACACACCGCATTGCGGTTGAGGATTTTTATTTCTTAAAACACAATGAAGTCAAGGCCTCAAAGTAAACAAGGCTAATCACGTGCAACTTTTAATATTAAATTATACTTTAAAAAGCAGACCCCGTAAGACTAACCAGCCTAACGATACTTGCGTGTAAGCGAAGAAAGGCAACGTTTTACTAAGGAAGTATACCGCGTATGAGGAAACTAGTTTCAATTTGCCCTTCGCGTTTGCACAACACCGCGTTAAGCGAAGGCTTTGCTGCAAGCTCCGCGATTTCCGTATCACGACTCAGGTATATCCAAGTGCATTCACACAAAAACAAACGTCCAACTCAAAGAATTTTAAGAATTTCGCTTGGTCAGTGTTTTGGTATCCCTCTCGCTTTGGTCTCGATCTTTAAACACGTAATTTTAGCGTTAAAAACGCTAGTTTACCATGGAATCTGCTTCAGAAACAAACTCAAGTTAGTATGCGATTAAAAAAAAAACGACAAAAATAAGTTTGCGGTCGCATTTCTGTTATCTTTAATACTTGTTTTATTGCAGTAACAAGTACAGACATTGAAACGAAGTCAAACCTGGACCAAGATTTTCCAAGCTCAAGTGATGTCACCTCGTTCGAACCTCAAAAAATGTCTGAAGCGTCATTGTCCTCTTCCAACAACAATGGCACAGTTCCGAAAAGCCCTCGGAGCGATCCGTCGTTACCCAAAGAAGACGTTACGAAATTTAAAATTATTTTCAATAAACAGAAGTATGACGTTTCGTTCAGCCTGAATGACACTATTGGAAGACTCAAAGAACATCTGGAAACCGTAATCGGTAAATAAAATTTACTAAATTATCTTGAAATAAAATGCTAACAGTGTTACTCCTACGCAGATGTCCCCGCTGGTATGCAAAAAGTCATGGTCAAAGGCCTAGCTAAAGACGAACGTACACTCAAAGAAGTCGGCGTAACTGAAGGCGCTAAAGTCATGGTCGTAGGCTCAAAACCGACCGACGTCCTTGCTGTGGCTGTTCCTTCGCTGTCAGAAGTAATATCTTCCTTACAATATGCGAACTTGCTAGGAATACTGACCTGTAAATTGTGACGTTACGCTGCAAGCATTTGTGTAAATTAGAATTGCATGTTGTAATTACTCTTCCATTATTCGTATTGCAAATTCCAAGCTGCTGTCTTTCGTTATCTAATTTTCCAATTTTTTGCTCCGTTTTACTTTTAGCCCGGAAAGAGTGAAACATCTGAAGCCGTTTCTTCAAAAGAACCCTTGAGTCAGCACAAGCAGCATAGGAAAGTTCTTGATAAAGGTGTACCTGACGATGCGATGCCGGGAATTAAAGGCGTCAAAGTAAAAAGAGAACAAAGAAAGACAAATAAGTTGTGTCTATATTAGGAGCCGCTGCCTCCTCAACCTCTAAGCGGGATGGTCAATAAGTCTGGCAACAAAGTGCGTCTTACATTTAAAATGGAGGCGGATCAAATCTGGATCGGTACCAAGGAAAGGACGGACAAAGTTCCTATGAACTCCATTAAAAACGTCGTCTCAGAACCTATCCATGACCATGAAGAGTACCACATGATGGTAGAATACTAAAGCCTACTCGTAGATTTTTTTGTCCTTTGGGGGTGTTAATATTTCGTTTCACCCTGCTTGTTTCCTGGAAACAACTTTTAGGCGTTGCAGTTGGGCCCCACGGAAGCTTCTCGATACTGGATTTATTGGGTGCCCAGTCAGTATGTGGACGCTATCAAAGATGCAGTGTTGGGGAAATGGCAGTTTTTCTGAACGCGTTAGAAAGCACGGGATTACACTCACGCTGGCTGCATAAGCAAAAAAACTTTGCATTTTTCTGGCTTGTAAGGTGCTCAGAGAGTGCGGTGATAAATGCTTATGGACGTTATCCCTTGTACAGTTGAATCGTCAGGCTAAGCTTTTTTTTTGCACAGTTGAAAAAGAAAAATACATAGCATTTGATGCAATCTGTAAAATGTATATTATTCGGCTTCAAGGGGTTGGCACAGCGTTCGGGAAAATCAGAATGTCTTTTTCTTCTTTTTTGTTACGTAAATAAACACATCAAGTAAAGTCTTTGGCAACACATTTCGGAAGACTAGGATAAAAAGGATAAAAATACCCAGAGGCTTTAGTCGTACTCAGACCCAATTGTAATGGATAAGCCCGGACCCAGGACGTACGTATCGTGATACCACTGATTCGTATCAATCATTACTAAAATGAAAACAAAAAATTTAGCTCAAATGTCAAAATTTTCCACCAAAAATAATGAAACTAATAAATAAACAAAAATAAACGAAAAGAGGAGTTTCAGAAAATTATGTCAAAAACAAAGAGAGAATAAAAACAATCATACAATGTAGAAAAATTTTCTAAGCTTTCACGAAAACGTTACAGAAATTAAATCTAAGAAGAAGTCAACCACAATAAAATCTCATTCTAACGAACCTTCCAGCATCACAAAAACTGTTCGGTATATCTGAAGTTCGTCATAACGGATACTTTTTAATTATATTTACGTTTCTCGGGTACTTACAACTGTTATAACCGACAGTTCACTACAACGAGATTTTACTGTATTTTAAATACACAGTGGTCTCCACTTAGTTGAATACAGGTTATTTGAATAACCCGCACAATTAAAAAGAAATTTTACGTTCTCGTTTTAAGCCCATTCAATTCAATGTAAACTTATTCCTTTTTACTGAATAACTCATAATTGAATATTCCGATTTTTTTTTAAAAAAAAAAAAAACATTTTTAAGTCGTGTCGCATATCTTAGAATGTTGAATAACTTCGTCCAAATGACTAGGGATCTTTGGGAGTAACTTTCGACACCAGAAAGTTGCAAGATTCCACAAAATGATTGAACGGCATTGCGCCCCAAAGAGAGCTACAACCCTTCTCCTGCATCTTTCACCTTTCCCTGTTGATGACTTACCAATTAAGCCAAATTGCCTAGTTTACGTTTAGAACCAGAGCTAAAGAATTGGGGCAATCATGTTCAAGAGAAATTACAGCTTTTCTAGATCAGTGAGTGGAAGTCTTGAGTTGCTCAGAAAAGAAATGAGACAAGGGGTTCAGTTGCTCAACGTTTTTGCGTGAGTCAAGTACTGGTTTTTGGCAATTGATATCGTTCTTCGATTTATAGATAGCACGGGTTGTGAAGCATATGAGTAGCTTTACGACGTTAAAACATTCTTATACAATGCAAAAGACAAGAACGCAAAACAGCGTTCAATTATGTATATTATTATTTTTTTCAAAATAAGAATGTTAAAAATTTGAACAGTTTAATTATAAAATACAGGATAGTATAGGTTTACTCTTTGTCTCATTCACTTCCTAATTTTTATATAAGTAACTCCGTATTTTTAAATACTCCGCACATTTAAATAGTGACCGTTCGGTCACGAGCCGATTCAAATAAGCGGGCTGCACTGTAACACATTTAAAAAATATAAGAAAAATTCACAAATTCTTACTAACATAACAGGAAATCAGAAAAGTACAAGAATTAACTGAAGTTTAATTTCAAATGTTACCGATATCGCCCGTTTCGACCGTAATACCCAAGCCACTGCAATGCGCTTCACACTCAGGAGGCGGGAGAAGTCTCCAGAATTTACGACCCACAATCTGGGCCTGCCAGGATGGCCGCTGAACATAATCCAACTAAAAATCACCCAAAGTTTCTGGTAGAGTCACCCGAATATGAGTACAATTTACGTGCATGGACGACGCGGGGCCCGGACCCCCGATAAAAATCCAATCTAAACAAGAAGCTTCGGACTGTCGTGGTAAAAAAGCCGGTCGTTGGTAATGGGATCGCAGCACGCTCTTGACATCCGGATGGCAATTACTCCTAATATGGAAAAATGCAGTCTTCATAAACAAGAGAGAAAAAGAGAAAATTCCATGTTTTATTCGGCAAAATTACCATCCGATGTACCACGGTTCTTCACCAGGCTCTAACCGCGCTCGCGTAGGTGGCATATCGAAGACTTCTTGCAGTCGGACAAATTCTGTCCGAAAAGGAAAGAACTGACATTCCTCTTCCACACTGTCGAGTGCTCCGGGCAGAGAAGTGTAAAGCTGGGCAAAAAATTCAAGGCTGAAGACATGTAAGGCTGACCAATTCTGGGTGGCACCTTTGACGAGTATGGGGCGTGAAGAATAAGCGACGGCTTGAAATTCTTCTGGACTAGGGTTGATTAGGATGACAGGTTGGCTCACATTTTTGCACATGTCACATTCCGTTACAGGCCGGGTGGCTTCCATAATGAAATAATTGTTTTCCAACAAGCAACGCGACGTAAGAAACTCGTCCCATAGTGAATCCGATTCCCAAAGCAAGGCCAGAACGGCGCAGATAATCCCACAAAGCAAGCTAGGACAAGCGGACTTCATCACTGCGACAAAACGAAAGGAAGGTAAACTGTCATGAGACTGTCATGAAAAAAGACTGAGCTCTTGTCAACGCTATGTCCAGCGCTGAAAGGTCCCCCCTCACGAAACCCCCCGAAACACGTGGAACGCACATGTGTGGACATGCAATCACGGACGGAAACTTGACCCCACCCTTCAGGGATAACAGAAAGGGGATACTCTTCTATGGCCTCATATGGAGAGAATTTCAGCCCACATCCCCCTTAAAGCATCCGGTCTTTTGCTGTTACTCATAGTCTATTGTCCTCTACAACCCAGCACAGGAAAACGGTTCGATTTTTACTGAAACCTGGATTAATTTTCTAGGTTGCACAATTTACACAAAAACGCATAATCATTCTTAATTATACGCCCTACATTGTATTGCCTTCCCATAGCTCGTTTGTTACGAAAATGGATTTTAAGGGCGACGTGGGTGTTTGCATGCATTCATAGAAACCAATTAAAGACTTGTTTTCTTATTTGAACGCTGTGAAATGTTTTATTTAACTCGGGAAAACCCTCCAAAAAGAGTTCGAGTTTCTCTGGGCGCGGGAAATTCATTGTTTGCTTCAAGGAAAGTTTGGGCAGCCCGAAAAAGTGCTTGAACTCAAGTCGACCGAAGGTTGTCTGTGTTAAATCGAAAAACAAGCCGAGACGAATGTTCGGAGAAATAAGACATTATCTCGCTTTGTAAAAGAGATAGGAAAACGACACCTACGTTCTTTCATAGATACTGTTCCCGCCAGTGCCGTCTTAACTTGTCCACGCGCTTATGATACTGGGGAACAGGGAATATCTTCTTTGCCACGAAATGTTGGAAACATAAAGAACCCAAGTCTTTAACTTATATGATAATTTGGTATATTGTCACGGAAGGTCTTTTTATGCTAACTCTCACTTTTTTACAACAATCAAATTT